>BTHU01000015.1:79699164-80299164 GCA_036184795.1 Tokudaia tokunoshimensis
AGAATTTTAAGACAAGGCGAGGCTGAATCTCGAAGTCCAAGCTCACACTCACAAATTCCACCTTCATCTCTTCATTCTTTGCTGATGGACTATTTCACTCTCCTGGGTGGATCAGCGATGATGTGAACATAAGCCCACAACTCCTACCCATCCCCCTACCCCCTACTTCCAGCTCATCCTGTGGCCTTTCTATGGGCAGATTTCCTTCTGTAATGAGACCATGCCTGTGCAGAGAGGAAACATTGACTGTTCAGGCTCAGAATGGAGACAGCTCACAATTCAGGCTCCTGCTTGTGGTGTCTTAGGGAGGTGACTGTCCTGTGCTTCCAGTGGACATTCAGCCCTGGAAGACACCAGACTTCCAAGAACATGAAGTTCTAGGAAGTGCCCTGGCTTTAAGTTCTCGCAGTGTCATTGTCACTGAGCAACTTTTCTCTGATTCTCTCCAAGGCCCTGGGCTGGGACATTTTGAGTTTCAGTTTCATTTTTTTGTGCCTCTGTTTCACGAATAACTCAGCCACATCCTTTCCTACCTGCATCACAAACCTCACCTACTGGGTGGAGAACAGAAAAGATCTACAGAGTTCTCGAAGGACCTATGCTTTGTTGGGACCTATGCTATGGTTTTGTTCTTACCGAACATGTTATTCCTAGTCAATAGAGTGGTGGAGGAAAAGGAGAGATAGAGACAGAGTTAAGTACGTAGACAGATGAACGGACAGTGAATGAACAGATGGATGGGTGTGTGGGTGAGTAGATGGATAGATAAGACAGACAGACAGAAACAGATAGACACATAGGTTACATTTTTACCCTCACAGCCCATATGCTACCTAAAGTCCTATAAACATCATTAGAATTCTATACAACCCATTTTACATCCCAGGAAATCGTGCTTTTACTTCTAGAGTTCTGTGTTTGACACAGCAGTCTTTGCTTAGATGGCTGCATATCTCCCAGGCTTGCCGTCCTACTGGGTAGAGATCAGAATGACATCTCCCTGTGATGTCCTTATTCTAAAAGATTCCATGTTAAGTATTTTATAATACACATATTCTCCATCCATCTATTTTTAAGTCTAGGAATGATCTGTTTTTCAAGCATAATATATATCACTTAGAAGAGTCTCTGAGGTCCCATCCTTGTCACCATCTCTGTAAGGGACATTTGATCTCTCTTAGCTCCACTTCAGCTGCTGTGAGAACCCAGCCTCTGGTGGGAAAGCCTGCCGGGGAGCGTGAGGTGGTGGGTTGGGCTCAGTGCCTTGTGCTTCTGTAAATACTGAACAGGGAGGAGGAGGAGAAAGAGGACTTGCGACCACAGCTGGGAGCTCTCATCCCTTGCATACCTTTGAGACACCTTCGAGTCTCCTGTTGCTGCCTGGGACTGTGGCCACATACTGTAAGGCTATTTCCTACTGTGCTTTGCAGGTTTGTCACATGACCTCCACACATTGCACTTACTTCTCATCTGGAATGTGGCAGTCATCTCCCTGGCTACCCTGGCTTCCTTCATCGGGAATGGCCGAGGTTGGATTTTACCAGACGATATGGCCCCATCTGGGCAGACTCCCTCAGAGGCCTCACATCCTTGTTGGCAGACTCATCCCATCTTAAGTTGGCCTCTGAGATGAGAGGACAGAAAGACCCATCTACTGTTGCCAACAGGTCCTCCAGTGCTAAGGAGAAACTGCAGCTCAGTGGCCAGGGGCTGTATTTTATGGCCATTATGTGGTTGTCTTAGAGAAAAGGATATGGGGAAGGAGGCAGGGCACACACACATTGATGATCAAAGGTGAGAAAAATTGAATGGTCCCAGTGTGTGGATAAAAAAAATTACTTTGCTTCTGCAAAATCCCTAAGTGGAAAGCTTACCTAAATGTCATTTTCAGAAAATACAAGAAGAAGGACGTCCTATCTGGTTAGAATAAAAGTAGATCCCCTCTCCATCTACCCACCTTCCGAAGCATCCTTCCTTTAGAAGCCACAGAAGAAACCTTCTCATGTGGTCCAGAGGAGAGGAACATGGAGGATTTGAGACCTGGCTCCAAAGGGTGACTTAGGTGAGAGCCCTATGATCCTATGGCTGTAATCATGCCAGTATTTTGGTTATTGCATGTGAAGTGCTGGGCACAGTACTACATAGTGTGGGGTTCATTCTAGATGATATTAAGGTTTAGGTATCCTTCTATGGAGTGGTGGATAAGCATGGGCAGAAATTTCAGCACATCTTTTGATCTCGAGGCTTAGGCTAGTGTGTTAGAGAGGCTGTGGGCAGGGACATCATCAAATGTTCCTGCTATTGATGACTTTCCTCTTGTCTGTGATTAGTACAGGACAAATCTACTTACGGTCTGATCTCCTGGGTCTCAGAGTTCTGGGGCACAGAACATCATAGTAGGGAAGGTATGGCAGGGGGAGTGTGAGGCCGAGGCCACTGGTCACCTCCTGTCTATAACTAGGAAGCAGAGAGTCATGAGTGCTGGTGCCCAGCTCACCTTCTCTCTCTGGGATGCCAGCTGTGATGTGTGATCATGTAACTATGTGTGATCGTGGGCCTTCCTACTTCAACTAGCCCAATTCAGAACATCTTCCATGGGTTTGTCCATCAAACTGTCTATGGGTATTGATGAACTAGATGAGAGAGCTGGGGAAAGGACATATAGGACACTACCCTTCCTGGTTGGCCCCAGATAGTTCTTGCTCCCTCTATTACAGCCTATGCCATTCTCAGAAGTAGATCCTTGAAGGACAATCAAGCATGGGACCATCTGCTCTGGGAGTTCCTTTGCTAAATTACTGCTGCCCCCAGCCTATTACTCAGCTAATGAATAGGTGACTGGTCTGAATGGAGAAAGCCTGTGAGTATTAAGCAGACACTAGCTCTGAGATACGTATACAAAAGAAAACACCATAGACTAGTGCATTAGCCATTGGATGGGGAATACTCGCAGAAATGGAAATGCTGAGCTATCATGGGTCAAATAAAAATACGGGCAAAGTCAACCTCCCATCATGATGGTTAACCTTGATGGTTGCTTTGACAGGGCTGAGAATCCCCATGGAAATAGCTCTGGACATATCTGTGAGGGTCTCCTAGGTCTGGAGACTCAAACTGAGACAGGAGTGAGTGAGCAGTCTGAGCGGCGGGTCTTCACCTCTGTGCTTCCTGGCAATGGCCATGGAGCATCCGGGTTCCTTCACGCTCTGGGCACTGTGAGTTCTGCCATGATAGCTTGTACCCTGGCATTATGAGCCAAAATAAGCCCTTTTTCCTGGCATGGTTTTTTGGTCACAGAAACCAGAAAAGTAGCTAACCTGCCCACGGTTTCCCTTATGTACTGGATGGTGACTGCCAGAGCTTTAGACACGTGGGCAAATGTGTACTCAGATCCCAGAGCTTGAGCCTCATAGACATAAAATAGATATCTGTGTGCTGGACAGATACTGTGCCTTGCCACCAAACTTCTCCTAGAGAAAAGGGAACCCCCCTTCTCGCACTGGGCTGAGTCACATGACCTGGACTCCTTGGCCCTTACTCCTGTGTTGTGTCCTTGCCTCAGGCTGACTGCTACCCTGTTGTTTGCTTCCTATCCCAGTATGGATCACCATGAGGGACCCATATTCAAGTTGTCCAAGCATAACCCACCAACTCCACCCTTCACTGTCCTCATGTTCCTTTAGCCTTTGTCTTACATCCCAAATAACTGCTATTTCAGCCATCCGACTCCCAAACGTCTCACCGTTCGACTCCTTCCCACAAACAGAAAGTCGCTGCCCGTCCTGGTTACTAATTTCTCTTCATACCACACCCCAATACTGATGGTGTTTTTCTTCAACCCAAAACAGTCAAGTCCCAACATTAAAGAACATCCTTGAGCCTCCATGATGTTGAAATTCTTTATCCTGCCATTCAAAGCCCTGTAGACTCCGCCTTGTGATATGGGCCCAGATTCGCTCACCCTGTTGTTTGCCTCCACCGCTTGTGGCCTTGCTGCTTTCACACTCTATGCTGCTTTATCTCCATGTCTATTATTGGTGGGGCTTTGCGGCTCCGATGACATCTTGCCTTCCTTGTGTGCTGTGGAAAACTATCCAACTTATGGGCAGAGTTAACACCCACATCTTTCTAAAGCTCCCTAGCACTTTCCTCAGACATGGCACATTCATCTTCCACAACTCTAACGCCTTCACGGTGGTGCCGTGAGGACGCACTCAGTCTGGCCCTGTATTAGTGTCCTATGCAGATGCTCTGGAGTCTCTCTCTCTCTCTGCCTAGAGGAAGGATCCTTTACTTCATGGTTACTTTTCTATTACTTGACCCTCCATCCTCCCTGACAACTGGAACTCATGCATGGAAGGAGCTCCACATATGAGAGAGATCCGAATGGATGACAAACGTCCATGTAGTGTGTTCTTGGAAGGATGGATGGCTGTTTCTTTTTTTTTTTTTTAAATCAGCATTGGACTAGCAGACTGTAGATTGGAGCACACCCCAGCAACATTTAAAAAAGAGGAAGAGAAAGTTAGGTTGTTTCCCTTTGTCTAGGCCGACTTTCTGTTATGCTACATCTAAATGTTAGTTGAATGTATATGGTGAGGCCGATTATGTCAAGGTCAGAGTCAGTGACAAGGCTGGGATGTGTCTAGGCTTGACTATGCCTCCACTCTCGTCTTCCTCTCCTCCAACATGGACAGGACCCGAGGTGGCCTTACCTCTTCAAACTACACCAATTACAGAATGATCATGAGGGCTAGAGAGCATGCGTACTTCTGGAGGAGATTAAAATTACATCTCTCCTAGGAAGTAACGCCAAACCATACCTGAGAAGATCTACTGATCCAATGGGGGAATCACAGAGGAAGAGAAAGAAAACACAACAAATCAGAGGTAATGGAGAGACCGCCACTTGGCTTTGGGATGGCTGGTCATCCGTGTGGTGTGTTGAATTACAGGCAATTATCGCTGGGCTCCCTGTTGGCCATAATGTAGAGCCATGTGTCAAAAGGAAATCTGATCTCTAAGAAGGGAAGCCCCTGCAGCATCTTTTAATCCTGTGCCAACTCTGCTGGGTTCAAACCTTTCCATGGTGCATTTTTTTATTCTTGAAATCCATCTAATAATTATTGGTAAAAGTTGATGTGAGGTTAAGCGTCTCTATCATATCATCTGGTTTTTAGAGGCTCCAACTGGGGTCATGAAAATATGCAACTTTGAAGATTGAAATAAATCCTGCTTTACGTCTTCCATGCTGTCTAGCAGTCTATCCTCCAGACACCTGCATGTCATTCACCAGGACGGTCTTTGTTTAATTCATTCTCTCTCTCTCTCTCTCTCTCTCTCTCTCTCTCTCTCTCTCTCTGTGTGTGTGTGTGTGTTGGGGCATATGTGCATATGTGTACAGTAGTGTGTGTATGGATGGAGGCCAGTGTCTTCCTTAACCCCTCTCCACCTTGTTCTTTGAGACAGAGTCTCTTACTGAATCTGAATCTCACTGTTTTAGCTCAACAAGCCGGGCAGTAAGCTCCCAGCATCCTCCTGTCTCTGCTCTCCAGTGGTAGGATTACATGCCTTGTTGCACCCAACTTTTCATGCGAACGCTGGGAATGTGAACTCAGGTCCTCCTGCTGGGCAGCAAGTCATTGACCCAAACACTGAGCCATCTCTACAGCCCCACCAACCAAAATGACTGAGGTGTTATGGGGCCTTGCGGAGTCATTCATCAGAGAACAACAGACAGCTTAATGCATGTTGACCATTAGTTACACTTTATACCCCTGGGAATCGGGATGCTGGAGTTTATCAGATTCCTCCAGTTGGAGAGCAATCACTATCTCCTCCAAGTGCATCCTGGGCCAGTCGGAGCCATCCTTGCCGCCTTTGTCCCCAGGTCTCCATTATAGCCAAGACATGTGCCTTAGATCTGGAAGGACTGAGGTTAGCAGGCACAGAGCCCTGAAGGCTCCTTCTAGCTTCCTGCTCTAGGTCAATTTAAGATATTCGCACTGAGGAAACGAACCATGGACCAGATCTCTGTGCCGAAGGTGAGTTTGGCTACTTCCAGGCTTAAGTATCCTATCAGCTTACACTACATGCATTGACTAGGTAAACCACACTCTACCTAAATTAAATATTCCAGATAAGACCTGTCCTCAGACAGAACTGCTCAGAGAAACCCCAAATGTTGGTTGATGCTAGGTAGGGCTCTGACTGTAATGCACATGTAAGCCATGTTACCTGGTCTAGTTTCAAGGAGGCATTTCCCACATCTCAACTCCTCCATCAGCAAAGGATTAACTCCATAAACCCTGGAATTTAAATTAAGAGATGCCTTCAACACCACAGATAATGATCAGGGCCTGGAATGTAATGTTATACTTGGTTTTTGTGGTTTTTTTTTCTCATTTTTTTATTTTGAGACAGGATCTCATGTAGATGGGGGCCAGCCTAGAACTCATTACATAGCCAAAGATATCCTTGAACTTCTGATCTTCCTGTCCTTTTCTCTCAAATGCTGGGATTACAGGCATGTGCTGTCATGCTTGGTTTAGGAGTTTACCATTAGGCCCCTTACCATTGTTCATCTTAAATAATAAGCAGGCGTCCCAGTGACTGGGATTCACAGGCTAGACCTCCTGCCCACTGTCCATGCCCTAGTAAGGTAAAGAATGACAGACTGTTCCTGTCTGTTTGTATTTTCTTCCTATCCTTTCCTTCTGGAACATGACTTGGTATGTTATGGTAAATCAAATATTGGTTCTATAACATATGAACACTACAGCCAGTCAGCCACCCTGTCTCCATGAAGGCATTAGCCCACTGATTCCGAATATATCCTATGGAAGAAATAGTCATAAGCCAACACCTCATGTCTTGGTCTATCTCCCAGTCTAAGGCCCAGGACCTATCTGACTCCTGAGCCCTGATGGCTGTCCTACAGAAGGGGATTCTGGAACCGTAGCTCTAGGCACTAGGGTTAAGAGCTGGGAAGATATCAAGTCCTTGCCTTTTCTCTGTCTGATGACGAATATGCAAACATATTCAGATAAGGCAGATCACTGTAGGGGAAGCTGACACTGTGAAGACAACATAGAATAGCGCATCCTTGGTCACAGGCATAAGGGTGATAGCTGATAAAACTATAGGAACCAAAACAGGCCTGGGAGTAATCATCAAACATCCTGTGTGGGGGTCATCATTTGACATAACTGGGGCAGAAGAGCAGCTAAGGTCCCAAGCAGGAAGACCTCCCTTATTACCGCTTTTGTTGTAAGTCACAGTGGGATTCTGGACACCCGTCTCCCCCAGCTTCGCTCCTGACCTTTCAGTGGGCAATGTTGCTGCAATTTCTCAGTTCAAATGATGTCTGTAGAAAGCTACAGAAAGTGATGCGGACCCCAAAGCTGGCTTAACGGCCCTGGGGAGGCAGCTGGCTTGTAACATGATCAGGGGCCCTGTTTCCTTCTTTGTGTGCTGGGCTCTGGCCCTAAGAATAGGTTATTGGATGTCTCCTGGCAGGTGCTATGGGATTAAGGAGGTAGCTGGCCAGAGGCAAACTTTGAATTAGGGTAGTTTAGTAAAAAAGTAGGTGCCTAAAGTAAATACGATCTTTAGCTTAATCCCCCATAGCTAACGTTTGGTTCGAATTTAATAGCAAGGTTTGAAAGGCTGGTTGGCATGTGTATCTGTCATTTGTCTGTACGTCTTCGCACTGCACACCAGGAGTTATATTTTAAGTCACTCACGAAGTCTCTATTTACCAGTCCTAGCAATCTCAAATACCAAGCGCGTTATTTTTCCTTGTTTGTGAGACACAGCAGTGTGGAATATTAAAGTGTGGGGAAATTTATTTCTTTTTTTTTTTTTTTTTTTTTTTTTTTTTTTTTTTTTTTTTTTAATTTTATTTTATTTTTTTAATTTACATTCCAAATCACTTCCCCTTACCCGTTTCCTCCCTCCCCGAAAGTCCCATAAGCCCCCTTCCCTCCCTCTTTTCTCCGTTCAACCCCCTCTCATTACTCTGTCCTGGCGTTCCCCTACATCCAGTCTTTCCAGGACCAGGGGTCTCTCCTTCCATCTTTTTAGAAATCTATTGATATGCTGATTGTGTCTAGGGTATTCTGAGATTCTGGGTCAATATCCCCTTATCAGTGACTTCATACCATGTGTGATCTTTTGTGATTGGGTTACCTCACTAAGGATGATATTTTCAAGTTCTGACCATTTGCCTAGGAATTTCGTGAATTCATTGTTTTTAATTGCAGAGTAGTATTCCATTGTGTAAATATACCACATCTTCTGAATCCATTCCTCCAAAGAACTCCACCAGAGAACTCCTACAGCTGATAAACGACTTCAGCAAAGTGGCCGGATATAAAATCAACTCAAGCAAGTCAGAAGCCTTCCTATACTCAAAGGATAAGCAGGCTGAGAAAGAAGTAAGAGAAATAATACCCTTTACGATAGCCACAAACCATATTAAGTATCTTGGCGTGACGCTAACCAAACAAGTGAAAGATCTGTATGACAAGAACTTCAAGTCTCTGAAGAAAGAAATTGAAGAAGACCTCGGAAGATGGAAAAATCTGCCATGCTCATGGATTGGCAGGATTAATATAGTAAAAATGAGCATCTTACCAAAAGTAATACACAGATTCAATGCAATCCCCATCAAAATCCCAACTCAATTCTTCATAGAGTTAGAAAGAGCAATTCAAAAATTCATCTGGAACAACAGAAAACCCAGAATAGCTAAAACTATTCTCAAGAGTAAAAGAACCTCTGGGGGAATCAGTATCCCGGACCTCAAGCTGTACTACAGAGCAATAGTGTTAAAAACTGCATGGTATTGGTACAGTAACAGACATGTAGATCAATGGAACAGAATTGAAGACCCAGAAATGAATCCACACTCCTATGGTCACTTGATCTTTGACAAAGGAGCTAAAACCATCCAGTGGAAAAAAGATAGCCTTTTCAACAAATGGTGCTGGCTCAGCTGGAGGTCAACATGCAGAAGAATGCAAATTGACCCATCCTTATCTCCTTGCACTAAGCTCAATTCTAAGTGGATCAAAGATCTCCACATAAAACCAGACACACTGAAACTAATAGAAGGGAAACTAGGGAAGAACCTTGAACATATGGGCACAGGGGAGAATTTCCTGAACAGAACTCCAATAGCTTATGCTCTAAGATCAAGAATAGACAAATGGGACCTCATTAAATTACAAAGTTTTTGCAAGGCAAAAGACACCGTCAAAAAGACAAAGCGGCAACCAACTAACTGGGAAATGATCTTTACCAACCTTACATCCGACAGAGGGCTAATATCCAAGATATACAAAGAACTCAAGAAGTTAAACTCCAGAGAGGCAAGTAACCCTATTAAAAAATGGGGTACAGAGCTACACAAAGAGTTCTCACCTGAAGAATATCTAATGGCTGAGAAGCACCTAAAGAGATGTTCATCATCCTTAGTCATTAGGGAAATGCAAATCAAAACAACCCTGAGATTCCATCTCACACCAGTCAGGATGGCTAAGATCAAAAACACAGGAGACAGCAGTTGTTGGCGAGGATGTGGAGAAAGAGGAACACTCCTCCACTGCTGGTGGAATTGCAGGCTGGTACAACCACTCTGGAAAGCAGTCTGGCGGCTCCTCAGAAAACTGGGCATGACACTTCCGGAGGATCCGGCTATACCACTCCTGGGCATATACCCAGAGACTTTACCTGCATGCAATAAGGACACATGCTCCACTATATTCATAGCAGCCTTATTTATAATAGCCAGAAGCTGGAAAGAACCCAGATGTCCCTCAACGGAGGAATGGATTCAGAAATTTATTTCTTAAATCACGTTTCTTTCCTTCTGTATTAGGGATGGACCCAGAGCCCTCATGCATGCCCAGTAAGTATTCTGTCTTTGAGGAATCAGAGCTCCCCTTTTATTTCTTTGAAACTTTGAGACAGTATCCCACCCACTCACATTCTAAGGTTGGCCCCAAATGTTTGCTGTAACCCAGGCAAGCTTTGAACTCATGAGTGATCTTCCTGCCCCATCTCCAGAAAGCTACAGTGACGGGACTTCGCCATGAGCAAAGCTTCTAAAGTCACTCTTAAAGAATATTTCCAGGTCTATAATTTTCACTCATACAATTCTGAGCCATGATAAAGGATAGATTTGGGTTTTTTTGTTTTGTTTTTTGTTTTTTTTTGTTTGTTTGTTTTTGTAAAGACTGTCACACATTCCGAAAGTTACTTCAGGTTTCTGAATCACTGAAAAAAGATCAACCTCAGGTTTGGGGATGTTAGCTCCACTGGTATAGTGCCTGCCCACCACGTATGAATGAGACCCTCAGTTTGGTCCCAAGTACCATGTAAATTAGACATCTCTAACCCTGGAATTTAGGAGGTGCATGTTTAAAGGTCATCCTGGGCTATATAGTGTTTGAGGTCAGCCTGGGCTACACGGACGGCACCTTCCTATTTTATTGGCATCAATTCCCTTGCCACACCTAATCATTAAGCTGGCAAGAACTCCTCCTCATCGTGCTTCTCACACATAGGATGTGTGTGCATGAGTATCTTGTGCCTGTAGCTACCAGGCTCATACTGATGTTACCCTAGAGAGGCAACCCATGAGGGGAATTTTGGAAAGCAACAGTACACACTAACTGATCAACAGAGATAAAAGAGAGACCCCCAGTATGGCGACTTCTTGTATGTAGAAATGGTAAGATCCCAAACTTGAAGTTTTAAGATCGAACTTCAACTTTACATGCAACTTTGGACAATTATTCAGCCTTAAGGAGGTTAGTCTGCCTCCCAAGGGGCAGTGGCAGCAGCTTGGCAGTGCTACTCTGTAGCAGACAAAGTGTGTGCTCTGAAATGTGTTTGTTTACTATGTTTCTCTCTCTGCCTCTCTCCCTCTGCCCCTCTCTCTTTTCCTCTGTGTGTATGTGTGTGTTTGCTTGTTGGTGTATATGTACATACATGTAGAAGCCAGAGGTCAACTGGATATTGATTTTCAGGAGACATCCACCGTTTTCCTTTTCTTTTGAGCCATGGACCTGGGTCTCACTGAATAGGTCGGATTGACTGATCCAAGAGTTCCCAGGAATCTGCCTGACTCCTTCTTCCTAGAACTTGGATTACAAGCAGGTTCCACATGCCTGGCTCTTTGACATAGGGGTTGAAAGGATTTTTTTTTGTATGGTTAGTGCAGGAACTTTCCCAGCTGAGCTGTCTCTCCAGCCCTGAGATGCTAAAATGTTAGGCAGGAAGCTAGTAGAAAGGAAGGCAGCAATGATTTCTTATTGGTCGTGATTTTAAGATCAGAAATTCATGTTGGGAGTTGGAGACTCTCTGGGGCAGTTTCAGGGAATCCCTGCAGCTCTGGTTTTAATCATAGGCTTGGGCCATCTCTCTGAAGATGAGGAGGCCTAGTTCCTCCTTTTTATTCTATGTATTCCTTGTGGTCCATTCTCCATCACTGTGGCTTACTCCTGTATCTCTCTTTTAGCCATATGGCAATGCTTTAGTAAGAACTGGATCCCCCAATCTTGCATCTTAACAGATTCCCCAAAGGTGACTAAATGGCAGAAGCCTTGCTTTATGACTTAGGGTCCCAGGCTGTGGATAGGAGCAGGGTGTCACTGAGATCCTCACAGGTTTAGAAAAGGAGAGAAAACAGCTTATAGAGAAGTACTGAGCTGTGAGGACAGGGGTGGGACTGAGCCCGAGACACCTTCCCACCCAGACCCACAGGCGTGGGTGAGGCTTCACAGCTAGGTCTGCAAGTGGAAGAAAGCCTGGGGTTGGCTCGTTGACCCCAGTCATCTCCTTGGACTACCATGGTCTGATGGTCATTGCCCAGGGAGAGGTGGGAGACAGCAGCAGTCCCAAAGCAAGAAGAACCAGGAACACTTGAATCTCATTAGGCAGAGATGCAATTTGAGTGTGTTTCGTCAAGTTTCCAAAATGTCAGTTTTGCAAGATGTGTGTTTAAACACTTGCTTGCAAAATTCCTGGAAATTAGCAACCAACACTCATAAGAGTGGATAAGCAAGAACCATTGGAAGCCATGTTGTGATTGCAGGGGGAGGAGGCAGGTCTTCAGGGAACCCAGCTACATGGCATGGGGAATGACTGCCAATGACCACGTGACCCTGTCCCTCCTACACAGAGCCACATTCATACTCTATCACAGTCTGACAAAACCACTTTATCCCAGTCACCTTGTAACTCCACACACTCCTTCCATGATGCAGAAGCCCCCATATCAACTAGGAATTCCTAGCATGGACTATGTCCTGTGTAAAAGCCATCATGCTTGGAGGAGAGGTGACTGGGTTGAGCTTTAGAAACAGCCTGAAGCCACCAGGGACACGTGTCTTTGGAGGTTAGCAGTATTCATCCTGGTTAAAAAAAATGAAGTAGAACCTAAGTAGAAGAAGGGGGAATTTTCTCTCCTTTCATCAGCTCAGTAACTCAAAAAGTTCCCTCAACCGAGCAGGTCCCAGAGTCTTTACAATAATGACACTTTCTGAAATAGTGTCTTGTCTGACGAGGACGTTGGAGGGTCCAGTTAGAAGTGTGGAAACTCTGACATATATCTTTATAATCAGCCTCTCAGCCTACACGCTGTCGTATGTTTATAATAACATTTCATAGGAAGGAAGCCCATTTGAGTTACTTCACGAAAATGGATAACAGTAATGCAACAGTTTGGGTCACTCCCTGGCAACCCCTTCCTCAACTTTCTTACAACTGGGCTTTATGTTACCTGAAGCATCCAATTGTCCTTCGGAGTTTCCCATATCTTACAGTCATCTCAAGAGACAGCTGGGTTTCTTCAGTGAACTCCACCTCATGAGTTAACAGATCTAAGGCTCACTCTCGCCCCACTCCTAAGACACAGACATTCCTTGGCCTGAATCCTCACTTATCAAGTTAAGCTGTTTATTACCAGTGTCTGTCCTAGTGACCGTATGGAGATGTCTGGATATCTGGACTGGGCACAGACATCTCAGCAGAAATTAGATGAGAAATGTCACTGCAGAGCGAGGCCATGGAAAGAAGAATGTGGCGTGGGATGATGTCAAAGAACAGACAGGCACAGAGGAGAGACACCCGGAGTCCACTCAGGGGACTTGCTCCGCGGGATTGGAGAGCTCTCCATTTTGGAGGGCTTCCTTCACAGGGTTTTTCTTGAAGTCCTTAAGAATAGGCTGGATTCCTTCCCCAGCCAAGATTTCTGTACTTTTATTTTATGTGTATGAATGAGCACCAGCATGTCTGTGCACCACGTGAGTGCAGAGCCTGAAGAGGCCAGTAGAGGGCGTTGGCGCCCTGAAATGAATTACAGGCAGTTGTGTGCTGCTGGGTGAGTGCAGGGAACTGAACCCACGTCTCTGTAAGAGTAGCACACACCATTGGGCCGTCTTACCAACCACTACATTACTTTTGTTTTTGTTATTAATCTTTAGATAGCATAAAAATAGCAGGTATCACCATGACATTTTCACGTATATAAACGCACGTGTATATGTGTATGTGTGTTGTATATGTGTATGTGTATATGGATTGTATATGTATATAGCATTTTGCTCATATTTATTTCTATCACTCTCCAAATCCCCTTACCTCACTGTCCTCCCCCTGGCCCCCCTTCTGCTATCAGGACATGGATGTAAGAACATATTTCTCTGGCTTTCTATTCATCAGATACACACAAACAATAACAAAGGGTATCTGTGGGGTTTTTTGTGTGTGTGTGTGTTCTTGAGAATAGCAAAAGTGACCTTGAAACTCCAATTTCGGTGTCAGTATCCAGAAGGCCTTCAGGGATAAAGGGGAAGCCATCATGCATTGCACAGTGGCCCCTTCTTGGAGAACTTAACATCAGCCCCTTAGAGGCCATTTGCTGTGACATAAGATGTCCACTTAAGTGATTGTGTGCACGTGTGTATGCACATGTTCGCGTGCATGTGTGCACACATGTGTGAATGTGTGTACATGCACATGTGTGCATGTGTGTGTGCACATGTGTATGTGTGTATATACGTGCCCACTTTGTAGCCCAACACAGCTTCAGAGTCATTGCAATCCCCTGTCTCAGCTTCCTGAAAGTTGGGATTATAGGTTTTAACCACCACAGGGACTGTCACTCCTTTGAGAAGCGTCCTATGGAGCCAAGGACGCAGCTTTCCTGTTGACTCTCAATCCCACTCTTTGCTTCTGAGGATCAGGCTGTTTGGTTCCCAGTGAGTTTGTGGTCATACCAGCGGTTACCCACTGACTTCTCATCTGCCTAGCTTATCTGATAACAGGCAAATGGGGAAGAGCTTTTAATACCCCCCCAGAAGAGGAAGGAAGATGGGCATGCAGTTATTCACAGCATGGAACCAGGCCAGGGCACATGACTCCAAGAGGGAAAACTATCTCCACGCTGGACTCTGGTCTCCCCTTCACCTTTGAATCTGGTATTTCAGCTCTCCATCCCTGTCTTTCTGTGTCTGTCTGTCTGACTGTGTGTTTCTGTCTGTGTCTGTCTGTCTGTCTGTCTGTCTGCTTGTCTGCCTGTCTCTGTGTCTCTGCTTCTGTCTTTGTCTGTCTCTGTCTTTCTGTGTGTCTCTGTCTCTCCCTCTCCCTCCCTTCCTCCCTCCCTCCCTCCCTCCCTCCCTCCCTCCCTCCCTCCCTCCCTCCCTCCCTCTCTCCTCTTTTAAAACCAGGTCACAATAGCCCATGGTAGAAAGACAAGAACTCTAGGTTCTAAATGTGTCATTTTCAAGACAGTTTAGGTTAAGACCAAGGTCTTCAAGCCTTGCCGTCCCCCCTCCCCCTCCCTCTGACCCCCCAATCAGGAGTCAGGGCTCCCTACTACCATGTGTTCAGCTCTGCACTGCACTCAGGAGGTTTTTTGGTTTTTTTTAGGAAAGCAATGGTCCTAGTGGCTGAAGGGGTGCAGCAAGTGGCCAGCAGAGCCAGCTCTGTGCAATGGAGGGATGGCGCGACAGAGGAGACAGGAAGGGAGGCGGTGACACAGGCCTTCGCAGGGCCGCTGCAGCTAGGAACTGCTGCAAAAGCAAGCTGCCCATGTTATCAGCGGCGCGCAGGCCTGCGGTTTTCTCGCTCTTGCAACCCGGCTTCAACTGCCGGTTTATTTTTCGACAAACAGGATGCCTCCATCTGAGGCTGTCAGCATCCCAGGCTCTTTGAGAAGAAAAGAGGTAGTGAGGGCCCCACCCTAGAGCCCAGCCTGGAGGGGTGAGAGGTCCTGTTTCTAGATGCTTCCCAGAGAAGTGAGAACCCAGCAGGTGCAGCTTCTGGGGTTCAGGAGAGTGTCAGGAAGGGTGGGGGTGAAACTTACACCTCCCACCCCCACCGGGGTCAAACGGACTCCTTGGGCCCCACCTCTGCCTGGGTCCCAAGGTTAAGAGTTCCCACTACAAGGAGATAGACAGCTTGGGCATGGGGAAGCATGCTTCTGAATGGGTGTGCAGAACACTTGAGGGCCAGCAAATGCTAATCCACTGGTCCACAGTCCTAAGATGGGAAGAGTTGGGACTGCAGCCATGAAAATGCTAATGGATGTACAAGGATGTAGTGTGTGGGAGGGTGTGTGTGTGTGAATTTATTCTCTGGTTTTATGAGAGCTACTTTGTTAATGGAAAATGGAATTCCTTTATGTTCTAACAGGATCAGGAGTTGGAAGCAGGGAAGGGATTTGAAATCCCAGCTAGAGAAATGACTCAGCTGTGAAGAGTGCTTATAGCTCTTCCAGAGGAATAGAGTTTTGTTCCCAGCATCCACCTCAGGTGGCCAAGACTGCCTCTAACTCCAGCTCCAGTGTAATAAAATGCTTCTGGCCTCTGAAGGTATCTGTAGTCACATGCAGACACACACACACACACACACACACACACAGACATAGATATGAAACATGTACACACATACATAGAAACACATGTACACATGAAACACACATATACACACACACATTCATGCGCACACCATGCATACACACACACAGACATCCACAAACACATACCCATAAACATACACACACACACACACACACACACACACACACACACACAAAATAATAAAGTGTTTTTTAAAATCCTAGCTGGGAACACCGTCCAGAATTGGGGAGAATCCAGATTAGTCTTTCACCCAAAAGATAGTGGGAGCTGACAAAAAATACTCAAAGATATGCAACCGAGCCAGAGCCCTGTTTGTCCCGGGAAACAGTCTTGTCTTCCACATAGACATTCACAGACACATTATTCTCAGAAACTGGGTTATTGTATTTAATGGCGCAGAATTTTGATTCCAAATTTCAGATCCCCAAACTTAACTTGTTCCCAAACTAAATCTAGCACTGTGGCATGAACTTTAAAAATGTATGTTTTTGAATTTCACGTAATTAGCGGTGTTCTGTGAGAACTGAGAAAGCAGACTAGGAAATCCACTGTGTTTGGACCTCTCATCGGGAGAAGGCACAAAATCTACCAGGTGCCCCACGTAGGAATTAGGATCTGCTACATTTTGCTGAAGCCTGAAGTTGCATCCAGATTCCATTTTGACTTCCCCCAAACCAGTCAAGGCTTCCCGTTACAGACTGCCACTTTACCTTGGAAGTTACAAGGGCTGTTAGGGTACAGAGTTTTAGTCTCCTCCTGACTTGGGGTTTCTGAGGTGAGCTTTAGAAATCTGTACTGCCAAGCCAAGGACTCAGAGGTGTGCAAAGTTCAAGAAAGTTTACTGTGGCCTTCTGAGCACAGGACAGGTTGCCCCTGGCCTGGTCTGATGCCACTCTTAGATTGCTGATGTCCTAATGAGCTAATTTTTTGTTTACAGAGTGCTTTGGGCCTAGATTTGCCTCTCATCCTGGAGGGCAAGTTCTTGGAAGCAGTTACAGACAGTATAATGCGGCACGGCACATCGTTTTGTAGCACAGAATCACACACACGGGCTGCCCAGCAGATCTACGGATGCTCATACTTACAAGGCTTTGGAATCAGAAGAAGCTGAGGGGAAAAATAAGGTAGTGAGTGGAGACTGTTTCATGGGAACTTGGCTATAGGTTAGGAAAGATGTAGTGGAAGTGGGGAGAAGAGGAGTGTGGACCCTCCGCTCAGCTGTGAGCTGTGAGAATTACAGACGGGATGGGTTCAAATGTTTTACATCATATTGTATCTTCAACTCACCACCTCCATAGACCAAATAGTGGGTGTTTTCTCTATAGTCTCACCCTCCAATGGTGGATGGCCTGGGTGGCCTCTTCCACTGTCTTCTCTCGTTGCTCTACCTGGCCTACCTCATTTTCTGCTTGGTTGGTGGTCATCCCAAACCTTCACCTCCAAGCTCATCAGAGGAGCTTCTAGTCTCTTACACGTAGCTAGGCAGAATAAAAGCCTGGCTTGTATATGACTGAATTAGATTAAGGTACTTTAGGAAAAGCAATCGAAATACCCCATTTGATCCCAATATGCCTAGCATAATTGGCCATGCGGTCTTGGGTTCCTTCATTGATTTTGGTTTGTCATCTGAACTCGGAGGCACATGTTCATTTCCACATCGGCTTGACCATACCAGCTCATGAGACTTTGGGTAAGTGCCTGACAGATACATGAAGAGCTTTTGAGAAAACCAGAGTGCTCAGTCTCTCCATGCACTTTATGTCTTTGAGGAAAACTTCCATGTTTGAGGAAAACTCCCCGCCCTTCCTTCTCTTGGGTCCACTGCCCCTGAGTCTTTAATTTCTCCCTGAAGGGAATCTTTTGGTTTCTGTAGGAATCCTGTCCTTTTAGAATGCAAGACCATTCCCATTTGTCATCTGGTCACCCAACAGCCCCTTTGTGCTCTTGACTCTGCAGTGAGGACCCCCCCTCCTTTCTCCTTATCTTCTCCCTCCAGCCTTTGATCTTCAGTATCCAGAGACTTCCCTCTTTCTGCTGGACTCCCTCATCTTCTATCTCTTGCTTCTCTGATCCTTGAAGTCCCTAGGAGAGCCTGCAGACCTAGTGCTTAGGGTGACAGCTTTCTTCTGCAGGACACAGGGTGTAAGATCCCCTCAGAATGCTGAGATCTGCCTTCCACAGATAATAAGCCCCCAAAGGACTGAGTACCTCAGCCGGCATCATTTCTGAGACCTTTGAAGTTCTGTGGTTACATTTTTTACAGGGGATTGGGCTGTGGTCTTAAGATGCGCCCAGTTGCTTTCTCCGTTCTGGTGGTGGTAGATTGTGTGTGTGTGTGTGTGCGCATGTGCATGTATGTGTGTGTGATACTTTCTAGGAAATGAAATTGGAGCAGTATAAAGGGCAAAATCTTTCCCTTGGGATCCTGGTGATTGTATGAGGTTGGCTTTCCCTTCCTTGTCCTCATTTGGGCGTGAACATTTCTTGTTTGGGGTTTCCCACACTGAACGCATGCTGTGGCATCTTTAGATGTCACCGACTCATTTGTTGCTAATATCATCCCTCTCCTCTCTCTCACTACAGACAACTCCAGACCTTGATAAGTCACCCTTCTGTCCTCACATGGCTTCCTTCCCCTGTTATAAACCAGGGGTTTGTGACACTCTCCTGGTGTAGAAGAAATTCGATAAGGAACCTTACTCTGGAAAGCCATCATGTATGACCTAAGAAGTGAGGAAAAAGCCAAAAGAACAGGCCAGCTAGGAAGACTGAAAATTACAAAGAGATTAACCAGCAAGGGATGAACTGTAGGTACAAACATCCAAAACCACTTAAAGGAACAGAAGCCTCTTGATATTGGTTTGGATGAAGACGCTTCATAGAAGACCCTAAAGGCACAGTGGCCAGAGCGAAAGTAGACAAACGGGATTGTATCAAATTGGAAAACCTTTCCAGTAAACTAAACAATTAGCAGGATAAGAAGGTGTTCTGCTGAATCAGAGGGCGACATATGGACATATTTGAAATCATATCTCTGCTAAGGGTTTCATCTCCAGTATACACACAGAACCCAACAACTCAATGGCAAGACAAGAAATAACCAGATTAAATCACGGGCAGGGGACTTAGAAAAATATTTCCCAAAGACATACGAGTGGGCCAGGAGTGTATTTAAATTTGATCAACACCTCTAGATGTCGGGGAAATACAGAGTAAAGCCTCTGTGACAGGTTACCTCAGACCTGCAGGGATATTAAACATCCCAGAGAGTCCAGAGGTGTTGAAATGCGGGGCTCCGAGGAGATGTGAAGAGATGGACCCACTGTGTGCTGCTGGTGGGAATACAACCTAGTATAGCCACGATGGAATACAGTGTGGAAGTCCCTTAACAGCTGAAAAATCAAACTAGTGCATCACCCCATCTGATGGCTAGTGTTGTCAACCTGATAAGCTCTAGTGTTAGCCAGGAGTAGTGTGCACCTGTCAAGGGGTGTCTAGTGGGTTAACTGAGGTGAGAAGCCTGCCTTGACTGTGGGCAGCGGCTTCACCAGCTGGGGTGAAGCTGAAAGGAGACAGTGACTCCGCCGAGGGCCAGCATTTGTTTCTCTCTGCTTCCTGAGCGGATGCAGCGGGAGCAGCTTTCTCAAGCTCTGGGTACCGTGCCTTCCCCACTGTGAAGGGCTGTACCTTCAAACTGTGAGCCAAAAACATCTGTCCTCCCTCAGGCTGTTCCTGTGGGACACTCACTCCACCGCAGAAATGAGAAAAGTAACCGATACACCCAGCACACACACACAGACACACATACACACAGAGACACACACACAGACACACAAAGACACACAGAATCACCCACAGACACACACATATAGACATATGTACACAGACACACAAACACAGAAACATAGACACAGACCCACAAACACACATGCATGCACACGCAGACATACACGTACACACACACATGTACATGTACATGCACACACATAGACACACCAATATACCCATACCCAGCACCCGGATGCAAAGACAGACACACACATACAGACACAGGCACACAGACACAGATATACACAGAGACACATGTAAGGACATGCGCGCGCACACACATACACAGATACCTCATAATAAATTTAATGTAAAAATATTCCTTTGACTGTTAAAAAGAACAAATAAATACTACTTTGGCTTTAAAAAAGAAGATGCCTGTCTACATATATTTAGTCCCTTAAAATATGTCCAGAGCAGACTTGTCCCCAGGCCTAGGAGAAATGGACTAGTTCTTAGGGCTAGCCCTGTGACTTTATGGTTTTAGTTAATTTTCTAGTTGCTGTGACAAACGCTGGGCAGAAGCAACTTAAGGAAGGAAGGAAGGAAGAGTTTATTTAGCTCAGTCTGTGGGTATCGTGAAACAAGTCCAGGAAGGCATGGTGGCAGGAGCCTCAGGCAGCCGTGCCCACTGCATCGTCCACAGTCAGGAAGCAGAGAGACAAGGACTGATGGACTCAGATCACTTTCTCCTGTTGTTAAGTCTGGACCCCGCTCATCAGAACACGCTGCCTACATCCAGGGTGGGTCCTATCTCCTTAACATATTTGTTCTGGAAACATCCTCATAGACCCATCCAGAGGTGCGTTTCTACGGCGGGTCCTCATTCCCTTAAGTTGGCAGTGACGATGGACACCAGGGACAAGGACACTGATTTAAAGCATAGGCCGATTAATCCAGAACAAAGACAGTGCAACCTAGGAAGCCGTGACTCAGGCTGGTTAGTCTGACACTCTCTTCAAGACAAAAGTTGAGCCAGCCTCATGCTACCTTGGCCTTGGTTCCAATCCCTTCACGATATGTCTTTCCTTTCTGTTGATTACAGAAGTTAAGAGCAGAGGCAAAGGGCATGTAAGGGGAGGATCATGCCAATGGTCAGTATCTTCCTGCTGTTAATGGTGTGTGTATGCGTGTGTGTACATGTGTATGTGTGTATTAGTGTGTTGTGTCTTGTGTGTGTGTGTGGTGTGTGTGTGGGGGTATGCGTGTGTGTGGTATATGTGGTGTGTGTGCGTGTGCATGTGTGTGTATGTATGTGTGGGGTATGTATGTGTGTGTGTGGTATGTGTGCATGTGCATGTGTGTGTGCACGTGTGTATATGTGTATTTGTGGTATATGTGGTGTGTGTGTGTATGTGTGTATATGTGTGTGTGTGGTATGTATATGTGTGTATGTGTGTGTGGTATATGTGGTGTGTGCGTGTGCATGTGTGTGTGTATGCATGTGTGTGTATGTGTGTGTGTGGTGTGTGTCCATGTGTGTGTATGGTGTGGTGAGTATGTGTGTTTGTGGTATATGTGGTGTGTGTGTGTATGTGTGTATGTGTGTGTGGTGTGTGGTGTGTGTGTGTGTGTACATGCACGCAGCATGCACATGCACACACGCCCATGCTCACTGTGACCTCTATGCCTGTTTCGAGTCACACCTGCCTTTCACACAGAAGTCCCTGGTGTGTTATCTCTGTCTAGATTTTCAGTTCAGAGTCTGCTATTACGGGTGGCTGGAAGACTTCCCCAGGCAGCTCCCAAGTCCTGACTGAAGGTAACAGCAGAAGAAGCCACTGTGGAGCAAAGGGGAGGCAGCTGAGGAGCAGGGGAGCCAGGCTGGCCTGGCCCTGGAGTGGACACACACATGCAGAAAGAATGTACGGAAGGCTAGCAGGGCTGCGAAGTGCCTTCTGGGAGCCTTGGGTTTTGATTTCCCAGTCTGCCGAATGCCTTGCACAGGCAAAGCAGGTCCTTGGCCTTCTCTGAAGGAGCTTTATTATTTTATTACTGTTTTTTTATTACGGGATAATAATTAGCTTGAGCACCTTTTAATTTCTTCCCATCAAGATGTTTGCACAGCAACAATTAGAGGCTGGCAGCGCCTAGCCTAGCATCTGTGGAGAATCTCTCTGAGCCAGCCGGAGCTGGCATGGGGACTCATCGCTATGGTATCCTCCCTTGGGGGCCGGAGAGACCAGGAGGGAATTGGTGAGAATGTGGTAATCCCTGGCACGAAACTCAGGTGAAACGAGCCTCTGAAACAAGTGTGGCTCGAAGGAAGAAAGCACACACAACCCTCAAACCTCATGACTCAGGAGAACCAAGGCCCCACAGTGGGCCTGGAGGATGGGCCGCACAGACTTTTGAGGTGATAAATGTTTCTAGAGAAACATCTATCATGCCCAAGCCCCCCTCTGTCAGGAAGCATATCTCTGCTTGCTGTGTGATTGGCAGGTGATGACAGGAAGGTCCTGTTCACGGGCCCACTTGCTGTCACAGCTGAGTCAACTGCTTTTGGCTAGAGTCTTTACTTCAACCACAGAAATAATGAGATGAAGGGTTTGGTGTACGCTTCTGTACAAATCCCGGTAGGGTCAAAGGTCACAGGGTCAGGGTCATGTGGGTACTGGCTCCCAGAGGCTCCTAGACTTCTGAAGGACATGCTGGTGGTAGGGCATCCTGTGGACTCTTCACTACCTAGGCCTCAGAGCCTGTTAGCATGGGGTCAGAAAAGAATCTCAGACAAGCTAGAGCTGTTCTCTGTGCCAAGGTCAGACAAAGGCAGGGTCAGATGTGGGCAACTTCCACAAACTCCTCTTGAAGATTTTCGTGGGACATGCTCAGGAAATTGCAGACAACATGAAAGCATTCATATTAGATACCTCAATGGTCACAAAGATGTCCAAAATGTCACCTCCTTCTATGTCTGAGGGATCTAAAGACTGATGAATAAAGGTCACGAACCGCTGTGGAACACACTGTACAGTTGACTGTCCCCAGCATGCTAAGAGGGCCAGGACAGGCACTCAGGCTTGGGTGCTGCTGGCTAGGGGAAGCACGGGTCCTCGTGGGAGGGTAAGGGAAGGCTGAAAGTCTCCCTCAGAGGGTAGCTGTGGAGAGGAAAAGCCTGAAAGTGTAGACAGTAAGACAGGAAGCACGGCCTGCCCTGGGGAGAACTCAGGCCACTGACTGCATCCAGGGACACCGGAACAGTCCAAGACAGTGAACAGAAACTTCTCGGAGCTGTCTTTACTGTCCTCAGGATACAGGAGCCCATGGCAAGCCTCTGCTCTGAAGGGCTCGACTTCCTTGAGGGTCATATAGACAATCTTTTTGTACTGTTTTGCTTTGGTTTTGGTTTTTTTGAGATCAGTTTTTCATGTTGCCCAGGCTGGCCCAAAGCTTCTGATCTTCTTGCCTCTATCTCCGGAGTACCGTGACTATAGGTATGTACTACCAAACCCAGTTTTGACAGTGCTGGAAACCCAACCCTGGGCTTTGTGTGTGCTAGGCAAGCACCTTGTCAACTGAGCGTCATCTTCCTGCCCCACATATATGTTCTTAAAACCCACATGTACCCTCTATGAGTAGACACTGGGCTCTTTAGCCCAGTGAATGTTTCTGTTTGGATTTGGTCAGCATGTCCCTGCAGCCTGACCCCAGGTGATTTCCTTGGCTTCTGAATGTTATATAGAAGGGTTATTGTGAGAACATAGGTCATGGAGTCATGTGAAGGATTCAGTGCTGTAAGTGCATTTGTCTCACACCTAGCTGGTGCTCAAGGGATGTTAGCTTAAATGGATTTAAGTTAACACTCAGCCTAGGGCACTCACTTTACTGCAGATTGAGATGAATGGGCTGTTTTCCGCTTCTCAGGTGCCTGGTTCCAGGAAACACCACAAAGCCACCCTCTGAAGTTAACAGAGGCGGCTCCCCTGCCTCACATCCACAGCAGTTTCCACCATTGCATTCTCTGGGTGTCTCCCGTCTTGTGTGTTTCATCTCCAGCCTTTTGACCGGGGTACACAGGTTGAGTCATTTTCTTACTTTATAAATCGGACACCAAGAGGTTAAAACATGGCTCCAGTTCACTCTGGTAGTAGATCATAGTGACTGGGTAGAACCAATGGTGCAAGGCCTTCCCCAGCAGGGTAGGAACCAATGGCTGGGTGCAAGGCCTTCCCCAACAGGGTAGGCCCAATGGCTGGGTGCAAGGCCTTCCCCAACAGGGTAGGACCAATGGCTGGGTGCAAGGCCTTCCCCAACAGGGTAGGAACCAATGGCTGGGTGCAAGGCCTTCCCCAACAGGGTGGAACCAATGGCTGGGTGCAAGGCCTTCCCCAATAGGGTAGGAACCAATGGCTGGGTGCAAGGCCTTCCCCAACAGGGTAGGAACCAATGGCTGGGTGCAAGGTCTTCCCCAACAGGGTAGGAACCAATGGCTGGGTGCAAGGCCTTCCCCAACAGGGTAGGAACCAATGGCTGGGTGCAAGGCCTTTCCCAACAGGGTAGGAACCAATGGCTGGGTGCAAGGTCTTCCCCAACAGGGTAGGAACCAATGGCTGGGTGCAAGGTCTTCCCCAACAGGGTAGGAACCAATGGCTGGGTGCAAGGTCTTCCCCAACAGGGTAGGAACCAATGGCTGGGTGCAAGGTCTTCCCCAACAGGGTAGGAACCAATGGCTGGGTGCAAGGCCTTCCCCAACAGGGTAGGACCAATGGCTGGGTGCAAGGCCTTTTCCAAGAGGGTAGGAACCAATGGCTGGGTGCAAGGTCTTCCCCAGAAGTGTGGGAACCAATGGCTGGGTGCAAGGCCTTTTCCAAGAGGGTAGGGATCAACGGCTGGGTGCAAAGCTTTCCCCAGGCCCCTGCATGCCCAGGTCTGTCTCCATGTTAGTCTCCCTTTGAAGATGAACCATTGAAGAGGGTGTAATGGTCCAGAATACTTGAATCTTCTTGGATTCCTTCTAGAATGATTGGAATGACATTGTGAGTGGAGAAATGGAAGTCCTGAAGGAGAGGCAGTGGTTTGTGAGGATTATCTGACTCAAACTGGGATGTCCATGGAAGGGCAGGAAAGCACATGACGATGTGCATTTGAGGCTTTTCAGTCTCTCTTGAGCTGCGCTTTGCAATGTGTATTCTACAATGGTCTCAACAGTGGTGTGGGCGTGTCACTTATAAATAAAGACCTATGCAAAGATTGTGGACTTGCTTAACAGTCTGTCAGGGTTGATAGCTATCACCAAAGAGCCTGATCTGGCTGATCCTCCTGTTGCCTATGGAGAAAGCTTCATCTAAGCCAGTGCTGAGACTGTCAGTCTCAGGACAACCTGAGAGTGCCAGTGGATTCCCTAAGGCGTGTCCATTTTGAGTGCTGGCCTGTGTGCATGTGACAATGGGCTGAGGGGAGAGCATCATTTCTCCCGGGAGGAGAGAAGGCATTTTGGCCTCATGAGTCAGGAACCCCTAGCTTTGCTTAGAGTAGGAACTGTAGTCTTGTTTCAAAATTCCTATACCAGCTTCTCCTGCTTTTCAACAACCCCCCTCCCCCATCTGGAGACTACCCTGCGGCCGTAATCACGGCCAGAGGGCTGCTTTACACTTCACCGTAGGCACCCATTCAAACCAACCTACTTAACAGCGTCGTTGCCCAAGGAACAGATGGGTGCATCATTGTTGCTGGGTTTATGGGAGATGGAGTCTCCATGGGACCCATATTCCTATCATGAGCTTAAGGAAGATGCCAAGGACTCAAGGGTCTTCCATGTTGCTTGCTTAGTACATGTATTCAGATAGTACATGTATTCAGATAGTACATGTATTCAGATAGATGCTTGGCCTGCAAAGGGCCCTGGGGTCTGACCAAGGCAGAGAATTATTGGTGCCTGCTAACTCTTTAGACTCTCGAACTGTATCAGCCACATGGGTCTAGTGTCTGCAAAGCTCTGGGAGACAGAGTTTATGACTCTGATAGGCCAATCTCTCAAAGCTCTGATGTAGTTTCCTAAAATTACTCAAGCCAGGGTCTGGGGAGAAAGCTCAAGAAGTAAAGTATTTGCCTTGTATGCATGCGAATGAGAGTTCAACCCCCCTCCAGACCACATATAAAAAGCCAGGCGCCATGGTAACACGTACTTGTGAGCCTAGAGTCTCTGTGGAGGGGGTTCACCGACTGGACAACCTTACCTGCTCAGCTAGCTGCAGGCAGAGAGTCTGAGGAGGCTCAGCTGACATTGTCTCCTGATCTCTGCCTCATACATCACACCGTGCATGCACCCTGTCCTTGCACACACGTGAATACACATGCCCATCCCCCACCACACACACACAGTAAAATGGCTCCAGCTAAGTATTTTGACCAAACATTCTGATTTCTCTTTCTAGTCACTTAAGAAAACACATAGTTACAGCTTTATAACGTAGTGGTAACTGTCAAATGAAACTGCAGAACCATTGTGAGGTCACACACACACAAAATTATACATCGCTCTCTCTCTCTCTCTCTCTCTTTCTCATACACACACACACACACACACACACAAAACTATACATGAAGCATACACATATCTATAAAGTATCACCATGTGGAATAGTGTCTCATGGTTCAAATGTCTCCCGGTCATTTGGATTTTAGACAGATTCACCTAACTCTGTGCCACAGTTATTTCTTTGCTTTGACAATGGGAAGCAGATGGGAGGAAAAAACTTTTGAAAAGAAAAAAAAATGGTAGTACGGTTGATTGAGCGCTGAGCACGGCTTCCTTTGCTGGTGTGCATACTGCTCTGTGGAAACCCTGTGCTTGAGAGTCCTAATGTTGGTCAATACTATTGCTGACTTCCTGTCTTCCCTAGGAAGTTGAGGGCCAGTAGCTTTCCTGATCTTTACAAAGCAGCAAATGGCCTTTCCGTTCATACCTGTCAATGGCCACATCGTGAGGAGAGAGAAGGGAGCTGACTCTCAAGGTTGTGACCATGTTCCTTTCCTCAGAGTTCCTTGGGTCCTTGTATGAGTTTGGGATTTCAGACTTTATAAATTGTGTTTTCTTAAGGTGGCTTAGAGGGGACTCAGCTGTGACAGTGAGCAGGTGAGAGGGATCTGTTTAGATGCGGCTCACAGAGGGTGTACAGAGTGCAGACAGACTGAGGGAAGCTATCTCTTCAGTGGCTGGTGCTAAAGCTGCTCCCAGAAACCATGGCGGAGGGGCCAAGGCCTTTGGTACATTTTGAGGCTGTAGTTGAGGAAATGAACATGGACAGTTAGCTATGTTCTGAACTTTTTACAGGAAAAGGCAATTGTTCATTCACTCATCAGTGACAGACAAGCTTATAAGAAACTCAGCCATGGTGGAAGGTGGCCTTGGCAGTTCATAAACATACAGACAGGCAAGGGTGCAATACACACATACATAGAACAGACACACACATATGAACAGACACACATACACACACACATGAACATACATACATAGAACAGACAAACACATATGAACAGACACACATACACATACACATGAACACATACATATATACATGCACATATATGAATGCACATACACACGTGCATACACATGAACATATATATACATACAAACACACATAAGAACACACATACACACACATGAACACACATACACACATAGATACACATATATGAATACACATACACACATAAACACACATGAACATACACACAAACACACACGAACACACATACAAACATACACATATATGAACACACATACACATGAACATACACACACAAACACACATATGAACACAATACACATATATGAACACACATACATACACATGAACATACACATATGTGTGCACTGAGAGAGATGCTCACTCCTGCCTGCTGTGCACACAGTTTCCTGGCTGACACACACCAGAATGTGGCTTCCTGTTTGGACCAGTGGATGTAAGTCTTTAGACCAGCAGTGTGTTCGGCAAACCCAAGAAGGAAACTCGGAACTCTATTTTGTGACTGTTTCTATTGGAGTGGGGGGTGGTGGTGAGATAAAATGTCTGGGAGAATCATTGGTTTAAAAAAAGCCTGTCCCAAAATAGGTACCTAAGGGTTCGGAAATGGGAGGGTAGTGCTGTGTAAAGAGTCAACTGTTATCAAAACGAACACCCATCATGCTGCAACATGAAAAGAGAGGTATATATTATTTCCTCTCTCAAAGGAAACCAGAAAAAGGACTTTCTTTCTGTTTTCTTTAAATGAGGCACTGACTCTCTTGGCAGAGAGAGATTTGCATTCAGACTCTGGAAGTCAACAGGGCCAGTAATTACCAAACAAGCCCAACCATAGGAGGTGTGAGTGAGAACCATCCTAGAAAGAGGGCCACTCTACTGTTATTATCTGTAGTTTTTATTTCTATGAAAAATAAAAACATCTTTAAGTAAATTGAAGGTAAGTCGTTTGAAACTAAGTTTCACTTGCCTAAGGGATAGAGAGAGGGCTGGGGTACGAATCTATGAATTGGGGCCAGAGCATGTACGAGGCCCTGGGTTCCGTCACTAGTGCCACAGGAGCACGTGAAGAAAAGTAAAAGAGAAAAGGAAGGGAGGGAGGGAAGGGGAGGGAATAGGTGGGAAGTAATTCTATAATGATTCTATGGAAAATAATTCTACAAGAAGCAAAATAAATCTCTTGAAGACACGTTAGCCCTCGGCCAATCGTAGTAGCTCTGATGGGAGTCTTTTCGTGGGATCGCTAGCAAATTGCGGATTAAGTATGATTTTGGACTTTGACATTGTAAATTGCCTTGCTTTGTTTCCTGTTGAATCAGCTCCCTCCTCGCCCAACCTTATCCCCCACTGCCCTGTCTTAGTGAATCAAGGGTAAACAGCCACCCCAGTCTCCATCTGCCATTTCTGAGAACCATGGAGGAACTTGACGATTCTGTGCATACAGCTTACCTCTTGATGTCCCAGAGAGGGAGAGGTCCAGGTGTCCCCACCCCCAGAGAGGGAGAGGTCCAGGTGTCCCCACCCCATGGAGTACAAAGTCCCTCTTACAATAACGTAATATTTGCATAGAACCTATGCACATCCTTCCAGACATGCGAAATCACCTCTCGATGACTTTCATATCTAACACTATGTAAAGGCCATGCAAATGAACCTGTACCATACTGCTTAGGGAAAGCAGATAAGAAGAAAAAATATCAAGTGTGATATTCAGTTCGGATGCAATTTTTCCCTCAGTATTTTTTCCTTCTGTTGCTGGTTGCATCCACAGATGGGGAACCCTGGGATACAGACAGCCAATCACATTTAGAGAGCATAGTCAGCTTAGAAAACAATGATACAAGATGGGAAGGCAGGGCCTGCCCCACCTCCACTCCCGGGAGCTTAACCACCGGATGCTTTAAGGTCCCCAAGCTCCTGCCTTCTGCATCCCGTGTGTTTCTCTTCCTTTGCTATATGCTTACTATGTTGCCACACTGCCTGCTAAATAGTTACATTTCTACACAGCTCTCAAGGCTGGGCAGGAAGCTTCTTTTGTAACAGGGAGCAGTTAAGACGGAGACTCCTAACTTCAGAAAGTTCTGAGAATAAGTGATAAATGAATGCTCATCCCTGGAGGGAACATTTTCTTTTATCAGCGTCCTTCCCCACCACCATGGCCCCACCAAGACTTAGGGAAGACAGTGGAAGAAGCAGAAAGAGCGTACGAGTCAAAGGATGGAGAGGACTCCTGTGAAACGCTGGTTGTTGTCTAGACATGGTGTGGTCACCGTAGGCCTGGGTCCTAGGTCGCCCGCACAAGATCCACGTAAGATCCAGCTGACTAAACTTCCAGCCCAGACTGGAGAGGGGCTGAGGAGGTTTAACCCTAACTGAAGCACTATCTGGGGTTGATGGATAGTGAAGAGGGGGGAATTCTTCTTTGGGGGTGTGGTCATTGTTAGTTACCCATATGGTCAGCACAAAGTGGACTCAGTGGGTAGTCAGAAATGAAAATAAGGGCTCTCCAGTGATGGCTTGGTGGTTAAGAATTCTCAGTGCCCTTGTCCGGGATTTGGGCTCATTTCCCAGGACCTACACAGTAGGTAAAAGTACCTATAACTCTAGCTTCAGCCTCACGGACTGCACACTCATACACTTAAACTTACACATTAATCACACATTAATACTTACACATTAATTAATCACACAATTGATCAGCCAAGCAACCAATAAACAGAAGAGGACATATAAGTCGGAAGGAGGTACGTTCCAGGGCAGATAGGTGTGGGTGGAACTGGAAGGGGAAACAGGGAGAGAATTTGAGTATATTTGGCGGTAGAGACGTATGAAATCCTCAATGAATAAAATGAAATATATACCAAACAGTATTAAAATTAAAAAGAAGCTTCCCTTTCTGAATAAAAAGACCAGCCCATGTGATACAGAGGTCTGCCAACTCCTATCTGCCTAGACAGGGTCTCAGGTGCTCAGCCATCTTGGCCCCGCCCCAGCGTGGCGGGGCACAAAACAGGGATGTCTTATGTCCCTCGTGCACCAGTCTGGGCTGCTGACTCCGCACAGAGAGCAACCTTGTCTGCACAAGCCGAGCCGAGCCCCCGAGCCCCCGTCCATCGGGTCCGCGGTCAGCTTTTCCTCTGTGTGCAGCCGGCACGCGCTCACTGAGGAACCCGAGCAAAAGTTTTGTTCTCCCCTTGTAATAAAACACATCATGGCAAGCACCCTCGGGCGTGGGCGTGGTGTTCATCTCTGGGCTGTGCCCTCCCCCCCCTTGGCACCAATCAGTGTTATCCGGGCTGCAGAGAGAAAGATGGAGAAAAGTGAGGGCAGAGGAGATGGCATTGGGACGCTGACGGAGCCCAAAAGAACATGGCGGCAACATCTGAGCCTGTCCGATGTGGAAGGCGATAGGCGGTTCAGAACCAACCCCCGTTAATGTGAGATATCCTTGGGTTCCATCATAACAGCTTCCTTTGGGAAACAGGCTGCATCCAGTTTCCATAGTGCTCGAAATGGAGCCCGGGGCTCAGTGCATGTGAGGCAAGTGCTCTTCAAACTGGGCTCCGTTAACTGGCCTGGAAACACTCCTTTTCTGAGTCTCGAGCGAGAGGCACCATGGTTATATTTTTGCAGGGTTAAAAATGCAAAAAAAAAAAAAATAAAAAAGATTTAACATCTTGTCTAAGCTTCTTATTGGCAGAAAAAGCATGGTGGTTGGTGGCTCATGATGAGGAAGGACAGTAGGGACCAAGGGACAGGAGTTGTGGGAAAGAGGTGTGGTGGATACTACATTTGTACACTAAAGCACTTTCCATCCATTTCTGTAGCACACTGGGTGAGAGAAAAACACTTCAGTGTCTGAAAAATATCTCCTGTGCATGAAATGGTACAAAACTTTTCATACCAATGTAAAACATTGAAACAACAACAAAACCTTCCCTCACATTGCTAAGCTGTCATGCATTTCATGGCTTCTCAGGGGGTTCAATGATTTCACACAGGAACTTGGTCATTGGGCAGCAGCTAGCTCTTCTAGAATGTTACTAACCCCTTTTGCAGAACTCGAAATAGACGGAGCTTCACTATTGACTCATCTAGGTCACTGGGAAGTTACCTGAGAAACGCCTGAGCTTCCTGTGTAGGCCTCCCCGCCCGGCCCCAACCAGAAAAGAACCTGAGAAGACTTCATCTCTGAGCTTTGACAAAGACTTGTCAATGGCAAACATCATGGAGAAGAAGAGGAAACCACTGGTTTTAAGAGTCCCAGAGACCCTGCATGTGGTTCAACAGGCAAAATGGCTTTCTTTAGAAGAGCCTCCCAGATCCCAGGGCTGCACCTGGATCCTCAGAAAAGAGCCTCTGCTCTCCCTCTGTGGCCTGACCCAAGGCTCAGCCTTGGTCTGTAGAAAGTGCATCAATGTAGCTGTTTAGTGGGCTCCGGGATGCCTCTCCCCTCCTGTGGTCACTGACAGGGAGAGAACAGTGGTGGGTGCTGATAGCCACCAGGGTCGCTGGTTAGCATTCTGCCTCCTGTGTCTCTCCGTGGAGCCCTCTGTTGGACCACCCTCCCCTCCACTCTCTATCTTCCCTACTTCTAGAAATTCTGCCACTTCCTCCAAAGAGCCCTCCTGTTGTCCTCCGTCTTATTGTAAGCTCCTTTCTTCTCTGAGTGGATAACACAGGTCAGTCAACTCACCGGCTGCTGTCTTAGGGCACCGGTTCTTTGCTAGCCAGCCACTGCTAATGCTACTTGCCTGTAGAGGAGCTGAGCTCTTCCACAGGCCATTAGGAACTTTAACGGTTTGTACTGCAAGATAACAAGACCAAGGTTTAGCCAGGCATGGTGGTGCCTGTCTTTTTTTTGTTTTTCTTTTTAAAAATATCTTAATACTTCTCTGAGAATTAAATAAAATCTATTTTGATCGTATTCGTTCAACTCTTCACCTGAACTATTTCCAGATCAACCAGCACACACTTTAACCCAGCCCAGCCGCTCACACTTTAACCCAGCCCAGCAGCTCACACTTTAACCCAGCCCAGCCGCTCTCAGCCTTCCCAATGCTGCGTCCCTTTGACACAGCTCCTCCTGCTGTGCCCCCCCCCCCCAACCGTAGAATCATTTTCGTTGCTACCTCGCACCTGTAATTTTTCTACTGTGAAGAGTCATAATGCAAGTATCTGTGTTTTCTGATGGTCTTAGGCGACCCTGTGAAAGGGTCGTTAGAGAACTGCTGGATTAATCCCAGTTCTCAGAGGCACGGGAAGATAGATCCCTGTGAGTTCCAGGCCAGCCCGTTCTCCATGGTGAGTTCCGGGGACAGAGACCAAGCAAACAAGTAAAACCAACCAAAGCACCTTCTCAAAATCCAACAGCACCATACGCTAAGCAAACAAAGGTAACACAAGAAAAGTGAAGCTCGTGGGCTTACACAGAAGGGAGGAAAGGAGAGACACGGCTGGTGGTGCTACCTGAGTGCACTCTGCCTTCAAACCTCCCATCCCGCCTCTGCTAACAGCAGCTGTGCTTAAGGGCTGTCTTTCTTCTACAGGCAGACACCTGGCTTCTCTTTGCAAGCCTGGGTGTGCAGCAGCTAGCCCTCTGTGTGCCAGCCCCAGCCAGCCCTCTGTGTGCCAGCCCCAGCCAGCCCTACTGTGTGCCAGCCCCAGCCAGCCTTGTTCACTGCCTCCCAGCAAAGGGCCACATCTTTCTTGAGCTCATCTTAGGTCTGTTTCCAGAATATAGACCTATCTCGTTGCTTCTAACTGCTCTGAGAGGCCTTCTGCCGTTTAATCCCAGGTTTCACTGCTGTCTCTGATGATCCTTGCCTATTCACTCATCTATCCACTGTCATCTTCGTGCATGCCTGTGTATACGACAAGGTGTTCTGTGCACACCGTGTGTCTGTGTGTGAGTGTGTACATGGGTGTGCGAATGGCATTCCTGTAGAGGACACAGGCAACCCTGAGGACTGGTCCTCCTGTCCCACCTCCTATCACAGCAGGAACACAGAGATTGAACACATGAGCATCTGGCTTTTTATGTAGGTTCTGGGGACTCAAACTCAGCTCCTTATGTTTGTGACAAGTGCGTCACACAGAAAGCCATCCCTCCAGTTCTGCCAACAGTTCCTGTCCTATATTTAATATGTGAACTGCCGCAGGGTCCTCCTATTCCCAGTCACTCAGCCAGGGTTGGCAAGGTGTCCTTGGGGTTAGCCTGAGGCACAGGGCAATCCTGCTAGAGGGAAGAGGGCAGAGGTGGTGGGTTCTTGAGACTCTTCTGAAGCTTGACCTTCTTGGGCTTCCATTAGGTCATTGTCAACTGTTACTCGGTGTACAGAAAGACTGTGAGGCGAGGCCATAAGGACAAGCTTAGATAATTTTAAAAATCTTTTTAAAAATTAGTTTCATAATGCACAGGCAGCCTCAGATATGAGGCTTCATCTCACAGGGACGGCACGGTCTGATTCTCAGATGTCCAGGAATCTATCTGGCCATTTGCTTCTTAAGGACCAAAGGAGGCAGATTGCCAAGACACCATGTCAGGGGTTGCATTATTCCCTGACACAAGGCCATACATTCAGGTTTTAACGACAAGTTCCTCAGACTGTGACTGTACTGGATATAGAACATTCTAGAAGCAATCAGAAGGAAGTATGAGAGTGTGCTATCTATGCTCTGTCTGATGGCCTTCTAAGAGGTGATGAGGAGCGGGGTTTGGTAGATCTCACGAGCAGTTCTAAGACTCGGTAATTTTAAGAGGCTGAGCAGGAAGAATGTTTTGATTCAAGGCTATCCTGGGCTACACAGTGAGTGGTAGATCAGCCTGGGCTAAATATTGAAACATTGAGAGAGAGAGAGAGAGAGAGAGAGAGAGAGAGAGAGAGAGAGAGAGAGAGAGAGAACATGAACCTGAAGAGGCAACGAATGAATGGGACAGACCTTACAAAAACAAAACAAAAACAAAAAACCAAAGCTGTTGATATTTTGACCTCAAACTTCCAGACCATGAGGAAACATTTCTGCTTTTTAAGTCACCAAGTCTGTGGTATTTTGTTACAGTAGCCTGATCACTCACTAACAGGTTTTGCATGGTGGACAAAGCCACACATAGTTCCATCTAGGACTGGCTGTCACCTAAGTCTTCAGTGGTGTGAGAGGAAGTGTCTTCATGCCTTTAAACAGTGGTAAACTCGGTAAACGCGTGTTTACGGGAGCACACACTGCACACAGCTGGCTTCGGTTCTTTGATTCCTGTCGACCAGCTCCGCGGATGACTTGAGGCACAGAGCTACACTGCTGAGATTTCTACCCGTGGTTCTAGGAACTCAGAGGCATCTCGGCACTCCGGCTTTGCCTAGACCACTAAGCCACTTCTAAGAGCAAGGTTGCCTGAGGCATTTTGAAAAAAAAATAAAGGAGAAAAAAAATGCAGCAGCTCTCCCAACCCCTCCCCATTCCGACAGTCATCTCTTTTATGCAGTTCATTGCACCTTCTGAGGGGACCAAGTTGGGGTTCTGCAAGAGTTTCATGTCCGACAACCATGCGTGATAGTTCCTGGGAGTCTCAATCGAGTCTTATCTTCTTGCTTAGGCAGACTAAGTGGGAACCTGGTGTGGGGCGATAGAGGGGGAGAGGAGCTCTCTGTGGTAGACTACATTCTTTTTGCGTGCCAGTGTCTCAGATGCCGGCCCGACTCTCACGAGAAAGGGAACAATGGCTTGCTTGGTTCCCCATCTCTGTCTTCTCCCCGTTTCCACAGTGGTATCAGGCTGCAAGTGAGTTACAGGTTTCCTCCTGTGAGGATTGCCGGGACTGATAAAGTACCATCCCAGGAGGAAAACAAGAGGCTGGGAGCCTGAGAGGCCCTCACAGGGGCTGCACGGGAGGGAGCACAGGCCATAAATTACAGGCAGAAGCAGCCACCAGTGAGGAACCTTAGGAGTGACCAGTCTGTGGTATGGGTGACCAGGAGACTGACTGGGAGATTGAAGAACGGAGGAGGGGGTGGGGTCTGGCATTGGGTCCAAGCGGAATGAAAAAAGAAGCCAAGTTTTGCCACTGTTCTGGCTAGAGTGAGTGGCGTGGATAGCCACTGTGGGCCACTTAAACCCTTGTGTTGACAGGTCCTTAGGATGGAATAATATTAACAGGGGAGTCGCCAAGGGCTCCCTTAGGCTCTAAAGTTGAGGATCCCGAGTTATTTATCAGCTTGTGAATTCTGACTGCCCCTTTCCCTTCATCCATCCCAATTTGCTCAGAGGAGGAAGTGAGGTCTTTTCAGATGAACCATGCTGATTTAAACAAACAAACAAACAAACAAACAACAAACAAACACCCTGCGTATATCTGCTGTGTGCATGCGTGTATATTCATGTGGGGAGTATGAACTCATGCGTATTACAGTATGTATGTGAGGCCAGAGGGTGACCTTACAAGTTGGTCCTCACTCCCATCTTGTTTGAGGCAGGCTCTTTTTGCTATTGGAGGCTCCTATGCACTCCAGACTAGCTGGCCCATGAGCCTCTAGGGAGCTCCTGTCCCTAACTCCTGTCTCCCTGTAGGAATGCCAGGGTTATAGACACCATGTCACTGCACCTGGCTTTTATGAAGGTCCTAGGGATTCAAACTTGGATCTTCATGCTTGCATGGTAAGCATTTACACTTCTCCCCATCCCTTTCTGGGTTCTGATAAGAACAAGAATCTGTCCAGGTGGCCTGCTGAATGTAAACAGACTCTTGCTTCTTAGCTGGCGGAGCCGGTGCAGGGGTCAGGCTTGAGTTCCTGGTTACAACATCCCTAACTGTCGTTCTGTTGGACTCCTACAGGCATGCCAGAAGGGCGGCACTGCAGGCTGCAGGTAACCTACTGCCCAGTGGAATGTTCAGAGTCCCCTGCTTCCGTCTAGTAGTTCTTCTAATAGGAAACGGTAACCGCTCGGAGCATGCATTGAGAGGAGAGTAAGCCAGGAATTTTCCTTCAAAGATGGCTTCCTTTGAAGCCCGTTGGCTGCCTGGAGGAAACACAGCCAGTGAGCATTTGGTGGTTTCTCACTGGGGCCCCCAGGGCTGCTGTCTCTGCCTAGCTCTCTGCAGGACACTGTATGATCCTGACTCAGACCTGTCTCCATGATTCAGCCTCACTCAGTTCTCTCTGCCGCCAGCAAGGGAGCACTTGGAAGCCCTTTAATTTAAAGCTTGGAATTGGTTAATGACTTGCTTTCTTCTTCTCCTTAAATCCTGATGCCACCCCCCAAACCCACAAGCAAATGTGCCGCCACACACATACATATATATACACCACACACACACATACATACACACATATGCCACATACACATAGATACATACCACATCTCTCTCTCTCTCACACACTTCTCCCCATCCCTTTCTGGGTTCTGATAAGAACACACATACACACACATACACATACACACACACATATACCACGTACACAAAGACATACACTACACCATACACACACTCTCACATACATACTATACCACACATACACATGTCACACACATACATACACACACCGCACATATACACATACACACAACCCACACATGCAGACATACACACCACACACATACACATACACACCCCACACATACATACATATGCACACCACGCACATACATACACACACCACATGCATACATACACACACCACATGCATGCATACACACACCACATGCATACACACACATACACACACACACCACACATACATACATACACACACCACACACACACCACACTACACACACACATACATACACCACACACACACATACACACACCACACATACATACATGCACACACCGCACACACACACACACCACACATACATACATGCACACACCACACACACACACACACATCACACATACATACATACATACATACACATACCACACACACATACATGCACATACCACATGCATACACACCACACACACACCATACATACATATGCACACTACACACATACACGAACACACACCACACATACATACAAACATACATACACACCACACACACACACACCTTCCTCCAGTTTTCACATTTCAGCATAGACCAGCCATCACAGCCTTAATAGCCTTTGTTGTGACAAAGTGGCCGGCAAGCCCTCGAATTCCCCTGCTCATTTGTCTGTATGAATAATAATGATTCACAGATACTGGATGGGTGTGCACGATAACTTATATCCAGAAAACAAATGATCCCTCACATTCCATCCCACTCCATTTCAGCTCTGCAAGAGCATCACACCACAAGCTGGACATCCTGACACAGCCATGTCTTTGTGATCTTTTTATGCCACTCTTTTATTTACTTGAGCTCAGTCCCCATTTATCATGAAGGACCCACCAAGCACACACAGACACTGTGGCTGAACCCCGGATTTCTAAGTTTCATAAGACCTCTGTAAGAAAGGCAGGAAGGTTTAAGGACCTACGTGGTGCCTACCCATACGTCTGTAATCTAGTAATTTCTGCTGTGAGAATGTGTGGACTTAGGAAATGGCTTCGTAGTTCTTTCTGAGAGAGGCTGTGTGTACCACAACTTGCTGTCTGTCTGTCTTGAGCAATGCCGGCTGCCTCTTTCAATTGAGGCTGAAAGAAAAACCACAGCACAACCCAGCCTCTTCGGATCATTTCTCTCAGAGCGAGTCTGCCCAGATCCTGTCCTCTGTGGAGCTGCCACTTTGGCCCTGAAATCTCCACGCCGATCCTAGGTATACCTGCGAGCTGCCTCTCTGAGCCCACACTGCTGGCAACCGACTCTTCCGGTCAGCTAAGGACTGAGCCCACTAAACCCCGGGGCAAGCTGAACTCAGCACCAGGATCAGACAACTTGCTGCCATCAGAGTAAGTACAAGAGAGTCATTCAGGGCAAGGCACAGCCAGATAAAACCCAAAAAGTGTCCTCTGTGCCAGCCCTTCTAATCTCCGGAACCTTAACCGAGAGCACTTGACACAACTTTTCACCCAGCGACCAAATATTTCAACAGCCTAAGCATTTGCTCAAACATCCCTGCAGCATGGTGTCGGACAAATAATAATCTCACGGTCTCAGAGTCCTTGGCCTCGGTTTGAATTCCTTCCCCCCCACAAGCAGGCAGGGACCCCAGGCAGACACCGGAGGGTCCACGGGCTGCCATCTTAGTCTGTGCCAAGCTGAGAAAAATCAGATATAAAAAGACCAGCGTACTCACCTCTCATGAAGCACTGTGGATATGAAGGAAATGACTCAAAAATGCTGTCTGAAGCCATGGTTTCCTTTCGAAAACGCACCTCTCCTGAAGGCGGGGGGTTTCAATGATTTCTTTTACCTTCAGAGCAAAAACCAAGAAAGGTCACTTACAGTGACCTCACTTCCCACCATGGCTCCCTAAGTCTCTTTCTACCATCTCTGGTTCTCCATGGGCCCTATGGGGTGGGGGTGGAGGGGGAAGTATTGTTGTAGAAACAAATATTCAAATTGTTAAAGATTAAAAAAAGGCAGAGAGAGAGAGAGAGAGAGAGAGAGAGAGAGAGAGAGAGAGAGAGAGCCGCCTATGCTGTGGGCTGCACCGCTCACCGCTCTGCGAAAGCCTGTGGTTTGCATTCAGTGTGATTCGTCCTGCCTGCTGACCACTGTGCTGGGCTTACACTTCTGACACTGCCAGGGTACCCAACTTGTGGTTCTGTGGTTGTTTATGAGGTCCAAAGAAGTTTTCACACAACCCAAATTACACATTTAGCTGTTCCCCTTTCCATAGCCCACCACCATTGGCTCTTGCCAATCACGTGACTTAAGTGATGTCAATTTTTTTTAAACTTTCTGAGCTATGGCCTTCCTGCCCTCCACCTGCCCTCCCCCAGGCTGTGTAAGAAAGCAGTTGAGCAGAGCGTAGAAGTAGAAGAGAGGGGCTGTAGAAGAAAAAGGCACAACAAACAAACAAACAGAAATCCCCTGCCTCAATCTTTTCTTGATGTCTCGGTTCTTTGTGGATTTAGTGGCGTTCAGATCCTGTTGTTATTTGTGGTTTGAGGAACAACTGATTATTTAGATAAAGATTGCCTTGCTGTTTATTCAACAGCAATTCAACATTGGCACCAACTTGCTGCTGAGCCCGGATGCAGCTCTCATCACTTAAATGCTGGGCACCAGCTCGGGAGAGCTGGGTTCTGTCTTGGTAAAAGCGAGTAAGACAAAAGGAGAAAAGTAGCCCAAGAGCCCATTTCTGTGAGTGGCTAACGCTGAGAGGGCTAGGCTGGCAACTTACTGACATCTCAAAGCTTGGGAAAAAATATAAAACGTTTTAATCGTGGGATGGAAAGACATCGTACGTGGCTTTCTTTCCCCTTGGTGGACAGACTTAGCTCGGATCTCTCTTGGTAAGCAGGGGAAACTGTGGCGTTCTCTTCACACAGGTACCAGCTCCCAAACTCGTATTAGGAAGTTTCGAGGAAAGCAAAGGAGGAGAATTTCCTCCCATGGCAGAGCTGTGACCTGTGGGCAGTTGTTTATTATTTGTACCTATAAAGGCTGCTCACAGCCTTTCTCTGCTGAACCCAAAGAAATGGGCCAACTCACACTCTAGGGAAAACCACTCTTTGAGTCCATGAACAGTAACTTGCGACTGCCCAAGACCCTGCCTTCTCCCAGCCACCAGAGGGGAATATTATGCAGCCCTCCTGCCGCCGGCAGCCACATTTATCTGGGGGCGGGCAATAAAAACAAGATGGTTCTGTGGGTGTGAGCCTTGCTGTTCATCTCTACCCATTTACCTCTCCAATCTCTCCGTTTTACTTGCTGAGAAGTGAAGCCTCGGTCTTTCTGTAATCCCCAGGCAAGTCCTGGCCTTCCTTTTCTTACTCTGTTCTTCTTTTCCTCTGTGCAGTTTCCCTCCATTTCAAGGTGTGGCCCGATGAGAAGCAGAACCTTGAACAGCCTAGTGGCAGCCCTGACTTCCAAGCCCTCAGCATGCAAGGTACTTCTCTAAGTCTGAGCCCCTGAGGGAACTCTCATTTGGTTTGCGTGGAGCTAATTTTTCATACACAGAGAGACCCAAGGTATTAATTGATGCAGGTCTTTCTAAAGGACCGGACTCCATTTTTATTTAATCCTGTTTTAACCAAGGCAGGAATAAGAAACCCAGGGATTTCTTTCTCCCAGCCTCTCTGAGCAGTTAGCAACTATCCACCCTTGGCTCACACTTGAAAAACAGTGGCTGCACGTCTTTTATGAAGCTTATTAATATCTAAATACAATGTGTGCTTCTCGTTGCCTCTCAATTCAAATCCCTTGTTAATATAATCCCCATTATTCAAATCCCTTGTTAATATAATCCTCATTATGTCTCTGTGTTGTTGCTTCTAAACAAATTCCACCCCTGCTCCCCACCTCCACCCCCAGTAGAATCTCCAGCCAGTTTGTGCTGTCTTCTAAGCCTGCTCTGTCATGGAGAGCTCCCAGGATCCAAGCCCCGTAGCTGCTGCTGGCTCCTTGAAGGTGACTCACTTCCCAAAAGCGAGACACTTAAGTGTCCATGCAGATTAATCCCGTAGTCATTTCACTTCAGAAACTCCCAGATGCTTTTAGCCTTAGGTGTCCTCATGCCCACAAGGATGGTTTAGATGCCCAGAGTCTCTCTGCCTTTGGGGGATCTCCACAGGGCAAGGCAGGTGGATGAAAGCCTTCAGGATAGCCTTCTGGTCCACTTCTGGTCTGCTAGTTCCACTGCTGGCTGTCACCTCTGGGCCCTGGTTGCAGCGAGGCAGCAGGGGGCAGAATACAAAGGCTTGGTCCCTGGCAAGTCCTGTGATGACAGTCACAGAAGCCCAAGCAAGACTTCAGGGCTCACCAAAGAGTCAGCAGTTAAAGCTTTTTCTCGGCCTCTCTGAGGCCATGATGGCTAGGAGAGATTCAGGTGGCTGCCAGCAAACTGCTTTCACACTTCCTTGAGAGCCCAAGACAAAAAAGACATGTCTGTCACCGCCCGACTGCCTAAAAAACTCCTTAATCCCATTTTAAGCAGGACTGCTGAAGATTCTTTAAGTTCTTGGGTAGACCCACCCAGCCAGCCTCATTCCTGCTCCTGACTCAGACTCCAGGCTGCTGGCCTGGGAACAGTGCCGGAGCTGCTGCAGGGGACTGTGGCTCTGCCACATAATGCCGCAGCGATCTTCATTTTCTGATTGGCAAAGTTACCGAGATGCCACTCTTAAGGGCGGGGTGGGGAAACGCTCAGGTGTCTTTGTTAATGGCCCTATAAAAATACCAGGGAAGGTTGAAAGATGCAGAGTTGCATAACCCTGTAATTAATGGCGAGAGCACTGTGTGCAACTCCATCCAATTAAGACACTCTCTCTGGTCAGGGTTTTCATTGTATGGTTACATTGTGCCCTCTCTGAAGTCTACACGTAGATATACATAGATTCTCAGGACGGAAGGAAAGGGTATGGATGGATGCCCTCAAATTAGATAGTATCAAAAAATCCCCAGATGATAACACTGATGCAAAAATCATTTCTATAGAGTGTGGATTGTGTATGTGTGTGGGTACGTATGTGTCTGTGTTCACATAAGTGCCCAGTGTACGGGAGACAAAGGACTTAATCAAGTGCTAGACATTTTGTTTTTTTCCTTTTAAAGACGGGGTCCTTCAGTGGCCTGGGGCTTGCTAATTAGGCTAGACTGGCCAGTGCACCTGAGAGATCCTCCTGTCCCTGCCCACCCAGTGGTGGGATTGCAAGTGCGTGCAGACCACCCCTTAATGTGGATTCTAGGAATCAAACTCGGGCCCTGCGAGGCCAGTGTTGCTCACTGAGCTCTCTCCAAACCTATCACAGATGGTTTTTATTTGTTATATCTTTGTTCTGAGACAGAGGCAGGAGCTGTAAACTGTGTTATGCTAGTAACAAGCTCAGGGATTTATAACTAATGCACAGATATCAAAGACTTGTGGACTGAATAAAACCTGCTCTAGGCAGTTCTGACAGCTGAATTGACTGGAGAACCTGAGATTTCTACCTGTTACCAGCTTTCCTCTCAGGACGCTAAGAATGTAGGGTATGTGTACATGTGCATGTTTGTGTGTGTGTGTGTGTGGTATGTGCATGTGTGTGGGGCATGCGTGTAGCATGTATATGTGTGCATGTGTATGTTATATGCATGTATGTGTGATATGTGTATGTTGTGCTGTATTCATGTGGTATGTTTGTGTGTGTGCATGTGTATTTTGTAGGTATGCATGTGTTTGTGGTATGGGAGTGTTTGTGCATGCATGTAGGGAGGTGTGAGGGATGTGGTGTATACATGTGTACACATGTGTATGTATCCATGTATGTGCGTTGTATGTGGTATGGAATGTGCATGTGTGATATGGTATATGCATGTATGTGTGCATGTGTATGTGCACATGGTGTGTGTGTGTGTGTGTGTGTGTGTGTGTGTGTGCAGTCCTAGAGTTTTCCTCATTTGGGTAAAAGTATAAATTTTATTCCCTAGAAGACTATTTGTTAGCCAGGAGGGGTTTTAATACTCATTTCCATGACCTTCCTAGATAACATTATAGTGTACCCAGGAAAGCAGGAAAGAGAAAGGGAAGAAGAAAGGAAGGAAGGAGGGAGGGAGGAAGGGAGCAGGGAGCAGAGAAGGGAGAGAAGCGTCGAGACCAAGTCCTTAGAAGAACACTGTCTAACAGCCTGACAGCCATCCAGTGACATGTTTACAGTGAAGACTTTGAGTCATTTTGCGGCAGTCCACAGAGACCCTGAAACAGCAGCTATGACCTCTCTGCGAACTTGCCAGGAATCAACATCTTGGCTCCATCCTCAGTCTCCCGAATCGGGAATCAGTCACAGTCCAGCCGCCGACTCCTGTGCACACTGGAACCGGAGGAGACTCCTGAGAGAAGGGGGGGAGCCTCATTCAGATACTCCAGCATTTGGAAAGAAAAGGAAGGAGGAAGGCCACCGTGGACCTTGGGACACCCTATCCACAGTGGCCGAGGAGGAGCTAGCTTTCCCTCCTGGTGCTCAGGCAGAAGTTCCCAAGTCCCCTGTGCTCCACACTCTGCAGGACACTCTGCAGGAGGCTCTCCCTCCCTCTGGGCTCCTTCCTGCAGGGGAGTCCAGACTCTCAGCTTCACTGACTTTGCAGTTTTGAATGTGTGCTGTGAGCAGTACCAGGCAGTCACCATGAGTCCTAACAGCAGCCAACCCTGCAGGTGGCCTTGGCAGCGTCCCCCATAGGCTGGCCCACCCCAGGTCCTTCCCATGCTCTTCAGTCATGACCCCCCTGATGCCATCCTCTGACCTTTGCTTCAGAGGAAGGGCTCGTCTCCTTTGTCCACATCTCCAACAGCTTATTCATCCTTCCTGTGCCACACGCGCCATTTCCACAGGTACCCGGGAGGCTGGTCACTGTCTACTGAAACATCCGGATCACTTAGGCCTGCCTCAAGCCAGGGAACTTGTTTGGGGTAGCTCTCCTTGTGGAGTGCTAGCCTTTCTGTTCTTGCTTCCACTTGCTACCAGGAGAGCAAAAGTGGGCAACCCAAACCCACTTTGGTAGACATGTATGGTGTTCATGGTTTGGTCAAACAATGGGGACAGTCTGGTAGTGAGTGCTCAGCTTCCCAGCCCAACATTGGGGCTAATCGTGTCATGCAAAGAACACCAAGGGAAACCCAAGTTTCTGTGAGAGAAGCCAGAGTTCACTGGGTCAGAAGACTCCACGTCTGATCTGGGGCTCAGTGAGCACTTGGTTCTGAGGACTTTGGACTTTGATTGTGAGAACTGCCTCTTTTCCTGATTCATTGTCAGTCAAATGCACAGCCTTCTCCAGGGCCAAGCAGAATGCCACCTTTATCACTGGGGTGCCGTGAGGATCAGTAACTGTTTGGACTATGCAAAATGGTTTTGAATGAACTAAGAGAGAGAATTGTGGTTGGCATTTCAATATGGAAACATCCAACACATGAATTTTAATATGGACACTTGCCAAGTATCATGCAGGCATGGCGCCAGGGACATAGAGGTTGGAGTTGGAAATAGCCTTTGTAGTTGATGCTAGAGAGATTGCAAGCATTTGTCACTTTGTGTGTGTGTGTGTGTGTGTGTGGTGTGTGCATATGTGTGTATATGTGTGTATATTTGTGTGTGTGCACATATGGTGTGGTAAGTGTGTGAGAGTGTGTATATATGGCATGGTGTGTGTGGCGTGGTGTGCATGTGTGTGTGTGTGTGTGTGTGTGTGTATGCCTTCCACATTGTTTGAAGCAGACTGTCTTTGTTGTTTGATGTTATGTTTTATATTCCACCCCCATGTCACTTTATGAGCACTGGGAATATAGATTTACTCTGCTATACCTGGCTTTATAGGGGTTTTGGAGGTTTGAACTCAGATCCTGACCTTTGTGCAGTAAGCGTTTGACCCACTGAGCCATTAACCTAACTCCAGTTTTGTCTTAGTAGAGTCTCACTACATATCTAAGGCATGGCTGACTTTAAAACCTCAATCCTTCTGCCTCTGCCTACTTGCTGAGTTCACAGGAGTGCAACTCCAGGCCTGCATTATCCATTTTGAGCCCCTCGCTTTGAAATAATATAACCTCATCCTGTGTATGAAGGCTAAAATTCTTTCAGAACCTCAAAACCTGACTAAACAAATTAACCACATTGAGGAACAAAATATTGGCACTTAGCATGGTGCAGTGTGTATTTTAGTTTCCTTCTTTTGGGATTCTTTCTCTTCCTGTGGACCATTTAGAAACTGACTGTGTTTCTGGAAAGAGCAGGCAGGAAGTTCTGGTCCACGGTGCTGGTTCTGATTTCTCTCCTTTGGGTTCTTGGTTAGTTACAGCAGAGAAGGAAATTGAGGTAATGCCCTGAAGCATGTCTAAGTACCACATCCAACCTGAGTGGCCCAGGGACTCTGCCTCCCTGTAGTCACACATTTACCCCCTCGTTCTGACTGAGCTTGACCAATGAGATGATCTCGAACCTGTCAAACAGGGATCTGAAATGGAATAGTACTTGCACGTTAGCATAGACCCAGGTTAGTGCAGCAACGGGGGAGACATGCAGAAGAAAGCCAGTTGTCCCAGCTGAGAACAAGCTCACTCAGCTTATCATCAGACCCTCAGTGAACCCCTCTCCAATCCAGAACAACAGGGCTAGGGGTAGGCATGGCAGGAAGAGCCCAGTGAGGTACTGGGCATCTGCAGAGCTTGGGAGAACTGGACTAAGCGTGAGGCCCAGAGAAAGCCAGGCAGGCACCACCAAGCATCCTGTTGGCTCCCCTGCCTCTCTCCACTTGCCTTTCCAAGCATGAAGGTGTGAGGGTTTGCTAAACATGGTTTCCAGGTCTACCTATGTTATAGCATACACCAAAATGGCATTCTTTTCTGAGGCAGAGTAATATTGTATAGTATGTGAGAACCACATTTTGTTTATTCACAGGGAGTATAAACAAGGATGCTGTATGAACAAAGAGCTTACACTCTACTAACCCACTCCGTGGGCGGGGAGTGTTCGTTCCGACGAAGCTTGCCACTTTGGTCTGTGAGACTGTGATTTCCTGGCCACAGGACTTTTCTTATCAAGTCAAGCTGTAGGGAAAGCGTCATCAGAGAGGGGGTGATGGGACAGTGTGACCCCAGCACTTGGAGTTCATCACAAGCCAAGGCCAACCTCGTCTACACAGTAAGACAAGCGGCTTCTGTCTTTAGACCCAAGGAATTCTCTTGCGACCCAAACAACTGTTTAAGCCACAGTGGGACTCTTACAGTGTCTCACATGGCTTCTGGATGATTGACAGAGGGAATCTGTTATTATTGTTTATCATTGTTTTTTTTTTATCTTGTCCTCTTAGCCATGCAGGTTAGGACTCTCTGAAACAGATACGTCAAGGCACTATTTTTGCCATTATGGGATTGGGTTGTTGTGGTCTGTTTACATCTGCAGTCCTTTAACAAAACGGATTTAAGCCGGTGTGTGCCACAGTTAGGCAGCACTCAACCACTTAGCCAGCGCTTACTAAATCTTTACTACCTCAGTGAGGAGGGCTGCCCTGGGCTGTGACGGCTGCCCTCGGGGCTTGTGATTTTTGGATCTGCCTTTCGTTGTAGTCTGTATAGTTTGCCCTCTTGCACATAAGTCCAAAGATGTCTTTTTCTCTCTCTTTTTTACTTTAAAAATTGTGTGGGTGTAAGTTTTAATTAAATTCGTTTCACTCATGTATTAACCTCTGCCCATGGCCAAGATGTGAGATCCGAGTGGGTACGTGTGTCTCCTTAAAAACAGGGAACCTGAGGAGGGAAGCTTGCCTTGTGTCCAGAGCAGCACTGAGGAGTCCCAGGTCTTTCCATCCCTGTGGGCTTCTGCGGGTTTCCCTCCTTCCTTGTCCTGTACCCCTTGCCGAGGCCCTGGAGGGCTGTTAAATACCAGCCTTCTCTCCTGCGAGGCTCGCCCAGCTGTAAGAAACAATAGCCAAAGGGATCCTTCGGTTTGTGTTTTTCCATGTTGGACTCACCTGCCTCTGGCCTGGGAGGACACATGCATTATTGTTCCTCTCTGCTTCTTTCCAAAGGGGAGCCCAGGCGTGCTAATTACTGGGTGGCGGCTACCTTAGCTGCGAGTGGATGACAGCTGGGTGCTGGGCACGCTTCGAGGAGCGTTTTGGGTTTCCATTGTGGTCCAGGTTGTAATCCTGGACCTTCCATCTGCCCTAACTGTTGTTTTAGGTCAGGAACAATTGGCCAGGGCCAAAAACATAAACACCTCCCTGCACTGGCCCTTATCATTTTCTTTTCATGTTGGCTTAGGAAATACACCTGAGAGAGCGGAGGCTTACAATGAACCCGGCAATTACCAACCACCATGGGCAGGCAGCAAACGTTCAGAAACAGAGCCCCAGGATGGGTGGTTGCTGGCTGCAGGTTTGTCTCAGGGCCGTGTGGCCACAACACTGAAGACACAGCACTCCCTCCTCTATCCTGTACAGATCAAACTTCCAGCAGTCAGAAATGGTTCAGAAGCTTCCTCTGACTTATTTTGAACAAATAGCTACTAGTTCTGTAATGTGCGGTGCTGGGTGCTGGGAAATCTACTTAATAAAGACAAGGTAGGGCATCGTCTTTAATAAAGACCAGTTTGGCATCTATGAGAGCCTCCCTTATCCTCTCAGGTATGGCCTCAAAGGGAAAACCCCAGAGCAACATTGAATATGGAGATGACCTTACAGGCATCATGTCAGTGAGAAAAAAATAACAGACAAAAATAGACCTTCATCATTAAGTCCTGGAGCAAAAAGATCATGACATGAGTGTGAACTTGGAAGGCACTGTGCATGGGTTCAAATCCCAGCTCAGCCACCTCAACTCCCTACACTCTACCTGCCTTCAGGGTTAAGGAATGCATGCTGGGCTTCCTCATCTGCTGAACGGGGAGGACGCTACTGTGTCTTTGCAGGATTGCTATGAAGTGCCAGTAATGGTATTCAGGAGTCCCGTAGGGTCACAGTGGGTGATAGGACTGAGTACCATATATTCATGGCAGGCCATACATACTGATCCTTTGCTCCTCCTAGAGACTGACACCATGACATGGTTAAGGTATCAGTGACATGCCACTCAAGGGAAAAACCAGTCACTGACATTGGGGTAGTTTGTGATCATGGTCAAGTTCTCCAGGATGACACCATTGACTTTAACCAATATCCAACAAATCTTCTCTCCTCTCCTCTCCTCTCCTCTCCTCTCCTCTCCTCTCCTCTCCTCTCCTCTCCTCTCCTCTCCTCTCCTCTCCCCTCCCCTCCCCTCCCCTCTCCTCTCCTCCCATCCCCTTCCCTGCCCTCTCCTCTCCTCTAATTATTGATCCCTTGACTCATTAATATGGAAAGCATAGATGCTTCATGCGCTAAAAGGAAGGAAGGCATCCCCACCAATGATCCTTACTAAATTACTGTGGATGCTCTGGCCATGAATGTTCACCATTCTTTTTCCTGTCCATTTATTTAGCACACCTTGGGTGAGTACCAAACCTGTGTTGGGCTGTGGACTTGGTACTGGAGGAAGAAGACAGATGAAGACAGATAGTTGAGAAATGAATGAGACAGGCTCTTGATCTTGGGGTGCTTACCTGATGAGAGGGAGACCCTGGGAAGAAGGCATAGGACATTCTAGACATTTCTTTTGCTGGGCCAAGTAATGTTATACTCTACTATCCAGCTCAAACTTCACTGTCCCTACTTAGACTATTTTATGATTTGGTATTGACTTTAGGTTATCCCCATTCACTACCTTTATTTGGGTTGAAACTGCAATAAGCAGTCATTATACCTCAACTTTGCAGGCTTTTGAGAAAATCCATCTTCTTTTGAATATTGTTGTCCCCTTCCTACTATAAGTGAGTCCATGTTAGTTATCTAGACCACAGTCATTTCTGTTTGGGACAAATCTCATGACTCATCAAGTTTCTTCTGTTTTGATACCCCATAACTTTGTTGTAGAGGAATGTGTGCATTCTGTTCTTATGACAAATATTTTGACTAAAAAAAAAATAACTTAATGGGAGAAAAGGGCTTATTTTGGCTCACAGTGTGTAGCAAAATCAGGAGAGGAACTGAAGCGAGAACCAGAGATGGGCCTGAGTGCTGTTGTACACAGCACTACCTCTGACCAAGGAACCCACTTCACAGCCAAATGAGGTATGGAAAAACCATAGAGGATGCTGCTTACTGCCTGCCTCACAGGTGGGCTTGTGCTCAGCGACCTTCCTTCAGTAGTTGAAGACCACTTCCTAGGAAGGATGCCACCCACAGTGGGCTGGGCTCTCCTACTTCAATTAACAATCAGAACAGCTCCCCCCACCCCGCCCCCAGACATGTTGCCAAGTCAGTTCAACCTAGGCAATTGGTCAATTAAGATTCCTTTCTCAGATGACTCTAGACTGTGTAGAGTAGATACTTCAAGCTAATTGGGACAGGAGGTAAATTCTTTTCCTGCAGTTTTCTTTCCCACAAATATCTAGATGGTCAATGCTACAAATATATTTTTGGTACACATTATTTTCTTGCCAGGACTTTATGGTTGTAGTCTTCTCTGCTCTTCTGTTCTCTTGTATTCCTATATATTCTGGGGACAGCAGTATGGGAGTAAAATTTCCTTAAATTTGCTCATTTTTCCTCCCAGGCTTCTGGCTATATTAGATATATGGTTATCAACCGATTTCAATTGTATTACACCTTAATCTCTCGTAGACACTGGAATAAGCATCTCTGCCTAAGAATGGGCCCTCACTGACATAAAAGACACAGGATGACAAGAATTCGTCTTCTAGCAACTTTATTTTTACTTGCAAAGAGATCAGAAGAAGAAAAGAGCTCTGTTCTAGCTTGCTTTCTGTCATCGTGATCAAACACCACGACCAATGGAAGCCATATGTAAACCATATAGTTTACAGGTTACAGTCATCAGGGAGCTGAAGATGAGAACCTGGAGGTAGAGTCTGAAGCAGAGACTATGGAGGACGCTGCTTACAGGCTTGTTCAAATGGTTTGTTCAGCCTGTGTTCTTAGACAGTCCAAGACCACCTGCCTAGGGGGTACACCGCCCATAGTGGGCAAGGCCCTTCCACATCAGTCATTGATCAAGACAATGCCCAACAGACATGTTCACAGGTCAGTCTGGTGAAGGCAATCCCTTAATTGATACTCTATCTTCCCAGGTGACTCTAGCTTGTGTCAAGTTGAAGAAAAGCTAACCAGTACAATTTCCTCATGCATTTTAATTATCAAGTCAACAATCTCTGAAAGAACAATCCCTTTAAAAAGGAAAACAAGAAGTAGTCAATAAATGACAGGTAAATATTCATTGGTGACTTCATCTACACTTGGATGAATTAAGTAAAAGTTTATTAATTATAGCCAGATGTGATGCCATTAGCCTGTAATACCAGTTCCAGGGAGGTTGGGACAGGAGGATCAGGAATTCAAGATCAGCCTTGGCTACATAGTCAGTTTGAGGCCAGCTTTGGCTACATGAAACCCTCTATTCAAAAAACAAATAAATAAAGTAATCATTAGTAACAGTTGGAGTTGATTAGTTTATAACAGCTGCCATTAACTAACTGATCACCTGCCAAGCGATGGCACCAAGTGTCAATTCTCATTTATATTATTTTATATTGTGTATGTGTATCTTATCTCGTGCTCACAGCATCGACTGTAGCCTGTTGTTACAGTTTGAATGTAAAATGTCTATCTCAGGCTCATGTGTTGAATGGATGGTTCCCAGATGGTGCCTCTCTACTGGGAGTGTTGTGGAAACTGGAGGCAGGGACTACCTAAGGTAGGCCACAGGTGCCCAGTTCCCTCTCCTGTCTCCAGTCTCTATCCTCCAGGAATGGAGGACAAGCCCCTGCCTCACGGAGCCAAAAGATCATGGACCTTCTGAGACAAAACAGCCACCATCCCTAAATTGTTTCTGCCATGGATATTGGCAGAGCAGTGAGGAAAGTAACCAACAGACCCATTTTGCAGACAAGAAGACCAAGGCGTCATGGAGCTATATAGCTTGCAGAGAGACACACTGAAAAAGTGGAGAGCCATGACTCCCCATCCAGGCGTGCTGGTTCCGAATGGCCCAAGTCCTCCACGGACCGCACTGCTCAGCCACTCCACAGTATGTCCTTCATTCTCGAGTCTAGTTCTTAACCAGAGAACTGCCTGAGATAGGAAAGAGGGGTTTACCTCCATAGGAATTCAAATTTCACACGCTCTGGGACCATTTACTTGAGATGAATAGAAATATTTTCTTTAAAGTTCAGAGGGTTCGTAGGAGTTAGTGCCCAGTTTTATTGTCTTTTGTCTGCACAGTACATACTATTTATAAGGTGTTCAATTATACTACAAAGCAGCCCTGGGTTCCCTTGGAGATTTAAAAAGCCTTGTGGAGGGATAATACAGTGTGGCCATGTCTGGGCCTGCACTTCTCTATGTCTTTATGAAAGGCAGGGTGCCTTTGGGTCATGTTAGATCTTATTAATTGGAAGGTGGTGTGACCTAGCCACTCACTGCAAACTAATTCTCAATGACAATTCTGGTCACTTCTTAGCCACTCACGTGATTAGTGCTGTCCAAGTCTGACCGGTAGCCAGATTTATCTTCTCTGACAGTTTGTAATCTTTGGGCTAGAAAGAGGTGAGCAATTGATATATTGCTTTAAGCAGTAGAACTCTGACACATTTTTGTAGAGTCAGGCATCAGTTATCTGTTGCCACAATCCTGCCGTATTACACGCTGAACCGAAGAAGAATCATAGCGCCGACATGATTGCTCTCAGGTCTGTGGGTCAGCACGGCTCGAGAGAGAGGCTCAGGAGTGTATGGTCAGCTGTAGGTTGGGTGACCAGCTCTGCTGATGTTGGCTGAGATCTCCCACATGGTGAGATTGGTTGGCCTAGGAGGCTGAAATCAGCATGTGTCTCCTTCTTGTGACCCCCAATTCTTTAGACTCTTGGCCCAGGTAGGATCACTTGGAGGTTACAGGGAATGAGCAGACATGTAGTTCTCCGGTTTGAAACAAGCTTGTAAGTGGTGGTTACCATTTCTGCAGCTTTCCTGCAGCGAAAGAAGGTTTTAAGCCCAGCCTAGAGGAAAAAGCGCAGAGGTTCTCAACTTAGGAGTTGCATATCAGATATCCTACACATCAGGTATTTACATTAGAATTCACAACAGCAGCAGAAGTACAGTTATGGAGAAGGAACGAAGCAGTTTTATCGTCGTGGGTCACCGCAACATGAGGAACTGTATTAAGGGTCACAGCATGAGGAAGGGTGAGAACCACTGCAGGCGTGGGAGCTACCCTTGGTCAGAAGTGACTCAAAGTCACAGTCAGAGGAGCATGCATGCAGGAAGGGTGAAGAACTAGGGTGGGGTCAGAATTAATCGGCTAAGAGTAGAATAGGACAAAAATGCCTCCAGTTGGCCTGACACTGTTCCAGGTTTCTTTAGAAATTTATTTTTATTATTTTGTGCTTGTAATTTTGCGCAAAATATTAAAAATTAATTAAAAAAATTTTTGTGCAAATAATTTTGTGTTTTGCCTTCCCTATATAGTGTACTGCATGTGCGCTTGGTTACCCTGAGGCATCAGAAAAGGATGTGGCTCTCTTAGGACTGGCTTTACAGATGGTTGTGAGAGCTAGCATGTACTAGGTAGGAATTGAACTCAGGACCTCTGGAAGAGCAGCCAGTACTCTTAACCTCTGTGCCATCTCTCCAGCCTCACTTCCAAGTCTCTTAACTGAGGATAATTACTGGTCTGGGGAGAAGGAAAGCCTGGGTCAGGCTTATGCTCTCCATACCTTGTGGTGATCTGAATGAGAATGGTCCTTAACGGCTCATAGATAATGTTTGCTCACTGGGGAGGGGCCATATTTGAAAGTATTAGGAGGTGTGGCCTGGTTGGAGGAAGTGCGTCACTGGGGGCAGGCTTTGAGGTTTCAAAAACCCAAGCTGTGCGAACTTTCTCTCCGCCTACAGATCAGGGCAGAGCCCTCAGCTTCTGCTCCAGCACCTGCCTGCATGCCGCCATGCTCCCTGCCATGATGATAATGGACTGAAGCTCTGAAGTTGTAAGCCAGCCCCAATTAAATGCTTTCTTTTTATATGAGTTGCTGTAGTCATGGTGTCTTGTCTCAGGGATAGCACACTAAGACATATTTCCTTAACCATAAACTAACGTCCACATGTCTTTGCCCAGTTTCTCCCTCTCCCATGGCATCATGGGACTCCACTGGGGGCAATGTCAGTTGATGGCTTCACAAGTTTTAAGCCTCAATGCAAAATGGGAACTCTCACTGGCGGTATCTAATTAGGTGGCAGGGAGTCTGTCCTTCCCCTCCCCAAACGGACAGACACTAAATAATCTCTACAGAGAATGTGTACATCCACAGAAACTATAGTTTTCTGACTCCACCCCAAGAGAGGGTCTGGCACAGCCCAAGACTCGGCAAAGCTGTTCATCAGAGTAGAGTTCTCAGGAAGATGAGACTCACAGGTTTCAGACCTGGGGCTATCCCTCCCTCCCTCGGGAAGAAGAAACACCTGCCTGGCTGTGGATACAAGGAGACTGCATACCAAAAACTGATGATTGAATTTGTTTCTACCTGTGAGACCAACTCTTCAAAATCAACCTAGCTTTCTTTATTCAGATTTGTGTGTGTGTGTGTGTGTGTGTGTGATGGCATCATAATGTTACAGAATGTTCTCTATTGTTTGTGGGTTTTTGTTGTTGTTGCTTTTGAGAGGGGGTTTTGTGTCTTCCAAACTTCCCTTGGACTTCCTAGATAGCTAAGGGTGACCATGGTCTTCTAATTCTCCTGCCCCTGCCTCAGAAGTGGAGTTCTGGGATGGCAGGTGTGAAGTACAACACCTGCTTTATGCAGCGCTGGGGATCAAACCCAGGGCGTCCAGCTCACGTAGTAAGCACTCCTTTAATAAAACCACACCTCTAGCCTCCTCTCTGTGTGGTTGTCTTTACTCCATGCCCTCTTAGAGATGAGAAATAACCTCTATGGACATCGGTAAGGGCATCACTATGACTACTTGAGCTAATGTGCTCCTGCCACTCTAGAGTTCCCTACGGTGCAGAAGACAACAGGAGTGTTCATGAGAAGGTTCAGTCAGGAAAGGTTTCTTAACGCCCTGTTCGACTACTTTGATCTCTGGGACTCACGTTTTAGAAGGAAAGACTGGATCCCCACAAATTGTCCTTTGACCTCGACATGCACACAGTGGCAAGGAGGTAGGCGTGTATTCACACAGTAAATAACACAATATTAAAAGCAATCACGGTGCATTTTACACAAATGACTTACAAAGAGCCGCTTGCCCACCCTGGGGTCTGATCCAGATTGTGACATTCAGGGGAAATACTCAACCCTGACGGATTTATATCAGAGACAGCACTCGCTGCTTGCCTGTATGTATGGAGCCCTTAGTCAACAGTTAATGCCTTTGGGGGGGGGACAGAACTGTGGATACTTATTGTATCAGCAAACACGTGGGATCCAAAATTAAAGTTGTTGCAGGATAAGAGAGATATCAGGGAAAATAATTGCTTTAGATTTCATTTTCTTTGTTTAAGGAAAAAAAAATGAGTGCGTGTATGTGTGTGCCCAGAAGTACTTGTCAGATCCCTGGAGCTGGACTTACAGGAAGTTGTGAGCAACCACGCGAGTGCCGGGTCGTGAACTTAAGACTCCTGGAAGAGCAGCAATGGCTCTCTGCCCCAATTTTCTTTTCTAAAAGATACGCCCTGCTTGTGTATGCCGCCAAAATCACCTTGAATATCACTACATACATAATGTTCAAAAAAGTCATTTCTAAACCTACAGTATGGATTTGGGGCCTTCCTATTCTTAGTAGTGCCAGAACTCATGTACTGCATGAAGTTCCACTAGGCGTTTGTTTATTCCCAGTCCCATGCACAAGCACGCACGGTCCTCAAACCGGATGGAGTCAGGTTGGATTCAGCTAATTCATCCCATCCCTGCACTGGGAAGAAGCAGGAAATTAGAAGGTGGCCTTGGAGGGAAGTGCCTTGCTGTGAGCTTCCTTGTGCTCTCAGAGCAAAATGGCTGATGGCTGTCCAGTTAGGGATCTGGGAATCACCGCACATGGCAATGTGGCGCAGATCTGGCCAGCAGCAGCCTCTACGCGGTGGTGGAAAAGACAGTGCTATCCTGTTTTCATTAAGTGTATTTATAAACACACTGAACATGAAACATTTTCCCTTTCTTCACAGTGATGGATGATTATATATCTATGAAATGTTTTCATTTATTTGGCGCCAGGGTAATCAAAATCAGTTGAAACTGTCCCAGCGAAGGAAGAGAAAACAAGGCAGCCTGGGACAGCCCCGGCCCGGGCGGCCGCTTCCCTCTTGCTCTTCGGGTAGGAACTGCCTGGCAGAGAGGGTCCTTCACAGAGGAGCGAGCTCTTGGGAGGGGTAATTGCTCCCAGCCCTGCTCATGGCTACAGTCCACCGGAGCTGCAGCTAGGAAGAGCTTTCAAAGAGCTCCCCTGCCTTCTGGAAGCAGCGTGGGAGCGGCGCGGCCAGCCTGTGCGTGACTCTGTTTAGGCTGAGAGGGAGCTTCGTCCCAGAAAACCTTTGTGAATGAAACGAAGCGGGCTTTCATGTCTGCCCTGGCCCGTATTCTGGGTCAGGCGCCCTGATCTCCAACATCCTGTTTAAACTGGTGTTTTCCACTACATACAGACAAAACTATTTCTATTCTGAGCCCTTCGTGATTGCACAGAGACTAGCAATGGGGATTTAGGTAGGGATGCAGGGTCGCCCTGCTAGGGAGAGACATACAGAAAGCAGACGCCCGGCCCTCTGCTTTTGATGTTTTTTGTCTTTTCTTTTTCTTTTTTAGACAGCTACAGGACTTAGATCTGTGCTTTACAAGTTCAACCTTCAGTCGAGGAGGCCACTGTTTTAGTGAGTTTATCCAGCCTAAACCACAGGATAATGCTGTTTGCTTCTGATCTTCGCCTTTGCCTTTTGGTTCCAACATGGACCTGTTTACAGGCCAGAGAATTAAAACCTTGGTGGGAGAAAGAAAAACAAAATGTCCCTTGCCATCACTCATCACCTTTAAGGGAATTAAGTTGACTGTCAGAGAAGGAAAAAAGACCTTCTTCACCTTGTGATTAGGTCCAAGAACTTGTTTAAGAGAATGGAGGGATTTCTCTGTGGTTTGTTATGGTAGAAATAGGCTACTAACATGGTGAGGGATAAATTAGACGACTTACCTCGCTTATTTTCCTGAGAGCGTGCGCTAACTGACTAAGTAGTCCTTTTTCATTTTCCAGACTTCTTAGGGAATAGAAAAGGCAGAGAGCCAGGCTGCTTGCTATTAAAAGGCCACGAAACTGTGAGCATGCGCTTACGCCGTTTTGACCCCGTGGACCGGAGCGAGCAGTAACGGAGCATGGAAAACCAAGTAAAACAACTCCTCTTTATCAATAAATTAAAAGCAGTTTCAGTTTTTGAGGGTGATCTTTGAGGGCATCCATTTTCTTAGTTCTAAGAAAATTATAACTGTATCCCAGCACCCTAGATAAATGCACGTTTCCCGGTTTCAGACTGAGCGGTCCCTCCTATGGGCTCTTATCTCTTCCGGATTTGACTTGCGTGGTGCTCGAGATCACAACGCACGCTTGTGAGGATGCAATTGGAATAAGAGTAGTAACGTTAAAATGTGTCTGATACAAACAAGATCATCTTCTCTGTAGGGACCAAGGGGCAACTTTGGCCCTTGATTAACCAATGAGATTCCCCATTTCTTTAATTGCCGCTTTTGCCTATGAACTTGGAAGTTGTACAGTTTCTAAAAGTAACCAAGGCTGTAAGTGATACAGGAGCTTAAGATATTTAAAATTGCTTCTGGGGTGCTGGTGCAGCTTTAGAAAGACAAACTGTATCAGTTTTCTCTCGCTGCTAGGATGAAACACCATAACCAAAAGCAGCTTGCGGGGGGGGGGGGGGGGGAAGGGTTTGGTTGGCTTGTATTTCTACACTACTGTCAACTATCAAAGCAAGGCAGGCCAGGAAGGAACCTAGAGGCAGACACAGAAACAGACGCTATGGAGGATAGGTGCTTATTGGCTTGCTCAGCCTGGTTTCTTATACAGTCCAGGACCATGTGCCCAGGGGTGGTGTCACTCTTTCTGGGATTGGTCCCCTGTGATAGCCCCCCCTCCAATTAATAATCAATGAAATAGCTCAGGAACTTGCCTACAAGCCAATCTGATGGAGGCATTTTTTTTTCAGCTGAAGTTTCCTCTTTTCAGATGGCCTTAGCTTGTGTCAAGTTGGCAAAGATTAATCGACACGCAAATGTTAAGTATGGCGGGGAAAAAAAATCCATGTCCTATATCAGTTTTTCATAATTAAAAAAATAGCTACTATGATTTAAAATATATTAGTAGTAATTATAAAAGAATAGGAGAGAAAGATGCTTTGACCCAAAAAAGATGGATTGAGTAATTTTCAAGATGGTAACCTTGACTTTGAACGTTTAGATTTTCAATTAGTTGATGTGAAACCTGGTACTTTACTAAGAGAGGAACTAATTAATTCAGTAACAGGCAGAGACCCAAGTTCCTCCCAGGGAGATAAGATGAAGTCACCTCAGAGTCTGAAGAGGCAATACTTAAATGTAACTTCAAATCAGCCAATCACATTGGTCGAGATATAGTGACCATAGCCAATCGTGATCACTCATCCTCCTTCATAGACCCCATTATGTCAGCCTCCAGAAAAAAAGCACGGTGAGCCAAGAGAGGGGCATCCAGCCAAGTCTTACACAAATCCCTATGATACATTTCTCTCTGGATAAATAGATCATCTCGCTGACTTCTGTGGCAGAGAGATCCACTGAATGGTATGATGTGATGCTGGTGTCTTCCTAAGGAATGTATTTCCGTCATTACAGCCAAACTGACTTGTTTAAAAGGAACTTAATCTTTTTCTTTCTTTCTATTTTTATAGGCATTTCAGCCAGTTTCATTCAAATTTTATCTAAAGTGGGAGCACGTTCTCAGGTATTGAATATGAATGTCCAGGAAGACCCTTACTCAAAGTTTAGCTTAATCTACATTATTAATTATCGTTTCTGGCCAGCATCTTACACATGTCTTAAAAGTGAGCCGCTCTCATCCCTTCTTGGTTAGTGTCCAGTAGGCTCCATGGTCCTCGCTTCTGCTCATTGTTTCTTCAGTGTTCAGCTTCCCTCCCACGCACTTCCTGCTCTCCCAGTCATTCCAGTACCTCTCATTCCTACTACAGAATATTCCAGGTCTTTATGTAGGCCCAAGACCTCACACACATCCACCCAGCTACACTTAGCTGAGCCTCTATAATTTGTGAATGTCCTAGATAATTTTACCACTATGATGAAGAACAACAGACTGTGTAGTTTATAAATAATAGGTACCTGTTTGGCTCAGAGTTCTGGAGGCTGGGAAGTCCAAGAGAATGGCACTGGTGAAGGAGTTGGGGCTAATGAAGGATGAAAAAAATGGGAGGCAAAAGGGGCAAGAGAAATAGACTGAGAAAAGGCCAAATATGCTTTTATACCAGTGCACTCATACCCTAGTTATCAACATTGGCCAATTCCCGAAGACAAAGCCCATGAGGTAATGAGGCCAGTCCACACATGAAGGCCACGCCCACGCATGAAGGCCATACTTGCTCACGTAGGTCACTGAAGCCCTCTTACTAGGTCCTCCTCCCAGAGCTGTTGGGGATTAACCTCCCAACACCTGAACTTGAGAGATTCAATCAAACCATAGCATTCTGTATAAAGTAAAAACATGAATCCCTTGTTTAAAACTCACTAAGAATGTCAAAGTGGTGATTGAAGGGCCTTCCATCAAAGGCAAGCATGGGAGGCTGGGTAAGCTCTCAGGGGGCATCTGGAGAAGCCGGAGCTGACCACACCAGTGACCACCCTCCCACATGCATCCCTCACAGGCATGCAATGCAACATAGGACATTCTTAGAGCACATACACTTTTGCTCCTTTTTACTAAAACCACTTTTAACCCAACACCAAGAGTTCATTACTCAGATCTGAGTGCTTTCTTTCTTCCCTTGATTTGAATAAGGACACCCCCTCCGGCCCCCATTTCCTACAGTCTGAGTGACTGGTTCAAAGGCTGTGCTAATATTTTTTCTGATTATAAGCATACTATATAAAAAACTTTAAAAATAATGAGAAAGGAAAAAAAGCTCATTACCCACAAAATGCCACCAGTTAATGGCGAATGCTGTTTTACTTTGCTTTCTGCTGATGAGATAAAATGTTCTGGCCAAAAGCAACTAGTGGAGGAAAGAAAATTTTGGCTTTTACTTGCAGATCACAGCCCATCACTGAGGGAAGTCAAGGCAGAAGCTGAGGCATGAACTGTGGAGGAGGGCCTCATACTGGCTTACTCTCTGTCTCATGTTTTGTACAGCACAGATCCATCCACCTGGCTAGTATGGTACCATCCACAATGAGCACAGTGGATTGGGCTATCCCACATCAATCATCAGTCAAGACCCTCTCTTACAGACATGGACACAGGCTAATCTGATCCCAGTTGAACTGTCCTCTTCCCAGGTGACTCTGGATTGATAAAAACCAACCAGCATACCTACTATTCAAATTTTTCTATGCACCCTTCTAAATTGTATTTTTTGTACATTTTTATGTAAGAATTTGTATAGTCTCTTGTGTGCTTTTCAAGTCTAAAGTGGGGTCACATGATCTTTTTTTCACTTAGCAATGGCAAAACAAGTCATTTGTACATTAAGAAATATCTGTAAAGTGTTCTGTCTACAAAGCAATTGACATCATAATCTCTCATAGTTTGGTAAGGATTATAGGGGTGAGTGAGAGTTGTTCAGCAGAAAACAAAGACAATACAATTGGTGCTAATTGCTTCTGCTACTGTAACTTCGACTCCACATTAATCCAAAGAAAGCCTGCATCCAGGCAAATGTGAAATCTGAACCCAGGTCCACACAAAGGCAGAGGTAGCCCAGGAACTGCAAGGACTTGTGATTTACAACTTCATGCAGAAGAAAGGCCCCAGCGTCTGCACATCCTCCAGAGCCTTGGACACTGTAGGCTTGGCAGTTGTTCTGCTGTGGAGAGAGGGGAGACAGAAGAGTTCCTGAGAGAGGGAGTGGGGATGGAGATTTGCAGTGGCGTTGACAAGTGATGAACAGGGCAGCTTCTGAGCCAAGGAAGTGTCACCGCAGAAACAATCCTCTAGCTAATAGTGAGTCTTCTCGTCACAGTCAGTCAGTTCACACACAGGGAGAATCTGGCTAAGTTCTTGCTTATAAGAGAGACAAATGCAGGGAGAGGAGTTGGTTCTCATCTTCAGCAGCCCAGTGTTTTGAATTCCCTGGCCATATGTCTCCAAGTGAGAATTCAGGACAATTTTAGTGAAAAATTACTACTTCTTAAAAAATTACTTTTTAACCAAAACCACTTGTAAATTATTTCCTTGGTGTCAAGTAGTTTACTCTTGTGATACGGTCCGTTAGTGCTTAATCACTTGGTTTGTGATAGACATTCTGAGTCCAGAAGCCTCCTTCCCAAAGAAGATGGAAAATGTTCCTGGTGTTTACATCAGATCAAGGACTTCCACAATATATTACAACAGCTTACTGGGTCCCCATACTGGCTGCCAAATGAGTCCTCCTGGATATACACCATGAGAGGCTACATCAAATGGCCACCAACTTAGCGGCCTCCGAGAACGAAAGATTAATCTTTCAATAGTATTGTGATCCTGAGGTCCACAATCAAGGATGTATGCAGGGCTATCCTTGGCTCTCCCTGGCCCCATTGCTCCAGGTATTCCTGGGCTATTTCACTTCAGTCTTGGCCACCTCCTTCTCATGGCCTCTTCTCTGTGTATTGTTACCTCTGTCCCCAACTAGTACACTCGCCTGTAGTGAAAGTCCCATGTACTGTATGGATGCAGAAGCTGTCAGTTAAAGCTGATTGGCCTGAAGCTGAGGCAGGCAATAGAAGGTGGGACATCCTATGGGCAGAAAGGATTCTGGGAGATTGGCACAGGAGAAGAATTATGGGAGCTGAGTAGAGGTAATGAGCCACAGGGCAGAACTTAGAGTAGAATAAAATTGTGAATTTATTCTAATTGGAGAATTATGCTAGTCGGAGAATAAGCCAACGCTTATGGCCAAGATGTGTGTGTTTGTGTGTGTATGTGTGTATATATATATGTATATATATATATATATATATATTGAGTGTCAGTGTTGTTATTCTGTGAGCTTTGGGATAGGAGGGAATCCCCTGATTTTACTCTTGCCATTGGAGTTAGGACTTACATGGGATATCCGGGGTGATCTCATCTCAAGATCATTAACTAACTCCGTAAAGACCTTGACCTAGTTACCCTGACTCAGTTAGATGTAGTTATCAACTTGACGCAACCTGGAGATAGCTGAGAAGACCGTCTCAACTGAGAGATTTTTCAGGATCGGCTTGTGGGCGTGTGGCTGGAGATTCTCTGGGTTGTTGATGTAGGAGGGCCCCACACCCTCTGGACAGCACTGTTCCCAGTTCTGGGCGGTGCTAAAGACGTTAGGGAAGTCTGGGTCTGTGAGTGGGGCAGCAAGCGTGCTCCTGCACATTTTCGGCTGTCCTTTCTTGGTTGGAGGTAACGCCCCGTGGAATACCAAGTGAGCGTGCTTTGAGCTCCTCAGTGATGAACTGTGACCTTCAAAGTCTGAGCTAAGATTAGCTCTTTCACCCCCTTAGTCGATTTTGATCAGCCAAGGAGAGGAAACTATAGCATCATCTCTAACAAGGCGTTTTCATGGGTGTCAAGGGCTATGAAGTAGACACATACTTTGGAGACCACCACTATGACAGGGTCTATGACAGAGAAGGATATTTAGCCACTGGCATGTCCCGAGATGGGGCTTCTGAGTCCTTGTGGGTAGACATGTTCCTCCTGCTTTCCTCTGAGTCCTTGTGGTAGACGTGGTTAGCTGCCCTCCTCTGGGTCTTGGGTTAGACATGGGTCAGCCTGCTTCCCTCTGGGCCCTCAGGGGTAGATGCGGTCAGTCCACTCTCCTCTGAGTCTTGTGGGTAGACGTGAGTCAGCCTGCTTCCCTCTGGGTCCTCGTGGGTAGACGTGGTCAGCCCACTTTCCTGGGTAAGGCTGTGGTAAGCAGGGAAGAAAGTGGAGCTGAGGGCTGTCTGGGTAGAAAGGCAGGCAGGGCTGGCTGTCTCCAAGTCTCTGCTGCAAATGGTGTTTGTGGGTGCTGAGAGCCATTCACACAGTAGAGGGAGAGGGAGCTGGGCTTGATGTGGTGCCATGTGAGGTAGCAGTTGCCCTAGCAGCTTCCTGTCTATAGACAGGATATGCCGAGACGATACAATTCCTGCCGTCCACCATGTCATGGGGCCTGGTCTAAGATCCAACCCTAGGGAAGAAGGTCGTGTGATGTTAGAAGAGGCAGGTGTTCCATCTTGCTGAAGGGCAGGAGGCCCAGGAGAAGTGGGAGGTGCTGTCTATCCTTTTCTTTGTATCCATTGGAACTCTCCAGAGAAACAAAACCGTTAGGAACATACATATATGTACACATACACATAACATACATGTACACACATAAACAAATACACAGACAGATACCTAAACATACGTACAGACTCACACATATAAATATGCATGCACGCTCACACATACACACATGTATACACACATGCATTCATAATCATACACATGTGCACACACGTAGAACACAGGCACACACTCTCTTCCACACACGTGCACATAAACATACACACACTCTTATACACAAATGTATACACACACTCATGCATATATACACACACACATGCATACACTATCACAAACACATGTACACACACTCACACACATAACTTCTCTTGTACTTTCACACACACACGCGCGTGCACACACACACATACACACACATACATACACACACACGCGCACACACACACACACAAAGTTGAAGACTCCTGCTGGTGTGAAACTGGAGAGAGCTGAGGTTGGATCAGTGTGGATTCTATGGTGCAGTCTTGAGAATTCCTTCCTTGTGAGGCTACCACAGACTTTACTTTTAAGACTGTCAGCTAGGCTGCTGGATAACTCTGCCATACTCACAGTCTACAGAGGTAAATATTGATCACATGCAAATTATACCGTCACAATAATATCCAACCAGACTGCATTGACCCCTCAAGAGAGCTGCCACACAGACACATCAGGAAGCATGGGACAGTCATTGAGATGTCTCTGGGCATCTGGTTAGTGCCAGGATTGTGCCGTGTGCTGAAGATAGGATTGTGGGCATGGGCCACCTGGCCTGTACTGTTAGGATCTACAGTGGGGTTGCTCAGCCAGCCCAAGCCACCGTGGAGGTTAGAGAATCATGAAGTGGTGGAGGCTATTGGTAGAGTAGTGACTGAGACCCCGGGAAGGCCCAGGATGGATTTCTTAGACTGACAGAAGAAGAATTATGAGCCAGGGATGTGAGGAGACAGAGGAAAGAGGAAGAGGAAGCTGATGAACCAAGGAAATGCAGGAGACAGAAATAGGAGGGATGTTCCCTGCAGAGAGGCTCAGAGTCACAGAATACAAGGAAGAGCCTAAGGAATTGATTTAGACTAGACAAATGATGTGGCCAGAGGAGTGGACTTGGAACTGACCATCCCACACCTCCTCTGAGATGCTAAAGATCACTGTAGGCCGCAGAGGGCTGCTGAGTTAGGAACCATGTGGTTAGACTTTCTGAGGACGATCACCAACATGAAATGCTTTATACCCCACTGTTTTGCTGCCCTTGGCCTCAGGAGCCCCTGCTCCCATGGTACCTCAGGAGCCCCCGCTCCCGTGGTACCTCAGACGAGGACATTCTCTTCCTCCTTAGCAGTTTCTTGCCTTTCATGGAGAAGATCAAAATTGGAGTGAGTTCCCATCGAACATTATTCAACCTTTCCATATTAAAGTGAACATGAGATCGAATTGTCAAGTTTTCCCAAACTTTATGTCAGTTCGTATCAGATTACCATCCACACGCCAGCACACAGAGCTCATAGAGGCCCAGAGTGGAAGGAATCTTCAAACTGGGCCAAATCTATAATGTGAAAAGGGAAAGGGGAAAAAAAATCAAAATGTAATCAAAGCAAAGTGTATTTGAACATGAATGAACCACCAGCTCTAGGCTGTGTGTGTGGGGGGGGGGCAGAGCGAGCTCAACCCACATTTACTATTGGGGTCCCTCATGTATCTATCACCCTACACCCCCCGCAAGCAGTCAGACTTTTACCACACCAGAACATGCTCTGCCAAACGTGCCCCTCTCAGTTCCAATGTGTGTGTCGTGTGGAATCCATGTATTTCCTATCCATTTACACTTAAACTGTCAGGATGTTGTCCAGGGATGCTTCTGTGACTCACAGACCTCTCCATCTTCCTTGCTTTTAATTTGAAAAAGGTAATAAGACTGTGCAGAGTGTAGACGATGAAGAAAAATATGCATCTGCCGTTTCTCCTTCTTTTTCTGTCTCCTGAGCTTCAAAGATGAGATTGCCGGCTTGGCAAACGCACAGCTATCCAGAAGAATTGGTACCAACAGGATGGACCTGAGTAGCCGTCTCCCGTTCATATTACCCTCATAGTACTCCATGGCAGGGGAAAGGAATAGAGGCGTGGCAGAGGGAAGGGAAGGAAAGGAAGAGAGGCTGCTTCCCAGAGAAAATGACAAGAAGAAAGGGAGGAAAGGTTGGAAGGGCGGCTACAGGGGAAGAGTTTAAAGGTGTTTTTCTATGGGAGTACATGGCTGTCTGTGTACGTGGGAGGCCAGAGAATTTGAGAGGATGACCGTGTCTTCCTCATTCTTTTTGAGACAGGGTCTCACATTTCTTGAACTCAAGTAGAGCCTCCAAGATTCACCTGACTCCACCTCCCTGGTGCCAGGATTACAACTCATGCTACCATGTTCTATATCTTTTTCTCATGGGCTATGAGCATCCAACGCCGGTCCTTGAGCTTACAAAGCAAGTGCTTAACTGATGGAGCTATCTCTCCAGCACGAGAATTAAAAACAACTCTGACACATGGGAAATGGGATACCCAGGTCGAAGGAGCGAACCACATACCTCTGGGGAACAGCTTGCAGTATCCAGTTGTCTTTATCTACTCACTGACAGGAACGAGGATGGATGTAGGCTCTTTGACAGTCTTCCTACCCTGAGGCTGGCCTGCGTCCTCTCTGCTGGAGTCCATGATGGTCTGTGACTGCTTTGAGCAAAGCAGTTTTGTGAGGCTAAAGCAGCTTTGAATCTGACTTTCAGAAAGACTAGTATCTTCACTGTGGACTCCAGAAATAAGCCAGCAATATTGAGACTAGTTAACAGTCCCATTGGGTCCTGAGATGAGAGCCAGTATCTGCTATGGACCTTGTGAGAGCACATCGTTGGATTGAAGCCCATTCAAACTCGGAGACACAAAGACTGCTTTCCTATTTTGCCAGTCTTTTCTCTGGATCCCAAAAGTTGCTTTTTCTGGAAAACTTTTGTTAATGTTAAAGTGTTTGCTGCATCTCTGGAACCTTCGGATGAATCTTCAGCAGTGCTGGCGTCTATGAATGGTTTGCACAATCTTTTCTCTGTCTTCTTAAACATTCACCGTCTTCTTAGAAGCTGTGTATGTCACAGATGACTTGATTTAAGAGAGATGTGCTCTTTGAGTAAGACCCTTATTGTCCGTCCGTCTATCTGTCTGTCTGTCTGTCTGTCTGTCTATCTATCTATCTATCTATCTATCTATCTATCTATCTATCTATCTATCTATCTATCTATCTATCATCTAATTAGTTACTATCCTCAATCTATTTATTATCTCTATCATCTATTATCTATGTATCTAGCTATTATCAGTCATCTACTTATATCAATTTGTTTATCTATCATCTACCTATCCAACTCAAATTTCTAATATCTCTTACATACTTCTACTATGTAGAAACATTCATAAATGCAGTTATTTTAATGTATCTGCTTATGACACACGTTAAGTAATAAACACTCACTTTAATTTCATAATTCCTTAAATGGATTAGCAGATTCAGTTATTTTAACTATTTTAAATGCCTCTGCTTTGTCCTCTGCCCTCATGGACTTTGACTTGGGTGTGATCTGAAGGGACTATATGGACGACTCCTGAAAACCCCACACCCTGCACTCACATGGCTTCCTGTATTTAGCTTTTAATGTATAGCAGTAAATTAATTTGTTCATTGGCCATTTTGAGGAACATTGTGGACCAAAATTATGAAAACCACAGCACAAATACCATCCCAATTCACCCTCACAACAACGCCTGGAAGCGGGTACTGTTTTCCCATTTTATTGCTAAGGAAGCAGCTGCTTGCAGGGCTCCAGACCCTCTCTCAGGGTCACACACTTGGTGTTAGGCCTGTGGTTGGAGTCCAGAGTTGTCCGTGGGACCACAGTCTGCAGCCTTATCTCCTGTACACAGACCGAGGCACAGGAATTTATTTGTTCGCTGGACAAGACATCTTGAAAGTCCCCAGACATCCTCTGTGTTAAGTAGTTAGCAAAGGGGCAATAAAACAGAGTAGGGCCATTGTTCATGTTTGTAAGAAGATTATTTGATTTTATCAGGGAAATGGGATTCCTGTGGAAATCAGTGTGGAGGCTCCTCAAAAAGCTAAAAGTAAGCCTACTGTATGCTCCAGCTATATCACTCTTGGGCATACACCCAAAGGGCTCTGTGCCCTATTATAGAGATACCTGCTCATTGATGGCCATTGCTACTCTTCTCACAATAGCCAGGAAATGGGAAAGGCCTGAATGTTCTTACTTCTCTTAAGGTTCCAGTCATCATGGGCTGTGTTATGACGTGGCGACAAATGATTGCACAGTTTCGGCAGGTTAAAGCGAGACCCCTTGATGTGTCTTCCTCATGGCTTACAGAATCTTCTTCATGTTGCCATCATTTCTACCTTGGCACCAGAGCTGTCTAACACATTTACAGTTACCATGACAGAAGAAGAAGGGACTCTGGATATTTCAGATGGGTCAGGACATACCCCAACAGAAAGTGAAGCCCTTTACAAACATACCATACATTGGCTACAACTGGGGAGTAGTTCCCAGTACAGAGAGCCAGGGCAGAAAAGAGACTAACAAAGAGTGGCTGGAGAAAGGGGTAAGGACACCACACGTGGCAACGTCGAGTGTGTGAACTTTGGAAATAGATGACGGCTATGCATGAGCTATCGGCGTCACAGAACTTGCCTGGGAAAGCTGATACTCTAAGGCTTCCTCTGCTCCTTCCTTCCAGACTGTCCTGCAAGAGGAGCAGGGAGGTAACAGAAAGATCGCCAAGTCCTCTAGTCTTTGGTTCCTACATTCACAGACTTAGGTCTGCCGCTCTCAACTAAGAGCATGAGGTGATCCAATCCTGCTGCCAAGAAGGAGAAAAGCCAGATAGATGGATAGATGGATGATGAGCCTGCACACATGTACACACACACACACACACACTCACACACACACACACACACCTCACATGCACACAACCCCGGCGAAAGCTACCAAAATGAGCTCTGTTTAGGGTCTGACGTCTTGCGACTGAAGGGCAGCTGTAATGAAGAGCCTGGAACACTATGCTAGCCTTGCAACAGGGCTTTCTCTTGTTTTATACTCAGCAGGGGACAGGGCGACAGCATCCAAGGGCAGGGTGTCTGAGCAGAGCTGTCTGTCTGTCTTTGCCTGGGGGATAGATGCTCAGGTCTATGGAGGCATGGAGACTTGAGTGAACATTCTGGAGGGAAAGGAAGCTCAGAAACCTAGACCAGCTCTCCAATCTGCTTTTGTCTTACAGGTCTTGCTGAGAGGCAGACAAGACAGAGAAACCAGCTGCTTAAAAATCCATAAAATAGATGCAGAATTCCTATGTACTCATGATACTTACTGGATGAGAAGATAGATTAGTTCAGGGCCTGCTGACTAGAGGAGCATAGTTAACCAGCCAGGTGGGAGGTAGGCTAGCGGTTGCTTCCAGGATCTCCTACCGATACCCAAGTCTGCGTGCGCTCGTCGCTCTGTAGAACGGTGTAGAATCTACATGGTCCCTGCACATCCCCCATGACATTTAACTCATCTTTCGGCTGCTTGTAATAGTTATCATGTCAGTGCCAAGCAAATTGTTGTTATGCTGTACTGCTAAGAAGACAGGAAAGGGAAGCCTATACTTGTACTGCATAGATACAATCATAGGCCTAAGTATAATCACCACAGAGACTCAAAATGCACCACGTTCAGAGGAGGAGAGAGAATAAAGACCTGGGGAACAGTAGCAGCCTGAAGCCATGTGTGCCTGCACAGCTTCTCACTTGTTCAGTTTAGAAAATTCAAGTATTGTTTTGGAGATTTGGAGTAGTTATAAAAATCACCACCACCATCATCACCACCATCATCTATTTTTACAGAAATTCTCACTGTTTAGTCCAGATAAGCTTGAAGTCACTATGTAGTCCAGGCTGGATTTGAACTCTTGTCCCAGCCTCTGAACATTGGGACATATAGTAATGCCTTACCAGATGCAACTGTTCACGAGCTTCTTCGGGCCATCATCAGTTGGTTCTGAGATCTGGAACCCACGGATCTGTGTTTGTGTGTGAGAATAACACATTGGTGTGAACATGAGAGCCTGGTGGGACCGTGGGAAGAATGAAGATGGGTGAACTACACAGTAAGATGTCAACGTTTATTAAAAGGCAGCAGGTCATATGGGAGCAATACATAGGTACACAGTGCAAGTCAGCGCAGCCTCTTTTAGGAAAGCAGAAATAAGGACAGGGGGATTGGGGAATGAAGGCTGCATCCAAGTGACAAAGGGTGGGCTGTCAAACACTCATTAAGGATCAATGCTTTAACAGTGCATTTAGCCCTGCCTCATGCCACACATACACAAATTATGGCTGGCTAGTAGCTTTAACTATGGAAGGTGAAGGTTAAACTTCAAAACTCCCAGAGGATAATTTAGATCATATCTTCACTTCTGTGGACCAGGCAGAAACATACTAACAGGGACAGAAAGCACCTGAAGTATTTAGTAAACTATTATTAGCCCTACATCCGACAGAAGGCTAATATCAAAAATATATGAAGAACTCAAGAAGTTAGACACCAACAAACCAAATAACCCAATTTAAAAAATGGGTACGGACCCAAACAGAGAATTTTCAACATAGGAATCTCTAATGGCCAAAAGGCACTTAAAGAAATATTCAACATCCTTAGTTAGCAGGCAAATGCAAATCAAAATGACTCAGAGATTCCACCTTATACCCATCAGAATGGCTGATAAAAAACTCAAGGGACAGCAAATGCTGGTGAGGATGTGGAGCAAGGGGGACTCTCCTGCATTGCTGGTGGGAGTGTAGCCACTCTGGAAATCAATTTGTCAGTTTCTCAGAAAATTGGAAAGAGTTCTACCTTAAGACCCAGCGATACCATTCCTGGGCATATACCCAAAAGATGCCCCACCATACCACAAGGACACATGCTCCACTAGAGTCACAATAGTCTTATTTGTAATAGCCAGAAACAACCTAGATATCCCTCAACTGAAGAATGGATAAATAAAATGTGGTTTACACAATGGAATACTACTCAACTATTAAAAAGAAGAACATTATGAAATTTGCAGGCAAATGGATGGAACTAAAAAATATCATCCTGAGTGAAGAAACCCAGACCCCAAAAGACATGCATGGTATGTACCGCCCTCATATAAGTGAATATTAACTGTAAAGTACAGGATACCCATGATACAATCCACAGACTCAAATAAGCTAAGTAATAGGAGAGCTCAGGAGACAATTCTTGAATATCACTTATAAGGAAAAATAAAATAATCATCAGAGGTGGAAGGAGGGAATTTGATGGGAGAGTGGATGGCGAGTGGAAGGGGGTGGATCAGGTATAAGGAGAGCTGGGGAGAAAGGGCTGGGAGAGTGAACAGATATTGGTATGCCAGTAGGGGTGTGCATCTCAAGGATGTACCAGAGACTGGGGATGGGGGAGGCTCCAGGGAATCTATAAGGGTGACTCTAGCAGAGACTTCTAGCACTAGGAGATATGGAACCTGAAGTGGCCACCTCCTGTAACTAGGCCGGAGTCCCAGTAGAGGGATAAGAACCCCAGCCCACTCACAATGCCTTTGACATGAAATTGGTCCTGCCTACAAGAAGTTCAGGGACAAAGACTGCAGAGACTGAGGGAATAAACAACCAAATGACCACCCCAACTTGAGACCCATCCCACGGGCAAGAACCAATTCTTGACACTATTAATGATACTTCATTATGCTTGCAGTCAGGAGTCTGGAATAACTGTCCTCTGAGAGACTCCACCCAGCAGCTGATGGAAACAGATGCAGAGACCCACAGTCAAATATTACGTGGAGCTTGGGAAGTCTTATGGAAGAGTAGGGGGAAGGATTGAGAGACCCGGAGGGAATAGGGACTCTACAAAAAGACAAATAGAGTCGAATAACCAGGACCCTTGGGGGCTCTCAGAGATTGAACCAACTACCAAAGAGAATATATGGGCTGGACCTAGGTCCCAGGCACATATGTAGCAGGTGTGCACCTTGATCTTCATGTGAGTCCCCCAACAAATGGAGCAGGAATTAATCCTGACTCTGTTGCCTGCCTGTAGATCCTGCTCTCCTAACTGGGATTCCTTGTCTGGCCTCACTGGGAGAGGATGTGCCTAGTCCTGCAGTGTCTTGAGGTGCCAGAGTGGGTTGGTACCCAGGGGAGACCTCCTCCTTCTCAGAGGAGGAGAAAGGGGAACGGGGGAGGGATGCTTTTATTTTCACTTGGATTTCTGTTGCAAATAAATATAGAAACCATTGAAAAAGTTCTTCAGGTTGAATCATGGAATCAATCCATTAAAGAGTTTTAATTTTTTTCTGAATTTTGTTGCAAAGTAAAATCATGAGGTCAATTCTTTACAGTTTGATCATTTTCCCATGGCCAAAGCACACACGGACACATTTCATTTTTGTCTTCTTTATTTAAAATGAAGAGAGGTAAAATGAAGAGTGGGAGTTCAATGACAATTCATCTTCTATAATAACTCTGCAAATCAGGCTTGGAAAAAAATGACTCCACTTCCTTCTAGTGATGAGCAAAGTGTGCTGTGTGGGGCTGCTACCCTGGTTCTTGAGGATTGCATGTGGGGTGGAGACCAGGAGCTGGGATGCAGATGTGGGGACGGTGGCTGATGTAGGGGTTTCCCCCTCATCTAAATGTCCTCTGGGCCTGCAGTGGGAAAACTCGGAATCCTTGATTTCTGCTCAGTGCTGGCAGAGCTGTGAAGGTGAGTTGTGCACTGAGGAAGGCTTAGCTGCTAAAGTGTGACCTAAGTTTCATCCCTAGAATCTACATAAAAGCATAGAGCTTGGTGGCCTGCCCTTGTGAGCCCAACACTGGGAGGTAGGAAAGGAGCATCCTTGGAGCTAACTGCTAACGGGACTGTGAGATGACTTCTCAGTGAAAGTGGATAACCTTCTTGACTTGTCCAAAGCTGTCCTATGGCTGCCATGCATTAATATAAACCTATACACACACTCACACACACAAGCACACACAGTCACACATACAAACACATACATGCAAACATACACACTCATACTCATACACAAACACACTCACACACAAACACACACCAGCATACACTCGCACACAAACACACACAAACACACACCAGCACACACTCACACTCACACATACAATATAAAGAAGGAAAGCCGTCATTAGACAACTCTGAGCTGAACTGTTGAGGATCTAGAGAGAGACATGACTGGTACCCAATTTTCATGAATAGATCCTCAGGAAAGTTATAGAAGAACTAGCCCAATCTGATGGCACAGACTTGAATTCCCAGCTCTGGAGGAAGCTGATTCAGGATAGTGAGTTCAAGGTCAGCCTAGGCAATGTGGGGAGAAGTTATGTCAGAATGAAAAATACCATAAGATCTTGGGGCTTAGTTCAGTGGTAGGGTTTTTGCATGGTATACCCAAGGCTTTGGGTTCAATTCTAAGTACTGTAAAAAATAAAAGTAGGAAAATGAGATATTCAATTCTATATTTGTATTGATTTAAAAAGGCAGAAAATGAAAAGTATGCAGAATAATATAGTAAAAACCTAGTTTCAATATGACAAATCTGTTTCTTAAAAGGTTCCACTGTTTCATAAAGCAGAACCTAAAATCTACCAACCCCTCTGAACTTCTTGGTGTCCTTTGTCTGGAAAATCACTGGCAAGACTGCCTTGTGAGAGTGCAGGATATCCCAGAGCATGTGAAGGAGGAGGGAGAGCATGGGAAGTGGAGGAGCGTGGGTAGAAGGAGGAGGGAGAGCATGGGAAGTGGAATAACATGGGAACAAGGAGGAGCAAGGGGAGAAGGAGCAAGAAGGAGAGCATGGGAAATGGAGGATCATGGAGGGAGGAGGAGGAAGACATGGGCTCATTATCCAAACCCAGAGGCACCAAGAGAGACCTGAGACTCCATCCCCTTGGCATTCTCTGAGGTCATAGCCAGTGGCCACAATGGATGTGCAGACCTCAGCTTTTCTCAGAGCCCTGTTTAGCCCCTACAAGGGATGATGTGCCTGCAAACCACCTATGTTCCTCCCAAGATGAGGGAGTTAGGATGACCTGGGTTGAATTTTGAAATACTTCAGGCTTATTCTCTATGAATTTGAAATATCCTTTGACCAGTCAGGCCTTCCTCCCTAGATATCCAATCCTCTACGTTCTGGTACTTGCAATCCCACATTTGTTCCACATCCCAGAGATAATTGATCGACCCATCTGCCTCTCTACTGGCCACGTCCCTGGTAGTCTGCATGGCAGAGAAAAAGTCTTCCCTGAGCCCAGAGTAGGTTTTCCTCCTTTTCACCATTGCTACTTCCTGTATCCTTTCTGCTTCACTGTTGGGCCTCCAGGGTGAAGGCTGAGGACAGAGCTGTTAAAGTCACGGCCAGGTTCCGATGAGGGAATCTAAGGATCTCCCTGGAATTCTCTTTGCTCTGGTGCCACTGTATGGATTGGTGAACTGATGCCAATAAACAGAAACCATCGTGGCTCAAGCCGTGTGGGAACTGCATCATTCTCTTTGTCACCCGTCATCAAGAGTGGGGGTGGATGGTTTCACCTCTGGTACAGCAGGTGGCTTCTGGCGTCAGGGACGCAAGCCTGTCTATTCTTCCTCTCTGTGGTCTTTGACCAGTTGGACCAGAAAACAAATCTTCATATTTATCACCTCATGATCACAAGATGGCTGACGTAGCCCCCATGAGGCTCTCCCCGCGCAGCTCCACAAACAGGAAGGAAGAAGCTGACACAGACGCTGTCTTTTGATTTAGAAAGTGAATCCTGTTGTTCTGCTTCCCTCTCCCTCTCAGTATAGAGACCTAATTATATTCCTGTCTCTCACAGAAGATGGGTGAGTGAGGGAGAGTAGGACCTCCGAAGCTGGTTCAGACATTTGTGTTGAGAACAGGACTGGCCTACTTTGAGAATGATGAGAACTCTGTTCAATGTCCGGAACACAAGACTGGGAGGCGTTCTAGTCCAATTGCTGTTGCTGTGAGTCTGACTAAGGACACTTTGGGAAGTCAAGAGTGTACTTAAATTTTTTTTTTTTTGTAGTAGAAATGGTGGTGCACCTCTATGTAAATGCTAGGGCCTTTCAGCTGAAAAAGTATCTCCTGCAGGAGGACCTAATTGAGGACTGGCTGAGAGAGCAAGGATTGCTGATGCAGGCAATGCCAGCCACTCAGGAACTGCTGTTTAGAAGAGATGCTTTCTTGGGACCAATGTGAACTTTCGGCAGTGCTCAGGTGAGCTTGCTGCAGCATTTCTCACACGCTCCTGGAGTCTGTGTCCTTGACTCTGCTCTGCCTCACCTCCGACCCCCAAGGGCAGGAAGGGCCAGGCAGTCGGTCAGTAGTCCAGGGCCCAGGCCGCAATCTTTCACATCACTGCCTGTCATTGAAGGATGTCAGTGTGCGTCTATGTGGATTAACTCTGACTGAGGAACTCTTTCCCCACCCTCACAGGCTAGGAAGTAGGACAGGAGCCATGGAGGGACTCATGGCTCAGGTTTTGCGTTCTTCCTCTTTTTCCTTTTCTTTATGATTTATTTTTATTTTTTTATGTATAAGTGTTTTGTCTGATTTGCATGTTCTCAACTTGTATGCCTAGTGCCCCAGGGAGGCCAGAAGAGGGCATCCGGTTCCCCAGAACTGGAGTTACAGATGTTTGTGAACCACCATATTGGTGCTGGGAACTGAACTCAGGTCCTCTGCAAGAGCAGCAAGTGCTCTTAACCACCAAGCCATATCACCATCTCTCTAGTCTTCTTAGCCAGCTCTTTATACAGCCCAAGATCACCTGTCCGGTGTGGACTGGTCCCTTCTACATCAACAGACAATCAAGACCACACACACCCTCTGGATAGTCCCATAGGTCAATTCTGTCTGATAGGCTAATTTTATCTTGCTAATCTATCAGTTAAGACCCCCTTCTCAGGTGACTCTTGGCTATTTTACGTTGACAGCTAAAACTAGAGCATGAAGAAACAGCTATGGGGTATGCAACCAGGAAGCCAGACTAGGAACTTGGCTCTGAGAGAGTTGCTGTCACTTTGATAAACTTCTTTGCCCTTGGCCGTGGCCTGAGTTAAGAAAAAGATAAATACTATGTGCAGCATGCCTCATGTGTGTAGGGATGGGCACAGGATTCCCTCATGTGTGTAGGGATGGGCAGAGGACTCCCTCATGTGTGTAGGGAGGGGCACATGACTCCTTCATGTGTGTAGGGATGGGCAGAGGACTCCCTCATGTGTGTAGGGAGGGGCACATGACTCCCTCATGTGTGTAGGAATGGGCACAGGACTCCCTCATGTGTGTAGGGATGGGCACAGGACTCCCTCATGTGTGAAGGGATGAACACAGGACTCCCTCATGTGTGTGGGGAGGGGCACATGACTCCCTCATGTATGTAGGGATGGGCACAGGACTCCCTCATGTATGAAGGGATGAACACGTGACTCCACCAGTCTACGCATGTGTGAGTGGTTACATGAGCACCTTCATCCTTGCTCACGCACACTTACCAGAACTTTCTCTTCATTCTCACATTCACCTCCTGGAAGGGACCACTTCAAGTTTCCTCGCACACTGGTCATGTTTTTTATCATCTTGCCTTGTCTATTTATAATTCTCCACTCTAGGCTTCCAGGAAGCCTGTCTCTATCATGTTCCTTTTTTTTCTGAGCAGGCTTCCTCTCGTCAGCCCCTTTCCTTTCTTCCTCTCAGCCGTGTTCTCTTAGCAGCTGGGCCTACCACCATCTGTTGCTTCTTACTGTATTTCTTAATGAATTCTTTTTCATACAATATATTTTGATTATCTTTCCCCTTCTCCAAATCTCCCCGGATCATCCCCACCTTCCAACACACTCGACGTTATGTTCTCTGTTTCTCTTCCTCAGTGGGGGGATCCCAAGAAACAAAACCAAGCAGGAAACAGCCCTTTCAAACCACGAAAACTGAAAATCAAACAAATAAACTACAACAAAAAAATCAAATAGTTAAAAGACCAATAAGACAAAATATTCTAAAACAAAGCAATATGAAACAAACAAACAAACAACAACAACAAAAAAAACCCCACCAAAATACCATTGAGTTCATTTTGGGTTGGCCAGCCACTGCTGGACACTCGACCTGCCCTGGAGTGTGGCTCTGTGACATCGCTGTTTTCAAGTGTGAAGTGGCTTTGGAAATCACTGTCAGTCAGGTACAGATTATGTTCTCCCAACATCAAGGTCAGGATGCTCCTTCACCCTCGCTCCCCTTTGCTAGACTGCTAGTTCCTTCCTTCATGAGGCAAGGCTTTCTGTCACTCATGGCTTTGATTGGCAGGCAGGAGCTCCATTCTGTGTAATTTGGAAAATCCACCAGAAGAAAGAAAATGTTTGGTGATAATAGCAGAAGAATGTTAAGTTGCATCCAAGCAGACAGCCTGGTTGGTCAATGGCTCTTCCAATAGAAGGAGTTTAGTGTGGTCCTCCCATCCTCAGAGGGTGTGATGAGTTTGATGTTAGACTTCTGTCCTCCAGAGCTGAGGTAGGCAGACACAGTTTACTGAGATAGAACACAGAGCACATCGGGCACAGAGCACATCGGGCACGGCCTCTGAACGCAATGGGAAACTTCGTGGCTTTTCTTCCTTATTGGTTATCTGTCTCCATCTTTCCCTCATGTACACAGGAACACACCTTACTTTATACCCCCACCTAAACACTCCTAAACATTCACATGTGTGTCTTTTCTCTTCCTTGCATAGAAACTGGAAGGGTTTTGACCAATAGCTAAGACATCACCACGTTTACTCCCTTAGATCTGAATGTCTGTGTCTCAGAAAATCATATGTTGAAATGTTTACCCCAAGATGATGGGTTTTGGGGGTTTGGCCTTTGGAGGTGATTAGGTCACATGAGCAGAGTTTTAATGTTCTTATAGGCGATGCTCAGAGTGACATAAATTCCTTACACCAGTGAGAAAATGCCATCTGTGAACCAGGAAACAGAACTTACCAGACATCAAATCTACTGACACACTGATATTGAACTTCCAGCTTCCAAAACTTGAGGAACTAAACTTCTATTGCTTATAAGTTACCTGTCCATGGATTTTACTAAGGCTACTGAGACATGATTTCTGAGATTGCAGCTTACTTGTTGCTCCTCTGAGAAGCTTTCTGGGTGTTACCTGCAGAATCAATGTTTCCCTTTTCACTTAGGAACAAGGACATATGCTGGATCAGGGAGATAACTCAGTCGATAAAGTATTTGCCTTGTAAGTGTGGGACCTGAATTTGACTCCTAGAATGTCTTCTATAGAAAAAAATCCAGTCATGGTAATGCATGCTTCTAATCATAGTTCTGGGGAGGTAGAGGCAGGTGAGTGGCAAGTGACTAGAGCTTCCTGGTCAGAGAGCTAGCCTAGAGACCATGTATTCAAGAAATTATAACAAGGTGTGGGCTGGAGAGCTGGCTCAGGGGATAACGTGATTACTGTACAAGTATGAGGACCAGAGTTTAGTTCTTTAAAGCCCACATGAAAGGCAGATAGGTTTGATGACCACTGTAATCCCAGGACATGGGAGGCAAAATCAGGAGCTGCCCAGAGCAAGCTGGTTAGCTAGACTAGCTAGAATTGGCATGTTCTGGGCTCAGCCTGGGCAGTGAGAACAGTTGAGCACAAGCTATGTCAACTTAGGGTCTCAGCATGTACTCACACACAGGTGCACACATGCTACATGCACACGTAACCCCTTCCCCACAAAAAGGTGAGGGGTACCTGAGGATCTATTCCTAGGGTCTCTGACCTCCATATGCATCCCACCATGTGTGCATGTATAATATACAGGAACACACACACATGGACATGCATGGACACACACACACACACACACACACACACACACACACGAGCATGGGCATATTTAGAATCATTTCACATAAAACATGACTTGCTGTTTGCCTGGGTGGCTCTAATATCCCAGCATTTGACAAAGTTTGTGCAGAATGGGATCATGTTCATGTCTGGAACCTGTGTCACAGAGGACTGCTGGAGCATGCCCGCTGAGTAGCAGTCTCTCTGGGTGGAGAGACTCGATGGACTTTTCCCTCACAAGCGTTGTGGGCGAAAGGGGAGTTTAGAATCTTTGTCTGTCTGCTGATTATTATCTAACTTCTCAAGAAGTGTGCTGGAGCACGTCTTCCCAAACACCTGAAACCAATTGTTTCCATCCAACACAGGACCCTCCCCGTCCTTCCGTGTTGCCGGGTCCCGATTGCCACCCTCCAAATTTTATTTTGAAAATTGTTGTTGTTCTAGAGCTTCAAGTGGTCAGACAGCACGGTTTGACTGAGAACTATGGCAAACCCATCCCTACAGTTATGATAAATATAACTCAGAAAAGCGTTATCAGACATGCCTCTCTGCAGTCCTCAACTGCTTCCGTTGACGCTCTCTGACCCATGCCGGTGCCTACCAAGGCCCCATGATGATGTGGGCTGACCCCTCAGACTGAAGTTATCACAGGATGCACTTGACACCCATCCATGCAGAGGCTAAGGGGCCCACGTGGCAGGCTGCCAGCCTAGGGGACCCAGCAGTGCTCTTGGTAGGAATGTGTAAGCCTGTCCTTTGCACTTTGGGGAGAGCAAACCACATTGGGCTCCTGTAGGGCCTATTCTGGCTTTAGTGCATCGTACCCTCAGAGTGAACCTCTCTTTTTTGAAGCAGCTTTTAAAGTGGAATTTCTGGTGGTCAAGTCTATAAATACCAGAATATGTCACACACAATTAGGCTGTCTGTATTTTCCCTTATAGTTTTTCTCACTGGGATCATCCACCTCATCATTTCTCAGCAGCACAGTTGGCCTTTAGTCTGACCAGTTGCCAGGAGTTCCCTGCTAACTAAAGGTCAAATTGACAGAAGATGAGGAGTTTTTGCTCAGCAAGCCTTGGACCACACTCAGGTGCCATGAGAGTTCTATCTCAGAGCACAGTGTTCAAGGGAATCTCAGGCACCAGATCAAGGGCACCATCAATTACATCTCATGCCCCACCAAATGCCTCATTGCAATGATTTCTTCTGTGCACACCACCTCTTCCACTCGTGCCTTTACTCTTCCCATTCTCATGCTCTCTTGTGAAACTCCACACCAGTTGCAGAGAATTCCATGACACCTCTCCCGGCTCAGCTCTCCAGGCAGATTCCTGTGCACTCACTGTATTCTGCATATCTAGCTTATGTGGACATTCCTAAGGATCTAATTGTACACTGATAAACAGAAGGAGGGGAATGAGATTAGTTGAAAGGCATTGGATTGTAGAAAATTGTTGAATTAGGTCAACCCATACAGTTTAAAGGTATTTTAACATCAGAATGGAACTCAGGGAGTGTGTTAAGTTGGGGAAGAGGTTTCACCTATTAAAGACTAGGGGTTCCATGAAAATTGATAAAAATCCTATTCTAGTAAGAGAAGCTCCCACAAGAGAGGCACAACTCAAGGAAGGAAGAGACATGGAAAGAGCAGTGCAGATGATGCCGAAAGCTGATCTCCTGCATGGGGACAGCTCAACCTATCAGCTGAAGAAGGGCAGTTCAGTCATCAGACTGACAGACTGAAAATGTTGCTGCAGAAACGGCCACTTGCTGAGGGACAGATGATCAGGACAGCAATTAAGAAGGATTATCACCTCAACGGATCTTCATAAGGACGTTTGGATTGTTAAGCTTGTGGACTGATAATTGTTTCTGTTGCAAAAAGTTAAACTGTGTACAATTTTTAGCTTAAAGGAAAAGGGGGAATGTTGTAGGATATCTGATTTCAAAATGGGGGGAGGAGAAGGAAAAAAAGAAATACAAATGCTAAAACAGCAGGCCTAGGAATAAATGTAACATATGATGGCCAGTCTAGAGAACAGTAATAACCAGAAACATTGCGGGGTAAGGGCTGGACTCTTGGGTTACACCGATTTGTCTATCAGCAGAATAATTTCATCTATCTACCTGTCTATCATGTATCTATTATCATCTATTATCTAAATAGATCATATGCTCATCATGTATCTATCAGTCACCTACTGACTATCTATCTATCTATCTATCTATCTATCTATCTATCTATCTATCTATCTATCTATCAACTATTTATCATATACCTATCATCTATTTTCTATTTATCATCTCTATCTATCTATCTATCTATCTATCTATCTATCTATCTATCTATCTATCTATCTATCTATCAACTATTTATCATATACCTATCATCTATTTTCTATTTATCATCTCTATCTATCTATCAACTATTTATCATACACCTATCATCTATTTTCTATTTATCATCTCTATCTATCTATCTATCTATCTATCATCTATCTATCTATCTATCATCTATCTATCTATCTATCTATCTATCTATCTATCTATCTATCAATCATCTATCTATCCTCTATCATCTATTTATCTGTCTGTCTGTCTATCTATCTATCTATCTATCCTCTATCTATCACCTATTTATCTATCTATTTACCATCTATCATCTATTTTCTATTTATCATCTGTCTGTCTATCTGTCTGTCTGTCTTAGATATCACTCATCTATTTTCTTAGCTATCTATCTCCAGTCTATCATCCGTCATACCCCAAGTAACTCGTCAAATGGATACAGCCAAGACAGGCAAGATTTCCGCTGTATTTTATCCCTGAGTCCTCAGGGCGACTTTAATGCTTAGACTATAAACGACCAACATCACCATGAGAAAATATGTGACAGAAACAAGTTACATGAAGGAAGGTTTATCTCAGCTTATATTTTCAAAGGGTCTTAGTCTATCCCGGTGGGGGAAGTATGGCAGAGCCCATGGTGACAGCAACAGATGGCAGAGGCTCCTCACAGCACAGCAGAGCTCAGAAGAGAGTTTGCTGGAACCCAGGACTGGGTTATCTCTAGTCATTTTAGTCCACCAACCAGACTCCACCTCCTGAAGTTCCACAAGCTCCCCAACTAGTGACAGCTGGGAATGAAGTGCTTAAGACATAAGCCGGCGAGAGACACTTCAGACTCATACCATAGCCAGGACTGTGGTTTATCCTGAGCTAATGGTGACCATGTGGTTGTGGAGACAGCAAGTGATAGATGGGGCTTGTAGGTACCTCGTATTATGACATTCTGTCTCATAACTAACCGCAGCGATCACTGCAGTCCCCGTGACTCAAATCAGTCTTCTCTAGCTTGTATGCATTTTTAACAGAGCTGCAGTTTAAACTATAACACGTGGAGGTCTGCGGAGACATTAGGTTACTGCGGAACTATTTTCCCATTGTCTTGTTCTGTTAAAAATAAATCTCTTCTATATGGAAGAGTGCAAAACTGCACCCAGTGATAGACTATAAAGTCAAAACATAGTGGTCCATATGCTTCAGTTAAAGAAGATGAAGGTATTTGCTTATTATACTTCTGTATCTCTTGTGGTATCATTAAATAATAAGTAACTTGCTATCAAAATTAGCCTCTTATTTTAGGACTGTCAAAAAGTTTAACCTTAGAAATTAAAGTATTTGTCCTCACAGCACTTAGGTAAAGGAAAGCTCATTTAGGTTTTGTAATCCCCAGAGGTTTTAAAGCCTAAGATGAAGGGAGCATGGTGTGGCTCCTCTTGTCCCTGAACACACTGTCATGTGTGTGCCAGGTGTGCTGAGCACAGTACAGAGCTGGAGAGTGTGCAATGGTTCATCATGGCAGGTGTGGTGGTATGTGCGTGTGAGCTGAGCATTGTGGGACTGAGGAAGGTGGATCAACTTGGACCCTGCAGGAAGATCTGTCTCAGTTTATGAATGGATACATGCACACAGTGAGGGTGTCAGGTGCATGTGGTATGTGGAGTTCTCACTGATGTCCATGGACGGGATGTTATACAATAGAAAGAAATTCACAATCTCTCACAGGGGCACATCCATCTCATCTTTGTGTTGACACAGATCACCCCACAGATTGCACTAAGCCACAGGTCTCCCGTCCCCGTGTTCACTTCAAATCACCCTAACACTCCATTTCCTGAGGTCTCTGGGAGCCTAACTTCCTCCATCTTCTTCCAACTCACCAGGAGCTATCTCACTTTCATCTTTATCTGTTCCAGCCTCCTTCCCTTGCAGGTGTGTGACATTTCATTGATAATTCCCCAATTTTCTTGTCATCTAGAGGTAGCAAAATGCTACCTGTGAATCCTGCCACCACTGGCCCACAAGGTGAACATAGATGAGGTAATCATTAATGCTTTTTAATCATCGCTCAGGAAACACTCTTCTATAGCTCCACAGTGCCGCTCTCCCATCACGTAGCTGAATGAAAGATGGCCGCCCCGAACAACCAGGATCCTCTAAACTCTGGCCTCAAACACTAACAGGTGCTAGTCGGTGCAGACCTGCCCCGACTCTTCCCCATTTCTGCTCTCTACTACCAATCCACCAGCCACGCTCTGCTGTGTTTCTCCAGCTACCTCAGGACCTCTCTTTCAAACCTTTCCCTTTCTCCTGGGTCTGGAATGCTCTATCTTTCCCCTGCCTCAACATCCTCACTTCTGCTGATTGCTGCCTCCCTGACTGTAACACCTACCTAATGAGCCTGGCACTCTGCCTTCTTGAAGCTCACGCTCAAATACCCACCCCACCACACCTCCAAGTCCAGAAGATTACATTATTTTTGTTCTTACATTTTCCCCCCTTGAGACAGGCATATGTAGTCCAAGCTGGCTTCCAACTTGCTGAGCAACCCACAAAAGACCTTGAATTGCTGATGCTCCTGCCCACGCCTCCCCAGGGCTGGGATACAGGTGTGCTCCACTATGCTCAGTTTATGCAGTGCTGGGGATTGAGACCAGGGCCTCATGCATGCCACACAAGCTCCCTAGCAGCTGAGCTACAGTCTCAGAGCTTATCCTCGGACTTCTGTGTGATCTGCTTGACCCTTGATCGGCCTAGCATGTGAAATGTCCTCCACAGGCTCCTCAGCTCATGGTGGTGTTTTGAAAGGTTATGGAAACTTGGGGAGGTGGGGTCTAGCTGGAGGAAGTGAGTCACTGTGGGGTGGTGTTTTGAGGCTCATAGACCTGCTCCACTTCCTGTCCCATATCTACTTCCTGCCCTGCTGAGATGTGAGGAGTCCCAACTGCTCAGTTTCATCACTGTGGAGCTGTCTGGACTGTATCGTGCCCTCCCCACTATGATGGGTAGTATCCCTAAAACCGTGGGCCCAAATAAAGCATCTCCCTGTTATGTTGCCTTTGCTACATATTCTGTCATAGTGATGTGAAAAGTGACTCATACCACTGTGGAGGCTCTGGTGGCCCTCCTTTTTTGACTGTGCCAATTTTATCTCATGGACCATTTTGAAGTTAGTCTTGTCTTTAGCCTCTGTTCCCATGCATCCTTTAGTAGAGTCATGACACATCTCATGCTTGGACCAGTGCACCATCCTCCTCATCCGCATCCCTGGACCAGTGCACCATCCTCCTCATCCGCATCCCTGGACCAGTGCACCATCCTCCTCATCTGCATCCCTGGACCAGTGCACCATCCTCCTCATCTACATCTGGACAGCTTCTAAAATGCAATGTCCACTTTTGTGTCCTGAATGCCACAGCTCCCCACTCCAGTTGGAGCTCCACTCTGTCCAGCTTGCTTACGAGGCTCAGAGATAGTAGTTACTTTTCTCATCACCATGACAAAGATAACAAAGAGTGAGGAAAAAAATTAAATGGGGCTGCCATTGCTTGTTAACAGAATTACTTGTTGCAGGGATATATTTCTAAAGCCCAAAACTTTGTTCAGAGAAACTTACATTCTTTTCATAGGTAGTGTTCCCCAATGCTCCCCTCCTGGACTTCTGTGGTGTGTGTGGAGTTCAAGGTCACGTGTCTTCTTAGTAGTTTTTTCTACTTTGTTTTGTTCTGAGACAGAGTCTCTCATTGAACCCAGACCTCATTATTAGGCTCGGCAGACTGGCCAGTGAGCTCCAGGAATCTGCCTGTGCATCTCCAGCCCCAAGGTTATGAATACAGGCCAGCATCTGTAGCGGCAAAAGCTTTTAAGTGGGTGCTGAGGACCTGAGCTCCAATCTTCCTGCTTTCACACCCAAAACTACTGACTGGGCCGATTCTTCTCACTCCCACTTCTATGCTTTCCACTAGAGTATGTCTCAATCTAAGACCCCTATGTGTGTCTCAATCTAAGACCCCTATGTGTGTCTCAATCTAAGACCCCTATGTGCGTCTCAATCTAAGACCCCTATGTGCGTCTCAATCTAAGACCCCTATGGGCGTCTCAATCTAAGACCCCTATGGGCGTCTCAATCTAAGACCCCTATGGGTGTCTCTCAATCTAAGACCCCTACATAATTTTCCTTGGGAGTGTTTCTCATGTGATAATTCTAAAATGTTCCACTCTAGTCTTTAAAGGCACACAGCATTATGGAAGCTTACTATCCCAACACATGACTGTGTAATGTGCTTTGCCCACTTTCCCTATCTGGCCTGTGAGCGTCATGAGAACAGGATCACATCCCGGTGCACACTCACTGAGTATAGAGGGCAGTAGGCAAAAACTAACCTGACTGAGTCAAGCTGCTATGGCTTCACTCTGTATCCCTCTCCTTCCAGAGGCTCTATCCTGTCTTTATCCCTTTCCTCGATCTTCCTTTTGGCTTTAGCATATTATGCAAGCCCTCTAAGAACAATACTCTGTTTCTCACTCGAATTTATCCATTTTCCTTCAAGTTCATTTTTACTTCTCGGAACAGTGTTTTTACATCTGGCGTAACCAGAGAATTTCATCTTTGATCCCCTCTTTACATACTTCTATCTTTCCTTCTCAGTCTGGATCTTACTATTGCAGAGCCCCTCTGGAGGAGGCCTGTCCTTTCATCTTCTGGCCTTGCCTTCCACCATTCTTTGAAAGTTTACTACTCGGACTTCTTCAAAGCTGGCCACAAACTCCTCTAGTCTCTCCGCCATTGTCTGTGGCAGATACCAGATCTACCTTCCCCTGTCTCTCCACAGGCCCTGCTGTTTGTTGGTTAGAAGGCATCCAAAGAAGCTGGTGTGTAGCCCCCATGGCCTCCTCTTTGGACTGAAGCTGATCTGCAGGGGCTGTCCCCATAGACTCCTTGCTGTCACACAGCCTCTCCCAACATCTGTTTGATCTATGCCTGGAAGACATCACTGCTTCCTCATGTGGATGGGTGGTCTGCAGCATGTCCCCTCCTCGACCCCGTGCTTTTATTGCTCCATGCTCTTGTTTGCTACACTCTACTGTAACAGTCACCAGTACCTTCTTTAACCTTGGCTTTGACTTAAACTCTGGTGAAGGTGATTAGGGTTGGTGACCATTCTGTAACCAAAATATTCTGTTATTCTATTCTATTCTATTCTATTCTATTCTATTCTATTCTATTCTATTCTATATAATTATATTCTATGCTTAATACTGTGGTGTGTGAACATCAGCAGCAATCTGGGCTCCTTGCAGATTATCCTTGACTAAATCACTTGGCCTTAGACACTATTTTCTACAGTTCTGAAGAAATTTCCCTGACACTTATTTCTTTCATATTTGGAGGAAAAAGTCTTAATTATACTTACTCTTTCTTCTTCAGTTCTGAATGTTTTAAAATCTTCTATTTCTAGCAAAGTTCATTACCATTATTATGGAATATTATCCATTTCTTACTATTATTTGACTATTAATATCATCTGCACGCTTTAGTAGGCTGTCTTCACACAATATGCATAATCTCAAGGAAACTGCATTTCAATATGAAATAGAAAATCAAATTCTGTTCTGAGAATAACATCAGGAAGAGGATTAACAGGTGGCAGTTGTCACTATATGCTCAGTGGACATCAACCACCTGTAATGTGCTGAGCTCCATCCTATAGGTTTTAGACACAGTGAAGAATGTTTGGCTATTGACTTGAATCCATTGAGCCTGATTTTAAGTGAGGAATACAAGTGCTCACATGAGCAATATAAAAACTAGACCAGTACCTGTGTACAACAGGGACAACTGGTCACCCACAGAGCATCACCTCTCTCTAGGCCTTCGATGGTAGTGCTCTTAAGTTGTCAAGGTTCAAAGTCTTAAGAGAGAGGGGATCTTCCTTTGATCTCACACTTTCTCATACTCCCTAGATACTAGCCACCATTAAGTAACACACAATTGACCTCTTTTTTTGGGGGGGGGATAGTTCTGGGTCAAGGTCATGATCTTGATCATGACCATAAGATACTCATTGTGGCTTCATGTTGAGAATAATGTTGTTACACATGGTACCTGGCTTTCTATCTTTCTAAACATTTCTTTCCAGTGTGTGTGTGTGTGTGTGTGTGTGTGTGTGTGTGTGTGTGTATGTGTGTGTGAGAGAGAGACAGAGACAGAGACAGAGAGACAGAGAGACAGAGAGAGACAGAGACAGAGAGATCTGTATGCAAATGCTAATAGAAAAGTGTGTAATTATGTTTGTGCATATGTTTTTGTGTGGGTCTCCATTTGTGTATATGTGTGTAGTTTTTGTGTGTCTCCACATGTCTATATGTGTGTATGTACATGCATAGTGATCAGTTTCCTGAGACAACCCCCAGTTCTTCCATCTAAGTCTACAAATTCAATTGTGCCTGGTTCCGCAATGCCAGCTCCATCACCATCTACGGTTTGATCAAAAGTACAAAGGGTTCTCAGAGTAGTGAGAAGAAGGCCTTGGGGGAGGGACCTATTCAGATAATGCAAGATTCTGCCACTCAGAGGACCCTTGGTTACTCAACATCAATAACAGCTACAAACAAGCCCTGACAAGGCTGTGAGAAGACTTAGCCCCTGAGTATGAACATGCCCACCACAGCCTTGGAAATAGACTTTTCCATCTGCTGTCGAAACCATCTGAGAGCAAGCGAAAGAGAGAGCAAGTCGTTCCCACCAGCTGCTCTTCATTAGGTGGCCAGCCCTGCAAGCTGGCCTGCGTGATGACATCAGTGGGCTACAGCTGCTGGCGGATAAGTGGGAGCACATGGTACCGGCAAGATAAGGCTCTGGTGGCCTGGGATAGATGTGAACAGCCAGGCTCTTGCAGGGGGCCTCTGGGAAAAACCCTGTTATCCTCAGCATTGTTCACACTTGCTAACAACTTTCCTTGAATGGGGTTTTCAACATGTTTCTTCCTTCAGCTAAGCATTATCTGCCGGTTGTTAGTGTGGGTTATAGCCCTCACAGCCGCTTCCTGATGTCAGCACAACAGGAAAGAGGCAAGAATTGAGAGTGATTTACAGGCCTGGGCTGACATGGCCTCAGCCCAGTTCGAGCCCAGCTCTGAGCATTAGGTCAGGGCTAGCAGCCCCTTCTTCTGAAAAGCAGAGGATGAGGTGTTCAGAGAGGTGCAGACCCATGTGGTATTTCCAGAGAAAGATGAATAACAGCATAGGATGTGCGGCTCGCTCTCTATGTGTGGCTAAAGCTACTGAGAAAAGGTCTAAACGTTCTATGGAACACTGCCCTCCTAGGCTAACTGGTTATATACGTAGTCCTGAAAGGTAGCCTTGTCTGTTATTCCTTAGACATCATCCACATTGATTTTTTTTAGACAAAATCTCTCATTGGCCTGAAACTCACCAAGTGGGCTAGTTCAGGAAGCAAGTGTTAAATTGATTGGAGGAAGTGCTTTCTTTGGCAAATCAATCTCTTGAGATTTCAATACCCTTAATCTGAACACAGAATGTTTTTGACCACCTGGAAAATACGACAGCTAAACCTCCTCCCACTCTGGAGGAGATATTTGGTGGCTCCTCCCAGGAAACACAAAGAGATAGGACGTCTTCTAAGTATAGAACAAGAGTAACATGGAGTAAAAGTCATACTATCCTGATGGGTGTAATTCAAGGCTATGTATGACAGGCGTGCTAAGGGCGAGCATTCTACAAACGAGTTAAAAGCAGATGGAGAGGACCCTGCATGGAAATGTAGGGAGAGCTTTCTGAGCAGGTCAAGCTGAGCCCCCAATGAATTGCTAGAATTTAAGAATATATAGTTTTGGAGAGGAAGCTCTGTCAGTAAAGCATCATCACATAAACACAAGGACGGGTTCCCATGACATCACTACCGACATGCACAGCTGTGGGTACCTGGTTGTAACCCCAGCATCAGGGAAGAGGAAGACATGGGCAGCTTTAGGAGCCTAGTCACCCAATCCAGACTGCTGAGCAAACTCTGGGCCCCAGTGAGAGACCTTGATTCAAAAGGACTGGGTAGATAGCTCGTGCAGGACTCTCACTGGGGCTAACCTCCTGTTTCCACACAAACACACATGCATGCACACACACACACAGAGAGAGAGAGAGAGAGAGAGAGAGAGAGAGAGAGAGAGAGGCAGAGAGAGACAGAGACAGGCACAGAGAGACAGAAAGAGAAAGCAAGAGAGAGATTTAATTTTATTTTGATGGTGATGTATGTTTATAGGAAACTTGAAGGATTCAGAACAGAACGAAAAAGGAGAATGAAATTCCCTCAAACCTCGTTGTTCTGGAATAACCACCATGGATCTTCCTGTTTGGAATCAGTCTATAGTTGCCATCCAATAGCTAAACAGCAGACAGTTCATGTTCATAGATGATTATATGTTACTAAGACTCTTCTTCTGTTTTATTTTGGAACAGAATCCCATACATCCTTTGACTGTTCTGAAACTTGCCACATAACCAAGGATTAATTTGTACTATCGGTTCTCCTATCACAACCTCTCGAGTGCTAGGTGTACAGGTGAGCATCTCCATGCTCAGCTAGCACAGACCACATTCTAGTACCTCTGGGGTCCTGTTGTGTGGCCATGTCACCGTGTGTGCACTGGCCAAGTCCATGTAAGCACCTGTCCTCTGCATATTGTCACAGGGATGCTAATACCTGCTCTGTGAATTTCTCTAGCTCCCTCTTTGGTTGCAACTACAATCAAGTCAGGGTCTTTTGACAAAGAAAATTATAAGGAGAGCCGTGTTCAAGGACAAAATTACTTTCTAGTGTTGGTTTGTTTATGGAAGAGTTCAGGACCTAGAGAGGGATTTTATGATTGGCTGTTCCTTCTTGATGATGTCAGGCTATGGGTGACAGGTTACAAAGGTGTGTATTAGTGGGATGGTCACAGGGAGATTGTGATCAGATTGGTGTCTGGGTAAAAACAAGGCAAAAGATGGATGTAATGGGAAGGTATTAGAGGCTGTGTGCTGGTTAGGAATGTTGTCAGCTGTGGGTGATAGTCAACACTTACAAGATGAAAACAGTAATGAGTTGTTTGTCAGAGATGTCCTGGAGACCGCCCCCAAACACACACAACACAGACTGTTGTCACTGTCTTGGTTGCTGAAGACACACCCATTTGCCACAGGACATAGAGAAATCAAGTTGGTACCAACAAGGAAGCTTCCACCCTAAGGAGCTCTCATGATATTGGAAGGGGCATGGGAGCTGTTGTGTGTGTGCTGAGGGGGTAGATATCAACAGTCTTTCCCAGTTGGAGACCCTACGGACTACAGAAATGACTCAGATGTATCAGCCTGTGCCTGTTTGTACAACAGCAGCATGAAAGTTATGGAGATTAGCAGCTGTTTTCTGGTTGGATGTAAGGCTGACTCTACAGAAGGAAACATATGTCTAATACATATCTGTAGTATATAACTAAGTACATATAGTCAGGGAGCTTAGTGATACCAGTAGTAAACCCAGTAGTAAACTACTACTCTTATTCTTCTAAATGGACAGAGTGTCAAATTGCCCTCTAAATCCATATCTTCTCTGTCCACAGATTATTTGTTCAGTTCTCAGACTTCATCGGAGAAGTTTCTTTGCACAGTGGAAGATAGTTAACATCTACTATCTACTTTCGGAAGCTCACAACTGCCTAAGGTGCAGAGAACAAATATCAGCAGAGTGCCCGGCCATACACGGGGTGTCTATATGCCCCATCCTGAAGGATCAGGACCCGTCATGAAGGAGGAGACAGAAGGACTGTAGGAGCCAGACAACAGAGAAGAGCAGAGCGAAGCAGTGTGTTCTGGTCACTGCAGGATGGCTGTGGCATGGACTCCTAATAGCTCAGGTTTTCTGAAGAAGATTGGAGCAAGAAGATCAAACCGGTCAACAGCCTAGCATGGACTGAGGTGGGGTTCGTGAGCCCTCACTTCTAACAGAGGAGCTAGGGATAGTTGATGGCTTCTGAGGGAGGAAGAGTCAGTTTTCTTTAAGGGTGTGGTCCTGGTAGGTCAACCACCCTCCTATGGATGGATCCACTCCCAGAAAAACATGGGCAGAACAATTTGGACTCATTGGGTTATTAAAGAAAAATAGAGGTCATGAAGTTGCTGGGCGGGGTGGGGGTAGAGAAGTATGGATGGGTCTGTAAGGAGTTGGGGGAGGAGTTATGGGGAAGAATTATGGGGAGGAGTTATTGAGGGAGAAGGGTGAGGTTTTATATGTTCAAAATACAATGGGGTTCTCAATAATTAATAAAATATTTTTTTAGAAATAAGAAAAGTGAAGGGTGACTTGCATATAACCTAAGCTGTGAAGGACAGCAGCTGCAGGCTGTATTTAAATGATGTCTAAGAAAAAACCCAGCCTTCCCAATATCTTGCTGTGCCATGTTTCATGCACATAATAGACTTTCTGTCTCAGGCTTCCGACATCACAGCATCAAACAGGAAGTGGAGTAGATCCCTGTGACAGGGCAAAGAAATGTTTGCCTGCTTGTTCCATCATTCACAATGCCCGGTGAGCCAGGGCCACTGTAACGAGATGCCACAAACTCAGGCTTGATAGAACAGGGTGTGTTGTTGTTGTTGTTTGATGTTTTGTGTGCTAGGAATCCAGAGGCCAGCAATAAGGTGGACCGTGTTCCTCCTGAAGTCCTCCAGGGAGGAGTCCTACCTACTTTTCTCTTATGTTGGAGTGTTTGTCGGCAACACTTGGAAACCATGGCAATTCATCTCTCTGATTTCTGCCTCTCTCCTTATATGTCCTTCTCTCTAGTCTCTTATCTCTATTTCTAAATGTACATACCACCTCATCAAATGATCATTGAATTGAGATCCATTTGAACATTGAGTGGAAACCATTACGTCACAGTTGAGGTCCAAAGCTCAGTCCCTGGACGCCTCAGTGAGCACCTTCTCTTATCTCTGGGCAAGTTCTGAGTTAGAGCGCTCATTTCGAGGCTTTCAATACACCTGTCTGCCTTGGGCATCAAGTTCTCTGATGCCTGACGAAAATCAGAATTAGAATATCAGAGGAAAAGAGGAAGAGTAAGGGATGCTTTCTTGATGGGGCTCCAGGTCTACACATAGGGACAAACTTAGGAGTTTGTATGCATGTGTTTATGTGTATACACATGTGTGCATGTGCTCATGTGTGCACATACATGTGAACCCACAGGTGCAGATGAACTAAAACACTAAAACAAAATACATGTCAGCAATATTCGCAGAGCTAGCACCATTGTCCCCTGGATATGGAACCTGTACCCGTGAGCCCGAGAGTCTGTAGTGAGGGGTGAGTCCAGTCTATAGCCAGTAAGTGGGAGTCTCCATGACCTTGATATTAAGGGACGGAAGAGCACGGGAAAGGGAAAGGTGAGTGACAAGGAAGCTCTGAGGAAGTGCACGTGTCAGTGAAGGTGCACCTTTTATTGCCATCCTCGCCTGTAGCAGCATATATTTTCCCATGCACCAACTACGCTTGTAAAGGAAAGATAAATGCCATCTCTGTGAGCCTCTGGGAAGCATCTGCCTCGCAACCTGGACACTTGGGGATGCAGCTCTCAAATGGGGAGTTTAGGAGGCCTTTCCTTGACTTCATGTGAGTTGATGGAGAGGACCGGATGCTAGCTTCCTGTGTTTCTGTTCCGAAGGCACCAGCTGTCTGGAGTATGAGTGTCAAGACTGCTTGAGCGGTGGCGATGAGACCTGTACATTGTCACCTGGCCTGTGTTTGGACATGGGTAGAGAGAGCTTCTCAGCTCTAGGTCCTGTGTCCGGCTCCTCGAGTCACTGGGGTGTGCTGATGTGCACAATGGGTTCTTTTCATTGACTTGGTAGACATGTGGTTGGCTTGAAGGACAGTGCTGGGAGCTGAAGTCCACCCTCTGTTTCTGGCAGCCCAGTTGGAGATGCCTCACCTCAGGAGCAGCACGTCCAGGAAGTTCAGCATGGAGCATTAGTACCTAGCCTACTCTACCATGATCGGCCACCATGTCGGCTCAACATGAAGTTCAAGGGGGAAATTTTTCTATGTCTTTTCATGTAAAATACACTGTAGCTTACAGAACAGCACTGTGCAAAGAATTTACCTCTGTTTTCTTCATTCTTTTCAACCCAACTCTTGTCCTATATGGTTCTCTTTTTAAAAAAAGATTAAAAGATCTTCGAAATAGGTATATGCCTATGCGTCTTCTGGCGGGTGTGTGTGAACGAGGGAGGAGCCCTCAGAGGCTAGAGTTCTGGGTGGTTTTGAGACACCTGATATGGATGCCGGGAACCTAACTTTGGTCTCCGTGAGAGTGTCATGTGCTTGAATCACAGAGTCACTTTCCCAACCCCGCAGGCGTACTTTTCATAAACTTTCAGCCAAGATTTCCCAGGGGCTGGGCCCATAAGAAAGATCCAAGGTAATCCCATCATTTATGTTAGAACTATTAATGAAACGCAGCCCTCAGCAATCTTGGCTCTTCATCAAGGAACAAGGAGTCACGTTTTCAGATGGAAATCCTGAAGGGAAAAGGAGCCCAGAGGTCACTAGGTTGACTTACAGTTGAAATTCAGTGGAGGAATATTATTGACTGTCCCTTCCCCCTCCCCAGTACAAAGAGCTACAATATACTTTCTTATATTCAGCCATGGCATCCAGGAAGCTAATATGAAGTCTGGACTCATCTAACGTGCACATGCATTAAGTTGAAATAAGTTATGCATGAGCACGAGGTGCCGTCTCTGCCCTCTGGAATGCGAACATGCCGTTTATCTTCCTTCTGCCCCATCCTCGGCTTGAACACAGGTTTTTGCACTCACATTTAAACCAAGTGATCTAGCGTGCTGCAGAAGATGATGATACCACCACGGATGATGTTTTGGCCACTGAGGGTCGGCAGGGAGTGGGAAAGGAAGGATGAGAGCTGAGCCCTCAGGTTCTCCCTGGATGAGAAAATTCCCAGCCATGTTTTAAAATGTCCACATCGACCCCAGCATGCAAGGAACCAGGGAATTGACAGCACCAGTCGAGAAGTACTATGATTTTAAGGGCTTTTCTCATCCACAAAACTGATTTTTCTTTTCAGTTGACACCCATCTTCTGAGCACCTCAGATAACCTATCTGAGGCTGTGTCTCCTCAGTGGTGAAAGATTATTATGGGACAGGAGCTCGAAGTTTTCTTTTAGCGGAGTTACTTAGGAGTTGGATGGTGCTTCTGTCGCTTGGTGTATGCCCGAGTGTGACCTCTTTGGAAGACAGAGTCTCTGCAGAACTCAGACAGTTAAGCTGAGGTCATCAGGCTAGGCGATGACAACTTAAAACAAGAAACTAATTTAATTTAGCACGTTCACGTGACGTGTGTGCATGCTTGTTTACATGTATGAGTGTGGGTGCACATGTGTGTGTGTGTGTGTGTGTGTATGTGAGAGAGGGGGAGAGAGAAAGAGAGAGAGAGAGAGAGAGAGAGAGAGAGAGAGAGAGAGAGAGAGAGAGAGAGAGAGAGAACAGCCTCTGACATCAGCCCTCACTTTCCAGTCTTCCATCTAGTTTGAGGAAGGGTCTCTTGTTGTCTGCCACTAAGCATTCCAGGGTAACTGGCCCTCGAGGTTCTGGGGGCTGTCCTGTCTCTGCCTCTTACCCTGCTGTAAGAGCCTGGTCGTGTGGGTGAGTACTAATTGTCCGGCTTTCCCATGGGCTCAGGGTCCTCAGGGTCCTCAGGCTTGTGCAGCACCTCCCAGGCCTTGGGAGGCCATCTCGATCACAGACTTACAGACACTGTACTGTTTATGTTTCTCTATATGAACCGTGCCTTTGGCTGCAGCCATTTTAGCAAACTGTGCAAAGCTGTGTGGTTTAGCCTGGATGGTGCCATTACAAATTTCATAATAACGCATGGAAATCTTGCAAATGTTTACACGTGTACAATCCTCCTGAACGCTCACATCCCAGGAGACAGAAACAATTTCTCTAATTCCGTAGAGGTTAGATACCAAACTTCTGATTTTAAAACAAGAAAAGTCAAGTTCACATATAACTTGACCAAAACCATGGGGGGTCGAAAGGGCTACTCTGGACACAAATCTATGGCCTGCTTCCAAGATGTGGGCTGTATCACACTGACATGTAAATGACTGAGTGCCCACGCTTGGCTATAATTAGCAAATGTACCCTTAAAGCATAGGAAAGCATAGGGTGCAGAGTGAGATTTGCAGGGGCTTACAGGAGTACTCTATCCAGACAGAATGTCGGGGCTTGTTCTGCAGGCACCAGCTATGAGGGGAGGCAGGCAGGATTGTCTTCTTCCTTTGCTGCCTCTCTTAGTTTAATCTGACTGGAAAGATCACTGCTGTCCAAATGCAAAAGGCATGGAAGGCAGACCTCTCAGAATAAAGTAAATCTGAGTGAGGTACCCTGAGGAGATTCGGATGGGACTTGGGGAGGAGAGTAGAGCAGTTCTCTTGAGCAGTTGGTTGTGTGTGATAACATTGCTTCTCATTCTCCCTTGATACAAACTGTGCCTATGAAGTAGATAGGTTTGGCTTTAAGAGGGTAGTATAAGAGAATGTCACTTAAATTCTTTGTGCCTGAGGAGACTCATAAGGCTCAGGACAGTCACAGATCTTGAGGCTTTGTTGACAAGTCACGGTTTTAGGATAATACCCTAGCCCCATAAACATCTTTCACTTCTGTGGTTCTGGGAGGGAAATCTTTCTTTTTAATGTTCTGAGGTAACATGCAATGTGGCTGAGTCAAGTCACAGCCCTTGTTTTTCCTTCGGGACTCATGCCGCAAGGCTCTGTATGTGCCTGTGACCCAATTGCCCACATGGACTTGTTTATAGGGAGTTGAGAGACATCAAATTATGTCCTTGTTTGAGCTTCCAAAACCACTTATTGTCAGAGGCAAGCCTTGATCCCCAAGTTCCTGGTTCTCATGTTGGAGTCCCTTCCCCCATGCTGGGTGGGCCTCTTCCTACAGGGACATCTGCTCTGAAGGATTTGAGTGGTGGGGTGGGGTGGGGGTGGGGTTGTCAGCACCTAGTAAGGCCTGAAAACCAGCAGCCCTTGAGATGGGAATCTCCTTCATCCAGTCAGCCTCCATTTGCCATTGCGCTTTAGTTCACAGCTGGTGGAACACTTCCAGATGCCTGTCATCATCCTATCAGCCCTTCAGCTCCGGGGGAGGGGGGAGATCTCATTGCACTTCTCAGCTCGCTTCTGGAGAAAGGACAAGAGCTAATTCTCAGGTTCTTTTTCTCCCAGTCCCTGCTTTCAGTTTGGACACGCGTGGAAGCCCACACATCTTCCTCTTCTCTGTAATCATCTTCCCTGAACCCAGATTCCGTGACCAATCATTGGACTAGCAGGATGCAAGAGGACACATTTTTTTTTAACCAAGGATAGCTATGAAAGTGGCCCAATGTATAATCCTAGATTTAATTTAAAGCATTCCAAGATGGCTAATGTACATATTGGTAACTTGTAACCTGGGTGAATGTCGTAAAATGATAATGTTTCACTGTGTCAAATTGTTGGACACATGGAGCTGGAAACAAGTTTCTGTAGATTAAATGCTTGCCAGCAAGCATGAGGACCTGGCTTCAAATCCCCAGCAACTGTGTAAGGGGAAGGTGCGTGCCTTTAACCTCAATGTGGAAAGGACTGAGATAGGTGGTTTGCAGTCTTGCTGGACAGCCAATCTAGGACAAGTGTGAGCTTTAGATTCAGTGAGAGTATTCCCGGAGAGAATAAAGTATTCGTTGACAGAGCAGGACACCAGATGCCTTCCTCTGGCCTTGATGGAGGAACATCAGCCTCACATAGATACACATGAGCAAACTCACATACATGCACACCTGATTTAAAATTTTCTCTCTTAATTCTTTTCTATGGAGAAAACAAATAAAGGTTTTGTAGACATATGTGTGTGTGTATATATATATATATATATATATGCAGATACTAAAACAGAAACATAGCTGCACCCACATAATAACCTTACGGATGTTAAAGGTAGTTAATCCAGGCATGGTGGGCAATGCCCGCCATCCCAGTACAGAAGACAGGATGATCACTCATCCATGCAAAGTCATGGGTCTCATCTTACAGGAGCAAGAGTTCATTCTGGAGCCATTTTGAGTGACCACGGCCCAGGACACATAGATTTACACTACCCCAGATTCCAATGTGGGAGCAGTTTCAGGAAGTTTTATATTTTTTATAGAATAAATAGTCATAAGTTAAGGTAAGTTCAAAATACATTGGTAGGTAATCAGAGAGGCAGATATATCAAGAAGGGGGATATTTTCAGGCCTAAGGTAGTATCTGAAGACATTCTTAGCATGGGGGTTGGTTAAAGCCAGTGGACAGCTGAATTAATAGATTTCAAGTCATAGGGTGTTAGCTTCGACAGAGTTAGGCAAGGAATGGCTGTCGCAGAGAGCAAGAGAAAGCTATTAGCCTCTGCCCAGCAACATTTCCTCCTCTCCACAGTAATGTAGTTTTAATCAGTCAACTGGCTTCGGCCTCTCCTCTGCAAACACAGCTTCTTTGACGGAGTTCTCATTTACAACACGTTCAAGACCATCCTAGCTCACACAGCGACTTCCAGGTTATAAAATGAAACCCCATTTCATCATCTGTTTGATCCCCTCACAGAAGTGAGCCAGAATTATGGTGGATCTGAACTTCAACATCCTCCAGAGATGCTTTTTGCTCCCAGACAACCATGAGAGAATATTGGAATTGTTTCCCTTGGTGGCAGTCCCAGGTGGCCTACTACTGAGCCACCTCATACCCCTGAGGAAGGGATTCCATGCCAGGCTGAAGGCCTTTCCAGAGCTGCTCTGTGATTTACGTATGAGAGCCACACACACTTATTGTGCCATCCAGAATTTTAAACCAAAACCCAGCTCTGAGGCCTGGTTTTCTGTTCCAGTTCCCTCAGACCCAGAGCCCGCCTCTTTGTACCTCATTAAATGCTTGGACTTTTCATCTCCCCTCCCTTAATCCAACAACATGATCTTTGGTCACAAGATTAACGATGACAATAAAAATATGGGGATAAATCTTCAGAGGGGCCATGGAGATGTGCAGTCACAGTTGCTGGTCTCACTTTTGAAAGTTCAGAAAGATTTATCTCTGATGATTACGTAACCCCTCTGCTTTGTCTAATTAAAACAAACTTAATTTTACTGTACACCCTTTCTAGGAAACTTATCAAGTTTACTGCCACGGGGTTACACAGGTTTTTGTGAGCGGTGATTTGATCCCTGACCTAACATTTAACCCAAACCCATCAGGTTTCTTTAAAATTTGGCCTTGACATATTTTTCGTGTGTTACAACCTGCCCAGGTCACCTGTTAGTCACATACTGAGCCAGACAAGATCTGCCTCCCTGGATTCTCCCCCTGCAGGACTGAGCGGTTCTGACCTCCACAGGCAATACCCTGAAGAGAAGCGACTTCTGATTCAAGTTGGCCAAGGGCTTCAGAGAGCTCCTGACAGCTCAGTCGAGTCTCCCAGGTCTTCAGTGCCAAAGAGAAACCTATTCCAGTGATAGAACTATTGCTTTAGTCCTCAAGAGTTAATTTTCTTTTTCTGTTTATGTGTATTTTATTATTTTATTTTTATGCATGCGTGTGTGTTTATATTTGTGAGGGCATGTAAGTGTAAGTGTGTGTGTGTGTGTGTGTGTGTGTATGTTTATGAATGCTTTGCCTGCATGTATTCATGTATTGAATCTGTACCATATTTACGCCTGGTGTCTACAGAGGCCAGAAGAAGGAATTGGATCTCCTGGAACTGAAATTACAGATGGTCGTGAGCCACCATGTGGGACTAGAAATTGAACCTGGGTCCTATAGAAGAGCAGCCAGTGCCCTTAACCACTGAGCCATCTCTCCAGTTCTTTGGCAACTTTGGGAGCAGGTCTGGAGCCCGTGCTGTCACTCTTCCATAAAGTGGCACTGGTAAATTTCAGCTCCCACAGCCTCATTCTGTGTCCTCCAGGGCTATCAATGGGCCACCTTCTAACATTCCATCCAATAATGGGAAAGGCACAATCCTCTTCATAGATAACTGTGGGTCCATAATTCAGGACTCTATAAGATCAAGGGGTTTTTGCTTGTGTGCTAGAGGAGAGACCACGGACTCCTTGATTCCTTCTAATGATGATGATCTTGGCCATGGTAGGGACAAACCAAAGACTGACACTAAGGGCCAGGAAGGTGACATCATACCTTTTCTCCTCAGATCTGGGAATACTTGCTACTAATCACACACCTCCTGGGATGCTTACTCATGTTGTTCACACAAGACCTTGAGGGATAAAGGAGTTGGAGGAATGCATTCACAAAAATATCCCCTGAGGATTTCCCTCAAGGTGACATATGCTAATAAGCAAGTGGCCCAAGCAATCTTCCCATGTCTGTGGATCAGCAGACTATGTCCCAACAGGAACTAATCTGACCACAGTATGCTCAGCAAATCATAGCCTTCCATCAAATCAAATCTTATCTAGGCAAGGCATGGGTTCTATCATCATTAATCTCTTCATTCATTCATCCATCTCTCCATCCATCCATCTCTCCATCCATCCATCCATCCATCTATCCATCCATCCACCCACCCATCCATCCAACTCTCCAACTCTACATCCACCCTGCCATCTTCTCACCTATCCATCCATCCATCCATCCATCCATCCATCCATCCATCCATCCATCCTTTGTCCATTCAACTCTTCATGCATGTATCCATCCAACCATCTTATCCTCCAACCTGTTTATTTACTATTCCTGGTATTGGAGTACTTAATTTGTGTGTGTGTGTGTGTGTGTTTAGATAGACAAGAAGATTATTTCTGTGATCTCATGATATATATTCTTGACCTCACCTTCTTTGGCAATTCTGTCTCTGCCTCCCACTCTCTCTGCAGGGGAGATGTGGTTATAGATGTGAACCAATCCAGATTAGTAGCTTTTCACATGGGTCCTGGGAATCAAATCCAGACTCTAAGGCCTATATAGCTAGTGTGTTTACCCACAGAACCATCTTTCAGACCTGAATTTATTGTTAAATACAATCTTCATCTACCCTTGGTTTTCATCTGCTCTAACCCTTTCCTATGCCATAATTCTAGCCACTCTCTTTCTTCAGTGTTTAAATCCCTCTACAGAAGTAAAGAAGTGGTCTAAATGTCCATTTTCTCTGTCTAATTAGGTCCATGTCTAATTAGTGGGGAAACCTTACCTTGGAATAGTGACAGCTGCTCAAAAAAACTTCCACTGATAAAATAAGGAAGGTGTGAAGGGGGCAGATCACGGGACTAGAAGAATATTAAACTAGGAAGAGAAATGTGAAGGCTTCAACTGCAAGCAGTGTACAATGATGTGGTGTCCTTCAGCTGAAATCCCAGGGCCTACATTCAGGTCCCAACCCAAGCTATTGTGAGTTGAGCACCCCCCCCTCCCGAGTCTTCTTATCTTGAGAGAACCATGCTTCTTCCCCCACTCTCAATTTCTCCTTCTTGAAAAGGAGGCAGAGAGAACTCATAAGTGTTTGGAAATTATTTACAGAGGTGGTACCTTCAGTTTGCTGTAAATAATGAGAATCAGGAGACCACCTGCCTCAGTTTGCTCATGACTCAGGGCTTTCCATGATAGAGGGCAAAGAGGTTGCCCTTTACTGAAAGAAGCCTGTCCACCCCAGGGCAAGATATCACACCTCATCTCTCCAGAATTCACAAAGAAACTGATTCCCTTTTTTTATTTCTCATCTGAGTTTTAGGCTCTTTGTCTTCTCAACCTTTGATTGACAGGTGGGTTTGATCTCTGCATTATAGTTGTTCAGCATTTGCTTTAAATTGTGCATTAGGTTCTAGGTTCTCTAAGGTCAGAGGTCAGCTGGTTTTGAGTTCCCGTACCCAGCCCGCTTCCTCCCAATTCTACCCTCTGTTCCAGCACTACCCAGCAGTGCTTCTGAAGCAGACAGCTCTGCCAGTGGGACCACTGATGAGTGAAGTTAGTCCTTCTGAAGGACTGAACAGGCAGAGAGGGGATGATCACACTGTGTGGTTTGGACATGATTTGAGTGTGTCCCCAAAGGGCTTGTGTGCTAGAAGTTTGGTCCCCAGTGTCAAGATGTGGGGAAGTGGTGGGGCCTTTAAGAGGTGGGGTCTAGTGGGAAATGATTAGGTCATTGGGCAACACCCTTTGGAAAGGATTAATGCAGAATGAGTAAGTTCTCTGGAGAGTGGGTTGTTACAAGCCTTAAAATACAAGGCAAGACCAACCCATGACATGGCTGTAACTTTCTCCCTTTCTGCTTCTCTGTCAAGTTATAATGTTGTAAGAAGACCAAACACTGTACAGACATGATTGCCTAATCATGGACTTCTGGTCTACCAAACTTGGATCTAAGTAATCTTCTCATTGTAAGTATACAGCTTCAGGTACTTTGTTACAGAAACAGAAAGCAAACTGATACACACTCAGTGGGAATATAGCTGAATTTCATAAGACACTGGTGTAAGGATGACCTTTCTATGCCTCCTAGTCTGTCTCTTACTGTTTTGAGGAACTCCTTCTTATAACAACCTTTTTCTCTTGTGAATGACTCAGAACTCTTTCAAATCAAGCATTTATCTCTTTTGGCTTTTCCCAATTACTCTTTACACGACAACCCCTGAAAGTTTGGGAGTCAAGCTGGTATATGTTGGGAGGTGGTTGGGAAGGAGATAACAAGTTGCTTTAGGAGTGAGAATCTGTGGACATCTGTGCCTCCACTAAAATAACATGTGTTTTATAGAAACCTTATAAACATGCTTGACAGATGACTTCTCTGTCACCTAAGTGGGTGGTGCTGGGTAGACATTAGAGGTTGGTTAAAAACATCTTACAGGGATGGACCAAGTCCTAGAAAAAAGGACTCTCTGGGAACCTGTGAGAACTCAGAGTAAACTAGAGAGAAGCAGGCCTTACTTTCATGCTTGTACAAACCACAAGGCCTAGAGACAGCCTTATATGCTGGCATATGTATGACTGCACACCTGCATGGGTATAAGGAGTGCATGCTTCCATGTGCCAGTGCATGTCATGGTCTTACTTAGGGTTACCCTTGCTGTGATGAACACCATGACCAAAGAAACTTGGGGAGGAAAGGGTTTATCCACATCACAGTTCATCATTAAAGGAAGTCAGGACAGGAAATCAAACAGGGCAGGAACCTGGAACAGGAGCTGCTGCAGAAGCCATGTATGGGTGCTACTTACTGGCTTGCTCAGCCTGCTTTCTTATAGAACTCAGGACCACCTGCCCAGGGATGACACCATCCACAAGGGGCTGGGTCCTTCTCCATCAATCACTAATTAAGGAAATGCCTTACAGGCTTGTCTACCACCCAGTGTTACAGAGGCACTTTCTTGATTGAGGTTCTCTCCTCTTCGATGGCTTTAACTTGCGTCAAGTTGACATAAAACTGTCTAGCACAGTCACTCTAGTGTAAGAGAAGGCCACAGAGTTGGGTATTGTGTGTCACCCTGGGGCACTGGGAAAATTATTGAGCCTGTCTCAGGGTCATGATTTCCAGCTTAGTCCTTTATGGGGTTCTTGGGAGGGCTATCCCAGAGCCTGGCATATGCGGTTGACACTCCCTGAACCTTCTATTATGGTCGCATGCTCCAGCTGCTGCCGAGATTGGCATGAAAGTCCACGTCTCACGAGGGGTGAGCACAGGCACTGAGGGTGAGCCGGCTTTAGTGTTTGGATCTGTCAAATTATATTTGAAATCTATACTGAAATCAATGTGTAAAGGTCCCCCGGGAGAACTGGAGGGGGTGTGCTGAGGAGTGGAAGCATGTGGTGGGCTGCGTGCTAAAGACAGACTCCAGTGATAGAAACAGGCTGGGGAAGAAATCCGTCTTTTCAGCTCCGTCAGTCACGAACAGTTTCCAAATGTTGACATTACGCACGGTACTAATCTACTATAAAGGATCCGTGTAAGACTGGCAAAGCACAAACGCACCCTGCAAAGCTGAGTTCTACTCAGGTCCCTTATGGCTAGGAACAAAAATTCACACCCAGCTCTGAATAGCAGGCCCCACAGTGGCCTACAATGAGAAGCTATAGTGGCCGTCATCCACAGATGTGATCCCACCTGAGTTTTTCCCAAGTCAATTTAGCCTCATTACCTCAAACATCTCATTCAGGATGTCTTCCATTTTGTTCCACCCTGAAGGACATTTATTTGCCTTTTGCCTCTCTTATGGGATCGCTAGGGTGTGGTTAGTCCATATGGAGAAGAAAAGACCATTTCTTGCACTCCGATCGTGGATGAGTTAGTCTGGTGGAGAACAACCTTTGAAGTCAGGGGAAGCCACGCTATCGAGCCAAAGTACAAAATGAATCCACAGAGAAGTCCCTAATGCATTATGGAACACAAGGCAGGATCCAGCTGACGGTGATGCTAATTTTCTGCTTTTGTCAATGAAAACCAGACACCAGGAGGACCGGCTCTGGAGCCCTGAGAGTCTTCCTGAGTTGCCACATGGCAATATCAGAAAGCTGGTGTGCCTGGTGGGTGAGGTGGGGGAACCATGTGTGGGTGAGGGCTGGCTCTCTTATTTTCCTTGGCATGGTTTATGGAAAAGTCAGAAAGAATGAATTTCAAACGATGGGTCAAAACTCAAGATCTGAAACACATTTATTCCATCCTGGAGGTCTCCTGCTTCCATGGAAATAATTTTGATAACTTGAACTCTGGTCCCAGTTTGCAGGTATGTTACTCATAGAGCCCCATGTAAAAATATTTTTCTTTCAGCAATTTGCCACGCGCTGAATCTTTTAAATTTTGTATAATTATGGGGGAGGGGTTCAAATTGGTTGTAAATGACTCCCCAAATTTCAGTTTTGTTTTCTATTTCTTTTTTGGCTGTGTAGAGTCTAGAAGCTTGCTCTCACATGGTGGCTGGGATGGGACCTTTCTCTGCTCAGGTGTCTCTCACCCCTCACTCTCATTTTGCTTCCATAGTAAACATATGTCAAGTAGCTGACATGTGCATGCCTCATGCCAAAAAAAAATGTGGAAATAACAGATTGTTTGATGGCAAAATATAAGAAATTAGACAGATGGTTGAGTGTTCATTCACAGGGGTAGAACAGTGTGTGTGTGTGTGTGTGTGTGTGTGTGTGTAAGAGAGAGACAGACAGACAGACAGACAGACAGAGACATGGACAGACAGACAGATAGACAAAGGATGACCTCAGGTGTCATTCCTCAGGAGCCATCACCCCCTAGGTTTTGAGTTAGAGTCTCTCACAGGACTGGCGTAGGGTCAGCTGCCTGGTCATTGAGCACTGGTGTTTCTCCTGTCTCTACCTCTCCAGCACTGGGGTTGTAAACACACACCACCATGTGCCTGACTGTTTTACAAGAGTTGTGAGGTTATAGTACAGATCCTCACATTTGCAGATAAGCATTGCACAGACTGGGCTGCTTCCCCAGTCCCAGGATGACTATTTTCTAAGGACATTGAGTTTTTGGGAAATGGAGCTGGTGCCCAACTAGAAGCAGGAGAAAGGACACAGAGGTCACCAGGAGAAGCAGTTCCCACACCCTCTTGGATGGGCATAGTTACAAAAGATGACTTCTTATTGTAGATATTTAAAAAAAAATTTTTTTTATGATGCTGGACTATTATCCATTTTGTGATTAATCTTTTATCCCAGAGCTTCCATCATCAGTTGTGTTTCAAAGGAGGAGCCGTGTGCTTGCTGGAGCCATGTGAGCCCTTGAACTTCTTAGAATAATAAAGTATCTCTCTCCCTATAAAACTCGCGCTTGCACCAAGGCTGGCTCTTAATACCTTTATTTAAGAGGTCTCTACAATTAGGACACAAGCAAGCCACCCAGATGAAAATATCCAAACGGTTATAAAAATAGAGCTGATGCAAGCATTTCAGATGCCTTCGTTTCAACGCCAAACACCTAAACTGCCATGCCCAGACAGGCTCGCTCTCTAGGACCTCGGTTCTCCACCATCTTCGGAATAGAATGCCCATAAGACACCCCATAGCACATAGATGACTTTTGAAGATAATCATATGCATTGTATTTTGGTATAAAAACAGCATCACTGGGGCTGAGGAGGTAGCTCATTGGTAAAGTACGAGGACGTAAGTTTGGTCTCCAGAACTCATATTTTGAAAAAACAGGGTGAGGTGGAATGTTCTTATAATCCCAGCGCTGGGGAGGAGGAGACATGTGGACTCTGGGATTTAGGTGCCAGATGTCTTATAATAGTTGGTGAATTTCAGACCAGGGAGAAGAGACAGTGTCTCTAAAATCAAGGTGAGCAACAGTCCAAGAAACAATAGGTAAAGTTGTCTTCTGGCTTTCATAGGTATGAACACATATGTGAATATGTGCCAGCACATAGGTGTATAGCCAAACATGTACCAACACATGTGCACACAAACAAAAAACAACCACAGGAAAGGACGTTCATCCCAGGGGTAGAAAGGATCCTTGATGACCTTTGGTTCTTTCTGGAACACTGGTTCTGAAGAATCATAGCTGTGATTCTCCTGGGAGTCCTATGACTAGGCTGCCACACTCAGCCCATGTCCCTACTTCCATGTTGGCCAAGGAAAGAGGCAGCCATTCATAACTCCTCCCAGGTTAGCTTTCTCTTGTCTCTAGACAAAGCAGCTACAGAGTGGAAAGGAAGACCAAGCTATGTGAAGACTTTTATCTGCGTGGATGCTCAGAGCAGGGCGTGTTCCATTCATACAATGGACCTGTGGGAGTGGCTGGAGGTGTCTCTTCCCCTTCCTACGGTCTACTTAGAAGACGGGACTGCAGAAGTATCTGCCATACAGAACAGAAAAGTTGACTGTGAGTCTAACATAGGGTGTAATGCATTTAGACCTGGTCAAGGGGATCTCTGCCCTTCACCCTAGGCTTCTGGGAAATGATAATATCTTTGGAATATCAGGCCTGCTAGGAGTAGCTTTGGAGGCTGTGAGCCAGCAGATACTATGGTTTCAGGAGGAGGTCTGAGACACTTCATCAGACTTGGAGGTGGCGCCTGTGGGTCATGGGCTGAACCTGCTGAAGGACTGGCCATCTGGGCCTCCAATTTTATTTGTGTTGTTTCAAGTCTGCAATTAAGACTCTGATGCCCTTGGCTGAATTTACTCTATCATTACCCAGAATAGACTTTAGCCAGGGGTGGAATTCCATTAAGTGAGTTCTAGGGTCCTCCTGAGGTACAATCAAAGCTGAGGGTATTGAAACTTAGATTTGGTGTGAGAAATGAGGGGCCCTTATAGACTCTGTCCCTGTAACTCTGCAGCTGTGGTGGCATGTCTCCTATGTAGTCTCCCCAAACCTCACATTCTGACCTGCAAAAGCATGGTTTACCCTATTCGTCTCTTTTTCATTTGTTTTGAGGCACTTTCATGTAGTGCAAGCCAGCCTAGAATTCACACTCACTAGTAGCCTTTAGCTTGTGGTCTTCTTGCTTCTGTCTCCAAAGCACAGGATTGGTCATTCAAACTTATACAGTGATGGAGACTGAACCCAGGACCAGGCTCTACCGTACTCTCTTTTAAACACATATTATCTATCTTCTGGTGGGTTTTGTTTTGTTTTGTGTTTACTTACATTTAAATTAGATATTAATTTTAGATTTGAATGATGGATGTGTGTATGTGTTTGAGTGTGTGTGTATGTATGTGTGAGTATGTGTATGTGTGTATGAGTGTGTGTATGCTTGTGTGAGTATGTGTATGTGTGTATGAGTGTATGTTTGTGTGAGTGTGTATATATATGAGTGTGTGTGTTGTTTGCTTGTATTTGCCACCTGTACTGTTAACAAGCACCCCACCACTGAGCTACACTCCCATCCCTGTTGGGGCATCTGAAAGGGTTCTATTGAGGTGCAACTTAGCACAAGTCTGTAATTAATTCTATTTACAAGAGAAGCTGAGGTTGGAGCATCAGGAGTTCAAGGCCAGGTTAGACAACTCAGTGAGATCTTGTCTTTAAAGAAACAGAAAATGATAAAAATAGAAGAGCGCTTATGCTCGCGGCTCTCCAGAACCGCGTCTTTACAGAGGTCTACCATGAAAAGTGAAGTCCTCTCAAGACTTCCATGGCAGGCCTCCACACGTGCAGTCCGTCTATGGTCCATGCTTCCTTAACAAAGCAGGCAGATGTGGTTCAAACAACAGAAGTGTGTCTTCTTAACAGTTCTGGAACTCAGAAATCTAAAGCCAAGGTGCGGAGAGGCCCGTGTTGCCTCTGCCAAGCACATTGGGGAATCCTGGTTTCGCTCTTGGCTTCCGGAGGCTCTACTGTCTTTACAGTCTGAGGAATATGGCTGTGTTGCTCTTTTTCTGGCTGCCCAGAGCTTCCGCCTGTGCCTCTCTCTGCTTGCGTGACTTTCTTTATTGGTTCTCTTTGTCTTTATATTTTCCTTGATGGTACTTGGGCTTGAAACCAGAGTCTTGGATGGGCAATTTTTTCGTATAAGAGCCCCATCCCTGCCTGACAGCCTTTTAAATAAGGAAACCCTCATGGTATTGAAGGAGAAGCCCATTCTATGCCATTCTGACATCATCTGATCTAACATCACCTGCAGTTACCCTGGATGCATTCGGAAACACTCGGAGTTAAGACTCTAGTGTCTATTTTCTTTGGAAGGACTCAATTCAATGTGTAGCACTGTCATTCCTCCTGACTGATAGACAAAACCTCAGTGTCATCATTAGGGACAGCAGAGCAAAGATGTCACCATATCCCAGCTTGGGAATAGATCAGAGACATGATGAATGTTCAAGTGCAGCACAAGCCAGCACAGGACAGGCTCAAGGCGGTGAATTCTGACACGGTCTCTGCAGGCACTGAGCCTAACCAGGCTATCTTTTCCAACTTTAGGGAGTTCATTAAATCCTAAGTGACTCTGGCCACCTGTGCCTGCTCATCATGCCAAGGGGTGCTGGGGGACTCGGGATCACAAACCAAGGGGGTATTGTTTCTCAAGAGGCTTCATCCATCAAGTGGGCTTGCCCAGTGAGCACGCCGAGACAACCCTCTTCCCACCTTGCCTTTCCCTGTCCTGACTTCCGCTTATCTGAGAACCTTTTGTTCAGGCTCATAATTATTCAGTGACTCAGGAACCCACAAGCTTTCCCCGTGAAGCCAGACAAGACCAGCAAGCTTCTTGGACCACCTGTTCCAAGTTATTTCCTGTGTGGGCGGCCACTTCACAGGGCTGCAAACCAGAGTTACCGTAACAGCCTCTTTCAAACCCCTGTGCTTTGAGCTGTTGAAACTAGATGGGATCTCGTTTGGTTCTGTCCTGGCCAGGCTCATAGCACTATCAATGTTTGCATATATATTAAAAAAATCTCATACTCCTTCATAAACAGAGGTTCTCAAAAAGGAGTTGACACACCCTTGCCACATGACCTTGGTGCAGAAGAGTAATCACCTTGGGGCAGGTTAGCGTCTATTGTCTTCTTCTACAGGGTAGTGTTAGCTAGGGGTGTTTACTCAGTGGTCAGAGAAGGTAAACCCACAGGGCCTAGGGAGATGCAAAGAGGCTCGGAGAGCCCGGTGTTCTAGGAGAGGACTTAGGTTCAAATCCTAACACTTCATGGTGGCTCAAACCATCCATAATTCTAGTTCTCAGTGATCAGCAGCCCTTCCTGAATCATTCCATGATGCTGTGTGGTTTCCCAGGGACTTGCTTTTAAGTTATTTATTTAAGTTATTTAAGTTATTCTGTTGTGTGGGTGTTTTGCCTACATGTATGTCTGTGCACCATGTGTGTTCACTGACCCTTTGAGGCCGGGTGTGAAATTCTTGATCCAAACACAACCTCCCAGGCTTTGAAAATAAAACAGACTTTGGAAGCACTGGTCTTAGCCAATGCTGTTCCATCCAACTTTGACAGTTGCTGAGAAGTTACCCTTAGGGTGAGAAGGGTGGGTGGGCTAGCCTAGGTTGGCAGTTCTTACACATTGGAGGTTAGACTGAAGACCAGGTGTCCAACTCTGCACAACAACCGCTTTTAGTATCGAGGTGCCCCATGCATTAGCTATAGTAAATTTTACTAATATCTATCTGAAATTCAGAGTTCAATCTGGAGTTCTCTCTGGGGGACCCTGTGCTGGTTTCATGACCAACATTTGTGTGTACTGGCTGAGCTGTACCAAATGACACAATAAATACTTTGACCCATTGTCTACCTACAAACACCAGAGTACAGCACTTTGCACTTAGAACAATATATTCGTGTATAGAATAAGAAACCTGGCAGAGAGAGACAGAGACAGAGAGAGAGAGAGAGAGAGAGAGAGAGAGAGAGAGAGAGAGAGAGAGAGAGAGAGAGAGAGAGAGAAAGAGGCAGACCCAAGCTCATGCTATGAGAAGTAAGTCTGCAGAAAGAACAAGGTGTAGGAACCCTAACCCTTGGTTAAAGACTTAGCTGTAGGATTTTGTACTGGGACCTTAATTGTGCAATGGTAGCAAGTCATGCCTGTTCCTTAAAGCCACAGAGGTGATGAAAGTCACAGGTTCCCCCCAGGCAGGTTCTCAGTGCAAGGAAGGGTCCTGATCTGTTTATAAGTCAGCAAGCCAATAGAAAATTTTAAGTCCCCCAACCTCCGCCTCTGCCTACCAAACACCCAGTTACCAGGATTAATGCCCCTGTCTCAGGCACCTTTTGCCATGGTGTAGATGTGAATAGCGGCAGCTCCATATGGGAATCACACAAGTGAATGTGGAGATAGAGGAAAATCTGGCAGGAGTGAAATGTTTCTGAGTAATCTGCCACCGGAAATTAATTCAGAATCAAACACCCAGTGAGTCAGAGGTGATTCTGGCAGTCCCTGTGTGCTTTGTCTTGAGATGTCACTGCAGCCTTGGTTCCAAACATACAACATGCACTCTACATTGTGCATGACACCACACTATGCCAAGCTGAGAAACCCTGACTGAAATTCATCTGGTTAGGTTCCAGACCACTGTGTGCAGTGTAGTGTAGTTATGGCTACAACTTTCTGCACATAGAGAAACAAAATGGTTTAGTTAGAGAAAACCTTGTATATATTTCCCTCCATCATCCTTAGCATGGATCACATTAGTCTAACTTTGGATTTGATTGTGTTAAAACGTTTGATTTTAAACATCGCTCTCTGTGGTAAGGGAGACGGCTCTGGAGAATGTAGTTGACCTGCAAGTGTCAGGTCCTGAGTTCAGATCCCCAGAACTCACACAAAGCTGGGTCAGATATGCGTGTCTGCTATCCCACCATGCCTAAGATGAGGTGGTAGGCAAGTCCCTGGAAGAAGATCATGGCCAGCTGGCATAAGTGACAAGAGACCTTGTTTCAAACAAAGTAGAAGGCAAAGGGTCAACACTCAAAGTTGTCCTCTAATCTCTACTGATCTCTACATGCCCATCATAGGATATGCACACACACACACACAAACACACACAATTTTTTAAAAGACTGATGCTAAAGTTGTTGACTTAAGTTTTATAGAAAAGTCTTATATGAACTTTGTCTTTGATTAGGAAAGAATTTCCAACAATAGCCCAAATAGCCCACACGCTCCTTTCTGCTGTGTTGTGGTACATACTTCAGTGAGGCCGAGTTCTCAGCAGTAACAGTTATAAAATCAAGATATCGACCAGCTCTGAAATACACCAAAGCTGCCCCATGTCCTGTAGTGACAAATACCCAGGCAAGGCTGCATCCTTATGCAAAAGACAGCTGGGTGTGTCTGCCTCATCAGTAAGCAAACTTTAGGCTTCAATAAATAGTAAAGTTGTATGTATGCATACCAGAGAACTGTTTTAAAGTAAAAATTTTTTATTACTTATTAGTAAATGCTTCATTTGAATGCATACTTTATATACCCTGGTTTGTATGAAATTTTATGGGGTAAAAAGAGTCCTGAGCAAAAATTAACTAACAATCTCTAGGTAAATGCACCAGAGACTCAGGTTGCACCTCAGTGAAGGACACAGACTTCAGTCCAAGTGGTTGAACCCCTTGGCTTTTCGAGGAAGACCTGCTGTCCCCATCAGAGATTAACCTTGGATTCGGACCTGGGCCATTAATTCATGAGTTAATGTGTAATTTATTTAGGAACCAGCTGGTGCAGTCACTATCCAAAGCTCCAGGCATCAAAAGCTGTGTCTTGCCTGCCCCTTGCTGCCTAGGGTCCAGCAGGGTAGTCAGGAGGGTTGACAGCAGGCTAGATAGCGGAGTAGATAGATAGATCAATGCCCAGAGAGCCAGGATTTTAGCCCCAGCTGAGCTCAGTGCTGCGAAGGCTTAGCATGGGCTTAGGGGGCTGGGAGAGAAGAGGAGCAGTGACAATTTAGTCTGGCATCACCCTCTGCCACCTCACCCTCTACCACCTCGCCCTCCGCCACCTCACCCTCCACCACACAGTACCCCCAACTACTGTTCCTAATCAAATAAATGTGCTCTAGATGCAACATAGGCAAAAACTATCGGGGGAACAAGCATCAGGGATATAAAAAGCAAGACAAGGGATGCATTTATTCCCTTTAACAGTTGCTCCTGCATGCTCACATTAAAGGCCCTTTCAACAGCGGGGATCTTTAAACTATAGCTGGAAACCTTTGTTCTTTCTGAGTTGCCGTTCAAATATGAGTCACTCATGAGCCCTGTAGACATTACCTCACCCTTCTCTGAGCGGTCCTAGAGCAGAGGTGGAGAAAGAATATTGTGTCCCCAATTTATAGACGGAGAGACTGAGGCGTGGGATGGCAGCAGGACCGGGGGCCAGGCTTTGATACTCAAGACCTGTGAGACTTTAAGCAGCTCCCTGTCTCTCGTCTTTCCTCTCTCCATCCCATTTCCCCTCTCTCCCCATCTCCCTTCCTTTCTTATTTTTGTTCTGGAATGAACCCTGGTTTCCCAGGGACTGGGGTCCCAGACTGAGAGAGAAGAAAGCATGGTGATAATTGTGATGGTCCCGGCCAGCAGAACAAAATGACTGTTAAATATTATATTGTGCAATTATGGTCTGTTGGTAAAGAACTCTTCTTCACAGATAGGAAATAACCAGAAAGCTCTTCGTACAAACTGATTCGTACAAGCTCTTCATACAAACTGATTGTTGTTGCATTTGTTTTTAAGATGTTGGGTCTCCCTGTGTATTCCTGGCCAGCCTGGAGCTTACAGCAGAGAAATTTCAAATAATCCTATGTGTCCATTAGGGTCTAATTTTAGTACCAGAGGAAATGGTTAACGGCCAAAAAACAGCGTAACTACTGAACAAAGATCACGGACACTTACCTTAGGACGTTAAGTGGAAGCCCAGGTTGCTCATGAGAGCAGAATAAGCCATGCCAAGCTCCCCATGCACCGCCTTCAATACCACACCGAGCGGTAAGAGAAAACAGAATTCACTCTCTTACTTTATACAAACAACAATCCTATGTGTACAGTCACACGACTCAGACTGGAACCCAGAGTGTCTGAATGTCTTTGTTACCATCATAAGAAGGATACATCTTGTGAACAGAACTACAAAGTTGGATACATTTTGTTACACTAATTTGCTTTTCTGACCCTGTTTACTTTGCTCTGGTGAGGCATAACTGGGATTCAGGTATAGAATCTTGGGGTAAAGGCAATAGTTCACTAGAGGAGTCCAATCTAAGAGAGAAGCAGTCTGATTTACAGACAGCAGAGACTTGCGTGCGGTCAAATGCTGACCAGCAGGAACTTGTCACATATCCTATAGAAAGAACTGTGGTTCAGAAGGTGGATAGGGAGTGTGGGGAGATGGCTCAGCTAGTAATGTGCGTACTGGGCATGGTAGCAGATTTCTGTTACGTTAACTCTGAAGTGGGTAAGAGTCGGAGACAGGAAGCTGGATCTTCAGAGCTCATTTAGCTGATACAGTGAGCTACAAGATGTGAGACAGTGTCTCAAAAAACAAGGTAGAGACTGCTGCAGGGGCAGCAGATATTGACCTCTGACCTACACACACACACACACACACACACACACACACACACACACATATACATGCACACATGCATACACACATGCACACACATGCACATCCCCGTGTACACAAACACACACATACAAGCACATATGCATGTATACACACATGTACACACATGCACACACATGTGTGCACACGCCTCTGCATGCAAGATGCACACACCCACATGAACACCTACATAACCCACATATGCATAGCAACACACACATGCATATACATGCACACATGTACACACACATGCACACACATGCACACCCCCATGTACACAAACACACATGCATGCACACATGCACATATGCATGCATACACACATGCACACACATACGTGTGCATATGCCTCTGCATGCAAGATGCACACACCCACATGAACACCTACATAAACCATATGTGCATAGCAACACACACACACACACACACACACACACACACACACACACAAAATCAACAAGAATAGAACACATTCTCTTCAGAAATGTCAGAGGTGCACTTTCCAGGGTGTGTGCATTTTGGTGTCTTCTACTCGTTTGCAATCCTGACTTCACGGCTTTTTCTAATCGGTTCCTTGTCCTGCAGAAGCTACAGGAATTAAAGAAGTAGAAAACAAATGAAAAGCAAAAGAATTGGAAAGCTGTGTCAGCAAACCTCTGGGTACCATCTATGGTGAGCTGACCCTCAGGCCGTATCCCTCAAAACCATGCATCTCAAAACTGGATTCATGTTTTCAGTGCTGCAGCTTGGGAAAATATCTCCCTGTTTTCTAAAACGTGGTGACTGTGCCTTGAGTCTTTGTCTTTGAGGAGCACCCTACTTCCTTCATCCTGGAAACTGCGGCTGGGCTCACAGCATCCATCCTCACTGTGGATGAAGATGAGCATGCAGGAAGAGCCTCGCACCAGAGTCAGGTGAGCTTTCCTACCAGTAGCTCCGTTGTGGCTTCAGAGTAGAGTCTATGAGAAGGGTGGCAGATTCAGCAAAGTCTTAGGTAAAATGGTCTCATTGTCTAGTTTTCCATGAGCGTATTTGCTTATTGGTGGTACTGGGGATCGAACCTAGCTCCCCATGAATGCCAAGCACATGCTCCCATACAGAGGGCCTCCGTTACGCCATCAAATTTATCTTAGTCAGTCCTTGTGTGCAAGAGCTAGGGGCATGCTTGTGGTTAAGAATCCTTGTTGAGCAAATACTAGGACCTGAATTTGAGTGCTCAGAACCTTCATAAAAAGGCTGAAGGGGGCTGGAGAGATGGCTCAGCAGTTAAGAGAACTGACTGCTCTTCTAAAGGTCCTGAGTTCAATTCCCAGCAACCACATAGTGGCTCACAACCATCTGTAATGGGATTCCATGCCCTCTTCTGGTGTGTCTGAAGACAGCTACGGTGTGTAGTCATATAAATAAAATAAATAAATCTTTATAAAAAAAATCCTGAGCATGGTCCCATGCAGGCCTGTCACCCCAGGGCTGTCAGGACAGGCAGGACAATCCATGGAATTCTTTGGTCACCATCCCAGCCCCAGGTTCAGTGACAGACCTTGCCTGTGATTAGGAAGGGCACCCAGCATTTATGCTTGACTTCTGCACCTATATGGATACGTATGCCTGCACATACATTGTTGCGGGAAATATTAAAAGAATGGCACCATCCTGCGCTATACCCTGCTACTCTCTGCCTGTGGTCTCTCTGCCTCTAGGCTAGCCCCATGCGGCGGTCTTCCAAGCTCTGGTTCACCTGCCTCAGAACCGCTTATACCTTCTCAGCCAAATACCCCATGTGGCTAGGTGCCACAAATCCCCCTTAACCCAGTAAATCAAAACTCTAGAAGCTTATAATTAAAAAGAAAGAAATTGAAGAAGACCTCAGAAGATGGAAAAATCTGCCATGCTCATGGATTGGCAGGATTAATATAGTAAAAATGAGCATCTTACCAAAAGTAATACACAGATTCAATGCAATCCCCATCAAAATCCCAACTCAATTCTTCATAGAGTTAGAAAGAGCAATTCAAAAATTCATCTGGAATAACAGAAAACCCAGAATAGCTAAAACTATTCTCAAGAGTAAAAGAACCTCTGGGGGAATCAGTATCCTGGACCTCAAGCTGTACTACAGAGCAATAGTGTTAAAAACTGCATGGTATTGGTACAGTAACAGACATGTAGATCAATGGAACAGAATTGAAGACCCAGAAATGAATCCACACTCCTATGGTCACTTGATCTTTGACAAAGGAGCTAAAACCATCCAGTGGAAAAAAGATAGCCTTTTCAACAAATGGTGCTGGCTCAGCTGGAGGTCAACATGCAGAAGAATGCAAATTGACCCATCCTTATCTCCTTGCACTAAGCTCAATTCTAAGTGGATCAAAGATCTCCACATAAAACCAGACACACTGAAACTAAATAGAAGGGAAACTAGGGAAGAACCTTGAACATATGGGCACAGGGGAGAATTTCCTGAACAGAACTCCAATAGCTTATGCTCTAAGATCAAGAATAGACAAATGGGACCTCATTAAATTACAAAGTTTTTGCAAGGCAAAAGACACTGTCAAAAAGACAAAGCGGCAACCAACTAACTGGGAAAGGATCTTTACCAACCTTACATCCGACAGAGGGCTAATATCCAATATATACAAAGAACTCAAGAAGTTAAACTCCAGAGAGGCAAGTAACCCTATTAAAAAATGGGGTACAGAGCTACACAAAAGTTCTCACCTGAAGAATATCTAATGGCTGAGAAGCACCTAAAGAGATGTTCATCATCCTTAGTCATTAGGGAAATGCAAATCAAAACAACCCTGAGATTCCATCTCACAACAGTCAGGATGGCTAAGATCAAAAACACAGGAGACAGCAGTTGTTGGCGAGGATGTGGAGAAAGAGGAACACTCCTCCACTGCTGGTGGAATTGTAGGCTGGTACAACCACTCTGGAAAGCAGTCTGGCGGTTCCTCAGAAAACTGGGCATGACACTCCCGGAGGATCCGGCTATACCACTCCTGGGCATATACCCAGAGACTTTACCTGCATGCAATAAGGACACATGCTCCACTATGTTCATAGCAGCCTTATTTATAATAGCCAGAAGCTGGAAAGAACCCAGATGTCCCTCAACGGAGGAATGGATTCAGAAGATGTGGTATATCTACACAATGGAATACTACTCTGCAATTAAAAACAATGAATTCACGAAATTCCTAGGCAAATGGTCAGATCTTGAAAATATCATCCTTAGTGAGGTAACCCAATCACAAAAGAACACACATGGTATGCAGTCACTGATAAGGGGATATTGACCCAGAATCTCGGAATACCCTAGACACAATCCACATATCAATAGATTTCTAAAAAGTTGGAAGGAGAGACCCCTGGTCCTGGAAAGACTGGATGTAGGGGAACGCCAGGACAGAGTAACGAGAGGGGGTTGAATGGAGAAAAGAGGGAGGGAAGGGGGCTTATGGGACTTTCGGGGAGGGAGGAAACGGGAAAGGGGAAGTGATTTGGAATGTAAATTAAAAAATAAAATAAAATAAATAATAATAAAAAAAAAGAATCAAAGGAGAGCTATTCAAACTCCCAAATGCTACATTCTACCCATTTGATGAACATTGTCCCCCAGGGAGAATACTACATTCAATCTTCCTTTCCCATCGCAGTGGTGATTCTGACACGGTTACGGTCAGCAGGAGCTGTAGCCACAAACCAACCCTATAGTGTCTACAAGATAGTTCCAAACCCACAGCCAGGAAACAAGAGAAAGTGCTGCTGAATAAATCTTAGGTTCAATACAGTCCGTTTTTACCAGTTCAGCCCACATGGATATTATCTGAAAACACTTTCTCCCAAACCACCTTTAACCCTTGACTGGCATTTCAGTATCGAACCTTAGAAATGGAGACAACATATCGAGACGTTTGGTACATTCTGCCAAATTTCTCTCTGGGGTGGGGATTGTAGGGTTTTGTGGGATGGGGTGGTACTCAGCTGGAAAGAGAAGGCCCTTTGTCTAGAACTTTTAATTACTGATGCTATTTTCCCCCCAAAGAAACAATTTCTTTCACACACCAGGCCTCACCTTGAGTTCTATCCACTGGGGATGTGGTTGATCAATGATGTAATTCTACAGTTATTTAAGGAGAGGGATTCTTTTGTTCATACAAAGGTTTTTCTGAGAGTTGAAAAGAAGCCTTCAGTCATTTATTTTAATCTCTCAAGATTGTTTATTATTCCTACAAGTCAGGACACTCTACATTTGGAAAGCACATTCCAAGAGAAAAGTTGATTTTTAAAAAATCACTTTATTGTTAGAGAGAAGATTTTTGTGAGATCGACTCATCGGGGACAGCGTTTAAAACACTCTTTATGCTCTATCAAATGGCATTTCTGAAAGGTATGTGGGTCACTGGGTGTAAATGAAGAGACTTGGTTTTCCTCTGTCACCATTGAAAAGAAAACAGTAAATGCCTGTAAGCCCAAACCTTCAGCAACACAGTCAAGAACAGCGACTCCCTGTCCACTTTCTCCCCATGCAGCACTGACCATTAAACTGCATACAGAGTCAGGGATGACATCTGTACTTCATGTGGGGCTTTGTCTATCCTGATATCATGAATTACCTTCCCACGCACGATGGAAACTCTACACCACCTTCCCTTAGAGTTCTACAAATGTCCCTACTTGTCACTTGTTAGTGTTTAAGTCCTTCAACCTGTTTGAATGTGAAGAATAAAAGAGCCCTTGATGCTGTGACTTATCTCCTCGAGAGTGTGACTAATGACTGAGAGTCTACTCACCCTTATTTTTTTCAAATCTATTTAGAGGCAAGCATGACATGCAATGGATACCCTAAAACTCAGTGTACGTAAATGTTGGTTGACAGCTGTGTGACATGTGGTGTCTCAGCATTACTTATCATGGGACCTGTCTAGGCTCCTTTCCTAGCAAGGACATGCTACCTATACTAGAGGCATGATGTCTTTGACCTCCCATAATTCCAGTCCATATTCAGAAACTTGTATCTTCTACCTCCTCAGGTCTCTTGGTTCATTGGTATACACTGGGCAGACCAGCAAAGACCTTCTTTTCTTGGTAGCTGACACTTCGTGCTTGAGAAACTTGACCAAGTCTTCCCACCCCCTGAGGAGGAAACATCCATCAGGAAGCACTAATGGACAGTGGCAAAGGTTTGAAGTCGCATTTTGAAAAATATCTTCTAGCTTCCACATCTATTCTAAGCATCTAATGCTTAAAACTGACAGATACATCTTACAAGGGAAATATCTGAGTAGAACGGAGTCAGAATAAGCCAGCTATGGAAGGAAAAATGGTAGAGCAAAAAGAATAAATAAACATTAAAACCTTAAATGAAGACAAGTTCATCTGTGATTACGGATGTGAACAAATCGTGCCAATAATTTTCCTACATACAAGATCAGCCCTGGCAGCCACAGTTTCATAAAACATAAAGTTTCAGAAATAAAATCCAACACATTTCTAAAGATGAATTGAAGGTGGCTTGGGAGTGAATCTGCCTAAGGCGTTCATATTTTCAAGATTGTGGCTCTAGTTTCTCAAGCTAAAAATCACTTGATTATATTGGCTATGTCAAGAACACAACTCCATGCCATGCTCTCATCCCAAAGCCTATAACTGCAGTGGGTGTTTGTTGGACAATCCGGTCATGTAAGATATCATATAGTGATGTTCTTTGTCTTTATGTTACTAAGTTTTGTCCATCCTCGGTGCTTCCTGACTTGAAACAGTCTAATCAACTGAGAGCTCACGAAGATCTCTAGGACCATGAATGTTCTCCTGGCCTGGTGCTAAGAAAGTCTACAGCTGAAGGTCAGAGCCCCTGCCTCCCCTCTTCCACACCAGATAACCCTGAGGCACTTACTTGAGGAAAACATATGCGAGACTTCTTCCTGCCAACACTTCATTTTGGAAATGTTCCTTTAAGATTACGAGTGGGAACTGTTAAGGCTTCAGATTGTTAATGTCTGCTCCTGATTTTGATGAAAATATTCTTGACTACTCCAGAAATAGTCTCTTATTGTGAAAATCTATTGAATAGTTACTAGACGCGTTCCAAACCCAATGACGAGATACAATACAAACCCCCAATGATGAGAAGATAAAGAAGAAACGGGAAATGATTTACAATCAACGAATTCATTTCTTATCTTTGAAGTCATCAACTTGAGCTAAGAGTGGAAAAAAATTCTGTTTAAATTTAGATGCCAGGTATATGCATGTGATTACAAAGTTATCCATCCCATGATTCCTAGTGGTGGGGAATGACACAATCATTGCCTCAAGCCAAGTCAAGAGTTTCGTGGAACCAACTTGTGATTTAGTCCTTATTGGATTATGTTTATCTCCATGGCCTTCAGATGACCCAGTCTAAACTGTTCAGATAGAAAGAATGATGTTGGGGGAGGGGTGATCTATTGTAAATGACTCTGAGTGGGAGGGTCAAGAATGGCCATTAGAAATGCATCATTAGAGCTGCTCATGATTTTTCATTATTTATTATATTCCCTGGGTCTAATATCTTCATTCTATGAAAAAGAAGATGAAAAAAAGGATAGCTTCCAAAGTGGAAAGGTAGAAGAAAGGATACAAAATAAATTAAAATATCACTTATGCTGGACTCAAGGACATTATGTCTACTGAAAACAATAAACCTCATTAGGCATATACTGTTGGGTCCCATTTCTGCAGTATAGCCATTCTTAAAAGGACAGACTTGTTCAGATGCAGTGATTGGTGGTAGCAATGGAATAGAAAAGGCAGGATGCAGATCAAAGAGGGAAACATGAAGGCTCCTCTATGATGATACACAGTGTGATAGACATGCTGGTGGTTGCACAAATCCACTCTAGGTAGTGTCCACACACATGTGTACCACACACACACTCATACACATACGCAAACGCACACATACACAAGCACTCACACATACACAAACACACACACTCACACAGATACACACACACACACACACTCATACTCATACACACACATATATACACACTCACGCACATATGCAAACACACACTCACACACTCACATACACATTCACAAACACACACATACACACACGCTCACACACATGTACATACAAACACATACATACACATAAACAAACATATACACACATATACACAAACACACTTACACACACACATACATATATACATACACACATACACAAACACACACATACACACACACTCACACACGTGTACACATACATCTACAAATACACACATAAACACACACATACAAAATTTAAGGGCAGGGGGAAATGCCTGCAGCAATCACAAAAACTCGCCAAGAGCTGCAACCCACTTAAATATCTGCTTATGTGAGGGTTGTCATTAGGGGAAGTCAGATGAAGGGTATATCAGACCATATTATCTTTGTTGGTTTCTATCAATTTACAGCTATTTCAATTATGAAAACATCTCTGAACACATATGTGTACATAGGTATGCACTTGTGTGTGTGTGTGGGTGTGTGTGTGTGTGTGCGTACAGGTATGCACTTATATGTGTGGGCCACCCCAGATGTCATTCCTCTAACTGTCTGCTTTGGTTTTCGAGGGCGGTTCTCTCACTGGCCTAAAGCTTGTCAGCTAAGCTAGGGAGGTCGGACAGTGAGCCAGGTACCTGCTTTTCTTCACCAGTCCTAGTACAGCACCTACTACACCTGCCCTTTTTTTTTATTTTTTTTTTGTAATGTGGGTTATGTGTCTTGAATTCAGATCCTCTTGCTTGCTGGCTCCGTAGCCTCACAGACATTTTAATAAAGGTATGTTATACACCTGTCCCAAGATGCCCTTGGCCGTCTCATGTTCACTGTGTACAATTACAATGGAAATAAAAGGAGAGATACATTTAAAAAAAAATAAAAAGAAAGCTGGAGAACTCCAGTGTCACGGAGAGCGATGAGTCACAGCCGAACCATCAGACGGTTTTCCTTACTTAACTTCCCATAAAAGAGAAGACAATGGCTCCTTGTTTAACTGCTCTGAACTTGAAAGCAAAGCTGTAGTCTTTTGAAATCTAAGCCTTTTGTAAATTGAAATCTCATGAAACACTTATCCTACCGGCAGCTTTAGAAAAGCCGAGTAATTTGTTTAAAAAACAGTGATTTTTTTTTTAAAAAATGCTAACATTAAACATAATTTCTTTTCTGGATACCATTGTATAATAGTCATTTAAACACACACACATATACACACTCACACTCACACACACACACACACACATACACATACACACACACACAAACTTGAATGATGGATTTCCAGTTCTTCCCAGAATGCCAGAGAGGCAGGGTCAGGGGAGCATCCCCTGGAACATCATAGGAAAGTTTCCTGGAATAGTGGCAGAGGTGACTCAGGTGATCTGGGTCAATTTCTTACTGAAGACAACTAGAGACACAGAGATGTATATTATCAGCGTCGTCACTACCACCACAGTATCAATATCTAACTGAAGGCTCATCTGTGGGGGCACATATGTGCACAGTACAGAGGTCTCAGTGCAGAGAATTGCAAGGTGAATGGCAGTCAGCCTCAGGGGTCTTCCTTAGACACTGTCAACTTAAACAAACAAACAAACAAAACCACAGAGTAGCCCTGGCTGTCCTGGAACTTGCTGTACAATCCAGACTTCCCTCAAACTCACAGAGACCTGCCTGCTTCTGTGGATTTAATGGTGTGTTCTCCCATGCCTGGATTTCAAACTTGTTTTAAAGACAGGGTCTCCCACTTGCTTGGAACCACTGAGGAAGTCAGGCTGGTTAGATGCTGAGCCCCGAGGTTCACCCTGTCTCCACCCTCCTACACCATGATTCCACAGGTCACCAGACCCAGCTTTTTATACACTAATTCTGGTGGTCTGGACCATGGTAAACGTACCTGCATGGTAAACACTTAACCAACTTATCCGCTTTCCTGGCACCTGGTATAATGTTTCGGATACTCTTTTGCCTATGAGTTTCATCCCTGCTATGATGGAGACTGTCCTTAAACTGTGAGTCCAAATAGACCCTTCCCCTCTTAAAGTTGCTTTTGCCAGATATCATCCCAGAAAACAGAAAATACAGGATGAGGTTCAGTTATTGTCCCAAACCCCAACCAACTAAATTAAACATCTCTTTCTTTCCCAAGGTCCAGTGCAACTTTCTCATCAGTTACATATGTATATTTGGTGCTTAGACATCCATAGAATGGAAGGGTCTGCTGGCTGCTGAACGGTATTTGATGTTCAACAGGCTGAGGCTCCTGAAGGCCTGACAATGGGGAGAAACAAAGCAACAGCAGGCATTCTCCAAGGCAGGACTTCATTAGTTGGAATCTCTGCTTATGGGTCTTATGAGTCCAGCCGGAACAAGAGATATCTTTATTTTTACATGCTTCTAGTTCATGCGTAAGATTTCCTAGAATTGCAACTACACACACCACCTTGAAGGCGTATCCGGGTATGTGTACCACTCATGTCCCAGACACATCAGAGTGGGTATATGTATTAGTTAGGGCTCTTTAGAGTCAAGGAACGTCTCTATACATTAAGGGAAATTATTGTGATGATTTACAGTCTGTAGTCTAACTACCCCAACATTGGTCAGCTGCGAACTGGAAGTCCAAGAATCTAGTAGTTGCTCAGTTCCACAAGGCTAGTTGTTTCAGCTGGTCTTCTGTAGAAATGGATTCCAACAGATGTGCTGGCAAGTAAATGCAAGCAGGCAAAAAAAAAAAAAAGCAAATCTTCCTTCTCCCAATGTCCTTATGTAGGTCCCCAGCAGAAGGTGTGGCCCAGATTAAAGGTGTGTATCACGATGCCTGGATCTGGGACTTGGCTTTGTCCCAGGCTGACCTTGAACTCAGAGATTTCCTTGCCTTAGTCTCCTGGGATTAAAGGTGTGCACTGCCTTGCCTGGACCTAAACTTTTCATAGCCACTGTATCTTAAGATCTCCATGCTAGATCCAGGTCAGAAATGTGTGTCTTCCAACCTCGAGATATGGATCATAGGTGAGCCCTCCATTTCTGGATTGTAGTTCCTTCCAGATAGAGTCAAGTTGACAACCAGGAGTAGCCATCATGGTATACATGTCTGAAGACCTTACACAAGATGCCCACTCCCTGTCTTTCAGCTTAATGTCAAGTCTTCTCACCTAAAGGTTAATAATGACTATATTTCATATGAAAGGAATGTTGGTTCTAGTCTTAGTCACAGTGCTTTGGCAAAAAGGCAGCAGGCTAGAGACTTTGGAAGAAGCTGACGGTGCAGTTTAAGTCAGGAAGCTAATAGGTTCCAGATCCAAGAAAAGCTAATATTTCCATCTGAGCCAGACACTGGGAAATTAGTGATATATCAGCTCCAAGGTGGCCAGACTAGAGTAACCCTTTCTTCTTTTGGAGGGTCAGCCTTTGGTTCTTTTGGATAAGGAACATGTGTATAGAGAGTATGTTAGTCAGTTTCCCATTACTATAACAAATGCCTAGAGAAAATAGACTTAGAGGGAGGAAATGTATGTTTGTCTCAGGGTTTTGGAGGTTTCAGTGCTTGGATGGTTGACTCTGATGCCCTGGAGACTGTGACCAACAGAACGTGAAGACAGATGCTGTGGTAGAGACAGTCGCTCATCTCAACTAGGACATGGAGAAGGAGGGGAAGCTGGAACTCCGGCAGGCATGTCCAATGATCTAACTACCACCCTTAAAGTTTCCATAATCTTTCAAGACTGCCAGTTGGCTTTGCGGGGCACTCCCTATGTAAATTACAGAAGGGGGGAGATTTAGATGGTACAGTCATCTCTAGACACTTCACAGACACACTCAGAATAATGCTTGACCAACTATCTGGGAACTATATTTCATCTAGTCAAATTGCCAAATAAAATCAATGTTCCTAAACCCGTCTCTTCTCACTCTAAGGATCCCCTTAAAGTGTCCTTCAAATGAAGACAGTGGCTGTCACTCCGCTTCCTGTGTTTCCAAGCTGCCCTGAACACACAACTTAGCAATGGACTACACTCTACCCTAGAAGACGTGTTGATGGACAGTTCCTCAAGCCTGATTCCCTGGATGTGAAGAACAACGGTGTGAACTGAGCAATACTAAGGTGTGTTCTTGGATACAGTCAGCGCATCTCATGTTACAGGAGAGCAAGGGATGGAAGAAGGGGGTGGATCTTGGCTGTACTCACACACATGAGTGTATCTACAGCAAAAGAAGAAAGGACAGCTAGAGTCGAGGCTTTTGCAGTGGTCAGATGGTCACTGCTGGTACTTACACATTGCTTCCTCTACCCATTGTTTATGCTTTTGACTATCCACAAAAGCCTTCTCTGGGGATGCTCTTCCTTTAGTGGAGGTGATCCAAGCCTGTGCCTCTGAAAGGTCCAGGCCATTACTGAGCCTGTATTGCTGTGCTTTTCTCTTGGGCTTAACAGAAGGCATATTCATCCTAAGGGACACTAAAGATCACCCGTATTCTACATATACTCTTCCCTAGCCTAGTAGGGAATGTAAACTAGCACCATGAGCATTTTCCCTCTTGATAGGCAACTGTAACAGTTTTCCATGGTGCTAATGTTAGTAGGTATACTACTTCCTCTTCCCCTCATTCAGCTGTTCCCCAAATATGCTAGGCCTGTAATGTGAGATTCCTAATAAATGTCTTCTTCCTATCATCCTGGTGTTCCACAAAGTCTGGTTCCATCAGAAGAATTTCCCGTTTGTTTCTATGTTCCACTCATGAGACTTACAGATCCCAGCATGGGAAGAAGGAGAGATGCTGTTGGAGATGATATCATTGGAAATGTATTCTCTGTTTGCGAGCTGAACTCCTGTGGCACCAGTGGTTCCCTCGCAAGCATGAGGACCAGAGTTCAATTCCCAACGCCAACATAAAAGCGGGGCATGGTGGCCGGCATATACTAAATATCAGCAACTGTGCAAGGCAATTTAGGGCTTTGAGAGTGGATGGCTATACCAGTGCAGGAGTTTAACGGATCAGGAGAGATAGGCATGTGACCAGGCCTTGGGAGCACACGCAAGACGGGGACAGGAACTCTGGCTGGCATAAGAATGGCAGCCTTGTAGACAGAAGTCTGTTTAAGACCAACAGGGAAGATTAGGAATGGGTTTTGCAAAGGGAAGACACAGAGTAAAGGACTAGGTGCTTATAAAGAACAAGGGACCTAGTGTTAAAAGAATCAAAAAAAGCAAAGACATCCGAATGTTGAAGGAGCAACCATCCTGATTTGGAATATCCTTTGTCTGGGTGATGAGAGGAAGATTTCTCTGTAAAGGCTAGATACTCTGGGGGTGAACCTGGGATTCAACAATATCATACTGAAAACCAGGAATGGCTTTGTTGGTGGTACTAGGTACCAAACTCAGAGGCTGACGGACGCTCCCAGTGAGCTGTATCCATGGCCCTGCATCCCATTACTAGTAACTTTTAAAAGTAACATCAGAGACAGCATGATGAAAGCAATTGTTATAGCAACTCAGACTACTTGTGGGAGGAAGACAATGGAAGCAAAATGATACCGTGCCCACCTGAAATCAGAGGAAAAGAGAAACACCCGAGCCTAGGAGAAAGTTTTGGTGGTGATGCCTTTAGTGAGGAGAAGGTTAGGTTCAAGACAGAAAGTAAAGGTTTGAGCCTGAGGGAGACACGGGTCTGGGAGAGGAAGCATATGATTCACTGTAGAGAAGGGACAGTTAAAGCAACGGGAAGGAACCAGTCCTCCAGGACAGTGTCTAGGCTTAAGATGTGAGGAGCTTTAAGGGCAAACCCAGGGGAGCACTAACCCAGAGCGAGAGTGGAGCACTAACCCAGAGCGAGAGTGGAGCACTAACCCAGAGCGAGAGTGGAGCACTAACCCAGAGCGAGAGTGGAGCACTAACCCAGAGCGAGAGTGGAGCACTAACCCAGAGCGAGAGTGGAGCACTAACCCAGAGCGAGAGTGGAGCACTAACCCAGAGCGAGAGTGGAGCACTAACCCAGAGCGAGAGTGGAGCACTAACCCAGAGCGAGAGTGGAGCACTAACCCAGAGCGAGAGTGGAGCACTAACCCAGAGCGAGAGTGGAGCACTAACCTAGAGTGAGAGTGGAGTCAGGAAGGATGTCAATGGGGAAGCCAGAGAAGAGTAGAGGGTCCTGTGGAGAGCTGAGACACACCATCAGGCAGGGCGAGGGGTGGAGCCACCAGGAACCACCAGAAGAATTCTGGAAGTGATTGTGAAGTCAGAGGGCAGAAGTGAGTGTCGTGTTGGTGAAGTGATGTCACCGTATGAGGATGCAGGGTGTGAGAAACGGCAAAGAAAGTTGAGTTAAAAGTCCTGGAACATCAAGTGAGAGAGTAAACCCATTTGTCTAAGAATACCCACAGATCGGGGCTGGGGAGACGGCTCAGTCAGTGAAGTGTTCCCCTCACAGTCATGAGGACCTGAGTTTAATCCCCAGTATTCTGTAAGTGCTGGGCGTGGTGGCCAGTGTCTGTAATCGTAACATGGGGAGGCGGAGGCAGGCAGCTCCCTAGAGCTTGCTGGCTGGCTAATCTCACTGAATTAGTGACTTCACCTCAATCAAAGGCAAATAGTGTACCTGAGACCAACACCGGAGACTGCCCTCTGGCCTCTACATAAATGCACATTTGTATGCATATACATTCATATGCACAGATGAACATGAAAATATAAGCACATATACCATACACAAGAAACAAAATCAGAAGATCCCTCAAGAGAATACACGCTACTTAGAAAGAGGCATAGACGACCTATCATTGACTTCCATAGGCCTGTGGCTGCTGGGAACATGGTACCTTCCTTTCCCCCACTAAGCATGGGATACAAGGAGACTATGAGACCTTCTGGTGTGGCTTTCTGATTAGTAAGATGTCAGCCAACCAGACAAAAAGCCTGGGTTAGTAAGAGCTGCTTTCGATTTCTCACTGGGATGACTGAACAACTTTGTAGTTGATGCTAGATAGCAAAAAAAAGTGTCATCTAGAAAGAAGGGAGGTGCCCTCTGGCACACAGGAAGGGAAGACCCCTCCCTAAGTGAGAGCTCTTGTCCTGGTCTCATCTTCGGACCACAGCTGGGCCCTGCTGCCACCATGTTCCCTGCAGGGTCTACACTGTTCAGCTATGCTATTCTCCTGTTCTTCTCCCAGTTCTCCTGCAGAAAAGATTCTCACGTTTGGTTCCAAAGCTCCCTGGATCTACATTTGCTTCTCTTTACCTAACACAGGACATGTTATTGGAGACCACCAGACACAAGGGGCTCAAAGTGATAGAGGCAAATGTCTGGTATCTAACATGAGCTGGTCTTTGTATCAGTGTTCCCTGCTTCTTTTTACACACAGCGGCCTCAAACACTAGAGTCAAGCACACTTTCTCACATTATACAAAACACATCGATATATGGATATGTTCATGTGGTCACAAGAATGACACCTGGCAGGGCATAGCTTCTCCATTGGGACAATCAGAGTGCAGCTCAACTATTTACTTCTACTAGAAAAGATCTGCTGAACTGATAAAAGTTTCTGCATCCCAAGAGGTGGGAAGACCCAACCTGAAACTGTTTTAGAAAGTCTACAACAACTTAGTATTCCCAAGAGGGAAAGAGTGGGCTTGGGTTGTGTTTACAGGGGATACATTTGACAGTATTTTCCGAAGTCCCTCTGGAATGTATTTTTAGAGCTCACCCCTCCTTTCCCACAACCTCATTTTCCTCTCTGCTTTTTTGCCTTTCTGCTATTTCTCCAACCCATCATCCTCCAAAGAGAGCTGTCCCTAGGGAAGAAGTAAAAACCAGCATTTCCTGGAGGAGTTCATGCCCCCCCCCATTTACTTCCTGCACGATGGCTCAGACTGTAATTCTGAGTGGCTGTTTGGGGGAGTTGAACCAGGTGTCCTGCTTGGAGAGACTGAGAAAAATGCCAGTTTGTGCTATTTCAAAACACTTTGTTTCAATCCCTGCCAAAGCCTTGGGGCCAAACGTCATAACTAGCTACTCAGTCTACTCAGCCCATTTCCCTTTAAGTTTACGAACATGGCCAGGCAATATCATTCCTTAACCTGATTGATCTAGGAGGAATCTTACTAGCTTCAAAACAGGTTTATTATTTGGTCTTGACACTGGCTGCTTTTTGACAAAGTGTCCAAATCCCTGAAGATAAAGATGGCACAGATACTTAGCGATCATGGTACTTAACTTGTAAAGATACATGTTTGAAGGTTGACAAACTGGGTGACAGCTAGTCAGTGAGTCAGATCTGTTGACTCCATTTGAAGTATACAAAACGTATTTTTTTCCTAGAAATATAAGAAATATATATAAGAAATATATATTAGAAATATATATAAGAAATATATATGATATATATATATATATAAATTTTTTTGAGAAATAAACAAGTCCATAACCATGTAGTATCAGCAAACATATTAGCATTGAAGGGTCAAATTTTCATGGGGTCCCATGCATAGACAAAGAAGTATAGGAAAATAATGGCCACTAGAAGAAAGGGTCTTAGTCTTTCATAGATGTGAGCCAGTTGATTGGTTGCCCAGTGCAGAGTGATCAGACTTATTACTTTTCAGGCAAATACATTACTAGTAAACCAGTGAACCATGGGCTCATACTGCAGGAAAACATATTCACTCTGAACCTATTGAAGTGTGCAATATATTTTCTTGGTGTATTTTTCATTTTAAAACAATGGAAAAAATAACAGGTAAGTGTAGTTATTGGCCTTTCAGTATAGAATTATTTTCTTTAGGAAACAGACACCATCACAGCCAGCTACAATTGGTCAAATTGTATAGAACAACTGGTTGGGAGGTTCTCAACTCCAGCTCATCCACCTGCAATGGAATTCCTGCACTTAAGGCTCAAGTAACATTTCAGAAGAAGAAGCACAAAGACTCTAAGCGCCATAAGACCTGGAAATATTCTGTGAGCTTGTGTCTCCGAGAAATGACAGGGATACTACTCCCATGATACCTCCACACTATGACTGCCTAAAGAAGACCTGAAGAGGAACAACACCAGTAGACATGCTAATGTGGTAGGAGAAAATGGGACAGGGCACCAATCCTAGACAACAGGCAAGTAAGAAATGCTAAGAGAGATATCAGTCTTCTCTAGGAATAGCCTTTAGTTTCTCATGCAATGTCATATGGTGAGCCCCGAAGTCATATACAAACATCACTAAATGGACTCAGCAGATGGTGTTTACATATTTATGCATATGTATAGATATGCATTATATAGCATTTTGTATGTGTCTATAAAACAAAGATGGCTAACTTAATCAGACAGGCTCTAAAAAGATGAATAAAATTAGCAAACAATTCAACAAAAATATCAAGAAGATTTACCGTAAGATATGTATTATTCTAGTACTAAGTGTGCAACATAAACATATATGTGTGTTTCAAATATTTTGTAATAATGATAGATAGATATGTAGATGATAGATAGATTAATATAGATTAGTTAACAGATAGATAGATAAATGACAGATAGATAGATAGATAGATAGATAGATAGATAGATAGATAGATAGATGATAGAGAAGTTAAATAGAGAGTTTAGTTAAATACATAAACTAGTGATAGATTAGATAGGTAGATAAATAGACAGACAGATAGACAGATAGACAGATGATAGATAGATAGATAGATAGATAGATAGATAGATAGATATGCTTAGATTAGTTAAGTATGTAGACAAAATAGATAGCGAGATAGAGAGCTAGATGACAGACAGATAAATAGATTATAGACAGATACATAGATGAAAGGTTGACAGAAAGATTATAGATAGATGAAAGACTGATTTACTGATAGATAGATGATATATAGAGATAGAGATATATGACTGATAGATGATAGATAAATGGATGATAGATAGATGATAGATTGATAGATAAATAGATGATAGGTAGATAGATATAGATTGATAGATAAATAGATAATAGGTTGATCATAGCTTGATAGATATATATATGATTGATTGATAGATAAATAGATAGATAGATAGATAGATAGATAGATAGATAGATAGATAGATAGATAGATAGATGATAAATAGACAGACAGACAGACAGACAGGAGCAAAATACTCCATCCTGGAGGGAAATTCCCTAAGACTCAAGAAGTGGCTCTGATATGTCCAGATGCCTCCAAGCTGTTCTGAGTATTCTGGGAATATGGCTTTCATGAGTCCTCACCCATGCTGGGCTGGGCTTTTGAAAGATGTCACCATGCCTCTGTCACTAACCTATTAGCCATTTCCTGTAATTAACTCCAGTAACCTCATTGGTCTATCAAGTTAGACTTTGTTGAAATAATTCCTTTAGTCTGTCATCAGCTCTCTATCCAGAGTGAGATGTTATATGTTCCTGTTTCCCTAGGAAAATTATGTGTGCACGTGTGTGTGTGTAAATGTATTTGTATGTATGTATTTATACATGTGTGTGTATGTGTATGTGATCATATATATGTTAATATCAATAAAGTATCAAAGTAAAGTATATATACATGTGTGTATGTAAAAATACATTTGTGTTAACATAATATTAAGCAATTGGTGTTGGGATTTTCTCATAATTTGTGGTCAACATCTGGATAAACATCTGGATGAACTCTCTTTTTCTCCAAAGAAGGAAGCTGAAGACCTGAGAATTTTATCCACTGATGTGGGATCAGATTCTGAGTTGATGAGGTGAGGCAACCATGTGGCCTTACAGCAGCCTTGACTCTTAGGAGATTTCTTGGTAAAATACACCAACCTTGTCAAATTTATAGTGCAGAGGAGATAAGGTGTATACACATCTCTGCTAGGACCACGAATGCTGCAGATGTGCGGAAAGTTTAGTGACTTTCCAGAAAGCTAAATTTACCACACAAGCCAGCTGTTCCTAATCTCATAAAGCACGAAGAGAATTGAGAGCAAGTGCCATTCCTCGGGGTCCTATCCACCTTGGTTTTCGAGACAAGGTTCCACATTGGCCTTGAAATCTCTGAGTAGGTAGTCCGGCTGGCTGGCAAGCCCCAAGTACTGGCCTACCTCTGTCTTCCACTGCTGGGATTTCGAGTGCACACCGTGGTGCACACCTTTGTCTGTTTGGGTTTGTGAACTGAACTCACCTCCTCATATTTGCATGCCAAGTTCTTGACTGACTGAACTATCTCCTCAGCCCAAGGTCTCATTGTGAAGGGGAAGAACACAAATCAACCCATAATGACCAAAGAAGAAACACTGTCACCTGTGTCCCTCATTGTGTCCCTGGGTGGGTGACACCAGCTAGGGACTGAACAATTCTGTAGGTTTTACTTCTCATTCAAACTACTGAACCAAGTGGGCCAGATTCCCTCAGCAGTCACACAGACAGTCACTAAAGTCAACTCCATGCATAGACGTGAAAGAAAGGCCACATGACTTATAAAAACCACTGGGTGATTCCACCCAAGGGGAAGATAAACTGCGGGTTCTTTTATGGGAGGAATGTGGCAAATGGGGAGAAAACCCAAATAACTAAAGCCTTCAAGACTAGGACCCAGGAAAAAAGCTAAGAGGAATTTAATAATTTGGCAGATAGAAAGGCAGACTGAGGTGTGGCTTCTCAGCTCCCCCGCATTTGAAAGGTGTCCAAGGCCACTCCTGTTCCTTCTGAGGAGACAGCCATGGGAAACAAGGCTCAATGTGAAGAGGGGATGGGTGGGAAGAACTGAAGAATGTTCTGGAGTCTGCTGTAGGCCCTCCAGGATGAGTTAGCTGGCAGTGAGGAGTTAGCTTTCACCCAGCAACCAGTGTCCAGGCCAGGTCAGCTTTGCATGTGTTATTTCATGTTGTTCTTCCAACATGGACATTCCTGTATGGTGACAGGGAAGGCTGCATTATGCAAACAGCAGATAAACTTCATCGGCTGGTAAAAGGCTTCATGTTTCTGAGTCCAGGTTGTCTCAACATCAGCAGAGTTCTTTCCTGGGGCCAGAGAGGAGCTGCCCTGTGCAGGGTGCTTGGCAGCAACTGTAGTCTCTACAGTAAAGTCTAACGGACTCACAGAATGGTTTTTATGGGTTACTTTGGCTTTCCTATGATGTCCATGTATGCAGGTGATATGGGGAGAGCCTGTCTAACTACTGAGAGGATCTGGTCCACATTGCTCAATAATTTGAGTGAGAGATAAAAACCATGGCTAAATGGTCCCCTGGGACCAAACCACCCCTAGTTAAGACCCATTCCTTTGTATTATTTATCTCAACTTTAGTCTGAGTCCTTTCAGCATTTCTGTTAATATTTTTTAAATCTAGGACGTAAAAGGTCTCACTGTTTATGTTTTAGACTTTGAGGAGGAAGAAAAGTCAAAGCTGCTTACTCCTAGAGGCCCACAGACCGCGGGGAAACGGGCCTGTTTTCTCCCTGCACTGGGGCTTTGCTGCTACAGCTAAGGTTCTAGACAGGAGACTTGAACCTTCATGATTTTAGGGAGTTAAATTTTTACCCAGGATGCCCAAAGCTAAGACACTAACGACTGAACGTCACTTCCTGCTGGGTGGTCTCAGTTCTACCGACATTTAGGCTTTAGGTTTTGGGCAGGATCTCATCCAGCCAGTGCTGACCTCAAAATCTACTTAGCTAAGGACGACCTTGAACTTCTGATGTCCTTGCCTTCACTTTCCAAGCACTAAGGTTACAGACAGGCATGTCTCCCAGGGCTAGGTGCTCTGTTCATGTTAGGCAAGTGTTCTGTCAGCTGAGCTACGGTCCTCATCCGGAATAACAAACTTTTATTCTCAGAAAATGGTCAACAGGTTATGGGTCATGAATGACTGTTGGTCCCCATTGTCTGTGTCTACAAATAATTTTTTTTGGTACATAGTCATGGTCATTCATTACATGTCACATGTAGACTGATTTTGGGTTGTGAGATCAGTGTAGAATTGTTGCTAGAGAATATATGGTTTACAAAGTCAGACACACTGTCTGGACATTCACTGGAATACACTTGTGGATGTGGGTCGAGGCTGTGAAATTCTGAACCATAGGGACCCTTCCGGAAGCTGTTTTCTACAGCTTATCTCATCAGTACTTCCCAACTGTTAGAGGTAGATGGCTTACTATGTGCAGCACACAGTGGTTTGTATATGCCTTACTAAGTTCCTCTGTGCAGTTAACTTGAAAAATGTACATTGTCCCTTCCGGGCCAATAAGTAGAAGTTGAGATTAAAAATAACAACTTTGTTATTACTACTATGTTCACAATGTAGTGAACAGTCAAGGAAATGCAAGGTTCACTTGCTTAGCCCCGCGTTTATGACTTGATAATAGATACTTCATCCATTAAGGCAAATAAGCAAGTGGAGTAAGGCATTGCCATGGATATGCAGTCTTCCAAATTATCAGGGTTATGAGTCCTCTAATATCCAGGAAGAAAGAGAGAGAGAGAGAGAGAGAGAGAGAGAGAGATAAAGGGAGAAAAGGAAGAAAGGAAGGGAGGGAGGAAGGAAGGGAGGGAGGAAGGAAGGGAGGGAGGGAGGGAGGGAGGGGAGGAGGGAGGGAGGGAGGGAGGGAGAGAGAGAGAGAGAGAGAGAGAGAAAGGGAGGAAGGAAGGAAGGGAGGAAGGGAGGGAGGGAGGGAGGGAGGGAGAGAGAGAGAGAGAGAGAGAGAGAGAGAGAGAGAGAGAGAGAGAGAGAGAGAGAGAAAGGGAGGAAGGAAGGAAGGAAGGGTGTGTGAGCCACACATACAGAAGTACAACTAAGTACCAGGTGAGTGCTCCATCTGCACCCCATTTCCCTGCTTTGGGGGCTAGCTGTCCTCCACAACACACTGTGGCTGACTTCTTTACAACCTTCATAGCTGCCCCCACTGGAAGCTTCCTTCCCCATCTCCAGGCTCAGTTGGGAAGTCCAGGAAACAAATCAAACTCAAGCACCAAGTTAAAAGAGGCATGGGAACAGAGATGACTAAATCTGCTCCAGGAAGGGTTTAGAGATCCAGGGGGCCACATGAAAGACCTTCCCTAAATCAACTCAGGATGGGGCTGCCTGGGTGGTGGGGGAACGCAACATGCACCAGACATCTGACGGGAAGCAGTGTGGTGGTGGAGCGGGGGGGGGGGGAGCTACTGGAAACCATGCAGGTTGGTCTCAGATAAATGAGCACAGGGACTCTGTGGCCCCCTCTCCTTGTCTGTCTTCCTCCCTAGGTGTGCAGTAGAGTTCCGTGGGTGCGTATCTATGAGCAGACAGGAGCGAAGAATAAAACGACAAACAGAATTCTCTGTGGAGACATCGATGGCTAGCCAGCATGAAGCATGATGTCGGAAGCATTTACCAGAATCGTCTCGGTCCATTCTTCTAATATATGTTGGTATTAGCCAATTGCATAGCTAAGGAAAGTGAGGCTTAATGGGTTTGCACAACCTGCCCAGCATTATATGAAGCTCTTTAGGCGGTGGCCCCACTTCACAGTTACGCGCTCACCTAGAAGGGAGCTTGCAGTGTAGGGTACTTCCTGCCAGGGAGTGGAGAGGCAGACCTCTGCCACGTGTGGCTTCCAGGTCTCTGCCCTCTCTAAGCTTGAGCAGATGGGTTATGGGCGTGTCAGATCTTCCAGCCACCCAGACCCACACGGAGTGGGCATATGAAATCAATCTGCGTAGTGAAAGAAGGAAACAGTTTAGGCCTCCCTTGTGTCCCACATGTGGAAGGTATTGGAGCGACAGAGGAAGGAGGTGTGAAAGTCTCCAGTTCCCCCCAGGCAGGGGAAACAGCTTGAGCCCATGTGGGAAGTCAAAGACAGACCCCTGTATCCCTGTCCTGTTGATGGCCTGCTGCAGCCTGGGGTGTGCAGGGTCTATCTTGGGTTGGTATGAGAAGTATAGTCAGAGGAGGGTGTCTTCCTCCTCACACTCCACCCAACCTCTGCCTCTCTGCTGTGAGGTACCCCAGGCAGTGAGAGCCCTCAGAAGGCTAGAGGGAGAGCCTGCACTGAGAGATGTCAGATCTTAAAATTATTCGCCACTTGAGATCCATGTGCCAGGTTTTTCTGGCTGGTTCGATCAGCATCAAGTCACAGCACGAGTGGGCGCCATGGAATGTCACCCTGGAGCCAGAATGCCACATGGAATCAGAGGCCAAGATCCAACTGGAGCCTCTACAAACTCCATCCTCCTCTTTCATTGGGAAGCTTGTGCTGTAGCCTGGCATTAGAATGAATAGAGATTTAGAGGAACCAGAGGATGTGGGTGTTTCTAGCTGCTGCGGGCTATGTCTGTTGCACATGAGGGGATGACTCTCTCTCAGGTAAGAGAGGCCTTACCTCTGTGGGGATACTGAGACTCAAACCTTTCCTGTCTTTGAAGAAAGTTATCTCCCCAGTGAATACACTATCTCTTGTGTTGCACAAGGAGACTCCAAATGCACCTTCCTTCCCACGCTCTGAAAGCCACCTTATTGGGTGTCCCATTTGCATCACTAACTCAAATAATGGTTGGTCCTCTCCCTGCCTCACTGGCTCCTCAGGAAACCAGGTCATGTGGTCCAGACCTGCCTTTCACTTATTCTTTCTTTTATTCATTCTTTCCCAACAGACTCTCAATCTATACTCTACTCCACTTGACCCTTCAAACCTAGGGATTGCCAGGTGACAAGTATTCTATCCTTGAATAGTTTCCCTGCCTGAAAACAGTTACTCTAGGCAGATTCTACCACTTAGTGGCTGGGCCTTTGCCTCCTGATAGAAGCCCAACAGCCATATATGGTAAATTCCATGGAATCTTAGCAGGGACTTCTGCCATTGTGATGCTGCCCTAGAATGCTCAGTAAGGACCTAGAGCCTGTGCCCACCCATCAGCTGTAGGTGAGGAGCAAAGAAGTGGGTTTCTGAGCCCAAGGAGTGGCCATGCTGAAGGGGTTTTAGAAATCTGGATATACCTTGCTTTACAAAATCCTTCTCCTTCAGAGTTTCTCTGTATCCATAGATGGGCACCCATAGTGTCACAGAGATGTCACACTTTGTCCAAGGGCATCTATGCAACTTGTTCTAAATTTACAGCTGGCCAACAGGTTCTCTTCACAGTACTGAGAACCATGTACTACAGATTTCCTCCTCCTCCTCCTCCTCCTCCTCCTCCTCCTCCTCCTCCTTCTTCTCCTTCTTCTCCTGTTTCTCTTTTTCTCCCCTTCCTATTCCTTCTTCTTCCTTTTCTTCTTCTTCCTCCTCCTCTTCCTCCTCCTCCTCCTCCTTCTTCTCCTTCTTCTCCTGTTTCTCTTTTTCTCCCCTTCCTCTTCCTTCTTCTTCCTTTTCTTCTTCTTCCTCCTCCTCTTCCTCCTCCTCCTCCTCTTCCTCCTCCTCCTCCTCTTCCTTCTCCTCCTCCTCCTCCTCCTCCTCTCCTTTGGCAGGTTCCTGGAGTTGAAAATCCAACAAAACCTCACTAATTGCAGTGGAATGCACCAGCTCATGCCAGCAAGGATCATGCCGAGCATGGCATCCTGTGACACAGGCACAAAGGCAGCTCGGTCAGGAGCATGTGCTGGGTGACTCACAGTAGACTTGAATTGGGCATTGTGCACTACAGCTTCAACAGGTGTCCCTAGCATTCCAACTGTATCCCGTGTCCAATGGGCAACGCCAGACTGGGCCAAGAAACCTTTGGGGGAATGAGTACAGGAAAGTCTCCAGGCCTAACCTGCTGTGTGTGAGTCATCTCTGCACCCGTGCTGTGTGCACTCAGTGCCCAGCAAGTCCATGCCAAAGACAAGTGGAACTTCAGTTGGATATGGAAGCTGGGGAGGCAGAACAGGAGAGGCACAAAGTACTTCTTAAGTTAACCAGCTTGTTAGACAGCTCAAGCAATCATGGGGGGATGTGTCAAGCATCAGCCAGTGGTAGAATCCAGAGGAAGGACTAACAGAGCGAATTGGTCCAAAAGGCTGGCTGTGCATTTCATGGTTGCTTTTCTGTGCTCCAGTCTCTTGCTAGTTTGACATTCATGGCCCCTCTTACCTAAGACGCATGTCATAGCCACTCTTGTATACAGGTATAGAAAATAAGTGTAAGGTTAAACATTTAGCTGAGCACAGTGATGCATACCTATAATTAATCCCAGTACTTGAGAGGTAAAGGCAAGAGCATTACCTGTTCAAAGCCAGCTTTAGATACATTGTGAGTTGGAGGCCAGCCTGGGCTACATGAAACCTGGTGTCAACAATAACCCACCCACCAAATTAAACATTCACTGGTAACAAATAATAAAGAAATGGATTTTATAACACCACTTTGGTGAAAATATGACTCTATTAAGGGAGAAAGCCAATGTGTGCACCAATGGGATGATGTGACTATTTATATTTCCCTAAAGAATCACATCTGAATGTTTGATGTGGCACAGCTATAGAATGTCTTCAGCATGAATGATGCTTTGATTCAATAACTATCAACGCTGAGAGCCATATTTCACGTGAGCGTGCAGCACAAGATGGCAGAAAGATCGCAAGAGCCACTTCCCAAACTGTTGGAAATTCTGTACCAAACCCAAGCCAAACTACATTTAGATGTATTTTAATGTGACTCAAATCAGTTAACTCTTAAGATCAAAACTTCAATACAAACCAATTCCACATTGTTCGAACTTGATTCTCAGGAATGACGGTAGAGAAGGACTGAATGGCTCAGCCTTCTATAAATGAGCCATTATGCTTCTATACAAACAGAACACCTTGTATATATTTCAATAAAAATACTACAGTTCATAACGTACGATAATGTAGAATCTGAGCCAGAGTGTCTGGCCGGCGTTTGTCATTGCTGTATGGTGGGAAGGCAGTTACAGTGCCAAATGCTCAACTTGGGTTCAGGACAATAGTCACTGTCCGGATGAGACTTAGGATTTGTCACACATTTTCTTTGGCCTTGATTCTTGGCTTTCACATATTCAGAAACTCTGTGCCGATGTCAGATTTTTCATTTCTCCCCCATATAGCGTTATGACCCACAGTTTAAGAAACTGGGCTCTATATAGTTAACTTGTCTCTAAATTTCAACCATAGTATATAAACAAACCTGAAGTTACCTACTCTCTGTAAGACAGCATTCCATGAATAACGCAAAAGAAAAGAACTGGCTGCCTTTAGTTAAACAGAGATGAACTGGGCAGGAGCGTGAGAGAACTCTCCTGACAGCCTCATTTTAGTTTGACAGATGTTGAATTATACATGCCTATACATCTTGCCCTATCTTTCAGAGTGGTGCATGCCAGATGTATACCTTTCACTGGAGGCATCTCCCCTCATGCACAGAAAGTACTGAACTCCCGAAAACGATCTGCACATGGAATTATTTACGAATCAAATCCACTGGTAACTAAAATTTGCTTCAAAATGCATCAAAAATAAAACTGATGGAGAGAAGAAGCTAATACGTAGAAATAGAATAGAGGAAAGCAAGTAGTCAAAGCTACCGGGTGTCAATGATGGGCTGTGAATAGGGGTGTCTTCTGTATAGTCATTTCCATTTTATGTATGTCTGAAAAGTCATCTTCACTTAAAAAAAATGCTGGGGAAAGAAAAACCTGGAATCAGAAATCTTCCAAGACTTCTCATAGGGTTGAGGATGTTTAAACAGAAATAGCCCCACATTATAAAATTTGCATAGGACACAGACAATCCAAGGGAAACAACCCACAGATAACTCCACTCACATAAATCAGTTCCTAGAGAAATCAACAGGTGGGGGGTTTAGAGACTGAAAGGATTGAATGGAACAGCCACAGAAGAACAGTGGGACTTGTAATTGGTGTGGTAGCCACTGATGACTGACCTACCTCCAAACCTGTGATGTCATAGCATATTTTTTTTACCAGCTTTATTGAAATATAGCTAAGTAAAAAATGTAAGTATGTAATGCATACAATGTGACATTTTGGTACAGGAACATTGTGAAATTATCACAGCCAACCCATGATCAATCACATTGTCAATGGGATGAGATCTAGGGACGTGGGAAGCAAACATCTGGATGTGTTTGTGAGGGAGCTTCTAAGATGGTTTAATCGACATAGAACAACCTACCTGAGTACAGGTAACAGCAGCCTGTGGGTTAGGGGCTCAGGCTGGATAAAAAAGAAGAAGTGTGTTGAGCACCAGAATCCATTTCTCTCTGTCTCCTGAGTGTGGACACAGTCTGGACACCTGCTGCATGTTGCTGCCATCATGACCTCGGTGTGACCAGCTCCCATATGGGATATTTTCAGAGATTCTCGTAAAAGTGGGAGAGATTTTATTGGCTTCCAAATCTTAAAGAGATTCCAAATTTTAAAGAGAGAGAGAGAGAGAGAGAGAGAGAGAGAGAGAGAGAGAGAGAGAGAGATTCTGTATATTTTCTATTGAAGTGTCAGAAGAAAACACTTGCCATGCAAGCCTAAAGGAAAATTCATACAGCTTTTGACCCACGTGCAGACGGAAGCACGTGAGAGCTTTCAAACGTGGATTAGGAGAGACGTGCTTTACAGTTCCAATCTTGGAGCATTGTTTTCCGTAACACTTTACATATTCAAGTCACAAGCCGCAAGGATTTTCTTGTCTTTTTCAAAAGAAAAATGTGTCTTAAAAATAGGGTAAAGTGTCTAAAAATGGGCAAATGATAATCTTCACATTAGAGAATCCAGGTTTACTAGCAGGTTCTATAGAAATAGATTTTTCCTGAGAGTGTGAGACAGTGCTATAGCAATCCACGATGTCCCAAATCTGAGCACCCTGTGTAGCCCAGAGTCCTTTCATGTTGTCCATGTCTCGTCCATAGAAATAGCTGACTCTGGAGCAGCCCCTTACTGATAGTGTTAGCCAAGTGGTGTCAATGTGAACTTGGTCTCATCCTGACTCTTTCTGGAGGCCAGTTACAGAGCATTCTAGAGGATTCTAGAAAGTGCTGGACTATGAGCATCTTACATAGAGCCATCGGCACTGACATGAGTGGATGGCAGGAGGGTGTAAACAGGGCGTGGAGTTTCCATGTAGATTATGCTCCTCCTTGAGTTTTCTTATTTGTGACAGTCATGGTACAACCTGTAAACCAATGCTGTGGTGAGTGGGTAGCAGTGGATGATGTAATACTTGGAATAATTGTCCAAAGGATGATTCTTCTCATGAGGGCACTGTGGTCTACTTTGAATCAACTACCAGTATATGACTAGTTTGTTCTTGCTGAGATGTATAGCAACAGTGACTTCAGCTAGATGACCATTCCCCAAGTTCAAAGTGCTCCCTGGTGAGAAGTCCTTGCATCTCACTGCACCCGAGCAACATGACCATTAGAGTGTTTGTTTTTAAACAAACAAGAAAGCCAATGTTAAGGAATATTAAGGGACCTGATAAAGATCATACATCAAGTAAGTGGTGGACTCTACCTTCAGCCCTGGTATGGTGGAATGGAGAATGTTCAGTAACACTGTTTGGAGAGGTTATGGAATGTTAGGTTATGGAGCCTTGTGAGAGGAAGTATACCACAGGTGTGTGTGTGTGTGCACAAACTTTGTGAGTCCACAGCTTCGCCTCACTTTTTACACACTTTCTACTCTCTGCATCTGGTTGAAGGTGTGATCTCTAAGTTCCCTGCTCCTGCTGCCATGTGTGCTGCTTGCTACCATGATTCTCCTCCATGACGGACTTGGATCTCACTGGAACTATAAGCCGAAACTAAGTTTTCCATAAGTCACTTTGAGTCTTATAAATTAAATAAATAAATAAATAAATAAATGTGCTTTTTATTCCAGCAACAAAGGTAGCTAGTGTACCTAGTGGTATTTGGGGATTTACAATTCTAACCACGATACACTTCCATTTTAATTGACATTTATAGTCTCAAATTTGGAAATTACAAGGACCATAAGTGTCTTCTGGCTCATGGGAGATTAAATTACACACTTATAAGACTTTCGTGTGACTTGGTCATAGCTTGACTCAATATCCAGCACACTTTCCTCATAAACACTCTAGCTGTAAAGATTCTAGTCACACTCAGCTACAAGTAGTCTCAATTGTAGATGTGTAACTTGTAAAACACCGTTAAGAACTATAAACTCGAATGCCAGGACAGAGAAGCGAGAGGGGGTTGAGTGGGGAAAAGAGGGAGGGAAAGGGGCTTATGGGACTTTCAGGGAGGGAGGAAATGGGAAAGGGGAAATGATTTGGAATGTAAATAAAAAAACTTAGAAAATAAAAAAAAGAAAAAAAAACAAAAAAAGAAAAGAAAAGAAAACAAAACAAAACAAAAAACAAACAAACAAAAAAGAACTATAAACTCTACTTCATCCATAGGCCATACACAAGTAAGGAATGGGCCATCCTTTCGCCTTGGTCACATTTTGCTAATCCACTACATTTTATCAATGTCTGATATACTGACTAAAATACATGTGCAACTTCTCCACCAAATTATATAATCAATATCCCACTTATATTTATTCTTTAGCAGTGAGAATTTACTAAAACTTGAGTGTATTGCTTTTTGTACATTTTAATTATTTATTGTGTTATATGTGTGTGCAACATGTGAGACAGCAGGCATAGAGGCCAGAAGACAATATTTGGCGTCGGTTCTCTCCTTTCACCGCATAAGCCCCAGGGTCAAATTAGGTTGTCAGGCTTGGTGGACAATGGTTTCTACCCACTGAGCCCTTGGGTATATTTTTCTTAACTCTGTGAGCATTTTTCCTGTGGTAAACTTGGTGTGGAATCACCCTCATATGAGGACACACACAGGGACAAGACAGCACCCTACCTGGCTCCTCTGATAGCCTCAGAAGTGTCACTGGGTGATGGGTTGTAGATGTGCTCTTGAATCCCATTTTAAATTAATCAACTTTCATTAAAATTGGAAGTATTTCAGAGTCTTCACTCTGTCTCAGAAGACATAAAAAGTTTAGCAAATAGATCCAAGATGATGTAACAGAGCAATAAAGACCCAGGAAGACACCTGGAAGTCTGGCATCATGTTGTTGGAGACTGGATAGAGTCAAGTAAAGGAAATAGTGTTAGCGACAGTCAGCCTGTCCACAGAACCCCGTCTAAGCTCTGCTCATAGTGACATTTAATTCTGACAACCACTCTGTCCGTCTGCTATTTGGGTGGGGAAAGTAAGTCAGAGAGAGAGAGAGAGAGAGAGAGAGAGAGAGAGAGAGAGAGAGAGAGAGAGAGAGAGAGAGAGAGAGAGAGATCTGGGTGTTTCTGACTTTACCAAGCCAGGGAATGGTGGGCCCAAGATGTGGACCTAGCAGACTGGCTTAGCGCCTGTGGGCACAGGCTTTTACACTGTGCTCTTCCTGGAGAACAGTGCAGCCTGTGAAGAAGTGTGCTGCCCTGTGATGAACAGCCTTTCCTTCCTGAGGCAACGGCCCATGTGAAATGGACTCATGCACGTTCTGTCAGGCACTACATGGGGAGATGACAGACTCTAGTTCCGCTTCCTTCAGTGATTAACTGTCCATCCAGGCAGGGGCCATGGTGCATGCAATGTTTCAAGTAGGAAAGAGAAGTGTTAGCTTGTACCCTGATAGGCCACGTTCATGGGTTTAATATTATGTAATCACTCTGAACCCTTTTCATTCATATGAATATACATGCAGTTGTGGACAATTTATGAATCAAATCCCATGACCTCTTGAAAAGTTCTAGCCTTGTATACTGATTTTCTTTTCTCCTTCTCCTCCTCCTCCTCCTCCTCCTCCTCCTCCTCCTCCTCTTCTTCTTCTTCTTCTTCTTCTTCTTCTTCTTCTTCTTCTTCTTCTTCTTCTTCTTTTTTTTTTTTTTTTTTTTTTTTTTTTTTTTAACCCTAACTTTCTTTTTTTTTTTTTTTTTTTAAGATTTATTTATTTATTTATTTATTATATGTAAGTACACTGTAGCTGTCTTCAGACACTCCAGAAGAGGGCGTCAGATCTCATTAAGGATGGTTGTGAGCCACCATGTGGTTGCTGGGATTTGAACTCTTGACCTTCGGAAGAGCAGTCAGTGCTCTTAACCGCTGAGCCATCTCTCCAGCCCTTCTTCTTCTTCTTCTTCTTCTTCTTTTTCTTCTTCTTTTTCTTCTTCTTCTTCTTCTTCTTCTTCTTCTTCTTCTTCTTCCTCCTCCTCTCCTCATGTATATACTGAAAGAGTCAGGTTGCATACTTTAAAGTATCTTTTGCCAATAGCATTTTCGCTATTTGATAACTACAGAAGTGTCTGCACATGGGGGAAGTCTTTACTTGCTGAGGAATGTCTTTCCTCACTAAAGGAAGTCTCTCATTAAACAGAGCTTTAACAGATTATCTCAACTGAGGCTATTTGCAGTCTAATGCATTTGTTTATTATCTACAGGACAAATGTCCTGAAAATGAGGTCACATGACTAACAATATAGTTTCCTAATAACTGGGTAACCCCACTTCATAAGACCTGGACCTTAGCAGGAATTATGAATAAACTTGATTCCTTCTTCTTCCAGGGCCAAGATAATAATCTTAAGGTATCCCTTAGATGTTGTAATCTGCTTTGAACTTTGGCTCAAGCTATTTCCATGAACATCCTCTGTCTCCACTGTGGTAGATACCATAGAAGACAGAACACTACAAATCACTTTGTTTAAAGTTACCGAATAAGTGGGTGGGAGTAAAACCAGCCCAGAGTCTGCTGTTAATTAAAACCAGGCAGTGATGTGCGGCCATTTGTCCGGGCACTTCTGACTGGGTTGGTTCCTTGACAGCTGCACTTTCCTCCCTGTGTGTATGGTTTGAACTGAGTCCAGTGTGACATTGCTATATCTGAGATAGCTGTTGTTTAAACAGGAGAAGGAGGGGGCCTGTTTTAAGGGAGAGGGGAAGATGAGTCTTGTGTCATATTGAAGAAGTTACTGTTTGTGGATCATCTTCGCTGGGTTCTGTCTGCAGAATGCCTCGGGATGTTCTTGGATCATCTTCTGATGCTTTTCACTGAAAAAATACCAAAACTGCACTTCCACTCTTCTTCCCCGAGGGAGCCGTGGGCAGACGAGAAATAGCGTGAAACACCTGGTCTTGCTCAAAGGATGCTGGGATATGTGAACCTCACAACTGAAAATCCCCTAGAGCGGGATCCATCCAATATCCCCTTGGAGGAGAAAAGGACCCCCCCAAACTCAGTGGGCCTTAAGAAAAATTGCTCACATTACAAAAGATATGCTTCTATTTTAGGTTGACAGACATTTGGTGTGTAACAAAAGATAACTAAAATATCTACATGAGTGTCAGAGTGTCTTAAAGAAGAGACATTCCCCACTTTCTTAAAGGAAATTTGATGTTACAGGTGGATAAACAAACATGGCTGTATGTTTTATGTATACCCTAAACTTTAGGGTATGAATGAATTATTTTATTAGCACAAGATCCTTTCTAAGCAACTACCAATCATTTTTGATCCACATAAAATATAATGCATTGGTCTAGATGGTTATCTAGAGAGAGAGCACAGTGATGATGGGTGGGCATACGGTTCAATAAGAGGTTGGCTGCCCTGCAGGAGGAACAATAATATATACCAATCAGTACCCCCAGAGCTCCCAGGGACTCAACCACCAACCAAAGAGTAAACATGGAGGGACCCATGGCTCCAGCTACATATGTAGCAGAAGATGACCATTTCAGACATCAATGAGAGGAGAGGACATTGTTCCTGTGAAGGTTCGATGCCCCAGTGTAGGGGAATGCAAGTCAGGTTATTGGGGAGGGGGGTGGAAGCAGGGGGAGGGGGATGGGATAGGGGGATTTTGGAGGGGTAACTCGGAAAGGAGATTCCATTTGAAATGTAAATAAAGCAAATATCTAATAAAAATAAAGAGAATACAGAAAAACAAGACTAAAAAAGAAAGTTGATGAAAGCAGGAACTGGGGGCAACATTTGGGATGCAAATAAATAAAATACTTAAGTAAAAATTGAGTTGATGATAGACATAGAAAGATGATTGGTAGATAGATGATAAATAGACAATAAATAGATGATAGATAGATTAGAAAGATAGATAGATAGATAGATAGATTATAGATGGATTATAAATAGATGATAGATAGATGATAAAAAATAATAGATGATAGACAGATAATAAGGTAGACATATGGTAGGTAAGCAGATAATGCATAGCTAGATGGTAGATGGCAGATGTTTAAAAACAGAGACACATCAAAGAAAAATGTCAAAGAAAATACTTTGTCAATGAGGTAAAGTTTTCTTCACACTATCTGACTTTTAGGGTGGGCAATGTTCATCTCCTGTGGTCAGCAGATGAGAAGGTCTGCCAGCCTCCCTTTCCTGAGGATCTGTCCGGGGCAACCTGTCTTCTAAGGTCATAGAAATCGATGAACACAGACTGCAGGGCTGGAACAGTTTCGAATCCTGGATAGACCTTGAATAGCTTTGTGATTTGGCTTACGCAGTCCTCAAGGCTTCAAGTTTTCACTCAAAAAAACCCCAAACCTTAATTTTATTCATTATGATTAGGGGATGGGAACACTGGATCAAGAGTTGAGGGCAGAGGGCAACTCACTGGAGAGGGCCAGTTCTCTTCTGTCACCTTTGTGTGGCTTCCAGGGATCCCAGGTCACCAAACTCTCAGGACAAGTACCTGGTCCCATAGAACCATGTTGCCACATGACAGTTTCTTTACATCTTAAAATGTAAAGAGGAAAAGCATCTGCCTTACTATTTTCAGTACTTTGGGGTAAAGCAATTTTTAAAGGTAAATAAAGCCATTGGCTTTAATGTCAGATACATACCAAATGCTAGTATCATGAGCTCCTATGAGTATCTTATGAGTCTCTTGATGACAGTTCTCAGAAACTGAAGTTCCAGGGAAGTTGAAAGACATCCCTAAATGCCTCCATATGTTCAAAAGAATCCAAAAGAGTAAGAGCAAAACACCTGTCAGTCACCTCGTTCCTATGCCAACCATCTGTCAGTCATCCCGTTTCTATGCCAACCTTGCTTTTATACAGTGACCGCTCTAGAAAGTATTTGGGGAGTGATCCTGGGAAAGATGCAAGGCAAGTGCATGAGACTGTCTGGTTCTCTGGCACCAGAAGTGCCAAGAGTGCTGCTTTCTACATAAAACACCAGCCTTTCAAATGCTTATCACAGAAAGAATTTTTTCTTTTCAATTGATGGGCAATTGAAACATGTAAATATATTTCTGTGGGATGCTGTGGTCTTATATCTATTTATTTGAATGGAGTGCTTTGTGGCTTGATGGCTTTGACATATCTTATTCTAAATAACCGCACATTGATCTTGAGTGACAACCAGATTTTAATATTTGAAAGTGTGCTATCATTGGTAATAGACTCAATATCACTTCTAGCACCTGAATTTCCCCCTAGAAGAAAGTAACCCCTACACCAAACTGCTTATCTCAAAACCATGGCAAGTTGGATACATCAGGCAGAGGTTGCTGAAAAACACCCAGTCTTACTAAAATCAAGCTTTGAATTCTTATTTGAAATTAACTGGCAAAACTAGTTTTGAGAATCTTATAATGTAGAAGCTAGGATGGTGGCTCGATTGTTGAAATGCTCACCATACAGGGGAAAGGTCCTGAGTTAGATTCCCAGAAGCCCTGTAAATGTAAGCTGGGTATGGTGGCATGAACTTGTAATCCCAGAGCTGGGGATACAGAGGCAGAAAGGTACACAGAGCTCACTGGTTGACCAGCATAGCTATGCATTTCAGGCTGATGAGAGACCCTGTCTCAAAACGAGGTGGAAAGCACCTGAGGTGTGACATCCAAGGTTGATCTTTGACCTCCACATGCTCCTGCAGCCATGCGCACATGTGCATACATACAAGTATGCATGTTCTCTACCTCTGTAAACACACACACACAGAGAAAGAGAGAGAGAGAGAGAGAGAGAGAGAGAGAGAGTCATAATTAATTATTTAGAGACAAACATGTTTTATATAAATAAATATGTGTGTGTGTTTGTGTGTGTGTGTGTGTGTGTGTGTGTGTGTGCCTGCCTGTATCATGTTGGTTTAAATACAGACATTTTCTGACCACTGTTGGAACCCTCTGACCACACCTGCCAAACACAGTTAACTCATAGCACCTTGGAGTCAACTGTAGGGATTTCAGCCATAGAATGTGACTTCAGTTTGGTTGAGTAATTCATTTTCCTTTTGAACAACACACAGGCTGATCATCCCAGTCCAAAAATATGGATTCCAAAAGGCCCTTAAACCTGAACCTCTCTCTGCTCTGACATGATGTTATAAATGGAAAATTCTATCCCCAACTTCAATGTGGCAAGTTGAAATAAAAATTCAGGCAGGTTCCAAACAATCTCATGCAATTACCCTAGGTCAACTACAGGTGGTAAGTATGCAGCACGAACGGCTTCCATGTTCTGACTTAGGCCTCATCTCCGAAACGGCTCATTCCATGCACACGAACACACTGGAAGCTGACACAAGCAAGCCAGCAAACAAACAAGTAAGCAAGCAAACCTCCCGAAGCACTTATTTAAATTAATTGATGCTTTTGTTCTTCAATACAAGCTCTTTTGTAGCCCAGGCTGGCCCAACTCACTACAGAGCCCTGAGTTTCCCATCATCCTCCTGCCTCCTCCCCTCAGCTGCTGACATCTCAGATGCTTGCCAGTATGTCTGGCTCTGAAACTGTTTTTGAACCCAAGCATTTTGCAGGAGAAAACACTTCTCTGCAGACCTAGAAAAAGAAATGCCAACCATCCCCGCAACTGTAGGTGCCAGAGATCGGCTGACTGTGAGATCGACTGACTGTGCTCTGTGCTTTTCACCGAGTCATCGAAGTCCGTGTGCTAAAGTTCACTGCTCCTTCGAGGTTGCTTTCTTTCCACACCATCCTGGGCCACTTCTCTCTGTCACAGCGTCTTCCCCCTTCCACCCAATGGTGAATCTGATCCCAGAGACATCGTTCCCCTCATCCCAGTTCGAGCAATCCACTGCTGTCGGTGACTTTGGGGATTCAGGAGGATAATGCCACTTCTAATTTTCTTTATTCTTCCCTCTTTTTAAAAAAAATAAAATTTATTATTGTTGTGTGTGTGTAGTGTGTACACATTCATGTGTGCATACATGTGTCCCACCATGTGCTCCATGGTGCAGGTAGACAGAGTTCAAAGGGCAGCTCTTGCGAGTTGGCTTTCTCCTTCAGCCCTGGGCAATGGAGGTGGAACTCAGGTGATCAGGTTGGTGTGAGGTGTGTTTTCCCACAGAGCCATCTTGTCAACTCCTCTTCTCTGTGTCTTCACTTCTGCATCTCTAGTAGTCCCCTTTACACTCACTCCTTCCTAAGGCAAACACTGGAATTTTCCATCCCTGGATTAGTATATACAAATGCTGTACTTGGATAAATACTTGGAGTCATTTTGCTTGATTTCCTCTACACGGTCTACTCTCTGGACCAATCCTGACTCTGGCTGACTCAGTTGTTTCAGAGGTTGTCTCTTCCAGTTTCCATTTCTCCATGGCTTGATCAAGTATCACAAACCTCTTTGCCACCCAGCCTTCTGAACTCAACCAAACACCAGCGCAGGCTCACGCTCCAACGCATCTTCGGTGCCGTGGCTGGGTCCCTGATATTGCTAGCGATCCTTTTGCTTATTGTTGGGCAGCTGATTGTCTCTCGAATGGCTTTTACAAATATTCATTGTTCTCTTTAATAGCCTCAGCTTTGAGAAAACAAAACAAACAAAAACCCCACACATGAAACAAGCAAAAAAAAAAACAAACCCAAAACCCCAACAACAAAAAAGCTAAAACCAACAAATGAACAAACAAAAGCCATAAAAACCCCACTACTTTCCTAAAGAAACAGAAGTGAACAGGCAACATGTTAAAACAGCTTTGGGAAAGGCATGGAATGGACCCATCCTGATCCTGCTGACTCTACTTTCAGAGCAGGAGGCATCTCTTCTAGCAGGAGGACACAGCCTTTAACAGCATTTCCCTGCTCATCGTCTCTGCTCCAACCATGTGTTTCCTTCCTTACAGGATGCTGCATTTCCCACTACAGCATTTACGTTTTCCCCACTCGACATTCCTTCCCAGATGGGCCCTGCCACTCAGCACCGTCCCTCCTGTCTCTCCACACCTTTGCAGGATCAGCAATTCCCGGACCTGGCATGCTCTCTTTCTGTCCCATTCTTTCCTAAGATGTCTGCATCCTGATTCATCAAGAACCCACAGCACCATGATCCCCTCAGGGAGGAGCAGTAAGTGTTTTATTGAGAATTACAAGGTCAAGCTCAGTCCCTCACTCTTGACTTGCCAGTGATGGAGCAATAAGAAAGGAGGGTCAAGAGGGTCACCCAACGCCAAATGGAGGGGTTCCCATGGTAGACTGGGGAGCTCAAACCTTTCTTCCAAATTCCTGCAAAGGACTTGAGAGTTCTCTTCTCTAAAGCTTGAGCCCCGCATCCCACATCCTCAATTTCACAGCCCCTCAATCTGCTTTCACCCTCTTTCTTTTTAGAGAAACATTTTCTCATGCTCAACGGTGAAATATTGCTGCCAAAACGTCTCTGCTCAGTTCGCGTCTTCTGGCTTTGCCTGGTCGTTACAGGATTTCATTCACCCATGTCCATCACGCGCTTTGCCACCAGATAAAGATTATTCCCCATGGGCAGTAAACACCGGCTCTGAGCAACAGACCTCAGATTTCTACACCCAGATGGCTTTTTTGAGCCATGTAAGCCATGGGCATCCAATAACTTCATGCTCTTCATGCTGAATTCACTATCCCTCCATAATTGGTCCTTCCTCTGTGTCCTCCATCAACCCACTCCTAATTGGGAGAAGTAGAGTTTGTGATGACATTTTCTCCTTCGCCCACAACTAGTCACCATCTGAGCTGTTGACTGGGAGTATGCAGACACCTTGACCCCCCCCACCTTCTCTATTCCCTCCTCATAGACTAGATTAGAGCAAGTGTCTCCCCACTCGTCCTACTCTTCTTCTTCCTCCTCCTCTTCCTACTTCTCTTTCTCCTACTCCTGTCTTCTACTCCTCTTTCTCCTTCTCCTTCTCCTCCTCTTCCTCCTCCTCTTTCTCTTACTCCCCTTCTTCCTCCTCCTCTTCCTCCCTCTCCTCCTCTTCCCCATTTTCTTCCTTCTCCTCTTCCTCTTCTGTCAGCTCTACTCCTCTGAAAGTCATTGTCTGGCGGCACCAGAATTGTCTAATCCCAGCAAAACCCAAACATGGCATGCGGCTTGAAGGGAGCCTTAGATGACTGCCATCCCATCTGAAACAAAGGCCAGGTTCCTAGCAAGCCCAGCGCCCCCATCCTCCCCTGGAAACCCTGACTCTTTCTGACTCACACAGAGGCTTCAGCATCGTGGGACTCCCACTGTCCCTGGAGCTTTCTCTACCTTCTTCAAGGCTCCATGCAAGGTTGTTTTTGGAACTCAGTGATTATCACCCCGCTCCCTGCATGAATGTCTTGTATGATGCCATAGGCTAGACTAAACTCCCCTGCCCAAAGGCATGAAGCTTTATGACAACCTTGGGAATTCATTTACTTTATCAGGCACATCTATTATTAGACATGTATATATACATGCTAGTCATTGGTGAACATACACTAGTGTTGCTGTGATGCTGCAGTGACAACTGGAGGAAACAGACAAAATGAGATACTCGAGGACACACAAAGCTTCTCACCTCAGTTTTCAGGGAAAACTCCTACTTCATCTTTCTCCCAAGTGACTAGAATGTGTGGACAAGGACTCAAGGTTTGGAAAAAGTTCATCCTGTGTATACCTTGGTGTGTGCATGCCATGTGTTTACACACATAAACAGACACATGCACACACCCTCATTTAACTCACTAAATAACCAGGGGAACTTGCTATTGTTTGGTGCTGCTATAACAATTGGAGGTATAGAAAGAAACAAAGCAGTTCTATTTTCTCTTACATTCTAGAGTAAGGAGTGCTCTGGAACTATAGGAAATAGATCAATTAATGAGAAAATTTTAACAGTGCTAGCTTATTCTACAGAACAGTTTACTGAGCTCCAAATAAGGGATCAGAAGGTTCTAGGTCCTGAAAATAGAAAAGGATGGGTAAGGATCCCAGCCGACATGGGGATTGCCACTGAATTAAACTTAGAACAACACATGACTGAGTGAAAGGCTGCTTCCGTAAAGATGATGGGAAGACTCTGTCAGGAGATGCTCAGGTCTGAATAAAGACACCAGCCCTGTAGTGCTGATTTCGGGAATCTAGAACATTCCAAAGTAGAGGAAGACAATGAGGTGATAAGACACGTGTATACAAAAAGGAGAGAACAAAGCTGAGGTCACTGGAGGAGATCCCGTTCATCTCACCACAGAGAGGCCATTGGAGGAGACTCCTGTCCATCCCACCGCGCGAGGCCATTGGAGGAGACCCCTGTCCATCCCACCGCAGTGAGGCCATTGGAGGAGACCCCTGTCTATCCCACCGCAGCGAGGCCATTGGAGGAGACTCCTGTCCATCCCACAGCAGTGAGGCCATTGGAAGAGAACACTGTCTATCCCACCGCAGTGAGGCCATTGGAGGAGACCCCTGTCCATCCCATCGCAGCAAGGCCATTGGAGGAGACCCCTGTCCATCCCACCGCAGTGAGGCCATTGGAGGAAGACCTGTTCACCCTACCGCTTACACCACTTCCTGGGAGCTCATTGCTCTCTAGATGTAGATACAGCTCAGCGCCCTGGCCAGCATCCTGAAGGCTCATGTGGAGGCCTTTCTAGGCCTTTTTGGAAAGGCTGCATCTTTGCCTCCATTTGCAAACCTGAAGATTTAGATTTCACAGCGTTTCCATTTGTTTCTAGCCAAGAAGAATGGTTGGCTATGCCTAAACCACGTGGGAACACAAGACCCCAGATGCTGAACACCGGGCATCCTCTTGGGGGTCTGGAATTCTCTCATGCATCAGAGAGAAGCGCCTTTGTGACCAGCCCAGGTGAGCGCCTCCAGTCCTGGGTTTTCCTAGGTCCAGCAGCTCGTATGTATCACGGCCGGTCTCTGGCAGAGCAGGGAAGCACGCCTGGGCGGGTGTGTGGAGAAAGGGGACTCTTCCAAGCTCGCTCCCTGTTGTACCTCACGGAACCTTTTGCTTTGTTGACGTTCTTGCTTCTTTTCACCATAACCAACGGTAGCCATGGGTTTGACTTCATGCTGTCTTGTCATTATTTCTAGTGAGTCAATGACTCTTAAGAGTTGTGTGGAGACACTGGGCACAATGCACATACTTAAATCATCTATGTCACTTCTGGAGAAAGGTCAAAATGAGGGTAAATGAATGGACTGCATGGCAGTGACAGAGACCACAGGGCAGGGTATAGGACAGTCCAGTTAACCAGGGTGTGGGACAGTCCAGTTAACCAGGGTGTGGGACAGTCCAGTTAACCAGGGTGTGGGACAGTCCAGTTAACCAGGGTGTGGGACAGTCCAGTTAACCAGGGTGTGGGACAGTCCAGTTAACCAGGGTGTAGGACAGTCCAGTTAACCAGGATGTGGGACAGTGCAGTTAACCAGGGTGTGGGACAGTCAGTTAACCAAGGTGTGGGACAGTCCCGATTACCAGGGTGTGGGACAGTCCTAATTACCAGGGTATAGCACAGTCCAGATTACCAGGGTATAGGACAGTCCAGTTAACCAGGGTATAGGACAGTTCAGTTAACCAGGGTGTGGGACAGTCCCGATTACCAGGGTGTGGGACAGTCCAGATTACCAGGGTGTAGGACAGTCCAGATTACCAGGGTGTAGGACAGTCCAGATAACCAGGATATAGGACTGTCCAGATTACCAAGGTATAGGACAGTCCAGATTACCAGGGTATAGGGCAGTCCCGATTACCAGGGTGTAGGACAGTCCAGATTACCAGGATATAGGACTGTCCAGATTACCAAGGTATAGGACAGTCCAGATTACCAGGGTATAGGGCAGTCCAGATTACCAGGGTATAGGACAGTCCAGATTAGCAGAGTATAGGATAGTCCAGTTAACCAGGGTGTAGGACAGTCCCGATTACCAGGGTGTGGGACAGTCCCGATTACCAGGGTATGGGACAGTCCCGATTACCAGGGTGTAGGACAGTCCAGATTACCAGGGTGTAGGACAGTCCAGATTACCAGGGTGTAGGACAGTCCAGATAACCAGGATATAGGACTGTCCAGATTACCAAGGTATAGGACAGTCCAGATTACCAGGGTATAGGGCAGTCCCGATTACCAGGGTGTAGGACAGTCCAGATTACCAGGGTGTAGGACAGTCCAGATTACCAGGGTGTAGGACAGTCCAGATAACCAGGATATAGGACTGTCCAGATTACCAAGGTATAGGACAGTCCAGATTACCAGGGTATAGGGCAGTCCCGATTACCAGGGTGTAGGACAGTCCAGATTACCAGGATATAGGACTGTCCAGATTACCAAGGTATAGGACAGTCCAGATTACCAGGGTATAGGGCAGTCCAGATTACCAGGGTATAGGACAGTCCAGATTACCAGGGTATAGGACAGTCCAGATTAGCAGAGTATAGGATAGTCCAGTTAACCAGGGTGTAGGACAGTCCCGATTACCAGGGTGTGAGACAGTCCCGATTACCAGGGTATGGGACAGTCCAGATTACCAGGGTGTAGGACAGTCCAGATTACCAGGATATAGGACTGTCCAGATTACCAGGGTATAGGGCAGTCCCGATTACCAGGGTGTAGGACAGTCCAGATTACCAGGGTATGGGACAGTCCAGATTAGCAGGGTGTAGGACAGTCCAGATTACCAGGATATAGGACAGTCCAGTTAACCAGGGTGTAGGACAGTCCCGATTACCAGGATGTAGGACTGTCCCGATTACCAGAAAGATGGGCCATGGGGTTGTGTGTTGGTGAAGCCGCACATGGTACAGTCTGTTAAATTCTCCTCATGTGTTCTTAATCACACCTTATTTAGAAGATGTTTAAATACGTCGGTGAGTATGAGGCTAAGATACTTTCTTCCTCTAGTCCTTCTTTCTGTATTACAGCAAAACCGATTCACAAAACTGGCCTTAAGATGTCTCAAGATTACCTCATGCCATTGTTCGATCAATAGTCGTCAAACACAAAGGTTCCATTGTACCCTGGCACGCTGAAGGTCACCGGTGACTTCATGATGACAACGCCAAGCAGCCTTTGGCTTTAGAGAGCTCACTCAAAGGGGGAAAAAAACAACCCTCAAGTAGGATGGGCGACAGGGCTCTGATCCAACGGCATTTTCTGGAGCCCTGACCACCCAGAGGCACATGTGCTGTCCGCAGCTATGCTTCTGACAGGTGAAGGTAGAGAAGGCAGCCTGAGTCAGCTCGGGGGTTCCTGATATAGCACTGAGTCACTGATCGCTGCTATCCTGGCTCCATCCACCCAGTAACTGGGAATGAATAAGCAGATCCAGAGAACAAAGCATCAGAGGCTGGAAATACCCTGGGGACATTGGTTGAGTCACTGCGAGGACATGGAAAACTTCAGCAGTCATAGCTTCAAATGGAATGGGAGCAGAACAGAAAGCTCCTTCCAACAGACAGCACAGACAGCGTGAGCTCCACCACAGGACTGCTGGATGGCGTCGTGCCTGTCTCTGCTCGCTTTGGGAATGGGAGAAAGGACAGAGAGGAATACAATGCCATTTGGACCCCAGTGGGGTTTAGACTTACGAGATGAGAACAAATGGTTCATACTCATGTCTGCTATGAGAGCTCATTGATGTATACAAGGCAAATTCCAACAGGGGAGCAGACTGAGAGCAGAAGTAACCATGGGAGGCAAATGGGAGGAAGACGGGGCTGTGGATGGATTAAATGCCTAGGAATGACTTAGAGGCTTTAAACTGCAAATGAGCCACTGCCATAGACACACTGTATATATTGCTCCAAGACACTGTGGTGACTGAGGAAAACCTTACAGCCACACTAATGTGGGCACTTCCTGTTTACAGAGGATCTCCCTTAGACCTGGAGCCCTGCCACCCCCCCATATTTGTATAGTAAAGACATCAATCTTTCCGAATTATGTAGCCAGAATTTTCATTGATTCTCATACACACACACACACACACACACACACACACACACACACACACAAAACCTTTAAAGATATTTTCTTAAAGAAATATGTGAAATAGTCTTAGGAACACAATAAACTTTGAAAAAACACAATCTGGTATGAAATAGGTATTTTAGATAAAAAAAAAACCCACTACTTTTGAAAACACCAACTGGGGTATACACAGCTCAGTCAGGAGAGTGAACTGATGTTAGTTGCCTACGCATTTTAGTTAGAGATGCCAGTTTGGAAAAGACAACTGCTAGAGTTTGCTCTCCGTTGCTGTGATAACTGTGGCCAAAAGCAGCTTAGTAGAGAAGAAAATTCACATCATTTTGTACGTTACAGTCCACCTTCAAGGGGCCAAGGCAGGAACCAAAGAGAAAATCGACTTCACTAGTTTGCTTCGGTTGCTTTTGTGAGCACCTAGGAATGGTGCCACCCACAGTGGACTTGGCATCCTTTCACACCAGTCATCGATCAAGATGATTCCCCACGGGCATGCCTACAGGTCAGTCTGAAGGAATCAGTTCATAAGTTGAGATCCCCTCTTCCCAGGTGACATCTAATTTGTGTTGAATTGATCTGAAATTAGCCACCACCATAACTGAGCCATTTCAAGAAACATCAGCAGTCTTTTAGGTCTGGCCTAGTGCTTTCTCGTGTCTTTCTACTCTCTTTTATTAAGAATTTGTTTCTGTATAACATTATTCAAAAAAGGACTTTTAGGAAAGGTGTAAGAGAGTGGCCTGAAGAAAATAAGAAAACCAGCAGGGCAGGACTCTGGGGATGTCTGGCTAGAGAGCTATCTTAAATGGAGTCGGGACTATATGCTTTAAGGTGTCAACACTGGACAGGATGTGAACAAGGCCCTGCCATTTGTACAGTGTCAACTCTTGACAGTCTTGCCTTGAATCTGTGTGCTTAGGCACTGGACTCTCAACTGTCCCCAAGGCCACCAGCCTCTGAGTCTTGTGTGATCATCCCTCCGACATCTGCTCTCTTTTTTCCACACCTTCCCTGCCACACGGACTGTCCCCTCGCACCATAGTTCTTCCATTTCCATCTCTTGACTACATAAACACATGCGGACGTGTGCGCAATAGTAGAAAATGTATCTGAAGGAACCAGTTCTAACTATGGGTGGGTTTGTCTATGTGCATGTGTACGTGTATGTGCGGCATATGCGCCTACAGAAGTCAGAGGACAATCTCAGGTATCTTCCCTCAGCTGTTACCCATACTTTCTCTTATTTGACACAGGGTCTCCCACTGGACGGGGACTCACTAAGAGGGCTAGGCTGGACGGTTGCCCAGTAAGTGCCAGAGGATAAGGCAGGAGCTCATAAGTCAGCTCCGGCTATTTAAGGACTTCCATAATACTTCTAGAACCTGTCTCTTCCTTCACAGTGCTGCAATTACAAACACGCATTAATGTGTGTTCTGGAGTTTGAACTCAGGTCCTTACACTTGTGGAGCTAACACTTTACTGACAGAGCCATCTCCAGCCCTTCCTCATCCCTTTCCTTAATGACACGATGAGTGCTTACTCCCATTTGACAAGTGAAAAGATCCACTCACCCAGTTAGTCCTTCCTTGCTAATGGAACTGGACTCAACCCAAAAGCTCTTCAATGAAGGCAACTTGTCCTGCCCACCACACCCTGAGCTCTCCCTCCAGACTCCAAGCTACCTGGAGCACTTTCCTTGTTTGTTCTTACACGCTATGTTGCACTTAGCCTGGGAAAAGTGCGCATCAAGGTTCTATCAAAGGAATGCACTTTAATAACATCCATTCCTTCACATCACGGTGTGCAAAGTCACTGTGGTCACCCGTTGATTGTGCCCTCTCAGGCCCGATAAAGGCTGGAGATGGCTCTGTCAGTAAAGTGTTAGCTAACAAGCATAAGGGTTCAATAGAGACAATGGAAAGGTTTTCACTGTAAGGCCTGGGAGCCAAGTACCGCTCTAAGGTCTAATTGCATCTCCTCTAATCCTCACAAAAAAAGTGCAGGGAACTCCGTCCCATCCATCCTTCAGCCCATTTTATAGATGGACGAACTAGAGATAGAGTTCATTGAGCCGGGCAACAACACTTCTTCCCAAAGCTCATACACCTAGGAAAAAGAGGCCTGAGGGCTGAAGCCATGTGGCTGGCTTGTAGCTCACACCCGTCACTGCATCCCACTACTGTCCTCAGCTCAGGAGACTCCCATGCACAGACAGTACATATGGATATGAACAAGTACAGGGTGCTTCCTGTCTCTCAAGCAGTGAGTTCTCAGGAGCACGGGTTTTCCATAGGAGTGACATGGTCAACATACTGGAAACATGGCTCTAGAGTTCTCCAGCGCCAGAGGCCAATGTGGTGAGAGCATAAGAGGGAAATAGCAGAAAGGAAAACAGATGACTCTGCACTGGAGAAAAGACAAGAATGGCAAACTTCTGACTGCTGATTGTTGTAAGATGCGATGCTGGGAAACTGCAATTAGGAGAGGCATGCTGTGGACCCAAGAGAGAGAGAGAGAGATTCTAGATCACACAAGAATTTGCCTATTCCTCCAATGTTTAGAATCCTGTATGCCTTCCCTGAACTGGAGATCATACCAGAAGTCTTAGGTCTGGAGAATTGTATTTCAATAAATAGCTACTTGTGGGCTGACCAGTGTCAATTTTTAAGGGAAAATATGATCAGGAAGTTATAGTCTGCTTCCTACAATGCCTGAAGCTTCCTATCCCCCTCCCCCAAATGAAAGAAAGACACTTTCCAAGGGTCCTGTGGGAGACAAAATCATTGCTGATTTCTTTGGCCTGGGCTCTCACAAGTGTTACAAAACTGTGTCTCTGCCCACAGGGCACATGCCAGTGTTAAACAACTACTGTCAAGATGTCCTGGGATTCATGAGAACCCACTGAGAGAAGAGGCCATTCTGCCGAAGGGTCACCTCTCTGTCTTTCAATCCTATTTATGTGTTGACTTTTGGTCTTTATCAACGTTTGAAAGCAAACAAGGGCTATTTCTCTTTGTGAAAGTTGATGACTTCAGGTGGAGAGAGAACAGCTGTGGCAGACAATTCTGGAAACACAGCGAAATAGCCTGTCTTCACATAAATGTTTATGGAAGCAGGAAGACTGAAGAAGAAAAACACAGCAGAAAATTGCATGACTCACAGGCTGAGTGCCTTCTAAATAAAGCATCTCTCAGAGTTTCCCAGGAGATGCTCTATGCGAGAAGGCGGCAGAGCTCGTGGGGGCAATGAAACCATGTTTAAAAATGCCCCCCCAAACAAAACTCAAACCCAAAAAAACAGTGCACCCAAAAGTCACTCGGGGGGATCATTCTGTTCCTTTTGAGGTTTAAGAGAACACTCGCCTCAAAGGAGAGCAAGAAATCCTGGAGGTCATCCCACTCCAGCTGGTGCTGAGTCTCTGGCAGCGCTCAGCTCCTGATTGGACCACCGTGTAGAGGAGGAGCTGTGGCCCTCAGCTCCTGATTGGACCACCGTGTAGAGGAGGAGCTGTGGCCCGGTGCTATGCCTCCTGCTGACTCAGAGATCTTCCTGTGATAGAACCTGGCCAACTGAAGATCATCGAGTTTAATTTTAGATCTTGAGTGCTGGATCTGGGAATGTTTGCAAACTAGACGCGGGCTCCGTTGACACTGGCATGTGAATTGGAAAGAAAGTTTTCAAGTCTTTGAGTCTTTACACTGTCCAGTCCACTGTACCCCCCCCACAAAATTGTGAATTTGTAATAATTTAGAGGAAGCCTTCTGTACTGGCTGGTTTTGTGTGTCAACTTGACACAGGCTGGAGTTATCACAAAGAAAGGAGCTTCAGTTGGGGAAGTGCATCCATGAGATCCAGTTGTGGGGTATTTTCTCAATTAGTGATCAAGGGGGAAGGGCCCCTTGTGGGTGTTGCCATCTCTAGGCTGGTAGTCTTGAGTTCTGTAAGAAAGCAAGCTGAGCAAGCCAGGGGAAACAAGCCAGTAAGAAACATCCCTCCATGGCCTCTGCATCAGCTCCTGCTTCCTGACCTGCTTGAGTTCCAGTCCTGACTTCCTTTAGTGATGAACAGCAATGTGGAAGTGTAAACTGAATAAACCCTTTCCTCCCCAACTTCCTTCTTAGTCATGTCTGTGAAGGAATAGAAACCCTGACTGAGGCATCTTCTTTGGGCATTACTCTGCAAGTGACAGGCACTCCTCCTGACTCTAGATCTCACACATAGAACTTAGTATTGTTCTTCACACTTAGGAGTTTCTGACTAGGAAGATCTAGAAAGTTGTAGAAAGCTGCGGACTAGAATTTAATTCTCTTCCCATTCGAGTCAATAGGTCTTGAAGCTATTAGAAAGCGCGTTAGAAATAGTCTCTAGGTTCTCCTCGCAGCTTAGTAATGACAGGCTCCTGTGATCTGATAGCAGGTTGGCAATGTGGCATCAGGTGAGCTAGTTAGAACAATCATCTTTGGTGCCTCCTATTTAGAAGCAGTTAAGCAATGAAACGCTTCAAAGGAACAATCACTTTCTAGGATGGGTTCCGCTGTATGTTAAAGAGTCATATTATTCAATGAGTTGACTTGTTCTGAGTCAACTCCCACAAAAAAAAAAAAATAAAAATGCAGGACACCCAGTCAACTGAATTCTAGATGAACAGAAAGGCATTTTAAAGTGAATGCCTGCTCCATGATTTGTTTTCTTATTGGGGTTACCCTGGAAAACACTTTAACAAGGGCAATGGTATATTTTAAATGACAACACAGTGAGACCTGTGGGCTTTCTGAGTTTCCATGCATTAAAAACACATTCTGAGTATTTTCCTCCAAGAAGTGAGGAATCTAGATGAAGGAAATCTTTAATAGAAGCAGGAAGCTAGCTATTCTGGAAGGGCTTCACTCAGCCATCGACATGTACTGTAAAGGGACACCCCAGAAAGCTAGGATAGTGGGACTCAAAAAAAAATAGTGAGAGAATTTAAGAAGTTCTGAGGTGACCCAACACTTCCCCTAGGCAGGATCCCAAATCCCTACCATTCTGACTCCTTCCCCTAGGCAGGATCTCAAATCCCTACCATTCAATGACTCCATGGTCTCCCGTAGGAGAAAGGGAAGAGATGGGGGTGGGGCTCCCAGCAGTATTTTACTGTACTTTTGTTTGGCATTAGCTGGGTTCTAGACATGAAAACAATCTCATTCTTAATTCAGTCCATGTGCAGCAGAGCCGTGCACCGGGAGATCTGGCTTTTACTAAAAGCTATTAACAAGCATGTTTGATCACAGGAAGTCTCGAGTAGTGCTTGCTTCTAAAACACAGTGAGCGGGCGCTGACTGGCCTCTAGAGGGGAGGCCCAGATTTGTGTGTCAGACCTTTGGTAACTTCGACAGAGCTCCAAGGCAAGTGGAAGATGGGACCCGGAGGAAGATTCCCAAGCCAACCCCCAGTGTGGGCAAGAGGCCCGTCCTGCTCTGTTCCGCGTCCTGCGCTGTTCGGAGCGCTTCCTTCCTGTCCGGGGAGGCGAGTTGCTGAGGCTGTTTCTGGGCAAGCAGCCATGTTGGGATATGGCCTTAGATAGCCTGCAGCTGGGCTGAGTGGGCGTCTGTCAGACTCAACAGAGGCAGCTCCCTCCATCCTGCCTGGACAGCTGAATGGAGCTTCTGAGAAGAGCCTTTGATTTATCGGTGGCCCGACAGCCCTGGGTACTGTAGTTCAAGTTCTAGGAAGCAAAGCTGCGTCAGATGAAGTTCTAAGTATACAGACAGCACACACATACACACACACACAAAGAGAGAGAGAGAGAGACAGACAGACAGACAGGCACACACATACAGAGAGACAGAGAGAGACAGACAGACACACACACACACACACAGACAGACAGAGAGACAGACAGACACACACACACATACAGAGAGAGAGAGACAGAGACAGACAGACAGAGAGACAGAGACAGACAGACACACACACATACACACACACACACACGGGGGAGGGGGACAGGAGGAAGGAGGCATGAAGAGCCAGACTGGACTGAGTACATCTATATCCATGCTCCTGCCTCCACCTCATTGGTGTGGGATGGAACTGAAGGGCACCAGCGCTGCAGGGTGCATATACTCCTACATGGGTGACATCGCTGACCTGAGACCATCACTGGACAAAACCTGACATGGATTCTTTTTCTCTTCCTTCCCACTGATTGTTTTCATGAAAGCTATGGGTTGAAATCTAAGGATAAGGGATCAGACTCTCTGTGGAAGAACCTGGATGTCTTATTTTCTAACTCAGAGTGTCATGGCTGCTCTGCTTACAAAGACTACAGCAGCAAAGACTCACTTGGAGAAGAAACAGAAACCCAGACTCCCAGTTCCTGTTGGTCCTATTTTTAATCTCTGAGTCTCAGTGACTCTCCATCTCCCTCCCTTCCCCTCCCCACCCTCACCCTGGCCTCAGTCTCATTAGAATCCAAACACACACCTGGCCCAAGAAAGGAGGACGACATGCATACTGGGGAGAGTCAGCATCTGCTGCTATCAGCAAGGAGAGGGGTGTGGGGGAGACTCTGCCCCATCTCAGTCACTGGGGCAGGTAATTAGAAATGCTGGTACGTTTGCATGTATCTGTTCATAACAAACAATCCTCTCCTTGGGCTAGCTGTCTGCCTCAGCTCAGATGCCTTGGCAATTCCAGACAGGTGGGAAGAAGGAAGATGGGGGAGGGGAAAGGCTGGGTTTGTGGAAAGAAGTCTGACCAGTGGCTAAGGAGGCAGAGAAAGCATGATGTGCCTTTATGCCTTCAGGACCAGCACAGTCTACCTTTAATTTTAGCGTGGCCTTTCTGGTGGCTAGCTCTGACTTTCTTGACTCTCCTACAGACTCTTGAGCATGGGCACAAAGCTCTGTAATCAATCGCTCCAATTCGTGCTATCTTGCACTAGGTACTCAGAATTTGCTGCACCACCCAAGCTTAAATAATTTAATAATTCAAATAGAAGTTGGCACACTTAGTAAAAACAAAGAATCTGCTTTACCAAATTGTTTCAGTTGGAGAATTCCCATTTATTCTCTTTAGTCTTGGATAATCTTGAAATAAATTGCTGATATACAGTGAATTTAATAGGTAGTATTTTTGATGCAAGTGAGGAATATTTTGAAGTAGTTTAATTGATTTTGTTTTTTAATAACACAACTCATTTGGATAGGGATGAGTATTCCCAAGTAGCAAACTTGAAAAACTAGCCCTGTTGTATCGTTTCTACAACAGACAGGCCCACAACAGCAAATCAAGCCAGTCTACAGTGAGCTGATGCTCTTGTTTCTGGAATTCTCCTAAACCTCAGCCATCTTGGGGGATCCCAGAGGTCAGAATTACCTCATGTCACAGCAAAATTCTCCTGGCTGTAAACATGGTTCCGGGAAACAGGAAAACCTAGAACAAATGTGAAGCTGTGCTGGGTTGGGAAGGTTGTGACGTGGAACTTCCACTTTCCTGGCGTCCATCACTACTTATATGTCTTTGAATCCTTCCCTTCTTCATGCCTGGTGAGTTTCTCTTTTCTTTCTTGGAATACCCATTGCCAATCCCAAACAGCAAAGACTACCACCAACTGGATGGCTAGTGTGGACTCTTCACAGTGAATAGTTTTGTGTTTTATAAAAACAAACAAACAAACAAAAAAAAGTTTAGCAACTTCATAGCACATCAGGGCCACAAACAAACAAAAAAAGTAACAAGGTGCTAGGAAGGTGGCTTCGTGGGTATAATAATTAGATGCAAGCCTGAGGAATCACCAACCACTGTGGGAAATCCAAGTGCATCAAGGAGTGCCTGTACCCACCCTGGTGAGGCAGATAGTAAGGAGGTAAGGACTTGCTACATAGGCAGGCTAGCCAAATGGGTAAGTTCTAGATTTAGGAAGACATCTTGTCTCAGAAAATGAGATCGAGACTAGTAAAAGAAGACAAGTTCACACCCAAGGACACCCATACACAACCTACAAGAAGACAAGCTCATACCTGCCACACAAACATGCACACATGTATACACTACATACATGAAGACAGGCTCACACCCACCCACACCCATGCATACGTGTATACACATCATACAAAAAGATAAGCTCATATCCACCTTCACCCATGCACACATGTATACACAACCTACAAGAAGACAAGCTCATACCTGCCACACACACATGTACACATGTATACACTACACACAAGAAGACAGGCTCACACCCACCCACACCCATGCATATATGTATACACTACACACAAGAAGACAAGCTCACACCCACCCACATCCATGGACATATGTATACACTACACACAAGAAGACAAGCTCACACCCACCCACACCCATGCACACATGTATACACTACACATAAAAAATAAAGTCACCAAAGTTCCTATTTCCTGTTAGTTTTGGTGTAAATCAGACTGGCACTGTCTCTTTTCCCTCCTACCACACACTGACTCTTGTTTCACAGGGAGGTGCAGGGACAGCCACCCTCCCTAAGCGACCTTAGTGACCACCGGGAAGAGAATTAGATTTTGACTCCCATGTGTGAGGGCAATGCTTCCTGTTTGTTGATCAGCTGACGGGAGGCAGAAGCACTGAAGAGAGCAGCCTCCTGATGCCTGTGAGGGATTATGTAGCGGGATTAATTAAGATGGAGGACCTTTGCTACATGAAGGTCGTGAGTAGAAGGAGAATTCGAGCAAAGCTCCCACTTCCACCTCTTACTGCTTCCTGATTGGATGGAGGGTGGGCGGTGCCTCTCGCTTCAGCTCCCATGCCTCAGGCTCGTGATGGACTCTACCATGATCCAAAGCAGACCTTCCTCTCCTCGAGATGCTTTTGTTAGGTGTTTAAACACATCAGTGAGAAAATTAATGGATACAGCAAAGATTTACCTAATAACAGGATCCATCGGGTCAACTCGGCGCCCCTGATTTCCATTATTGACATCATGTCGAAGGGTGACCTACTCTCGCAGAGACAGATATGAGAAAGTAAAGAGTATATTCTAGAATTTTAAAACGTTATCTAATAAATGATCCAACCCAAAGGGATGGGAACATTTAACAAGGTTGCAAGTCAATCTTAGAAGCAAGAGAAAAGAACTGACGGCATATCCCATCTGTTTGGTAACCAGGGTATCCCCTTATATAAACATTAACTCAAAAAAAAACCAAACAAAACAATGAGTAAAGCCATTACCTCAACTCCCCTTATGTGACTGAGACTTTTTGCCTTGTCTGATTTTCTGTGGTGTACAAGCTTGGGTATTTTAGGGATATGGTTGGTACCGTGACAAACCAGTGCTGAGTTCTGCAGCCATCCCAGATGTAGATGAGAGCACACGCCTTCCCTCCCCCAAGACCAAGGTTCGCTGGTAAGTTACTGCTGCCATCAGAAATAGTCACAATGAGATTGGGCACGGTGACAAGGACTGTCCAGTGCTGGCTGAGCTCCATGCCTGGCGGCTGAGAGAGACATGCACATGTGTGCTGGGGGCCTGTGAGCTCTGCATTTGAGAGTAAGACCCGGCTTTGAAGAACACTGGGGTGTGTTGTTCCAAGCATCCTGCTGACCTGAGGGTTGCTCTGATGTGACACCCTGCCCCCAAAACCCCCTAGTCGGGAACATGACGCTGGGCAGAGAGGCAAGTGAACACATTCTAAAGTGCAGCAGAAGTGCCAGGGAACAGGCTTTTGTTAATGACTTTGTCGTTTCTGTGACAGTGTCTGACGAAGCCGTTTAAAGGAGGAAGGGTTACCTCAGCTCATACTTTGAGGCTACCATCTACAGAGATCATGAAGTAGCTGGTCACATGGTGTCCGCAGTCAGGAGGCAGAAAGAGATGCGTGCTGGCACAGAGACACAGAGCTCAGCAAGTCTCTCAGCACTCCTGAGCGCTTTGTGTCACTGGAAGACCTTGAGACCCACGCTCCCTTGTGTGGTAACTCCAGTGGCCCCTCGGATCCATCACGCCTGCTTAAGTCACCATAAGTGCCCTCCCTCACTTGGGAGTCGGTCGGTCTCCCTGCCTATTCTGCCTAGAGGATGCCTGCTGCAGTGGCTTGCACAGGCTTCTCCACAGAACCCTAGAGCCAGGATAACTTTCTTATCCCACAGCTAAGAGTCGTCGTTGTTTCCTGGTCAAATAATTGAGATTATAAAGCAATGTAGGAGGCTCGTCACGATTAGCACCTAGATACAGAAGTGAAGAAACATTTGAATAAGATAGAACAGGAAGTGAGAAACAGCCCAGAAGGAAGTAGGATACAGTCTACAGTACAGAAGAGGCTCTTTCTGAATAGGAGGAGTCTTAATAGAGCTGGGCCTGTGGTCATTTTGATCAAAGCTACCAAATTTCCCAACATCCTTTGCAGTTAGGCAGGAGCAGGTTTTGCATAAGTTCTGATCATTGAGATCCAGAATCAGAACATTAAAATTCTTTGTAAAATGCAGATTACATCCGCAGATCCAGCTGTTAGCCTCTGCACCACCTACTCCTGCATCGTAAAGAAGACTCTAGCGCTCACCCGGATGACAACTAGAAGCATTCTTCGTTGTAACTATGCCCCGTTCTCTTTCCAAACACCTGGAACATATTACTTCTATGATCTGCTACTTTCAGTTAGGTTTCAAAGAAGTCTCTAGTGATCTGGAATTTCATTGTGAAAACCTGTCGGAGGAATAGGTCTTAGAGATCCTCAAAGCTACTCTGCTAAGAGAATGTCATCTTTTAAAAGACTAAACTTGGAGTGCTTAGAATCCTCGTGGCGTATCTCACCAGTGTTAGAGCTGTAAGTATAACTGAGAACTGTGGTTCGGATGTGGTTTGAATCTCTTGCCCAGGTGCTAGTGTGAAGTCGTGTGGATTGCTAGCCACCATGGAAACTGTGCAAGGCAGAGCCTGTTGTATCTCTGGGTCCTTCTGGAGAGATGCAAGGAGGTCAAACAAGATTCCTAATACGTTCCCATGAAGCTGAATTGTTCTGAAAGAGCCTTCACTCTGGGGTCCCGTCTGGTATCCGGTCAGCCCCTCCCACTTACACACCTGTCAATCACTGGGGCACTATTCATCCCTGAACTGACAGAGCCCGGGGACCACTACTCTGTGGCCTTTCTCTAATGCCTCCAAAGCCAGGAGGTAATTCAATCTCTTGTCTTTATAAGTACTCAGCCTTGAGTATTTCACTACAGTCACAGTACAGACACTAATGCACTGACCATATTATCAATACCGTGAGAGACCAGAGCCCCTACCCCCCTCCACTAAACAGATTCTATGTTCACATCACACTGTAGAACATTTGACAAGGCCCATTGATAAATGAGATGGAGTGTCAGGGCAGGCCAGGGTTTCAAATCAGAGAGTTCTTCCCGTGCTCATGTACTATCTACTTCTCTAACACAGCCCATGGGACCTAGAAACTAAATTCAAGATGTCTTCAATCTATACAGAATTTTGACTCTGACCAATCAGAAAAGACTCTAGGAGTGGAATAACGTCTAACTATTCCAGAACATCCTAGTATGATATCAACCGAACAGTCCCACCAGCACCGTAGAGGCAGTCACATCATTGTGTCTGTGCCATGTGGGACGTGCCAGGTCCACAGAAGGACCACCATGTGACTTTCTCTGGTGGGAAAGCATTTAGAAGAAAAAGAAACCCGGAGATCTTTTGGGATAGATTTTTTGGAAGGTGACCAGGATTTAGTGTATGATTTTTCTTAACCATTGTCTGCTAGGTTTGAAGGATTCTCTCTCTCTCTCTCTCTCTCTCTCTCTCTCTCTCTCTCTCTCTCTCTCTCTCTCTGTGTGTGTGTGTGTGTGTGTGTGTGTGTGTGTGTGTGTACACAGACAAGCAGTACAGCTGACCTACGCTGGTGTTGGGTGTGTGACTGGGAGCCCTGGTGTTGGGTGTGTGACTGGGAGCTCTGCCTCCTATAGTTACAGAAACAAGAAACTTGAACACCCTCAGCCTGGACTTAGGGCATTCAGGCCGCAGGAGTCCTAATGTCTGAAGTGATATTTTGAAGTGCAGCTGTCGTCCTTCTGCATCTGAGTTTCCCTTCTTGGGTCTGGTTCAGCACAGCATACTAGTAAACGATCATTCATTTCAGTCCTTACAAGAGCCCAGAGGCTAATGTTAGATAATAGTTCTTATCAGACTTGCATCTTGTTTTGGCCTTGTAAGCCCAGAGGATCCCAGACCCTCAGAAACCACTCAGAGTCATCTCTTCGGTCTCAGCTGATGCCTTCAAGGCCCATGGAGTTCTGCCTGGTCTGATCCCACAAGAGAGCAGGGTATTCTGGGTCGTGGTCCCAGGGCCTATTCCTGACAGTGGCATTCATTTCCATGTTTCCCTCCCTGTGTCCCTGGAGACTAGCAGCTGAGCTACAGTGAGTCAGCCATTTGTGCACATGGAGGCCATCTTGAAGCTCTCCTCTGTGTTGAGCAAGCAGATTTAGCAGCTGTTAAGGACCAGCAGTGTCCAATAGATCCTGACCACAAGCTTGGGTTGGCTCCAAGAGATGCCCTGTGTACAAGGTCTGGGGACTCAGGCAAGCATCTAAGGGCCAGTTGGTATGGGGCCTATTTCCTTCACAACAGGCACAGCTGTCTCTGGGTGCCCTGTGAAGAGATCCAGCTGCAGACTTAGCAAACATCTTGGTTATCTGACCTTGAACTGTTTCTTGGCCTCAGATATGAATGTGATGACTGACAGCCAGAACATTCTTCAAGGCCAGATTACCAGTTAAGCCTGGCTGGCCAGTAGCTGGGTGCTTTTGCCTCTACTTGGTGAATCATTTAGGATGCTTAAATATTCCCAAACCTTTAACTGATGACTGGTGTCTAGCAAATAAATATCCTTAAATGGCACTCTTTTTCAAGGCCCATTTAACAGAAATATCTGTTAAGTTCACTGCCAGGTGCGGCTTTATCACTCAGCCCAAGTTTTATACGTATAAATAACTTCCCCCTCTGAAATGGGGGCCATGCAGATAGAGAAATCTATTTATGGTTTTTTTTTAAATGAGCTGAATGGATAGAATTTACTCAATATGGACACCTCTGGAAAGATGTGGCAGATGTTAGCTTTTGAATTAAAAATAACAGCTTCTTGTTTCGTAGGAGCTTTGTGGTGGTATGCTGACTTTCAGATATTACCAGAAACGTGATGGCTTAATGTGAACACCATCGTGGACCATATGTTTTGGTCTGAGGAGTTGGCAGCCTTTCTTTGGCTTCCTGGATACAGGGCTCTTTATATCGAGATCTTACAGAAGGAATGGGAGGAGTGTGCAGAAGGCTTGGCCCTTCAAAGTTCTGATGCCGTTTTTGAGGTGACTGCTCATGGCAGCTCTGGATAGGATTCTAATGGCTTAACCTGGCCCTCCAAGTGTACCAGTCACCGTCTGGGGAAAGCCTTGTACTTTGGTACTTTCTGAGTCTGCCCTCACACTCCTACCCTAATTTAATCAGTCTTTTTGGAAGACAAAGATTGGGTCTTGTTAACTGTGTCATCCCGAGGATCCAGCAGAGAGGAGAGAACCCAGGATGCCAGAAACCTGAGCTGGGATAGGGGGAGAAGGACTCCCAGAGTTGGAACTTCAGGTGTCCTATGAGGTGAATAGTATTTTAACCAAGTTAATGTTAAAAGGGCAAAGCCTCTAGATAGGGCAGAAGATAATGCCTGTGTGGTCTGCTTTGTCACCGTGATCTGTCTCATCCATTTACAACTGAGGCTGGAGAGGTGGCCCAGTGGGTAAGAGTACTCACAGTTCTTCCAGAGGACTCGCTTCAATTCCTAGCACCCACATGGTGGCTCACAGTCGGCTACAACTCTAATCCCAGGGATCCAATGCCCTCTTCTGGCCTCTACTGGCACTATCCACCTGTGGTACAGACATACATGTAGGCACCCTCCCATAACATATTTAAAAGATCATTTTACTGAAACTATCCTTGGAGAATGCTTTTAGTATTGATACTCAGTCTGTTGACACTGGATGCCATGATTATAGCAAAATTTTATCAAAGGAGATTTATTATTAAATCAAACTGCATTCATTTTTAAACAGTTCTTTAAGGAACCTCAATAGCTGGAGGCAGAGCTCCTTGTGGCACCGTCTGCATTTAGAGAGAACAGTATCAGACAGCAGCATAGTGCTGAGGCCAGCTCCCGCCCTTCTAGCTTATGTTCCAGCTCAAATGAGGCCGGGTGGAAGCAGGCTGATGTTTCAAGAGATGTCTCCCAAGGCAGTGAACCTGTCTCTGTCTCCTTCACCTATTCAGAAGCTTTTGATGCAAACTAGTGAGGAACTGTGTTCACAAAGAAGAAGTCCCCACTTCAAAGACTTGGGCCTAAGCTTAGATCACAGGAGAGACCCAAAGACTCTTTACTTTTCTGTCTCTCTTTAGAGTTGGGAAACAAAGTGGAGGCCTTGGTGAGTTCCTGTTCCCAAGGTTAAACTTTGTCTAAAGAGGAACTAGCCGAGGAGGAAAATGGTCTTTCTCAAAGCCGTGAATGGAAGTTAACCTTCAGAAGGATACTACTCAACTCCACCAACTGAAAAGAAACACAATTTTGTCTTTCTTAAGTGAATGCTTAAGAACGCACCATCCAAGAACCATGGAGTCCTGGTCTTAGAGGGAAATAACCCATCGGCAAACCCTATAGATTTGCAACGACTCACATGACAGTATGCCTGCCCAGTGGAGTATCCCCAGCAAACAGGGTCTTTGTGAACAGATGCAGCGGGGTGGACTATGTCCCAACCTTAAACCTGAGAGAATGTGAGAGGGTTACATTCATCTCTGCTGAGATTGTGACTCACACTCTTTCACATACCAGAGGGGGACAAAAGAGACGCTCAAATAAGCAACCAGGCCCACAGGGGCCAGGGCACGCTGACTTGGCGGGAAGGAGATGTGGTTGAAATGGCATGAACAGATTGGAATGCCCAACCCTAATCTTCAAAACAGGTGCCACCACAGCCCCCGCACAGTGTGACTTAGCCACGGCATTGACAACTGTGCACATATTTTGATTCTCTCAATGACGAATAATGATGAATGAATTCAGAGGAATTTGAGGGTGCATATAGAGTCATGGTAAGCATTTATCATTGTATGCATTGTGCTGGGTCATGAGGAAGCTACAAAGACTTGCAATGACGCAGTCTCTGCTCTGAGATTACTTAGATTTAGTTACAATTTTCCAAGAAAATATGTAAGTTAGACACATATAAAGAGAGCTAGAGCTAGATCACAGACAGGTAGGTAAATAGATGATAGATGATAGATAGATGATAGATAGATAGATAGATAGATAGATAGATAGATAGATAGATAGATAGATGATAGGTAGATGATAGATAGATAGATAGATGATAGATAGATAGATAGATAGATAGATAGATAGATAGATAGATAGATAGTGATAGATAATAGATGATTGATAGATTGCTGATAGGTAGATAGATGATAGATAGATAGATAGATAGATAGATAGATAGATAGATAGATAGAGATAGATGATTGATTGGTAGATTGCTGATAGGTAGATAGATGATAGATAGATAGATAGATAGATAGATAGATAGATAGATAGATAGATGATAGATGATAGGTAGATGATAGATAGACAGATAGTGATAGATAATAGATAATTGATAGATTGCTGATAGGTAGATAGATGATAGATAGATAGATAGATAGATAGATAGATAGATAGATAGATAGATGATAGATGATAGATGATTGATAGACAGATAGCTGATAGGTAGATTGATAAATAAGTGATAGCTAGATAGACGATAGATGAATAGATAGATAGATAGATAGATAGATAGATAGATAGATAGATGATAGATGATAGATGATTGATAGATATTTGATAGATTGATAGATAAGTGATAGATGATAGATAGATAGATAGATAGATAGATAGATAGATAGATAGATAGATAGATAGATAGATGATAGGTAGGTAGATGATTGATAGAGAGATGATATAGAGATTATAAAAGGCATATAGAGGAGAAAATTAGTTAAAGATAGATGAAAGAAAATAAGGCAGACACTGTAATAAACCTTCCAATGTTGTCTAGAACTTTGGAACACCCATAGGTTCTGCAACACTGAGTGAGGAGATAGTGCTCTCCACCTTCCGCTGTTAAGGAGACACTGAGAAACTTTGAGTTTTAGGGGAAACTGTTCCTGTGAGAAGTAAAGGGTCACAAATAAAGAAGTGGTCCTTAACTCCTGGAAAGTAGATGTGGATGGCAGTGCCATCACTGCCTTAGGGGTCAGCTCTTCATCACCTTAGGGGTCAGCTCTCCATCACCTTAGGAGTCAGCTCTCCATCACCTCAGGGGTCAGCTCTCCATCACCTTAGGGGTCAGCTCTTCATCACCTTAGGGGTCAGCTCTCCATCACCTTAGGAGTCAGCTCTCCATCACCTCAGGGGTCAGCTCTCCATCACCTTAGGGGTCAGCTCTCCATCACCTTAGGGGTCAGCTCTCCATCACCTTAGGGGTCAGCTCTCCATCACCTTAGGGGTCAGCTCTCCATCACTTTAGGGGTCAGCTCTCCATCACTTTAGGGGTCAGCTCTCCATCACCTTAGGGGTCAGCTCTTCACCACCTTAGGGGTCAGCTCTCCATCACCTTAGGGGTCAGCTCTCCATCACCTTAGGGGTCAGCTCTCCATCACCTTAGGGGTCAGCTCTCCATCACCTTAGGGATCAGCTCTCCATCACTTTAGGGGTCAGCTCTCCATCACCTTAGGGGTCAGCTCTCCATCACCTTAGGGGTCAGCTCTCCATCACCTTAGGGGTCAGCTCTCCATCACCTTAGGGGTCAGCTCTCCATCACCTTAGGGGTCAGCTCTCCATCACCTCAGGGGTCAGCTCTCCATCACCTTAGGGGTCAGCTCTCCATCACCTTAGGGGTCAGCTCTCCATCACCTTAGGGGTCAGCTCTCCATCACCTCAGAGGTCAGCTCTCCATCACCTTAGGGGTCAGCTCTCCATCACTTTAGGGGTCAGCTCTCCATCACTTTAGGGGTCAGCTCTCCATCACTTTAGGGGTCAGCTCTCCATCACCTTAGGGGTCAGCTCTTCACCACCTTAGGGGTCAGCTCTCCATCACCTTAGGGGTCAGCTCTCCATCACCTTAGGGGTCAGCTCTCTATCACCTTAGGGGTCAGCTCTTCACCACCTCAGGGTTCAGCTCTCCATCACCTTAGGAGTCAGCTCTCCATCACCTTAGGGGTCAGCTCTTCATCACCTTAGGGGTCAGCTCTCCATCACCTCAGGGGTCAGCTCTCCATCACCTTAGGGGTCAGCTCTCCATCACCTCAGAGGTCAGCTCTTCACCACCTCAGGGGTCAGCTTTCCATCACCTTAGGGGTCAGCTCTCCATCACCTCAGGGGTCAGCTCTCCATCACCTTAGGGGTCAGCTCTCCATCACCTCAGAGGTCAGCTCTTTACCACCTTAGGGGTCAGCTTTTCACCACACTCATGGGTCGGTTCTTCACTTTGGGGCCCAATTTCTGAGGGAAAGGCACACCTGCTTCAAAGCATTGGGTATGAATGACACTGATGGCTGGGCCACGGCAGGCACCCATAAGTGTTAGCTGCTTTCTCTCTTCCCTTCCATTTCTGCCCATTCATTACATGTACACATAAAGTATGTCATTTCCACGGACCATCTGTTGGCACCAGTTGTGAAGAGCTAGTAGCATCATGGCTCCTAGGATAGTCTAAAACTCTTCTCTTTTCAAAAGAAGCAAAAACTCTCAATAAAATATCAAATGTTTTTAGGGTCATGGCTTAGGGTAAGCCCGGGTCACAAAGAAAATAAATAAACACAAGTTATTCAGGAACACAGTCCAGATAGGTGGCTGCCAGAGCTTCCAGGAGTTGATGGTCATCTGACTGCTTCAGGGACTGGAGCTCTGGGTTTGATATAATGGTCAGCTGATGTGGGTAATGACCTCGCATCGTACAGGAGTCTTCAGGGGCCTGCAACATCAGTGAATGAGTGAACCAGAATACCAGAATTCTCGTGTGTGTGTGTGTGTGTGTGTGTGTGTGTGTGTGTGTAGGGGACTGATTATCAATTCTGATTCTGGGAAGAAGAGAAAGAAACATTCTTTGAGGGTCCAGAGAATTTATTATCATCCTTCGCACAGGTCTGAACTCTAGTTCCTCGCACGCATGCGGACTGCAGAGGATCAAGCTAAGAATCTGACATTCCGAGGCCAGATTGGCAGGGGCCCCGGGTATTTGGCAGAAGTAAATGCAGGACTTCTCAAGGCTAAAGCACCTTCAAAGGGAACGCTTTCAAGAGAGGCACACGCTTCAAAGAAAGGGCCTCAGGCTTCAGAGAAAGTTCCAAAATGTTTGAGTGTAGAGAGAAGGGAGAACAAATCACAGAACAGATAAGTAAACAGGTATTGTGAGGGAGAGTCTGCCGAAACCACACCCAGCAGAAGCAACTGAAAGACACTGGATGAAAACACAAAATGAATATACTTCATAACTTTCAAAAAAATGAATAAAAGGTCAGCCTAAAAACACGAGAACAGTAAAAGAAGCTATGTAAACGGATAAATCCAAATTGAAAAGAAGCAAGTCTACTCCCTGAGAATAAATCTGTGATAAAGTGAAAAAGGTGACTCAGAACACAGTGCAAATAGAAAGATGGATTAGGCGTGGCCGAAGCAAGAAATAATGAAGTGCAGGTGAATCTGGTAAAAAAAGAGTCTGAGTACAGACAAGAAGTGAAGGGACGGGGCAGAGCGGAAAACTCCAGTGTGTACGTTCAATTGGACTGTAAGAAGAGAGTGCTGGAAACAGACAGAGAAAGTTCTCTTGATGAGTCTACCAATCCTCAGAGTTGGGCTCTTCAGTGAATCACAAACAATCTCAGGCTGAAATGGTTAAGAACCTAATAGGTAAAGAGAAAAGACAAACGGTCTACAAAGAGCCACAATTAGGGAGGCATCTGATTTCCCCGCAGGGTAGCTGTGGGAGTTCAAAGACAGGACAATCCTATCACTGAGTGCTGGGAGTAAACAACCCTTAACTAGCACGGGTGCCCAGCGGAAATGCCTCTCAGCAGAGAAAACAAGAGTCGAACACATATGAGAGAAGCTTTTCCCACTAGACCGTCACTAATGGACCTTCTTTGGAGCACAGGGGAGGAAAGTGGTCCCTGAAAGAAGGAGGGACACGAGTGAAAGCTTGATGAATGGAGGGAGCACACGGATGCCACAAACAGGATGAGGCAAAGGTGCACCCACCACGGGCTCATTTGTTCGTCAGGAAATCATCTGCAGAAGGCTCAAATGCTGAAGATGAATCTTACGATGGAACGTATCAAGGGGAAGTTTATAGGACACGCACACCGAATTTCAGGTAGTGTTTGCTGGCCCTCAGAGAGAGCAAATGGAGCTTTAGTGATGATGTTCTGCTTCTAGGGCTAAGCACGTTTTTTGTAGTGGTTGTGTTTATGTTGCAGGGGATAAAACATCACAGCCAAGGAAATGTAAAGTAGCTTTTATTTGGACTTACAGTCCTACAGGGGTAAGAGTCCATCATTATTGTAGCTAGGAAGTGTGACAACGGAGCTGAGAGTGTGTATCTCGAACCACAAGCATGAACAACAGCACAGAATGAGAAAACTGGAAATGGCTTAGTTCTTTAAGCTCTCAAAACCCACCCTCGGTGACACACTTTCTAAGCCCCCCAGCTCTCAAACAGTGCCATTGATTGGTGACCAAGTATGCAAAGATTTAAGTCTATGGGGACATTCTCATTCATAGGGTCACATTAATTTATATTCTTTGTACCTGTTTGGTTCCCATGACTTAGAAGATTCAAATATCCTCTCAAAATCCACCTCAAAATGTTGACCAACTTCACATGTATTATCTCTGGAAGTAAGTTCCAGAGATAGACTGAAAGACAGAAGGCAAACAGGGCAAGGGAAAAAAAAGAGATTTTATCCCATCTGACATTTCCTAAAATGAATAGCAGATCAAAGACAAGCTGGCCACCTGATGATAGAATCTTCCAGATTTTTTTCATATGACACTTTGGTCATGTTATATGTATATAGTTTGGTATGGTTTATTTCCTTGTGGTGGGTCCTGGGAAGGTCAATTCCAGTTTTGTGCTCAGCCTTTCTGGTGTTCTCATGATGGGGAGCTGGTGCTGATTCCCTCCCAACTCTCTGTGGCACTGGATGAAGTTGAGGTGGATGACTTCAGAGCTGAGGAGGGTTTTCCCATTAGACTGAGCAAAAAAACCAGTGGGTTTGTAGCCCCACTGCCCAAGTCCATTCTGAGCTTGGCCTAGTAGTAAATAGAGGGACTTGGTTGCTGTAATTCCCTGAACTATGGACAGTTGTACAGACAATGGTATCTAGTCTGTCACAGTTCTATAGATACAAACTAAATGACTGGATGCACCGTGGTCAGCTCTGCCTCTGCCCTAGTGCCCATGAGCATGTGTGTACCCATGAAGATGTGCACACACAGCATGACTACATGGACCATAAACAACTACTCCCTGGCGGGATGTCAGGCCACTTTGAAGAAGGAAACCCATGCCTGGTACTGAAAGTGTGGTCAAAACTCATGCCCTGGGAGGTCATGGGCCCTGTGAGGAAAACTATTGACATTTAGCTAGATGGACTATCCTTGCTTCATTTCTATTGCTATGATAAAGTGCCCTGATAAAAAGCAACAGAGAGAAAGGGTTTATTCTAATTCATAAATCCAGATTCCAGTCCATCACGGCAGGGAAATCAAGGTGAGAGTAATGTAAAACAGCTAGTCACGTGACATCCATAGTCAAGCAGAAAAAGGAGTTCATGAAGACCTGCTGCTAAGCTCATGCTTGCCAGGGCCCAAAGCCCAGGAATGGTGCCATCCACGGTGGGCTCAGTTGTCCCATCTCCAGCAATATAGACCACACAGCCCTCCTCAAACTTGTCTACAGGCCAGCCTGACCTTTACAACCTCTCACCTCTTCCCAAGTGATCATATCATGCTGACAACTTAACATCATATAGACATAATGTCAAACTGCCTTCTAAATTATCTATGTTTATTCCCTTGGTCAGGGACCCCTCTTAATCCTATTCAGAAAGCCCTCTTTGCAGTGAACACAAATGAATGCAGAGACTCGGGTCATCTGAGATGCTGAGAAAAAGTGATGGACAAGGGCTCATCTCCAAACAAATCATTACATTACTCCACTTAAGGTCAGGGAACATTGTAGAAGAGAGGGCAGAAAGAGCAAATAATGGAAGACGTGGACAAGGACACTGAAATCCCATCTTCTAGACACTGCACGGCCAATGTGTTTAGTGTCCCCATAAAAGCTGACACTAATTACACCAGGTTGGCACAAGGAAGGCCCTCTCAGGAGTCAGTCATGGACCAGGGAGGAGCTCATGGCACCTACTGATGATCTACTGGCTACTGGGGTGCTGTGGAGATGAAGAGTCATTATCTTCAGTTGTATGCCCATTGGTAAAACTAGGCTCCAATGGACAGTCCCAGTTCCACGGTCAAAGTCAGAAAGTTACAGACAAAATCCAAAGGCAAGAATGTGGAGGACAGCCTGGAAGAGGAGACAGAGTGGGGAGTCACAGGGAAACAAAGGAGACGGGGTGGGGAGCTGAGAGCGATCAGAAGGCTAAAAAGCATGTATATTATGATGTTCTCAAAGAACAACTAACGTAAAAGCTCAAATAAAAGGAAATGTGTACAGCCATGCACACACAAGGCATCACTTATGCAGAAACTTGCACCATCAATTTATGCCCACGAAATTTCTAAGAGTATCAAATGTGGTCATAAAAAATATGAGTTATTACACATTGGAATTCAAGTAGTTGGCAAAAGACTGGATAACCAGTTAGAAGAGCCCAGGAACTAAAGGACCCAGGGCCTGCATGCAGTATAAGCAGAGTCTGAGGTCACCCAGCAGTGCCCTCTCTTTGAAGGATGAAAAATAAAGCAAGTGGTCCCCCTGGTTACAACCAGAGAAACTCAGATATTCACATGCGTGACTCTCCTCTATTCACGGATCCAATTGCAATGAAGACACTCTTCTCCATCTTAAGCGCTGGTCAAGGATTTTTCTTAGCACTAGTTTCTCTTCATGATTGTGGTGAGCAGGCAAGGAAGACATTGCAGAGTCTAAAGGGGTCCAGAACTCCAGAGGACAAATCTTGATCTTGGGAGCATAGATGCTGAAGACTAGAGACCGATTAAAGAAAAATAGCCAAAGCACGGGTGTGAAGGCAAGACAGCTCAGTGGACAGGAGAAGTGGAACCGCGTGTGGAGGGACTTCTCTGGAATTCTAACTCCAGAGGCCACAGTCCTTTCTAACATCCTGGGCATCACTGATACCAAGTGCATGAGAACAAGGCAGTGTGCCAGGCTATCCCTAAATGCACTCTTGTTAGAATGTCTTTATTCCTGGGTTCTGCGCGCTGTGCACACTAAGAAACTCTGACGCTATGAAATGAAGGCTAGATTTGAAAACCAAATGGTAAGCATCATTTTCACACGTGAGTGTTTCCCAGGGGACAGCACACTTTCGAGCCTCAACTCTACTTCTCCTCACTACTGCTGCATGGGTTGTGCAGAGACTTAACACCCTTGCCTTACACAGCAGTCAGGACTCAGAGAGCTTGCCCTACCTAGGTCGTACAGCAAAGTGAGCAAGGAGTGGAAGGACCAAGGTAGCAAATCAGGACTTCTTTCAGTATTTTTGGATTCAGCACCCCCTCCCTCTATCCTATCAGCTCCTAATAGACTTGATCTCTGCATCATTAGTGGATGTGGATAATTAGCTCCTTGGATAATAGGTTAAAGAAAACATCCTGAAGATATCTGAACTCCAAGTAAACACAGGAGAAAGGAGTTCACGCTAATCAATAGAACCTTTAATTCCGGTCTCTGTTTTTCGTGTGGTTGGTTTATGAATTAAAGAAGCAGGTCATATTCTATGGAATGTTGTTGTCCCACTGTAGGAGAGTTGGTTTGCTTCAAACGTTGGCATGAGGGCCAGGGAGAAAGCTCAGTGGGGAGAGCACTTGTCATGCAAGTGTGAGGTCCTAAGTTCAGATCCCAAGACCCCAAGTAAAGATGGAGAAGGTAGCGTGCATCTGGAATCACAGCACTCCTATAGCAAGATGGGGGTTATCTTAGGGTTTTACTGCTATGAACAGACACCATGACCAAGGCAGCTCTTCTAAGGACAATATTTAATTGGAGGAGGCTTACAGGTTCAGAGGTTCAGTCCATCATCATTAAGTTGGGAGCAGGGCAGCATCTAGGCAGGCATGGTGCAGGAGGAGCTGAGAGTTCCACATCTTCATCTGAAGGCTACTAGGAGAAGACTGACTTCCATTCAGCTAGGGTAGGGGTCGTAAGCCCAAACTCACAGTGACACTCCCACTCCAACAAGACCACACCTATTCCAACAGGGCCACACCTCCTAATAGTGCCACTCCCCGGGCCAAGCATTATACAAACCATCACAGGAGTGAGACCAGGAGGGTAACACAGCCTAGGCCATTGCACACTGAATGAAGGCCTGTCTGTAACAAGGTACAGGTGAGTAGAGACACCTGAGATTGTCCTCTGACCTCTATGAATGCATATGCCTTAATCCACACACATTCACACACACACACACACACACACACACACACACACACACACACAGATTGGGGGTTAACATAGTCTTTTTATTATTCTTTGAGCACTCCATACAACCCATTTTGGTCAGGTTTGCCCTCTACTCCTCCCTCAACTCTTTCCACTTTGTGTCCTCTTTGTTTTTAAAGACACTATCAGGTGTGATTTGCACTGCTTATATTCTCCTAGGTATGGGGCTATCCTTTGGAGCAGTGGTTCTCAACCTGTGGGTTGTGATTCCTTTCAGGGTTCAAATGACCTTTCCACAGGGGTAGAATGTCAGATATTGTGAACATCAGATATTTACAATTCATGAGAGCACCAAAATTACCATTATGAAGTAGCAATGAAGATAATTTTATGTTTGGGGTCATCACAATATGAGAAATTATATTAAAGGGTCACAGCATTAAGAAGGTTGGGAACCACTGCTGCAGAGCATGGTGAACGTAGCGGGCCACACTCTTGAAGAAAAAATGACTCTCTTCTCTACAGGCAATCAACAGCTGTGGTTGATGTATAAGATTAAGATGGTCAGCATTTGAGAACTGTGGGTGGCAAAGTTATGAGCCCCCACTCCTAACTGTAGTGCTAGAGATAGAAGGGAGATAGTTTTTTTTAAGTTAACATAAGACTGGAACCTAGGAGCCTGGATTCCTTCTCTCCTTTCCAGCCATCCAGTGGGAGACGGGCACAGAAAGTTAAATGTGTCCAAGAATTAACTGTGAGTTTATTAGGGAAATTCTGACATTCTGACTCAGGTATGACTGGCTATTCACAGAAGAAATACGAACATTTTGAGCCCTAGAAGTCATATTCCTATTTTTTGTTCCCACAGTCAGCATGAGAAAGCCCCTACCAGGAGTGAGTGGCTCACTACAGGCGGGGGGGGGGTGGCTGACTGAGTACTCACAGGGGCCAGTTATTGGTCTAGACCTTGTCAGCAGTCACTCTTCCAAGGTTGTCTAAGTGGCAACTGTCAACTCATAAATAATGATGCCTGACCCTATTCCTGTGTTGGGGGCATTGCTCTCTCACATGCCATACTATAAAAAGGAACCATCCTAGAAGGTAACACATAGTTCTTTCCATAAAGCCTTAACTTTGCTTATCTTTGAACCCAACAATTCCTCTTTAGGGATTATGAGCTCAGAAAGCCCCGTTCATGGTGCATGTTTTAGTATTGTTTATGGCAGTATAGTAGTTTAGTTTTGCAGTAGAATGCTACTTAATCAGGAAAAAGGTAAAACTATTCAGAGTATTATGAAGTATCTCCACCATGTGTAAAGTGTCAGAATGGAAGGGTTGAGGACTGGGAGTGTGGGGGGTGGGGCTGTGCCTTAGAGGCAGGGCTCTTACTAGGTTCTAACCCAGAGACTGCAGAAAACACCAACAAACAGACCAACAGACCAATTGACAGACCACAACCACTATCACCACCACCACCATCATCACAACAACAGGCTCTACCAGAAAACAAATTACAGGATGGTTCACATACTGGATGTTTATATTTTTATATTTGTATATTTGTATATGTGTGCAAATGTGTGTAAATGCACATATGCACACACACACATACACACACATGAGCGCACACACATGCTCATGTGTATGCATGTGATAGTTGCAAAAGCCCTCTACATTGCATATGATCGAGCTTGGGAGGAGGATGGGAGGAGGGCACACGAGTCATATTTGAGATGTTCAGTGCTTTTTATTTTAATACCTCAAAATGTCAGTAAATACTGAAGGAGGCATTAGCCAGCATGGATGAGGACAGGGCTCTCTGCCAGGCAGAGCACCACACTTCTTCTGTGTGTAGTCTTGGGGTCTGTATGGCATGGGAAGACAATCATATCCCATCTAAGGACAGAGAAAAGCAGTCTTCATAGAGGGAGGCTGTGAGGAAGACTGCAGGGCACACACGGGCAGAGTTCAGGGCCTCTGACAGGAGTCCATGGCCTGGGCCACTCCCTTTGGTGCCCTCCGCATGGGGTGGACTGTTCTTAGATGTCTGTGCGAGCACCTAGAGGACATGACCCAGCGCATGGAATTTGGACTGCTAGTGCTCTCTGATCCCACAATGTCTGGCGGGGCTCCTTGTATCCATCTGAGGTTGGAGGATGGAAGGGCTGGATCTTCTCATAGCCACATGGCGTCATTCTGTTTTGAGTATTTTGTCCGCTTTGTTTTCTTTTCTGGTTCTGAGCGGCAGTGGCAATAGTTAGGGAAAAGGTCCTGGCCCCACCTGCTTCTCAGAGTTCCCTATTAGGAGGCAAAAAAATAATCCTTACCCTACTTTGCCTTTGCTCACTTTGGGGAAATGGTGGTGGCGGTTTTTACAGCCCCAGAAGTTACATCTCCTGGAGTGAGCAGGGTGAAAGGTGCTGAGAAGAGAAGTGGCAGCCAGCAGCCTCCGGCACTACTTTTTGGGGGAACAGGGCACTAGCCCTTCTGCAAGTGGCCCTGGGGATTGTGTTACAGTCACGCTGAGCTGCAGGGGAGTGACAGACAGGGTCAAGAAAGGTTGGCACGTATCCAGGAGCTGCTCACTCCAGCCCAGAGCCCAGGGTCAGGACCAAGCACCCACGGTCCACACTTCGCCCAGCTGACGTCCAGGAATGGCATTAAAAACTCAGAAAGCTTGGAAAATCAAGCATGTGGGAACTCAAAATTCTGGTCAAAATCATCCATGGAGCATGCTTCATAGCCAGGCACTTGAGACACCTCCTTTAATACCAGACACTCGTGGCATGGAACGCTTCCCTCCACCTGACGGCATCTGGTCATGCATCTTCATTGACTGAGACTCAACCCTAAGGAAATGGTGCCTTCCAGGAAGGTAGTCTACAGGAGGGTCTGTGCCATCACGAAAGGCTCACACCCCAGCCTGTAGGCCTGTAGTGTCATGGAGAAGGTGGTTCCTGGGGGGGCTTAGGTCATAGGGAGTATGTTCTAAGAGGGGACACTGGGACCCCAGTCCTTTCTGTTAATAAATCTCTTTGCTTTCTGAGCAGAACAAGGTAAGACGCTTTGTTCCTTCACAGATTCCCCGCCATATTGTTCTTCCTCACCTCTGGCTTAAAGCAATGGGTCAAATGATAACAGGCTGTGTTAGCAGTCTGTCTAAACTCCACCCCACGATTACCTGGCAACAGCCAGGTATGCTCTTCCTCATAGTTACCTGGCAACAGCCAGATAGGCCTGGCCCACCGAGTGCTAAAAGGCTGGACCTCCAGAAACCATGAGCCAAAATATTTTTTTTCTCTTTGAAATGAACGTCTTGGGTGTTTTACCACAGCAACAGAAAGCTGACTGGCAGCTTGGCGGGGTCCTTCTGGTGTCAGAGAATCCCAAGGGCAGTGGCCCCCTCCTACTCCCAGGCCTGTTCCTTCCATAGCTCAGTTTTCCACTCAACCAGGGACCAGGGGAAAGACATGGACTCACTCCAAGCCCTGGACTACACTGCTCATCGCTGGATCTGCCCAGATAGAGATGCAAGATCTCTGTTCTGCCTCAGAATGGGGGTGAGGGGTGGGACACCCATGCCAGACCTTCTGAACTTGGGACTTGGCACACTTGTGTACTCCACTACCAGGGGGCCACTCCAGAAGAGAGACAAAGAGAAGGGAAGAGTCAGCTATGGGTGGAACTGCAGTGAGGACCTAAAGGGTGGTCAGGGAGATCCTGTCTCCCAGGCCAGTGTGCCTGGCAGCTTCACTAACAAATAACAAAGGTCTAGTAGTTAAGACTTCAATACAACTGAAAAATAACACCGAAAGATCATGTGCGTAGCTCCTGGAAAGGGCAGAGGCTGGATGAGGAATCTCTCGCAGGTCTGTAACCTCGTGGACTGTTCACATTGATTCCACAAAGGAACGACTCGACCTCTGTCGCTGCTTAGCAGTCAGATAAATAGCCTGAGAGAACACCTTAGCCTAGGCTGAGCCTCTCAGGAGATGCTGTTCATGCTGTTCCATGGTGCTGGCCTGAGCTCTTTCACTTCAAGCCTATGCCTTGTGTAACTGTCCTGGTGGGAAGGAAGACATTCTAAAGAGCCACTTACGTCTTACGTAGCACTTACCCAACTATTGCAGCAACGGTACCCAGGAAACTGTAAGTCTCAGAATCCCATGCTGTGGTTGGAGAAAAGCACTATCTAAAGCCTAACTCCAGCCAGAGGAGGAACCTTCAGTACAGAGATTTCACAGGGTGCTGAGGACTTGTCAAAACACCTTACAGGAAGGACTGGTGCCTAGACCATGATGGATCAGAGATGCATCTGACCACACCATGACTGAGTCTGCTTAATGATATATGTATTACATATATTATTACATATTTATTATGCCTGCTTTGGTATATATATTAATTACATACATTTATATATACATTTATGCATACACATATATTTATATTATATATACATATATATGTATATATATGTATATATAATATAAATATGTATATATATGTATATATATAAACAGGAGGCTTAAATAGAGAAAAAGACAGAAAAACACTTGGTAACAAAATATATTTATATCTCTATATATCCATATATCCATATCTCTATCTATCTATCTATCTATCTATCTATCTATCTATCTATCTATCTATCTATCTATCTCTATCTATCTATCTTTTTTCTCTTCGTTTAAGAAGCCTCCTGTTTAGACCCTGAAAATGGACTTGAGGGGTTGTTGGATCTCTTTGGACCCCTTCCCCATGTAACCACCCTGAATAACTCCTTTTTCTGCTTTCCTAACTTTTGATCATCTGAGCATCTGAGCTTAGTTTCTGAGGGCTCACAGGCCCAGGATCTGACCTTAACAACTTTAGTAACAGTCGGATGTCCCAAAAGACAAAAACAAAGATATATACATATACACAATGCAGAAGGAATTGGTGTCCAAGGGGCAGCTACTGAAGCCAACACACTCTTGGGCCTCAGGAAATGAGACTAGGCTCAGGTGTCATCCGAAATGCCATACAAAGCAAGCTGATGGTAACAGCCAGCGAAGTCTGTGTCAGGAGCCGCACACCTGCCAGCGAGGGGAAGGTGGAGGGTGAGGAGAGGGGCCACCACAGCACCTGTTCTCCGGGGACATAGCCAGAGGCTGATGGACATTTGGCAGAGGCCACAGACTGGGAAGAGCACAGTGCTGATGTCATGGGAACGCTGCCCGGGCAGAGCCCAGCCCAGCAGGAATGCTGTAGTCACCAAGTCTACAGAGAAATAAGACCCAAGTGGGGTAGCAAGTGTTGACCAACCTAGTAAAAGATAAGACAGAAGAAAAAGGAAAAACGGGATGGACCATTTTAACTATCTATTGAAATAAAACTACCCTACTATATACATGACTTATTTATTTACATTATTGTTTGCGATATATCATTTTTTTGTGACACATAAAGAGGTGGATGATTGGATAGGGGAAATAATTCTAACCAGGTTTACTTTATCTACTCTCTATAAAATGATTTATTTTTATTAGTCTGTGGGGTCTATATGAAATGAACTACATGGCTAGTTAATAAAAGCCTTGCTTGAAATTTAACTTGAGCCCATTTATTTTCAGAATATTTATTGAACATACTCAGCATACAGGCCTGCTGTTGGGTCCCTGGGCCACCAGGATGAACTGGGCATTGTGCGTGTCTTCAAAAATCAGACGTAAATAATGGGGAACCAGGGGCTGGCCGTGAGGTGAAATCCCATTTTCAGAATAGGGGTGCCTTTTCTGTAGAGAATTTGTAAACAAAATATCCCATAAATTTCAGTAATTCTAAACAGTATCCATAATAAAACATTCCTATAAAAAGAAGTAGTCGTGGTTTGGCAAAGGATTAATTCCAGGCAGCTGTCTGTTTTTATAAATAAAGTTTTATTGGAAAAACTCTTATTCATTTATGTATATCATCCACGCTGCCTTTCTTTTCTACCATGATGGCTGAGTTGAGTGGTAGAGATGGAGGCCAGATGGCCACAGAGAATAAAATATTTACTATCTGGCCCTGGCAGAGGAAGCTTGCTGACCTCTGTCCTAAGTCATAAACAACTGTTGCCCTATACAGGATAATACACATGTCAACTTCAATTAGCACTTTTTATTGCCTGCCTCTTAATAAACAGTGTGTTCCACAGCACAGTTCATTCTGGAAGCCCCAGTTGTATAATGTGGCCCAAGGGCTCAGCTACATGCACGTGTCTGGAATAAACTTGTCAGTACTTGGGCTTCATTCTAGTCTCCAAGCCTACGATACGCCTGGGAGTGGCTTCAAAGGGAAGGACCACCCCCCTGCTTATAAAGTTAAGGAAGCAAAAGTCCATTGACATTTTGTTATTTGCATCTAGGTCTGTTTGGCAATTATATTCGTGAATGACATTTAATTCGATAGGACAGGCGCAAAGCGAGATGTGTGGTCGCTTTTCTTGGTTATGTACAAATTCAGTTCTGGGACATTTTACATGCTTTAAATGACATCCTTAGGTTGCCATTAATTTTTCTATAAATGATGGCTTTATATGACTGTTGTATAAGAGAAAGTCAGTGGATCACACCTCCTAAGGTATGGAATCATTCCTTGTTATCTCCTGAAAAAGGCCAATGGTCACCAGGAATGTAGTATGTAGTGTCACACAGGCTTTGGGTGAAGACAACCTCTCCAAATGGAGGCTATCAGGCCTCCCTGTTCTCAGGAAACACTTCTGCCAGCTGTTGTCATGACCAGGAGGACAGGAATGCAAGCATTTGCTCATGTACCAGCCTTGAGCACATACAAGTGACCTCATTTCTCCTCACAACAATCATGGGGAGAACTTGGTGGGTGGGCCATTGAACTTGAAACCCGTGCATGGCGCTCAAGAGCATTGTCAGAGTGGTGCGAGGAGAAAGTCATGAGAGAGCATTTCCACCCTGTGGAAGCATTTCTGCTACCAGGCCAGGGGATAGACTAACAATAGAGACCACAGCTTTCTGGACCTTCCCACCAAGCACACCTTCAGATCCACCAAGGAGAGCAGCCCGGACCTGAAAGCCTGCAGCACTGCAATGGGGGTTCAGCCCTTGGACATAGAGTAGAAAGTTTCATCTCAGAAGGATGAAGGCAGCATGATCAGAGGAGCCAGGCTGTATTCTAGGCACTGCCCTAGGGCATAAGGCAATGTCCCTAAGCCTGGACCGCAGAGTACAACAACATGGTACTCTACTTCCAATAGCAGGTGGCAGGTGGTGGGTCCTACATTGTATGAGCCTGTCAAGAGAATGGGGCCTGGGGAGGTTAGCATTTAACAAGCTGCTAGAGCAGTTCTCTGTGGCAAGTCTGAGCCTAATAGACAGCCAACCCTCTCCAGCTATAGCCTTGCAGCTCCAGCGTGGCTTAAATTCAGCTCTGTATATGTTCATACAACCCAATGAGTCATTACATTCTTTAGCTTTTGTGCTAAAGTGGCAGAGGAGTATAGAATTTAAGAATTGCATAAATGTAAAATGTTATACATGGATTATTTAAGGAATTAGAAATGTGAGAAGAGTTCATAATCGAGAGACCTAAGCATCTGGTGTCCATCGGCTGGCTCTCTGATCTATTTTGTGAAATGGGATCAATCCCAAAGCAATCCTGGCATACGCATGGCTCATTTGTACCTGATTTTATGAGGGAAGAATCTAAGACATGGCATCAAAGAGCCCCACAATCTTAAAAGCTGCAGTGTCTAAATAAGGAGGGAGATCCCAGGGATGTAGCCTAGTTGATAGATTGCTCTCCTAGCATGCACTCCCACGCCTGGTATAAAACGACTTGGTATCACATGCCCGTTATCCTGGCACTTGGAGAGCAGAGGTGGGAGAGGGAAAAGTTCAAAGCCATGCTAGGCCACAAAGCAAGTTTGCGTCAGCCTGGGTTATGTGAGATTCCATGTCTGTCCATGCATCTGTGTATCTGTCTGTCTGCAGCAGAATCTGAATATGGTTTGGATGGCTATAAAGGCATTACACTGGGGTAGTAAGCACAGCTTTCTTAAGACAGGTACCACAGACTGGACTGTTATGAATGTAGCCTCAAGTCATGGCTCAGAACCATGACGGCTAAAGGGCCGCTATGGGTTGGGTTTTGGGTTTTGTCAGTATGAGCATCCTAATCCCTCCAGTCTCCTGTGGCCTTTCCCACTTTTCCAAGGTCCTGTCCCAGCAGAAGAGTCAAATTTGAAGGCAGGCTATCCATGACATAGGTTAGGTCAGGTCTGAATTTGCTCCTGGCTCCTGTAGTCTCCAAAGGAAATGAGTAGACTCACATAAGAACCTTACAACAATATAAACTCTTGGATCCTGTCCTTGGGGGAAGCTCACTGTGACCACTAGAATATCATGAAGAAATTCACTCACTTTTTATGGCCTACAGGATGGTAACAAGGACCCTCAAGTGTACGAGAATTTTCAGACCGCCTTTTCTTGTTTTGGTTTCATGCGCTTTCTCAGCCCATATATTGTTTGTATAAAGGGAGGCTACTGGTTTATTGGAGTTCATTTTATATCTGGCCACTTTGCTGAAGTTGTTGATCAGCAGTAGAAGTTCTCTGGTAGAAGTTTTGGGGTTGCTTATGTATACTATCACACCATCTACAAATAGTGATGCCTTGACTTCTTTGCCAATTTGTATCCCCTTGGCCTCCTTTTGTTGTCTTATTGCTCTAGATAGAACTTCATATACTATGTTGAATAGATATGGGGAGAGTGGGCATCCTTGTCCCTAATTTTAGTGGGATTGCTTCAAATATCTCTCCGTTTAATTTGATATTGGCTGTTGGTTTGCTGTATATTACCTTTATTATGTTTAGGTATGGGCCTTGAATTCCTGATCTCTCCAATGCTTTTAACACGAAGGGGTTTTGTATTTTGTCAAATGCTTTTTCAGCATCCGATGAGATGATTGTGTGATTCTTTTCTTTGGGTTTGTTTATATAGTGGATTACATTGATGGATTTCCGTATATTGAACCAACCTTGCATCCCTGGGATGAAACCTACTTGACCAAGGTGAATGACGGTTTTGATGTGTTCTTGGATTCAGTTTGTGAGAACTTTATTGAATATTTCTGCATTGGTATTCACAAGTGAAATTGGTCTGAAGTTCATGAGCTTTTCTGTGGGAGGCTTGACCTTTGCTCTCTCTGCAAGTCTCTATTCTTCCTCTCCTCCTCTCTCCTCTCACCACCTTCCTTCTCTCCTTCATCCTTCATCCTCTTTCTCACCTCTCTTACTCCCATCCTTTCTTTAATCCACCCAGAGAGCTCATTCCTCATACTAGGCACTGTGCTAGGTCCGGAAAACCTGGCTCCCGCCCTAAAGAACCTTACACCGGGATGCGTATGTCCCAGGAATGCTAGGATGTTTAAGAAGTGACACCATTGCCTTCCTGTAGCAGCCTCAGCTCTAACAATTACTGGAATCTGAAACTGTTGAGTAGATTAGGAGAAAAAGAACAGCTTCCCCAGCTACTCCTGCTGGCCTGTCACGACAGCTCATGGCTTCTAAGCCACAGGGCCACTTGCTTGTGCTCACTCATTTTTGTGACTCACACTGGAGTCACTGCTGACCCTGACCCATATGGAGGACGGTCATTTATTTACCCTTTGAAACTTGATCAGGTGGCCCATTAATTTTGCAACATTAATTCTAAGAGGAAATTAGATTCCAACCAGAGTCATTTGTCTTTTGAAAATAGAGCCACCAGAAGAGAACATCGATAATCACAATGTAATTTTCTGAGTGAGGAAGCTGCCAGGGCTTGGTGTCAAGGCTTCTGTACATCTAAGGGTTTCATGGCATTTTCTTAAATGAAAGAATTTGTTTTGAGACTTGGGGGGTGGGGAGGGGGGAAACCACTTCAAAGGACCATTTCTCCCTTAGATGCAGCTGAGAGCTTTGTGTGCAAATGAAAAAGTCATTTACACATAGTTGTGGATTATACTTCTCCAGTACACTTCTTATCTCTGTGAGTCTACAGAGCCTGGGAAATGGTTTGACTGGTAAAGTATTCACAGTACCAGTGCAATGACCTGACTTTCATTCCCAGAACCCACAGGTAAAAAGACAGGCATGGTAGCACATCCTTGTAACCCCAGCATTGAGGGAGACAGACAGATCCTTAGGACTCCCTGGTCAGTCACCTTCACCCAATGGGATGGAGTGCCTCAGGTCCCAGTGAGAGATGCTATGTCAAAAAGCAAGATGGATGGCTATCACTTAAGGAATCACCCCTGAGGGTGACATTTGCACCCATGTATACCTTCACACACACACACACATACACACACACACACACACACACACACACACACACAGAGAGAGAGAGAGAGAGAGAGAGAGAGAGAGAGAGAGAGAGAGGACATTTCTACAGCATTGAAGAGAAACTACAAGGCCTATGTAAATGTCTGGCTTTCATTTCTCTTCTTTTGCAAACAAAACAAACAAAGAGAAAATAATGTAATTTTGGCATCTTTTTGGCACCTGGATGTGTACATGGTCTTATTATGCTGAGACACTTCTGTAGGCGTAGTTTTTGGATTCCATGAGAATGGAAGTCCTCTACCAATAGCCACAATGTATCTCATAAATATGACAATTATTACAGGTGAAACAATGTGAAAGGGATGTATCAGTAAATGGAATTATAGTGCCCTGATCAGATCATTATACATTATGTAATATACTAAAACACTATTCTATATACCAATAATATGTACAATAAAGAGTTAAATGAAATAGACTGAACTTTCCTATATAAGAGAATAAAAAACCAGTAGTTATCCTAAAATAAAATTTCTTGTAATGATGTATTTTATTTAATCCAACTTATCAGAAGTATTGCCATTCCACCATATAATCAATAATTAGATTGATGAATTGTTATATGCATCTTTGTATACACAATGTTCTTTGAACTTGTTGCTTTAGCTATGGCACATCATAAGCCAGACAATAAATTTCTACCTGGAAAAAAAATTAATTGTATGTAACGTTCAAGTCATGATGAAACAGAGTGGAGCTTCTATGGTCTAATTGTATTACTTTCTTTTCTGTTGCTGAGACGAAATAGCATGAGCAGAAGTAACACGAGGGAGTGGGGATTTATTATGTCTTATGGTGCTGGTGGGATGAAGTCCATCCTGGCAGGGCAGGTGTGGCATGGCTGGCATGGCTGGCGGAAGCTGGTTGATTACATCTTCATAAACATGCAGGAGGCAGGAAGGAGCAGGGAGTGGGGGGGGAGAGAAAAGTCCCCAATGCCTGTCCCTAGTGATATGCTTCCTCCTGCAGGGCTCCACCTTCCAAATGCTCCATAACCACCCAAAACAGTGCCACCAGCTAGGAACCAAGTGTACAAATGCCTGAGCCTGTGGGGGACATCTCTTGAGACACCACAAGGGCTCTATGCAATGAATCAGATTTAGATCTGATTTTGTGATTGGCATCATTGGGGTAGAGATTGTGCCTCAAATAATCAACTAAGAAACAAAAGGACATTTGTGTTTAAAGTGACTTCTTCCTTAGGAACCCTTGCTAGGAATGTTTTCTGACTGCCTGACTCTATCTCTTAGAGCATGGACCAACTTTTTTATTTTTTGATTTGGGCAGGCCAAATGCTATTATTGTTCCTCATCAGAGAATTAAGAGGTATACCAGATGTCTATAATTTCAGATTCAGAGTCCTCTAACTTCACTGCATGGTTTGAATTGCATAAGGGATCATGAGTCTCCCAGCATGGAGGGGAGGCTTCTGAGGAGTTTATCAAGCAAAATTCTAAGGAAATATATACATTTTTAGTTTTCTTCTAACCAAAGCAGACCTCAAGCTTTCAGTCTTCACATCGTGACCTCTCCAGTGCTGGGACTATAGTATGTACAAGGATGTCTGTCCATTTCTAACATGTTTACATACAAAGGTGGGAACAACCATATAGTTATCCTTTCTAGAGAAGATTCTAGAAGAGAAAACCTCTGTATCTTGCCTGTAAACATGTCAGCATTTCCCCTAGTACATTCTTATCAGCATTAATGATTATTGATGGGCATAAAGAAAGCAAGTCAAATCTGTCAATTATCCATTAAGAACAGATCCCAGACATCTCCGAGTGTTTTGACTTTTCTCCTTTGGTAAGAATGCCATAAGAACAGATCCCAGACATCTCCGAGTGTTTTGACTTTTCTCCTTTGGTAAGAATGCCATCTATCAAGTATTAATGTCAGCCATACTACCGTTTTACAAATGACTTCCTAAATATGAAAGTTTCCTTTATATTTAGTCAAAACACTGAAATACAGAAAGTACTAAATGTTGGCAAATTATTATCCCATGAGTCTTTGGGGGTGAGAATTTTTAATTGGCAGTACCGGCAGAAATATCTGGATGGATGCCATTTAACTTCTGTGTCAATTCCAAACTAATTTCTGCTATAGGAGAAAATGTGGCAGTTATTTTTAATTTGAAACATTAGAAATGCCAACTGTCAAAGGGCCTAACCACATCTTCTCAAAATTGGTGACACAAGGCCGCGGCAGCACAAAGCAGTGCCCCAAATATGAGCCGTACAATTGTGGTTTTGGCAAGTGTCACGGCACAGTTGTTAGTGTCCCTACTTTAGCAGCAGAAGAAAAGGCCTCTCAGGGTAAGGGAAGGAATGTGCAAAGTGTCATGGCAGGTTAGGAGAGTCTTACTTAGGCCCAGCCCCAAGCATCACACAGGCCCTTCTGGGGTTATTTGAACAAGCATGTGCTGCTTTGATTAACAGGAAAAGACTGTCACAGTGTTTTAGAGTGAAAAAAGACACGTGATATGAGCAAAGTTATCTTGGAAATGTGACACATGAACAGATTTTTTTTCAGATGATAAATACTGTGTCTGGAAAACTCAGACCTTGAATTGGGACAGCTTTCTTGCCTACCCATGGATGCTGTAGATGCTGCGGATGCTGTAGATGCTGCAGATGCTGTGGAAGCTGTGGAAGCTGACTGTGCACAGGTTGAGGTGAGCATCCTATGCCCCACCTTGATCATGCTATTGTACTGTGTTCTTTCTTCTGCTTCTACTAGTCACAAAGACATGGTATTGCCCCACAACCAAAGGCATCAGATGAAGAGCAGGCTGAGAGAATGGTCAACAAGACAGGATGAGCTCCTTTTTAGAAGGACACTCAGAACAATAAAGGCCCTCCCACCATGGTTGCTATTCCTGAGAGCAGAGCATCAAGGACTGAACCACCTCTCAACATTGTAGCACTGGGTATTTAGTTTCTGACATGAAGTTGGGGATACACACTTACAACCATAGCAATATATGTATGTGTGTGTGTGTATGTATATATATATATATATATATATATATGTATATATATATATATATATATGCATGTATATATCATGTGAGTCAATGAGTCAATGGATTAATACATAATTAGGAGGGATCTTCCTTAGCACATCAGTTTATAATATAAAACATACACGAACTGAACTTTTAAGACCCTGGTTTTTGTTTTTCTTTTCCCTAATCAAAGAGACAAATAGTACTTACTGGTGGTGGGATGGGGCTCACCCTGAGTCAGATCCTGGTACCAAGGAGACAAGCATCCGCCATATTAAAAAACAAAAATGGCCACCTACATCCAGACAGTGGGGAAGAAAGGAGGTACCGAGGAGGCATGAGTGAGAACACATGACCTCCCCTCTGTGCTCGTAGGACGTGACCAGGATGAGGTAACTAACTGTGCTTAGAGATTCTGAAAGATGGTTCTGGTTCTGACCAAACTAAGTTTGCACAAGATTTAGGTTAATTTCTTGTCTAGAATTCATCTGTCTCTGATGGGGTCCTAAAGAGAATAAAAGGGAAGGGAGGGGAGCAAACCAACTTAATCTCCCTCCACTCCTGACTGTGGACACCGTGCTGGCCCAAGATCATCATGTTGCACTGTATCCCTCCAACTGTGAGAGAGAATAAATCCAAACATTGCTTCATTTTCTTAACCGTCCATATTCAGTGTTTTATAGACAAGGCCGTGAATAGTTGTGTTTAATGTCTGCGGAAGACACGTCATGAGCATCATCACACCACAAGGCCACTGCATCTCTTTGAGCTCTGGTCTAGCCAGAGGCTGGAAGGACCGTTTCTTGTGGGCACAGAGGGAAGGTTCTATGTTCTCATTCCCGCTTCCTTTCTTCTCCATTATTTCGATTTGGGTGACACTTTTTATTATTATTATTTTTTAATATGAAAAACACTGTCACTATTAGGATCTGACTCAATGTGTTCCACCGGGGGGTGGTGGTGGTGGCATTTGTCCCTTCAAATAGAAAACAAAAAATACCCCAAAACTTAAAAGTTCAGCTCATGTACTTTTTAGAATATAAGGCCATGTGCTAAGGAAGTTCCCTCCAAACTATGCATCAACCCAATGACTTCACACAGAAGATCAAAGCCTTGAAGATGGGACAGCTCAACATGACCCAGGTTTCTCCCTCTACCTACAGCACTACAATGGGCCAGTCTGTGCTGTTGCAATAAACTGAAAAGTATCCTGCAAGACTGGAGAAAGAAAGAGAGAATCAGGCAGAAAAGAGATCCTCAGAAGCAGCTAAGTTTACCCACCCTCTAGCCATCTGACAGCAATGCCGTCCTGAAGCTGGGCTCTCATTTCTCAGAAAGCAGTATTTACCTAATTAAGAGCTTCTCCGTGGTCCCCAGTTACTTAATTGTGTCATTAGCAGGACTTCTGACATAAAGAGCAGTGCAGTGTCTTGAGTGCCTGCCTGGTCCAGGGTAGGGAAGCCCAGAGGAGCGGCTCCCGGAGGGGCTGGCAGTGGCCTGTTGCTTTATGTACTGCACAAAATAGAATAATTGGTCCCCAGAGGGCCTTTCTCCTCAGCTGCCAGTAGGGAAGGATTTTTTTCTCTGTGAATAAAAGCCAAGCCTGAAATGCTCCTCCACAGAATATTAACTGTATCTGTGGTGCTCAGAAGCCCGGGGCAATTGGTGGGTCCCAGGATGTTAGAGCAGTGCACTTCTGACAGCAAGAGAGCATTCATTTTGATCAAGAGAATAAAACATTCAGGCTTCCTGGTCCTCAGACTATGAAACATTGCTTTTATCATTACATCCTCCCCTTGGGTGAAAACATAGGGGCTAATTCAGACTTGGGGTCCAAATGATGCTTTGTGTTTTTGTAAAACCGTAAGGTGACAGTTGGACAAATTGATTACCCAGAATAGCCCAAGTAGCTACTGGTATTAAGGGAGAAACCCCAATTTAATATATAAGGTGGAGAGTGACCAAGGAAGATGCTCAGCGCCAAAATCTGGCCTCCATTCATATGTGCACACCAATTCACACACACACCACACACACATATGCACATACAACACACACACACATGCACATACCCACACACATGCACCTATATGCATACACACATGCATATAACGTCACACAATCTTCTTCATTTGGCGTATTCTACCATCAGCATCCAATTCTTAAAGCTTTCACCATCCCCTCCGCAAAAGCCCTGACTCCTCCTCTTCCATTCTCTTCCAGCCACTGACAGCCAGGAATCTTATTTCTGATGTGATAGGTTTATCTATCATAGACATTTCTAGAAAGGCTTTTGATTTGGGGGGTTTTAAATGTGTGTAACAGGTGTTAGAATTGGTGTGGAGTAAAGAAGTAACATGATCCTGTTGGCATAAGGAGCATTCTGGAGCATCTTATCTGGATTGGTAGGCTGAACATTATGTATAGAGACGAGACGGTGTGGATAAGTTTCTATTTCCCTAATCCTTGCGCACCACAGTCAATAAGATCTGTCACAGAAACTTACGCAACACTTTATTGGTAGTCAGCCTGTTTTATTTTGGATTCTAGACTAAAAAAAAAAAGTGAAAACCTAAAATATAAACATCTTCATTTGTAGTTTGAGTTTTTATTTTGGGGCTTTTTAATTCAAGGTTGTCTACATGTCTCTATAAATTAAAACAAAAATCCATTCTGTTTCTTGCAAGAGCTGGAAAAGAGAAAAACTAGAGGAAAGCTTAATGGAATTTTACTTCCACAGGAAAGGTTTAGATCTTCTGGATCTTTGAATAGAAGATCCAAGTTTACTTAGCCAAGAAAGCTAGTTAAAAATTAGCCACCATGGGCTTGGGGAGATGGTTCAGTGCTTGGGAGTTCCTACTGCTCTGTGAGGGATTAGAGTTCGGTTCCTAGCACCCACATTAGGTGACTCACTGCCATCTCGCATGTATGTGCAAATACACACACACACACACACACACACACACACACACACACACACACGCACACGCACACGCACACGCACACGCACACGCACGCGCACCCGCACGCACTCGCACACATACAAATAAATAAATCTTTAAAATTAGTCATTGTATATGTATAGGTATTAAATATTCTGAGCAGACATCCATTAAACAGAGCCACCAAACAGCTTTTGGATACATTGTGCCCCATCCATTTCTACCAACTGATTTATAGCCACTGGCTCAGTGTTGCCAGGAGTTTTCTCAATGGAAGCTTAGAGGCTCAACTCTAGAACACCTACTGTCTTTATCCAAACCTTAGCTAATTCTTTGCTTTAAGAAGAGCGACTTGGAACATCTTTCACTGAGCGGTGTGTGGAGAGGAAGAGTTTTGCTTTTGCTTAAAAGTGTTTCTCTTCAATACAATACTTCAGGTTGGGCAACAGCTCGGTCTTGGTTCTCCCAGAAAGCAAGAGCTTTCATGCATTTTAATTTTTGGCAAAGATCCCTAAGAACAGGAGTGGGAGTCTAGACAGACAGGAATGGAAGGAGAGGTTCCTATCCTGTAGGTATCCCACTGAACTGCACCTCGAGCCGTGGGGTCCCCATGGCCGGGCATCCTGACCTTACATTCCGATGGAAAGGGGCAGGTGCGAAAAGCACCACTTTTGGTTTGGAGCACATAGCGGGTGTATGTCTGCTGGAACACAGCTCATAGTGCCCTGGCTCATACAGTCAGTAGAGAGCAAAGATGGGCAGAGGAATCTTGGCAGGAAAGAGGCCCCAGGCAAGCAGAGCTCTCCTTAGTAAGACAGAATTGATGCTGAAGATGCTATCCTGTGAAACCAACCAGACCAAAGCACAAGCCAGCATCCATCTAGTGGATGGAGCAGGTATGATCCAAATAGAACAACAAGGGGTATTAGGCTCAGTATCTCAGTGAGGATGCTCACTCTTAGCCCATATGCTCCCCAGATATTGGGGAGGCTTTGCAGAATTCATTCCAGAATTCAAATGTCATGAGTTCCAACAAAACATTTGATTTGTTTGTGAAGAGTTACATCAACCCGTTCTCCTAGGCTTATTAAATCAATACCTGATCTATTAGTTTCTTTTACAGCGGTGATCAAACAACTAGTGAGAAAACTCATTACTTCCATCAGTCTATCACGGTGGGAAAGGCACCAGGCAATAACATAAAGACAAAAGGAAATACAGAAAGGAGGCAGAAGAAGTCATGGTCCCTGAGGATGTGCTCCCATTGGCTTCCAAATGGGTCCCATCTGTGACTTTCCCAACCTTCCAATGAGGCCAGAATGTTCTGAATGCATCAAGGGATTAATGCTTTCATTAGGTCAAAGACTTCCTGATCCGACTGCCCCTTGGAACATCTTCAAAGACACACCCAAGGTGGTCTTCAGGAACCCCCTAGAGATCTCAGTTTTGTCAAGTGGGCAAGAAAAAAAATTAGGTGGGCCGAGGCTCATTATCAGAAAGAACATTTTGGGGTCCTGTGAACTGGGAGGATGCTTTTATGGATGAACAATTGTCAAAGAGAGATAAATTCTTAAGGCATACCTCTGCTTTTCAAAATTGATCCTGGACAGGTGAGACAGCTCAGAGGGTACAGGGGCTTGTTGTCAAGGCTGACGAGATTGATCTCCTTGACCAACATGGTTGAAGGAGAGAGAGGATTGCTCTCACTGTAGCATAGCATGTGTTCTCACATCTATATGTATGTGCAAGCACAATCAATCAATCAATCAATCAATGCAGTAAAGAAATCATCCTAAGGATAAGAGCGGGTACTTCCCACAATGAGCTATACAGAGATGCATATTAGAACCCTCAAGGGCACTGGGAAATTGAAGATAAGTCTTAGGTCTACTAGTTAAGGAATAGTTACATTTTATCATAACTAAATATCATGGTATAGAGAGAACCATTAACAAACTGTGGCATCCACATGTACTTGTTAGCAGAGAAAGGCAACCTCAACACTTCCATTAATAAAGTGGGCTGATAGTCTACATGAGCCCATTTATATAAAATTAGACATAAAGAAAGCAGCATCCAGACAGATGCCTTCTGACTCTTCAGCGCCTCTGTCTTTCAGGGTGTACTCATCCACTGCATTTACTGAATGTGTGGGCTGGGGTTTTATTTTGTACTGTTAATTTTTTTTTGCAATTGGCAAAAGAAGGAAAGTTTACTTTGATTTTGAGTAAAGTGAGATTTTAGTTCCCACTTTGAGGCAAATGAAATATGAAATAAAATAAATAAGGATCAGATCCTACCTCTCCAAATTTAGTCTAGGTATGCGACCTGGTGCAACCGGTGACTCTAGCTGCCTTGCCATGCTGTTGACACAAAGGTTTAGACTATCTTAATCTTGTTGGTTTTCCTTCCTTTTTTCTTGTTTTCTTTTTGTTTTTTCTTTTTTTGTTGTTGTTACTGTTTTTTTTGTTGTTGTTGTTGTTGTTGTTTTAGATTCTCACTCCTCCTCACCCTGTCTTTAGGCTCACTCAGCATGGTCATTATGGGAACTATCCACTGGATGGATCTTGGTTTCTCAGGGTGTGAGTGAGTCACCTTCAGACTGGCATTTGGGACACACAAGATCACTATCAGAACATTCCCCTGTGACTCCTAAACACATTCTTGCTTCACTGCCCCTCCCAGCATTTGCTGGGTTCCTCTGAGGTTCAGGCCTTATGTTAACGCACTTCAGGAAGACAATTCAATGCATTTTACACAATGTGTTCAATAGTGAATATGTAAACAACTGATCATTTGTCAATAAAATATATTTTGCCATTATCTTAATTAGTTGCTAGATTAATTAGACTGGCATGCTAAATAATTAATTAGCTATTCAGAGCCCTCCTGGTGGCTGTCCCCCTGTGGCTTAGCTGCACACACCTTCTGATTCATTACAGGCTAAGTGGCACTCATCAAATGATGCCATTGTATTCTAATTCTCTGCTAATTGGTGATTTTTACATAGTAGTTATGGGTGTCTTGATTAGTGAAATAGCCTCTCTTCTCTCTCCCTGCCACATAAACAGTCTATTGAGAGTAATTTACAGCTAGCTGTGCAAACACTGTCTAGACCCATACCTTTCTCCCATACTTAATCCTGTGAGATTCTTTACTGCATTTTGACTTTGACTCTGCTGTGTCTTAGTTAGGGTGACTCTTGCTGTGATGAAACACCGTGACCGAAAGCAACTTGGGGAAGAAAAGGTTCATTTCACTCACAGTTCCATGTAGCAGTTCATCAAGGACAGCAAGGACAGGAACTCACACAGGGGCAGGAACCTAGAGGCAGGAGCTGATGCAGAGGCCATGGAGGGGTGCTGCTTACTGACTTGCTTCCCCTGGCTTGCTCAGCATGCTTGCTTATAGAACCCAGGACCACCAGCCCAGGGATGGCACTATTACAATGCGCTGGACCCTTCTCCGTAAATCACTAGTTAAGAGAATGCCCTACAGGCTTGCCTACAGCCGGATCTCATGAAGGCATCTTCTTAATCGGCGTTCCGTCCTCTCAGATGACTCTAGCTTGTGTCAAGCTGAAATAAAACCATCCAGCACAGGTTGGATCTCAGATCCCTGTCTGTTAGTGTTCCACACTTTGGATGTTGTCATCTGCTATGCACAGGATGACTGGGACTCTAACTTGCTTTCAGAACATGATTGAATATTCAAGAGATATTCAGGTGTCAAGAGTTCTAAAAGAAGAATGACTTGAAAGAGGCCTTTGCTGGGGGCTGTCCCAGTAGGAGATGCGGGGTGGGGTGGGGGTGGGGGGTCGGGGACATCCTCCTCTTGGTGTGAACAGTGAGCTTGGCAGTGAGCAACTCCCCACAGCCAGCATCCCCAAGGGAACCTTAGGCAGAAAATGAGCTGTGGCCTCAAGTGTTGGGTCCTGACCCCACGGCGTTCTATAGAACACAGAACACAAATCTTATTTTACTTTCGTTGCCTCAAGAACACAACACAAATATTTGATAACAACTTTTGTAAATCTTACTGATTTTTTTTAAACCTAGAAACACTTTTTTTTCAAAGAACTTACTTTTTTTTTTAATCTTAATTTATTCCATTTTTAAGGTTTCATGGGCCTGGACTTCAGCACTTCTGACTTGGTGAATCTGGGCTGGGCCAGATCCCCTTACTAATTAAAAGGTAGTCTCAGCAACTCTTGCAGCTTCTGAGTGTCACAACAGCTGACTGGATCACTCAGCATGGGAGAACTGTTGCTAGCTTATGTAATTTTCTGGCACAGGACAATCCTCTCCATCAGTCATTTGTAATTCCAAAATCTAACAAGGACATAAATATGTATCAGTTATGGCTTGGTTCTGGGAGCAGAGGCAGTGCTCCGAGCTGGGAAAAATAAAAATCAAAACCAAGCAGACTTTATTGACAGAGCCTAAATAAATGTGTGTAGTCCCTCTTCAAAAAAGAATATGGCTTTCTTTACCTTTCTAAATGATACGTATAGAAGAGACAGCACTGGGCCTGTTGGGACACAATACCGTTCATCCTCACCCTTTCAATGCAATGGGTTAGAATCCGGCACTGCAATAGAAGTATTTATTTCAAACCTCAGGGTCCCCAGGTCTCAGGTCTCAAGTATAAGGTAGATCAGAGCATGTGAAACGTGTAAGGTATATAACACACTAAGAAAATCCAAACGCTATGTGGTAGACCACAGTAGAGTTTTAGTATCAAAACTGTGTTTAATGAGTTCTAATTCCTGCTTGTTGGAGGCTGGGAGGAGCACTTTTCCTCTGTTTGCTTTAATGTGGACACACACCCCGAAGTCTCTGCTTCAAGTGTTTCTCCCAGTCTCACAGATAGAGCATTTATGGGCGAGGCTGAGATGAGGAAAGGAAGCAGAGAAGGTATTGGGGGCTTTTTACTCTCTGGGAAATCTCTTGCCATTACTTTAGTCTAAAAGGACGTCAGATGTTTGTGTGTCTTCTACTGGCTGGGGACTTCTGGCTCAGGACACAGTTCTAAGACACCATTACCGCTACTAGCCTCTTCCCTTGTCCTCCTCCAGTCTAGCTTCAGTCCATCACTAAAGAAGCTTCCTTGTCACTCTGTGATGTGATTCCCATGCTTATCACTGAAGGAGGTAGGTGTGATGGTTAATCCTGGCTGTCAACTTGTCAGGATTTAGCAGTGCCTTGGAGACACACTTCTGGGCTCACATGGAAAGGTGTTTTCAGAGACAGTTAAGATAAAGATCCCCCCCCAACCCCTGCCCCTGAATATGGGTGGCACCATCCATCTCACAGGCTGGGGTGCCAGATGGAATGAAATGGGGAGGAATAGGAAGCCAGTCTAGGTAGCAGCACCTGCCTCCCTCTGCTTCCTGATAAGGTGCCCAGCTGTCGGACAAGAGCACAGTGCTGTGCCTTCCTCTCTGGATGAACTAGACGTAGGCACTGAAACCAGGGAACAAAAATAAACCTTTCCGGGAGTTGCCTTTGTCAGGTCTTTGTCATTGACAGGAAAAAAGTTACCAAGCCAGCAGGGAACAGCAACAGTACCTTCTGATACCTCTCAGTGATATTTTCTTATTTAAGATCAATTTGTGCAGGCTTCTAAAGCTAATGCAATGTTACAATGTTGCTGCTGTTTTCTCTTTCCTTTTCTTTTCTTTTCTTTTCCTTCCTTCCTTCCTTCCTTCCTTCCTTCCTTCCTTCCTTCCTTCCTTCCTTTCTTTCTTTCTTTCTTTCTTTCTTTCTTTCTTTCTTTCTTTCTTTCTTTCTTTCTTTCTTTCTTTCTTTCTTTTAACAGAGCAGAGCCCAGGGCTTTGCCAGTCTCAGCTGTTTGTCCTCAGGAGGCCCTGCAGCCTCCTTACATCCTGGTTGCCTCATCTGTAAAATGAACTAATATTTGTGTTTGAGTCAAAGTGTTTACACTACTGTCTGGTATGTGATTAGTACCTCTGTGTGCCTGATTGTAGTAATATTATTTATTTATTTTTGTCGATATTGTTTATTTACTTTTGTCAATGTTTTGTTGCACAATATGGAAAGGTTTTTGATTTGTGACAGAAATAACTCAATACCTTGGTTGCTGCGCTTTTGTCTAAGACCTGTCTGTCCCATGATGTTCCCACTAACTATGATGGCAGGAGACACTGCAGTCAGTCCTTATGCTTTGGACATTGTAGAACACAGTAATAGCCAGGATTTGCTGGGCTGGGCTGGGCTGGAGAGATGGCTCAGTGGTTAAGAGGGGCTAAGAGTACTGGATTCTAAGAAATCACTTCTGGATTTTTGCATTTAATTCAATTTGGACTTAAAATACTTCAAACACTTTAAAACTCTACAATAAACACAAATTTATTCAAATCATTATCTCTTGGAGAAAGCAGAAGAATGCTTCTAAAGATTTTATGGTCCTCATCCTCAAAATATATAAATATATGAGTGTGCCATCTTGCACAGCAAAATGATGAAACTGGGGACTGAGAGAGTTAGGGGTTCAGTTCCCAGCATCCGTGCCATGAATCTCACGACTGCCTGTAACTCCAGCTCCAAGGGAACTAGCTCCTCTCTTTTGGCCTTTGTGACAGTGTACTCACATATAAGTATACACACATACATACACACACACACTAATATCATGAACAAATTAAAAATAATAAATATAAAAAATTGCTAATAAGATGTCAAGGGGCCTTTGCTTATTGTAGAGTTGAAAGAACTTAAATATTTTAAGCCAAAATTAAGTAAATACAAAAATCATAAAGTAACTTCTTAGAACATAGTTGGGAAACCAGTACTTTAAGGTAGAATACATTAAATCCATTTTTTCCTTCCAGCAAGGCATGGGTTATAAGGATATATAACACAGAGCTTTATATGCTACAGGTAAGACTTATAAAAAAATACTAGAGATGTCAAACAACAACAAGAACAACAAAATTTACATTGCAAACTAAGAGATTGGGGTTTAAGCTTAGGTAGTACCATGAAGGATGGCTAAATCCTCTGAGTTACTATTTCTTTGTCTTGCCAGTTTCCCATAACTTCACAGGGCTCTCTGTTCATGCTGCATCACGATGTAAGGTAAATGGGAAAGCTGTGTCCAAGGCTTCTCCTCGGGGCTCCAGCGGTATTCTCTGGGTATCATTTGGACAAAAGTCACCAATACATTATCTCTCACAGGAGGCAGGAGAATGGCCCCTAAAGACTTGAGGACCCTAATCCCCAAATCTGCAAACATGTGAATCTTCCATGGAGAAAGGGAATGCCTGTGTGACGGAGGACTGTGAGAGTGAGGAACATCTAAGGTTACCCAGATGGACCTGGGTCAATCACAAGATCTGTGACTGCGATCGCAAGAGCTGAAACGAGAATCAGATGGGATCTAGCAGGCTTTGAGAATGGAATGAGGGAGGTAATATGCCAAGAAGGGCAGGCTTCTCGGCAAATTATATAATGCAAGGAAACAGGTGTAACTAAAGCCCCTGACAGAAAGGATTGGCCCTTCAGAAATCTCGATTTAACTTGTGTGACTCCTCATGTGACTCCTGTCGGACTTTTTACATCCTCATGGGTGAAATTTTAAATCTGAGATCGTCTGAGGTGGTGCGATTGTCAGTGACTTCTCACGTAGAAAACCAAACCAAAGCTAGGCACGATCATCCAAAGCCTAGACTGTTCACCAAGACGATTGCCATCTTTTCCGAGCTTCTCCCTGATATGAAAGCAAGCAAACCATTCCCCGCTTCCGGGTTGACACATAGGACCCAACTCCCATGCAAAGACTACTTCACCTCCCAAAGATGTTCACTGTTTCTGCATGAGAGATGTTGTGTTAAACCTACGAATGCTGACGGGAAGGAACAGCCAGCTGCCTCCCGAGCTCTCAACCTGCTGCAGGGTGAGATGGGTTCCCCTTCTCTCTCTTCTTCCTTCCTTACTGAACAAAACACAAACTCCTGGCATCCACTGACACCCATTGGCTTTAACTTGCAGAGGAGGGAACTGAAACACAGGTGAAGAGCCTGCCAGGGTCATATGCTAATAAGTGGCGGGGTCGGAAAACAATCCTACGCAGTCTGGCTTCAGAGTCTGTGACTTGACTGTTACAGCCCACGGGCTTGCATACAAATAACATCAAGGGCGGGGCGAGGAGTGAAACAATGGAGATGAGAGACAGTGGGGGTGTGACACGCAGGGCGCCTCGAACATCAAAGTGACAAGCTCTTTTGAAGGAGACTGGAAAATGCCGGCTGATACGGTAGCAATTTTATCTTAATATGAACCGGTGATAATAGCTAACATTTACTTTCTCCTGTATGTTATCTCTTGTTATGAAACATTCCAAAATGTAATGGTTTAAAATAACAGGCGTTCGGCCGTGTTCAGAAGCCTACCGGTTACCCAATTAGCTCTCATGGGACTGACTTGGTGTCAATCTTAACTCACGGGTGGGCGGGGGAGAAGGGTAGACAGCAACTGAGCCTTCTCTCATGTTTGGAGCTCTCTGTCTAGAGGCTATTCTTGCCTCAGTCTCCCTCACCTGTTTTTCCCTCTCACATGCTAGCCCAGGCATGTTTGCATGGAGGCAACCACCCGGCAAGGTATTCTTTCTGCTTAGATCTATTGCGGAGAACCACATGGGGAATTTCAATAAACCCAGGCAAGAGACTCAAGAAAAAAAAATATATACATATATACACATACATACATACTATTTTTTGGATGGTCACAATATGGGCACAAGAAGGGCAGAAATCTGGGACATTTTAGTTATCGCTCGGTTTATAATTGTGGTTGGATTATCTTGGGTTTATAGCCAATCGCGGATATACATAATGCTGTTGAAGTCACTCGGTAGCTTCTTTGCATTGACTGTGGGGCCCCTCACACCAGAGCCTGAGGACACAGGAACAGCTTGTGTGCCCAAGGATCAGGAGGAAGAGAGAAGGGGAGAGCATGAATTCCTTGAAGTCTCGGTATGGTGGGATTGTAGCTACCTGACGGGGAGGTTGGGAGAAAAGCTGGAGGCAGGAAGTATGGGGAATGAGCTGTGGACCAAAGCTGGGGACTTTGATTAGAGGAGTGGATCACGAGAAGAATGGGCCAGCTGGAAGGAGAAGATGCTGGGGAAAGATTAGAGCGATAGGGAAACATGGAGATGATATTCCGGCAACAGGGATTTAGGAGAGTCAGGACTACAGATGGTTGGGTAGGCGGGGTCACTGGATAGGTGGAGTCCCTGGGGAAGCGGAGTCACTGAGGAGGAGGGGTCACTGGGGAAGCGGGGTCACTTGTATAAGTGGAGACCCTGTTTCCTCACTGTCATCTACGTATGCAGTAACAGCTCAGTGCCAGTTCCATTCAGGCAGTAGTCTAAGGACTTGAGACATATCAGGGACTAAAAACAAACATGTGCCTTGAGCTTTTAGTGAAGAGATATTAGCAATATGGGCATTGATCAGCGAAGTAAAAAAGTGTTGTCGAGTCTCTAGAGACCATGGTTCCTCTAGGTGTTATGATCTCTGACTGCTGAAACAAATGGCCGTAAGCCGACTGCCATAAAACATAAGAGATTTATCTTCTCATAGGTCAGGAGCCCAGAGTTCAGCATCATCAGGATCAAAGTTAGCAGGGCCTCAACCCTCTGGAGGTGCTAAGGGAGTGGCTACTCTCTACTCCTTATCTCTTCTGGCTGATATTCTTTGGCTGGAGGCCACAGCACTCCATTGTTTACCGCAAGGTTCACGGTGCCTTCTGCTGTGTGCTTATCATCTCTCTTATGTACCATTCTCATGAGGGAAGGCGGGATTGCATGTGGGATCCATGCAGAGAAGCCAGAGCAGGCATCCAGCCTCAGGATGGGTGAGAGTGGGATTCTCCAGGCAGGGCTGTATGGGAGAAAGACCTGAGGCGCTTAGGTCATGATCAGAGACAAGTTACTCCAGCAGGAATGATGGCACATTGGTTCTAGAAATTCCCATGGAATTCCAGTTGTCCCCCCCCCCAAAAAAAACCCCAAACCAAAACAAAAAAAAACAAACAAAAAACAAAAACAAAAGACAACAGCAACAACAACAAAACCATGATATACTTTGCAGGTTGCCTACATGTATCTGCTTTATTTTCAGTCATTTTTAGATTATTTGTAACAGCCAAGGCAATTTGAGCATGGATGTCAATAGCTGTTACACTGAATTGTTTGGGAAGTAATGACAAGGAAGGAATCCACCCAGAAGTGTATAGTCAGCACAGTGACTGAAATAGAATCCTAGGCTGGTTAAGCTCTCGCAGATGCGATGTGATAGAGAGACGTAAAGAACAGAGTTCGTGGGGCGGAATGTGTGACAGACACCATTTAATGAGCAATGGACTTTAACCTCATGGTTATATAGAATGCTGTGTTTTTGCAAACAAGGCAGCAGCGTGTCTTCTCAGAGCTGGGGTCTGATCCCAGCTAAGGACAATGTTCCATGCAGAAGCCATGCCAGGGCACAGCAGGACGCTGGGCTCTGTTCAGCCTTCCCTCCAGCTAATATCTACTCACAGGCCCTCTGGATGCTTCTTATGTAGACAGTCTAGACGCCCACAGTTTCTGAAACCATGAGTCATGCTTGTTGGATAGCTCCTAATAGTCTTGGTTTTAAGAGTCTCATCACGAGAACCATTCCCCAATAGGCTCACATATTTGAACACCTAATCCCCAGTTGATGGTGCTGTTTGGGGAGCTTTGGAGACCTTTAAGAGGTATAGACTTGATGGAGGGGGTACATCATTTGGGGTAAGCTTGGGGGTGTTTAGCCTCATCCTATTTTCTTTCTCTCTGCATGTTTTCCATGTGTAGATAGAAATGAGGCCGGTTAGCTCCCGCTGCCAACGTGTGCTTCACCTGCTATTACAGACTGTTCTTGAACTATCAGCTAAGAAAAGCCCTGTCTTCTTCTCCTCCTCCCCTTCCCCCTCCTCCTCCCCTTCCCCCCCTCCTCCTCCCTCTCCTCCCCTTCCCCCTCCTCCTCCTCCCCCTCCTCCCCTTCCCCTCCTCCTCCCCCTTCCCCCTCCTCCCCTTCCCCCTCCTTCTCCATCTTCCCTTCCCCTTCCTCCCCTTTCCTGTCTTCCCCTTCCCCCTCCTCCTCCCCCCTCCTCCCCTTCCCCCTCCTCCTCCCCCTCCTCCCCTTTCCCCTCCTTCTCTTCCCCCTCCTCCTTCCCTTCTCCCTCCCCCTCCCCTCCTCTTTTTCCTCCTCCTCCTCCTCCTCCTCCTCCTCCTCCTCCTCCTCCTCCTCTTCTTCTTCTTCTTCTTCTTCTTCTGTCCAAGTGTTTTAAAACATAGCAACAGAAAAGCAACTAAGACATGAGGTTACTTGCTAAATTCCATGTACTCACAAACAAACCAGAAGATGATGTCGAATTCTTGCCAATATCTATCATCCTAGATAGCTCTAGTCGCTCAATTTTATAAATCTCATAGGCTTCCCAGACTTTTATCATGCCTCTACTGCAGTAAGTATCATGGCCAGGTTCACAGTAGATGAAATTTGCCTTTTGGGAGATTAAGTTCTAAGAATATGTCTGTTATGTAGCGTGTGCTAGTAGAGTGTACTTCACTGATGTGATTGATACAGGTGGTCAGTGACATAACAAAAAGTCATAGAGCTGATTTTGTTACTAAGAATAAGGAACATAATTAAGAGGCAGCCAAGCCATTGGGCGACTCTGTAGGACCTGTAGCTCTTCGTGAGTCACAACAAACAGAAGGGCATTGTTTCTGGATGACAGCTGTCATCACTGAACAAAAACAGCAAAACTGGCCTTGCCCAGCCAGCGAGATCACATGCCTACACGGAGATACAACTCCCATGTGTGGCAGCAAATTTTCTCCCCATAGATGTATTTAGTTTTAGATTGGGCCACATTTTTATGGCGGAGCTGGCCATATGAAAATGATCATAAGTTTAAAAATGCAGTTGAATGAGCCTATGCCATAATTCATGAGGGATGTGTGGAGAGTGTGGTCTGTTATCTCTCACATGCCCACATTTCTCAATGTGCCTCCATGGTCCTTGCTACCACCTGAAGGTTTTGTCCTCCCCAAATTCAAGTTGGAATTTCAACCAACCCCCAGGTGGTAGTGATGGAAACCAAGACTTTAGTATGTCAGTAGGTTATTAAAGAGGAGCCTTAGTTGATTACTCGAATGCCCGCATAAAAAGCAACCAGGAGAGCTCCCTTGTCCCATGTCTGTCATACTGAAAGGATGGTTATAGCAAGGAGTAAGTTAGAGTCACACCTTGTACTCCAAGACACCAGGCTAAGCTGTAAGAATCCATTGATAGTAATAAAAAATTTATAATAATAAGAATCATAAAAAGGAGATTTGTTCAATCTGGCCGTGTTGAAAAGAGGAACAAAGGATTCAGGGACTCTCTCCAGTCCATCTTCTATGTCTCAAAGTGACATTGAACTTAAGAGGCTCCGAGGATATGATCATCTGAGCAGTCTGGTCAAGGTGGTATCTCTGACCATCACTGACCCATCACTGTCTGAGCTCTAGTCTCTCCACTAAGGTAGGTTTGGTAAGCTATTAGCACTGGGTGGGATCTCCTTCCAGGAGGTCAGCTTCCTCTCTGGCTGGCACTGGGCCCCAGCCTTTTCCTTCTTCCAACATAAGATTCTTGGGGGAATGTCGAGTTTCTTGGGGTCCATTGTTCCAGCAGATGTCCGTGGATATCAAGTCACGCATGCCCAAGCCGCTGAAACCATGAGATGCACAGGCTTGTTTAAGCCACTCCTTTCCAAGTTTTGCTTTAGCAATTCCATTTCTGAACAAAGCGGGCCTATCTTCACAAAATACGGAAAAGGCTCCCCGAGAGGATGCTATCTGTTAGCACTCTGTCTAAGCTCTGTCCCATAGTTACCTGGCAACAGGCAAGCAGGCCTGACCCACTATAAAAGGGGCTGCTTGCCCTCCTCCCAGCTCTCTTTCTCTCTTTCTCTTTCTTTGCTTCCCTTCCTCCCTCTCTCCCCATTCCCTTCCCCCTCTTTCTCCACCTCTTCATGTCTAGTCTGTCTCTGTCTCTGTCTCTCTGTCTCTGTCTCTCTGTCTCTGTCTGTCTGTCTGTCTGTCTGTCTCTCTCTCTCTCTCTCCCTCCCTCCCTCCCTCGCTCCCTTTCTCTGCCTCTACTACCCTCTTAACTCCCCTCTCCATGTCCTTAATAAACTCTATTCTATACTATACCATGTGTGGCTGGTCCTTCAGGGGGAAGGGATGCCTTGGCATGGGCCCGCTGAGATGCCCCCTTCCCCCATACCTGACTACCCCTCCCCATCACATATCCCCCTCTTCTCTTTGTCTTTATATAAACACATCAATATCTGCTCCCCCAAAGATGTTATCTGTTCCACTTTCTGGGGACTTACCCCAAAGCAGGGTTCCCAACCTTATTCCGTCACCCCTTTCTCTGGAGCCTTTGCCTCACACTGGCTCTTCTGATCATGAGAGGTAGGGCAGAGAACAGGATTAAACACCCATACAGGATTGAAGCATGAGGACTGAGAGCCACTAATATGAAGGATCTTGAGCCCCTGTTTTGATCAAATCTTGGTCAAAGCTTCAGTCACCACAGAACTGTGATGTATGACTTTCTGAAAGTTTATCTTAGATGTCTTACATTTAACCAAGGCTGTCTGGTGAGGATGACGAATTGGTCATGACTCTATCACCTCTGAATCGAGTGCTGTATGTTGTTCTACTTAATCCTTGCTATAGGCAAATAAAATAGCTATTCATCATTCTCATTTTATGGATTAAGAGCTTGGGTCTCAGAGAAGGAGTTTGCTTAATGTCATATAAGTAACAGAACTAAAAAATGTGTGAATACCCAGTTCCAAGTCAGTAAGTCATTAAGAATACACCCCAGAGGGTGAGCCAAACAGGGTTACATGGGAAGAAAATGGTACGAGTTCACTTTTGGTTTCCTGGAGGAAATGAGTACCAACTCTCACCTGCAAGAGCCTGGTTGATATCAGGTGCTGAGGGAGAAAGACCATCAGAAGAAGAATGTGAGGAAAAGTGGGGGTGGGGGACAGGGAGCGTGTACAAAGCCCTGGACATGAAATGTGTTGAAATATCTCAAGTACTGGACACCCCACAAGGGGCTTGGGTAAAAGTTAATACCTTAGAAGTGTCACAGACAATCAGACACACCATGTTGACACCTGACTAGACAGATGCTCTGTAAGGCACACATGATTCAACAGTGAGGTAAAAGACACTGATTGCAGGAACCAAGTGAGAACCAGGCTCTTATTTTTTTCAGTGGTTAAACATATCATTTTCTTTAGTCCTTTCATTTAACTGAAGAACCTAATCCTTGAAAAGAGTCACCAGATTGTCCAAGAACTTATCATCTGAGCAAAGGGCTCCAAGATGGTGCCAGAATACAGGCAGGTGAAGTCTTGGCAGGTTTCTTTTCCACTTAGTCTTATATAGAATTAAGTCATTGGAGAGAAGAGAAATCACTTTGCTTAACTTCAGTGTCTGTTCATATATAGATTGTTTGTACACATATAGATGTGTGCGTGTATACATTGTGTGTACACATATAGATGTGGGTATACATTGTGTGTACACATGTAGATGTGTGCATGTATACATTGTGTACATATCTAGATGTGTGTGGATATACATTGTGTGTGCTCATATAGATGTGTGCATGTATACATTGTATGTGTACATATAGATGTGTGTGTATACATTGAGTATGCTCATATAGATGTGTGCATGCATACATTGTATGTATACATATAGATGTGTACATGCATACATTGTGTGTACACATATTGATGTGTGCATGTATACATTGTGTGTGTACATATAGATGTGTGCATTTGTGTGCACACATATTGACATGTGAGGGCATTCGTGGACCATAGCAAGTGTGGAGGGCAGGGCAACCTCAGGAATCACTCCTTGTGGTCCGTATTATTTGAGGAAGGCTCTCTTGCTTGCCTGCTGTGCTGGGAACTTAAAGCAAGCTACTGCAGAAACTTCTAGATTCTCCTGTCTCTGCATCCCATCTCTTCACAGGAGTTCTGGGATTCCAGACACAGGTCGCTGCATCCATCTTTCACATGACCTCCTAGGATCTGAACCCAGGACTTTAGGCTCACCCAGCAGCACTTTCACCACTAAGCAATCCCTCTGCCTCAGACAGTTTTTATTTTTTGCCGACTTAAAGGCTAGCTTATGCCTATATAAAGACACTAAGGGGTGGAATTTTAAAAAAAAACAAAAAACAAAAAAACCCACTGGTGACAGTGGCCCATCTTTATTAGATGATTGCCATGTAGTATCAGGACTCTGAGGCCTTTGTTTGTGCTTACTGTGTGACGTGAGTGCTACTGTAAAGATTATAAAGAAGCAAAGCCAAGGGTCAAAACCATGAATCCACTGAGACTGGGTTGATGATTTCCCAAGTGTGGCCCTTGTACTACAAGTACCACCTTGAAGCTTTCAAAGAACCAGAAACACTTATAAAATCCCCTTTTTATATTGAAGCTCACTGGTTATTAGGCTGCTTCTGGTCACCGAGTTTGAGAACCTTAGTTCCAGAGCATCCGGTTAGAAAATTAAGTGTTTGATTAACTACTAACTTAGACACCACTGAGCCAAATCAGAGAGCTGATAGGTGCTTGATGCCATTCAAGTGAGGGAGGCTACCATTGGTTGGTTGGGCTCTCTCAAGTGAGCAAGGTACAGCGCAGTCTAAGGAGATGACTGAAGCAAGCCTTGATACCCGTGTGGGCGGAGTATTGTGACTGGCATAGAGGAAGGAAGCCTGGAGGTCAAGAGCCCCACCCACTGCCATTGTTGGTTTGTCTAGCCAATGTGGCAACCCTGGTGATCAGATCTGAGCTATATGATGCTCAGGGGTTTTCACTGGTGCTGGGAAAGATGTTTATATAGCTTCTAACTCCAGTCCTATCTAGAATCTCCATTTCTTTAGTCAATGGGTAGGATTATAAAAAATGTACTTTTCTTGCTGAGCATATGAATGTGTTTGTGTGTGTGTGTTTCTTTGTCTGCATGGGTGTGTGAGAGGGTGTGTATGTGTTTGTGTTTCTGTGCCTGTGTGTGTGTGTGAGAGAGAGTGTGTGTGTATATGTGTGTTTGTGTGTGTATGTGTGTATATGTGTTTGTGTGTGTGTCTGTGTGTATGTGTTTGTGTGTGTCTGTATGTGTCTGTGTGTGTGTCTATGTGTGTGTGTGTGTGACTGTGTCTGTGTGTCTGTATCTGTGTACCCGGAACATATGTGCCTATCAAAGGAAGCATTAGCTTTCCTGCTCAATCGCTGTCCACCTTATTTCTTTGAGCAGGATCTCTCACTGATCCTGGATTTAGGCTGGTGGCCAGCAAGTCTCAGCAACCCTCATATCTCTGTCCCTTCACAATACCAGGGTCACAGGTACACATGTGGCTGTCCACACCTAGCTTTTTCTGTAGGTTCTGAGTATTGAACTCACATCCTCATACTTGCACAGGTACTCCTATCCACTGAGTCATTCCCCCATCCTCAGTATCTTCCCTTTAAGTCCAACTTGTAATTTAATGTCTCGAAGGCAATTTGAACATCCCTTAAAATGCTGTCTTGGAACCAGGAGATGTGCTTTCCCCGCGGTGTGAGGCTGTGATGCTCAAAAGCTGCTTGCTGGTGTGAGTGACATCACCAGGTTGCAGACTGCTATAGTCAGAAAGGCCTTGCCCAGCACAGACAGACAAACATGCTCAGTGACCCACAAACGATACCCTGAGCTGAGTGAACCTCGGTTTAGCCTCCGAGTCCCAGCCTCTTCTTCCAAACTCCATTTCTTATCTGGGAAATACGAGTTAGGGCTGCAAACCCTCAGGCTGTAATAAAGAGTTGTTCGGAAATCATGACCTAACAAAGAACCGGATTCTTTGCCCTGGCACCTGACACTTGGTACAAATCTGTTGGCTTCTCAAAACCACTTCAAACTCCTCACACATCAGCTCACCAATATCAATATACATATTAATTATAGTATAATAGTCCTATGGCTTGCTACACAAAGTGTGACAGGGTGCAGGGCAGTCTGGATGTGGCCATGCCAGGGAGGGCACTGTGTGACACGGAGTCTGAGTTACCTCATACCTTGAGATTAGTAGGCTCTCTTGATGAGGGAGTATGAGCAACTCCTTTCTTTCCTTTCGTTAATAAGTCCCATGAACTCCCGCGCCCAACTTTCGATACTCCCTGTCTTTCGCAAGAAGTGTCACCAACTTGATGACACAATGTTCTGCCTGTTTGCATTACCAAACGCAGGAAGCGCCACGGAGAAACAGGCTGCTCCTTAAAAAAATGACTTCCGACACTTGATGTAGATGTGACAAACACCACCACCACACTACCACACTGATTTCCATGTGGGAGATTCTGGTCTGGTTTTATATGCACGCAAGCCAGTGAAACAAGTCGGCAGGGGCAGCAGACAAAGATTTCAGCTTTTAAGCAATGCCAGAATATTCATGGCTTAGGATAAATCCACCCTACTCTTAGTCTCAGAGTATTTGTATGCATATATGTGTGCATGCATACATACATATGCAGGCGTGAGTGGGTATATGCATACAGCGACCCCACCTCACCAGAGAAGGCTAGCTAGTCAGTCCCTACTGCGCCAAGATGAGAAGTACAGTAGAATTCAGATGGGTGTTGTTGGCTATTAGTTATTTCTTTTACTTAGAAGGTTTTAAAAGATGAATAAGTGCTGCAAGCTAAAGACTCACTTGAAAGAAAAATGAAATCATACAGAGAATTATTAGGTAGTGAAAACTTTACCAGTTCACTTGCCTTTCTAAGGCAGTCAGTTCTCCCTCTGTATACACACACACACACAAGACACATACACATTCACACACTTATACACCCACATACATATATACACACTCACACACATACATACACACTCACACACATCATACACATACACCTCACTTTACACACACACGACATATACACATTCACACACTTATACATCACATTCACACACTCACACGCATACTCACACACATACATACACACTCACACGCATACTCACACACATACATACACACTCACACACACACCATACACATACATCTCACTTTACATACACACACACACACACACACACACACACACACACACACACACACACTCAATCTAGGAATTCCTTAAGCAGTGCCATCCCCAGTCGACTGTCACAGGCCAGTGGGTAAATAGTAGGTCTGACCCTTGGCAGGATCAAGGACAGAAGGCTTATCCCCATAGAAGTGTACTAGGGAGTTCCAGCCCTGATTTCCACGTTTTAAAAAATAGATTCTTTTCTCATACAATAGTCTTTGATGGTAGCTTCTTCTCCCTCTTTTAATTTGGAATTCCATCCCAGATAGTCTCAGAAGAAGGAACACACAAATATCTGAAGAACTGGTAGATGCAACAGGGAGAGAAACTCAAATCCCCACCTTTCTGTCTGGCTTTTCTCTTTGGGGAGCCTCTGGTTGGTCTTGGCTGCCTTACCCAGAAATGAGCCCAACTCTGGCTGAAACTGACTTATTCACAGGATCCTCTGTAGGCTCCCCCCCTTCCTCCCTCCACTGATGTTGGCTTTTAGTGACTTTAGGAACTGTGATTTAAATCACCCTGAATCCCATCCCTTCTACAGAATCTTAATGACTAATCTGTTCTTTCTTCTGCCAAGAAAGGATGTTCCTCCTCATCCCTCCACTTCCCTTGGCCAAGATCAATTCCACCGATATTTATTAATCGTCTACCACCAGCTAGACATCAGGCAGGCAACACTGACACCATGTCTGTTCTTGTGAAATTCTCCCCTCCCATGTTCTTCAATGGCTCTATAAAACAGGCAGCCAGACTACTCTCTTTTGAACTCAGAATATGTTTGCTCAGAGGAAGAAGATCCCTCAGAAAGCTGTTTCCTGTCTCCGAGCTCCCTGTAAACTTGATGGTTGATAAATGCTCATCCAAGTGGCCAAACACAACTTTAAACATTTTATTTAAGGAAATAAATCATTAATTCATTTTTTTACAAAAAAGAAAAAATGTTCTACCTTTCTGCTCTTTTAGAGTTAATGTTGGGAGCTTATCACAAAATGAACTTGAATGTAGTGGACCCAAACTGGCAATCAGAATCACAATAAGTGCACTGGGAAAAGACCATGCTAACTATGTGAAAACCCCACGATCAGATCTTGTGCCTGTACCGGGATTTCAGAGAAATGGAATTTGAGTCTGATAACTGTTAGTAACAGAAAAAGATTGTTTCTCTTTTGCTGAACCATCATCTACCTGCAAGGCACAAATTAAAGATATTTACCTTTAAAAGTTTTTGAAAGCCATTTAAAGGAAAATAGACAAATAAAATAAAATATAAAATAAAATAAAATGGAGGTTTGAGTCGAAATTGAGTTTGTTGAAGTAATTTAAGTTCCTTCCTCCCTCAACAGTTATGTTTTATAATAGACGGGTAGGATGCCATTTTTATATTCTTTAATGCCCTTCGTGTTCGTGCTGTTATATAAGCTTACAAGCTGTAAGAGTGCTTTCCTCTCTTCCTCTTGCCTTGCTGTGTCTTTACTGTTGTTTGGTTGAGTCACCTTGTAATATTACAGTCATCTGTAGAAATGTATTCCTGGATGAACAAACCCCTCTGGGCTCCCGAAAGCCTTCCCTCCGCCGAGCAGGACTGACATGGGGAGAGCACAGGATCCAGCTCTTGACCCATAATTTTCTATGGGAAAGTCATCATGAAAGCTGACAGGGCAGTGTGTGGAGCCAGTCCAGGGGACCCAGCCTCCCCTCTGTTGTTTCAGTCAACAGCTGCCCGGCCTGTTTTTCCCATCACCCTTCAGGATTGCGTTAGACAAAAATTCACCTTATTTAAAAAAAAATAATCATGAAAACTGAGAACAGGGAAGTGACGGGCAAGCAGTGGCCACTGTGTGATGAGTTGCTGTCATCCTGGGCCCTGCTCCTTGACTTGGCACCTGCGGAGGGGGCTGCATTCTCTGCCCAGCAGGGAGTTCCAGCTGACCTGCTGAGAATGTCCCGTGTGAGTCACTGGCTTTAACTCCATCAGCGCCATTTGCTGCCCACTTGGATGTTTCTGAACAGCTGCTTGGCTCTGAACCCATCCAGTAACTGGAAATGCGGCCATTGTCTGGCTTATTTTCAAAAATGGAGTCAGAGGCAGGGTTGGGGAGAAAGAGAAAAGCACAAACCCAACCGAGAAGGACAAACAGCTCACTCTCTTTCCCCATAGACATCCTTGAAAGTCCTTGGAAAGCAAATGGTAACATCAAATAAACCCAGTTTGTCCCTTTCTTTCTTTCCATCACTTATCATTTCCCTAAGGAAGTTGGGTGTGATCTCATTTGGGATTTCATGGTATATAGAAATTTACCTCCCTCAAGGAGCCTGTCTGACCACCGCACTTTTAAACTTACCCACCCCGTTTTCCAAACACAATAGTGACTATTTCCCTTGCTCTGGAAACATTTCCACATTTGAAATTCATTTTTGACTCCATCAACAACTTTTTAGAGGCTTTGATTGAACAAGTTTCTGGCCTACACATTAACCAGGATATTTGAGAAACATTAGACATGATCCTTGGATTCAGGAATTTGTAATGAAATGGAGAGAGGGGGGAAAAAAAACCACGATTCAAATGGATGGTCCAGGAACAATATGGGGGGAAGGTGGGAAGAGGGTTACATCAAAGTGCCAGACGCCTGCTAGAGCTATTCCAGCTTCTGGAGTTCAGAGCAATGCTCTGGGAAGCTGCTTTTCAGTCTAGAATGATGGTAACCAATATTAACAAGTGAAACTGAATTGACTTTGTAAATATGGACAGTGTCAGAGCTGGGCACACAGCCCAGGGGGTCTGTTAAAGGCTGAAGCATGGTCACAGGGCCACAGGGCTCATTAGATGGGAAGCCTGTGATCTTTACAGGCGTTAACACAGGCACACATGGAAAAGGAAATCGCTTACACCACCAGAGACACTGCAGGGTGGCAGGCAGTTCTTCTTAGGTCAGGGATCCACCATTTTTTCTTTTTATCTGAGATCCAGTCCTTACTTGAAGGTAGAAGAGTAAATACATGGGATAAAGAAGACACTTTGATTTTTAAAGATCTGCAGGTCCTCTACTTTCATTTCTTGAAAGGAGATCTTAGAGGAGGATAAAGAAAAACAGAGTCCTCTATTTCTGTGGTGAGGATAATGTATCTATATGGTATTAGTCAGCTTTTCATGTGGCTGCCACCCAACACTGGGCAGGAGCAACTTAATGGAGGAGAAGTTCAGCTCAGGACAGTCCAGCGCACAGAGGAGGCATGCTGGACAGGTTGGTCCGTAGATGATGGGAGCTTGAGGCTCAAGCTCGCACTGCAGGAAGCAGGGAGTTAGGGCCGGAAGCAGAGTCAAGCTACCCCTATAAGCTCCACCCTGCAGCCTTATATATGCCACCAGGCCCAATGTCCAAAGCTTCACAATATCCCAATCCATAGGGAACCAAGCTTACACACACACACACACACACACACACACACACACACACACACACACACATACTCACAGACAGACAGACACACACACACATACATATATACACACATACACCCACACATACACACAGACACACACATACAGGCACACACACACATACACACAGGCGCACACACATATACACACACAGGCACACACACATATATACACACACACATACATACACACATAGGCACACAAATATACACTCATACACACACAGGCACACACACACACACACACACACACACACACACACACACACACACATACACATACACACACCATGTAGATTCTCTGATTCTCCAATAAGGTTTCAGCATTACCATTAATTTTCCTAAGTAGTAAACAGGAAGGATATTCGTGAACTTGTTCAACTCTAAGGTTTTTATCCCAACTGAGGGTTCAAAATCAAGATAACTTGTTCTTCAAGGGTCAGATTAATTTATGCTATTAAATGAGTGAACATACATAATCCTAATATCACCAATTGAGATTTGAGAATATATTCATTATGGCAGGGAGGGGGAGGGGGAGCCCATAGTTTTAATCCTGAGAAGACATGCTACAAATATTTTAAAAAATAATTAGAAAGAAATGGTTCAATTTGGGACCTAAAAACTAACTAGTAATGTGCTCTGTAATTTCCCAATTCACTTATAAGTGTGTTTGAAAGACTAATGAACAAGAAACAATTTCACCGGAATACAACAAATCAACAGTTATTTATAGGTATGGCAAATCTAGATTTTGGCATAATCAAGAGTTTCCTTAATTTTATCTATAGATCTGATACTAACAAAAGGGACTTTCTCCAAAGAAAAGGATGGGGCACAAAGGGGGCCACTATGAACGGAAGCAGGCTTTAGCACTAAACACGAACAAAGGCTGAAACTGCCGGTCACTCATGAGTGACATCACTTGGTCGCTCATGAGTGATGTCACTTGGTCACTCATGAGTGACGTCACTTGGTCGCTCATGAGTGATGTCACTTGGTCACTCATGAGTGACGTCACTTGGTCGCTTATGTGTGATATCACTTGGTCACTTATGAATGATGTCACTTGGTTGCTCGTGGGTGACATCACTTGGTTACTCATGAGTGATGTCACTTTTACATTAATATGGTTGTGCAGTTGTAAACATCAAAGCAGTCAGGAAAACAAGAAAAGAAATAAGGAAGATGAAGTATAAAGAAAATGCGAATCAGGACAGTAATTCATTCTATAGGCAGAGAGTGGTAAGCAGAATTTCAGAAGGGAAAATGATGATTTGAGCTGTCTTCTCAGCTCAGGTAGGGGGTTAGCAAAAGTGACTAGTATTTCTCCAACAAGCATCTATGAAAGTGTCTATTATGAGCTGGTAGTATTTTAAATACTTCTAAAGATACCATGGTGAACAAAATCAGATCTTGGAATTGATGGTATGTGGAAAATTATAAGAAACACATGGGTTTCTATGGCAATGTCAAGAATTTACAAGGACTAAAAATGAGAACAATTCAGAAGGTTAAACTGCTGCCGTTTGCGATGATGTGCAGATATGCAGTCCAGCAGAGTTCTATGAATCAGCAGAGTCTCCTTAGAGCTCAGAAAGCTGAGGAGAAGGAGAGGGGGTGGAGGCGGAAGATGACTGGATGGTAATGCAGTATGTTTGGGCTTCAAGTCTCATGTGGTCTCAGAAAGTATGATGAGAAGTGTGGGCTCTCATCTGTCAGCAATCCAGCTTTTGATGGATGGGATAAATGGAAGGTTTCATGAGTTGGAAGACTGACATTTTTTATATACAATTTTATGTACAATTTTTTAGTAGAGATCACTTTCAGATGTTTTGGATGAACAACTCTGGAGATGAAGGGTCTCAGCTAGGAAGACGAGGAAAAGAGATGCTTCCGTCTTAACAGTCCAGTTGAAGGAGTGTGCAGGGCTCTCAGCTGACTGGAAGACTCCAGAGAAGGCACCTAGGCTAGGTGACTCACTGCGCATGTGTAACCCAGCTGTGGTTACCTTGACACTTTGAACAGAGGGGCGGCTCCCAACACCCACCCCACTCCACCTGCTTGCAGTTTCTTCTTGGAGTGCTGTCAGGTTAGCTACTGTCAGGCCAACTCTAAAGATTCATCCCAAGAGTATATGTGCTAGAAACAGTCCCCAGGGCAACGGCATAGAGCAGGGAGTGCTCTAAGAGGTAAGTAAATAAGTCTTGGTACGGTTTAAGAATGATTAATGAGGGGCTGGAAAGATGGCTCGTGGTTAAGAGCACTGACTGCTCTTCTAGAGGTCCTGAGTTCAATTCCCAGCAACCACATGGTGGCTCACAACCATCTGTAATGGGATCTGATGCCCTCTTCTGGTGTGTCTGAAGATAGCAACAGTGTACTCACATACATAAATAAAATAAATAAATCTTAAAAAGAATGCTTAATGAGGCTATTGAAATAAGCCATTATAACAGCAATGGGTCTTTTGGATAAAGGATGAGTCTTGACACCCTCCCCTTCTTCCCTCTCCCAACCTCCCTACCCTCTTGGCTCTGTCCCTGGAATAACAGTGAGAAAAACCTGGCCAAATGGAGAGCACTTCAGCGTGGCATGTTCCAGCCTTGAGAACTGTGGACAAGACAACTTGCTTCTTAACAAATTGCCTAGTCTCTAAAGTTTTGTTATAGCAACACAAAACAGTCTGAGACACCAAATGCTGGACATGACAGTTCAATGACAAACCCATTAAAACATACTGGAGTGAGAAAAAAGGCAAAAAAGCAAAGAGATTTTGGTAATTGGAAGCAGGGGTTGGGGGGGGGACACAAAGACACTTCATGGTGGAGCGAGTCTGTAATCTCGGCACTCAGGTGTCTGAGCCAGGAGGATTGCCAATAGTTTGAGGCCAGACCAAGCTACATGGTAAGTTTCAGGCCAGCCTAGATGACATAGGTAGACACAGACACAATGATAAATAAATACATAAACAAACAATCAGGTAGAGGAATTCAGATGGAAAAGCAAGTCTTTCATGCATAAAGAAACAGACAACTTACTTTCAGCAGATCAAATCAGACAGGAGGTAGAGAATAACTAAAATTCTGCACTTGAAGTTGGTCCGTATCTCCTGATGAGCCTTGTGCTGTCAATGCTCAGGACGACCTCCAGGCTAGTGGCCCAGCTGAGGTAAAGCGAACTGAAGGAAGACTTCAATTCCGTGTACCAGAAAGGAGGTGAAATTTCAGAATTCAGTCTTGATCAGGTGAATGCCTCATTTTAAGCAAAAGGTCAATGTCCTTCAGAGGACTGCAGCAGAACCTCCCATTTCTAGAATGTCAGTGTTCACAATATTTAGGATTACTAGCGTGCAAAAAATATATCATAAACCCAAGAGCAGAAGATTGAGTTAATGTGGAGGTGAGCCAGAGAGTGGAATTTACAGAGATCTCAGAGTAGATATTTCAGCTCGATTTCAAAATATAAAGGAAGCATGCATTCAATCAGTGGGAAAGCCCTCAGTCTCAGCAGAGAAATGGAAGCCACAGTCAATAACTAAACAGAGAAATTCAAACAAAGGAACATAACGCTCACTTTGCGGTTTGAGTTCAAAATGGCCACCACAGGCTTGTTCTTTGAAAGCTTGGCTCCCAGTAGGTTTGGTGCTGCTTGGAGGAGATCCTGGAGAGCTTGTGATGTTTCCTTTCAAGGGCAGAAGAAGATCACCAGGGACAGGACTTCAAGGGTTACACATGGCTACAAATCCATGTCTGTCTGTCTGTCTGTCTGTCTGTCTGTCTCTCTCTCTCTCTGTTTCCTGATAAACCAACATAGTTGTGGAATCTGAGGAGCTGGGAGACAATCAGATTGGCTTATGAAGAAATCCAAGAAGTCCTGGGATCGATACAAGTTAAGTATAGGAGGACACACAGGGCAAAGAGTTTTAAAGCAAATTTATGCTGAAATTATCTAAATCTGATGAAAAAGATGTTTACATACTCAAGAAGTCTAGAACATTGAACCTTAACTCAAAGGAAACCATAGTAGGGCTCAGAAAACCATAGTAGGGCTCATTGTGAGTTATCAAAGGCATTGGAAAGTGGGGGTGGCGGAGGGAACCAGAAAGAAAAGGCATATCACACATACAAGACAACAGCCATACAGATCACTGCTAGTCTTCCATCATAGGCTCATGGAAGCGAGACTATAGTGCAGTGTTTCTGTTTCTCAGCCTGTAGGTTGTGGCCCCCTGTGGGTCACATGCCATGTGGGGCAAGTGGAATTGTGTAACAGACAGTAACTCTGGCAAGGTAGATTAAGGAACCCCAGAAATTCTGACAATTGAGAATGGAAGGTGTTTGAATCTGCTCTCGACCAAGTGCAAGTGACCAGGACACCCCACTAAGAGGACCATGACAACTCTTCACACAGGCTCTCCACACTAATGAGGTATCAAGATGGGCTGACCTGAGAGTTTAGCCAACAAGCTTCCTTCCCTGGACATTCCCTCCTGTAAAAGGTATTTAATCTCCTGTCTACCCTGAGTAAACCGTATGCATCCATTTTCTACCGTGAACAAACAGTTTGGAAAAGCAAGGACTGTCTCCTTCTTCAGAGACCACCATGGGAAGAAGCCTTCATCAATATGGAGCCATGCCTAAGTTTCCCACAGAAGGCCCCACTGTGTTCCTGATACTGAGCTAAGTCACCTTACCCCCAACCACACCCTGGATCCCAGCCTGCACTGTTTCTTACCCGGAAAAACACAGGCTGGGGCCCCCATCTTAGACTGGGTTTTGCCTCCCATGAGTGGTGCATCCCACGAGCCTGGAACCCCGATGGTGGTGAGGAAGGAACCTAGCCTAGTGCCTCTGCATGTCCATCTCCCTGAGTGGCATCCTGACACCCCAGCATCGAGATGAAACGCAGACCCACAATGCATATCAGATAGTCACATCATAGTTTATAACCGTAGCAAAATTTCAGTTATGAAGTAGCAACAAAATTTTTTTTTTTAGTTGGGGGTCAGCACAACTATATGAACACGTTAGAGCATTAGGAAGGTTGAAAACCACTGCTACAGTGAACCGATATTGTTACAAAGATCAAAGAGAAAATAATATTCCAAGTAAGGATTTTATAGCCAGAGAAAATGACCACCAAGATTAGACTCAGTTTCAAATAAATAAAAACTAAAATAATTTTAATGATTCATTTCTCTTTTTTGAGAGAGAGAGAGAGAGAGAGAGAGAGATTGAAAGAGAGAGAGAGAGATTGAGAGAGAGAGAGAGATTGAGAGAGAGAGAGAGAGAGAGAGAGAGAGAGAGAGAGAGAGAGAGAGAGAGAGAGAGAGAGAGAAAACAGCGCCCATGGAGGCCAGAAGAGGGCATCAGATTTTTCAGAGCTGGTGTTCAGAGCAAGGCCGCTGGGAACTGAACTCTGGTCCTTAGCAAGAAAAGCAAGCTCCCCTAATCTAAGCCACCTCTCTAGTGCCTCTGGTAAGATTTTCCTAGGAGATTTCACTACAAAGTAAGCCGTCGGAAGGTCCTTCACTGAGTAGAGATTGTCAATTCTTCAGCAGAGATCTGATTCATTTATACCAAAATTGGTAAACACATGGGTAAGTATAAAAGATGGTTTGGGTAAAATGTTTTCACTTTGCATTTGGAGAGTTCCACAGTGGGTGCTAAGATCTGTGGCAGCTGTCACGTAAGTGCTGGGAGGTGGGCGAGCAGTCTGTGTGAAGACCCGAGCTGCGTCTTTTACAAGACACCCTACTTGTTCTTAATAAACTATAGACTTGGGCATGATTGTGGGGCCTGCTGGAATGATACAGAAGCGACCCAAAGAGGGAGAACTTCAAAAGGTGCTACGTCATATTTGGCCTAAATAAAGCAGGTGTAAGGACCTCCTTCCTTGCTGTCTGTAAACCCACCCACCGCCACTTGTCAGATGACCCTTTAAACGACAAATTCTCAAACTGTAGCCTCCATCTTTCTTCTATAATGTCTTACACCAAGGTTAAAATGGGAGTCTCCCTGGGTATACCCAGATTTATGAGCTTTGAGAAAGTTGAAGTAGTGTATTAAAACTCCTGAATAACTGGCATCTGGGTCCTGAGTTCCTAAAATAACATCTCTGGTCGATAGATACTAAGACCTCTCACCTCTAGTCTGGATGTTCACTGTTTCTCCTAACTCAACCATTCCTTACCCGTGTACTTCCCTCTGTGATGGTTCCCACAAGGAAAAGCATGTGAGTGAATTCGATCCTGGCATCTGTGCACAAGGAGGCCACAGACATCACACGGCAATCTGTAAATACACTGGCTGTCAGCTGCCCAGTCACGATGGCCTGGACGGAGTGGAAGTCAGCAACAAGCTTTTCCCCAGGAAGCTTGATTTAAATAGATCTCCATTTCCCATCTCTGTAGTGGTTTGCTGGGTCTCAGAGCTGACGTTTCTGGACAGCCCTTGAAGGTCTCATCTTGTGCATTCCATCCTGTCGCCATGTTTACTTGGGCTATCTCAGGGTCCAGCTATCTAGGCTATCACTAGACTAAGTAACTTGACATAGTGCTTCTGGTTCTTTGAAATCGAACAGAACCAGTTTGGGTGATGAAGAAGGTGATAACTGATTACTATTCTAAAATATCTCAGTCCAGGAACAAGTCCTCTCATCCTGTCACCTCCGGTCAAGCCCAGGCGTCAAGCCCAGGCCGAGCACTAGTGATGGATCTGTGTAACTATGATTTCTTGTTGCCCCTTCTATGTGTGTGCTCTGGCAAATCTCTCAAGTTGGCAACATCAGAAAAGGGTGTGATTCGATATCGTGAGGAAATGATCAATAGGCAGAACATGCAGTGGGAACTTGGATTGAAGTTTTGGTTCCTCCTCAGGATTAGGCAGTGTTTTGGGACTGTCTGATCTGAAGCTGCATGGATCCTTGCCCCTGGGAATGTGGAAATCTGGGGACCGTTTGTGGGTGCGTTCAGACCACTCCCGCCTTTATCATAAAGAGTGCCATTCATCCGATCCCCCCTCCCCGCTGTCTACCCTTCTCTTTTGTCCTGGCACCCTTTGAAAGGAAATGCAGGCATGGTTATGCTTTTGGGAAACACATGTTGCCACACACACATTCTGATTGTTAAACGACACTCAAGAATGAATATTTTTGGCACATGCGTGTCGGGGTCTTGGATCTATGCCCTTGGATGATGCGTAGTGACCTGCCTCTTGCTCATGGCTCAGGTCTGGAATGAGGAAGAAAGTCTTCATAATTTAGGAGAAGCCAAGAGTAGCTGAAAACATGGAACTGGGCCACTGAAGCCAAGGACAACCTGTGGAGGAATGGAGAGCCAGCTCTCTTCATTCTCTATCTCTGGAAAGTTCCAAGGGTCAAGAGACAGCACCCTGAAATAAGGGATGGTACCTGTGGCATGGACGCAACATGCCCCCTCCCCCAGGTGTTGCTCCGTCTGCCTCTCCTTTCCAAAACCCTGACAGTCCCCACTGACATGATGCAAGAGGAATCGAAGAAAACTGGTTTAGAGATTTTAGAAACCAGGACTTTGATGTCTAAGAAAAGCGTCCCAAACTAGTTAAAGCATTATATTATGTGTTTTTATTGATATATAAAATCTACCTCAGAAATCAGCCACTAAACACGAAAGGAGGTTCAAACCCTGTAGGGATCTTTTGGGAAGAATATAATCACACGTAAGGCCTCACCATAAAAAACGGCTTGTGAGCCACACTTGCTTTGAAAGCACTTTACAAGCATCATCCAGTTCACGCGCCTCCGTGCTCCTCCTGGCTCCTCCCTGGGCTGGCAGGTGAGAACATCTGGCTCACTGTACAGAAGGCAAACCCAGGAAAGTCAGGTGAACACCGGAGACCATGTAAGGCCTCTGACCCAGTGGGCACCGAGAAACCAGAATGCCTTTAGGATAGTGAGAGCTTGCCTTTCTTTAGGAGAACAGCCAGCCCCTCCCCCGCTCCTCTCACCTCCCACTGTACTCTTCCCCCCTTGAACTCAGAATTCCTCTGATTCCTGGAAGCTGACTGCCCTTCATGCACCGGTACCTCCCTCAGACAGGAGACCTGGCCTAGGTTTCAGGTGTAGAAGCAATATTTCCATTCCCTCCCTTCTGCCAGGCTTGCCCTAGATCTTTCCGAGATCCTGAGAGCGACACCTCTGCTAGATGCAACAGGGGAATACTTGATTCCTGTCATGATGTCTGTTCCAATTCCTCCCAAGGATGTTGTCTGCTCTGACTATGAGCAGGAGTGGGATGGCTTCCCTAGGGTGAGTTTCTTAGCCTCTGGAGCTTCTGTTAAACAACCATAACAATATGAGGCCACTCTGAGGACTCGGAAGTTTAGCCCAGTGCTTGGCACTCGGTCCATGCTTAGCACCACCCAGATGGCTCACCCTCGGAGTTCTCATTCCCCCAACCAAAGCCCTAACCCCGATTATTTTCCCCTCTTCAACAGACAGCTTTATCACTGGTGATCAACAATTGAATGCTTGTAGCTCTGCAAAATTCCAACCCTGACTCTCTGAACTCCAAGTGGCTATTTGGAGATGGAACTCCTAAGGAAGTAATTAAGGAATATTGATAAGGGTGGGGCCCTGAACCACTGTAATCAGTGACCTTAGACAGGAGAGAGAGAGACAGAGACAGAGACAGAGAGAGACAGAGAGAGAGAGACAGAGAGAGAGAGACAGAGACTGTTTGACTGTTTGCCCCTTGTGTGCATGCTGAGTTCTCTCCGCTGTGAGCCTGCGCTGAGTGCCCCCCAGTATCCCAGTATGCATCCCCCCCTAGTGTGAGCATGCTATGTGCTCCCCCACTGTGTGGGCATGTTGATAATGGACACATGGATTCATAAGGAAGAAGTGGCTATCTGGAAGCCAGTGTGATGCTCCTCTGTAGTACCCAGCCACACCGCACCCTCACCTCAGACTTCTAGCCTCCCAGTTAATTATTGGTTTGTGAGGCACTCAGATAGACTGCAGTTTTTGTTATGTCCGCTCTGAAACACCAAGGGTCTCCCTAACAGGTGTCTTCTTCCGCTGCCCATTCTCATTGGTATCAATGGCCATCCGTACAGAATCAAAACTTTTCCCTATATATGCTTTCCCTGAATGCCCACTCCTCCCAACGCTGTTAAGCAACTATCCCAAGGAGTTTACATGTTATGGTGCATGCCTTTAATCCCAGCACTTGGGAGGCAGAGGCAGGTGGGGGAAAAAAAAGACTATTGTTTATTTACAAAAAGGGTATATAATTCTGTAGAGAGATACCTTAATCTTTGCCCTTCCTCCTTGTTCTAAGTGCTCATGCGATACTGGGAAGAGGAACATCTCACTGCCTAGTGAATGCGACGGCTTCTGGATCTTGGTGTGGTACTGACCACTGTGGAACACCAGAGCTTCTGACTCACTGTTCCACTAAACACCAAAGCAAACACAAATGAATGAACAGCATCAACAAAACATCTTGCCTTATCCCTGGGCAGTTAGAAGCAGAGATCACAGTCCTAATGGGAAGACTTCCAAAATATTTCCCCTGCTGCCTCAGAAAAAGCTTCTAAGAGCCCAGCTCCCATGAGGCTCCTATCCTTCCTTCTCTGACTTCTCTTTGTGTGTAGAATGGAGCCCAGCTCCTGGAACAAGGAGCCTTGCATGGCCTGAGGCTGTCTCCCTCCCCTTTCCAGTCTCGTCCTCCCCAGCACACACCCAGGGAGACCACCTGCCTACCCTCTTCCCCCCCCACACCATCAGTCATCTCCACTTCTCAGCTTTAGCCCTCCACTCTGCCCATGTGCATGGGCAGTTTCTCACGCTTCTGAGCACAACTAAAGGCCACTCTATCCTCTCCTCTGCTAGGATTTTGAAGACCTGCAGATTGCAAGCAGTTCTGGTGGTTCTGAGTAGGGGCCCAGGAGTCCTGTCTCCAGTTGTCAAAGCACAGTGAACTTGGACTCCATATTAAACTTTATGGATGGATCTCTCCCTCTCCCTCTTCCTCCCCATCCCTTCCTCCTCGCTCTCCCTCTCCCTCCCCATCCCTTCCTCCTCCCTCTCCCTCTCTCTCTCTCCTTTTGTAAATGGGGGTGACAGCAGTGTCTACCTCAGATTGACGACAGCTTAACTTATTTTGACTTTACTCTGCTGCAAACACAAGTTCTTATGACTAACCGGTCTTCATTTCCACTGATAGTCCTAAATGACAGGACAAAGTAATTTATCATAGCATGGTCTTCCCATCAGATGAGTTTGCCCAGCTTAAGCTGATGCACATTTAAGGTATGCTAGACCGGTTACGAAGGTTAGCTCAGGTGTATCAAACACACTCGGGGCTCATGAGAACTTCAGCTCACAGTGAATCTTTCTGGAAGGAACCCATCAGAAATGGCACTCCAATACCTGTCCCTAGCATTGGAGTGAAGATTAAAAGGAAAAATAAATACTTATAAAATGCTTATAAAGAAACTGGTCCAGAGGGGCACAAATGCTTTGAACCTTCTTTCTCTCCCAGGGAAAACATCTGTGGGAATAGCTTCCCAGGCCGTAGTGTGGTGCTGGGTATAAGGCAGCCACGCAATAGCTGTTCTTACATCTAAATCAGTCCTTTCTTAAGGGGCTCGCTAAAGTCGTTCTTCGCACAGTGATGTCTGGGGTTGGACACGAAACCGTGGAACTGCATGTGGTTCTAGTCACCATCTCAGCCTGTACAAAACCTCGAAATTCAGCTTTTCTGTCTTAGATTCTTTTACTTGAAGATTGATTTTTTATTTTTATCTTTACTCTGTGTGTGTCTGTGTGTGTGTGTCGGGGGGGGTGGATGAGAGCAAATCCCCATGGAAGACAGAAGAGGCGACAGGTCCCAGCTGATGCAGGTGTGTCAATGTTCACACTAATGCGGCTTCTGTCCACCCAAATGTTGGCAGGTGCCTCTGACTGGCAAGAAGGATCTAGATCACATGGGAAGTGCATCATGAAAGCCAAACGAGAAATCTTACATAATGTGTCCTACGACGTTGCGTTGGTGTACTCGGTAAAAATGCTCCCTGCTTCAGAACCTTTATAACTAGCATATGACCTTTCAGGGTTATATAGATTCTTCACAAAGCTAAAGAAACCTTGGAAGTATATTAGAAATGAAGTTACTGAATGACACAGGAATCTCCATGGACACAGAACCAACAGGTTTATATGTGTATGTACATGGATGTGATTTACCAAACAAATAGGGCTCCCGTGATTATTATAGTTATTATAAAGCATTGACATATTGTTACAAAGACATCGACACATTGTTACAAAGACATCGACACATTGTTACAAAGACATTGACACATTGTTACAAGGACGAGGTATCTGACATGTGTAGCTCGGGTCTGCAGGTGGAGACCAGGAATGTAGGATGCTCCAGGTCCGGTCAGCAGGTTCAGCAGGCTGGAGCCCCAGGACAGCGGCCTGCTGGAGGCTGCCTCTTACTCACAGTCAACTGGCTTCATTGTAGGTGTGTGCCTCCTCTGTGTTTCCCCCATCAGCTTCACCCCAGAACATCCTCCAAGGTAACATGTAATCACCACAAACCGTGTTACAGAAACAGTTGGGGATAGGAGAGCAAGGCGGCTGATAGGGGAGAGGTACTGGCTGTGCAGCCTTGATGGATGGGCTGCGTTTGATCTCTAGATCCTTCAGTGGAAGGGGACAGAGAGTTATCCTCTTCCCTCAGCATGTGAGGTGTTCACACATGTGGTATATACATACATGCACATGATGATGATGATGATGATGATGATGGTAATAATAATAATGATAATAATAATAGTAATAATAATGAAACAATACAAAATGAGTGGTGCTGGTCAAAGAGAGGAATGTCTTTGAATGCAGAACTTCTTACCAAGACTTCCCCATTTAAATCAGGGGGTTCCTTTCTTTAGAGAGAAAGTTGGATGAGGAATGGAATCACCAATCACTTTACTGTTGTGGTTCCATAGCAACCATGATAAAAAGTTTGATTTAATCTGTGGAAGCTTCTAAAAAAGAAGGTGCCTACTTTGTGTGAGTTTGTGCCTCTGTATGAATTATTCTTTGGAAAAAGCTGCGCACCTAGACAGCAGAGTACTTGTGGTCTCGGGGACATGCTGTGAGGTCCACCAACCCAAACATGTCACCTGCTGCCCTGACTACATTACAGTCGGGACAGTTTATGTTCTAGTGAGGCCACAAGTTGATGATGCAACGCTTGCGTCAGACAGAACCACTGGTAATACTGACTGACATGCTGCAAACTTAGAGCCACCGTCTGCAAAGTGGATTGAGTCTCCTCTTTACCTGCGGTGAAGGTCTGTGATCTTTATAAATGTTACCATTTATAAATGGTAAGACAGATCAGCCATCTTTCCTCTGAGTGCTCAATCAAAGCACCAGGATACTGCATTAGGAAAAAAATCCCTTCTGTTTAATTTAAACTCAGTTTGTCATCTGACCCTGTCCGCGGTGCTAGAGCACAAAGTGGGCTTTGTTCAAATCGTGAGTATACTGTGAGTTTAAAACATGGACTCTAACAGGAACTTCTCAGTAACTCAGAGGGCAGATTTGATTGACACCGCGGGACAGCCCTCAGCCTGTGAACTTTCAAAGGAAATATCAGAGGACGCACCTGCCCACATGTTTAAACCCTTGCCAGGGTGTGGGTATGAGGAAAGGGGAGGGCTCCAGCAGCACGTGCCAAACCAGTCCTGGGATCACACGGTCAGCCCTCACCAGTACCCACCAAAACCACCACCAATAAACATGGTGATGATCCCTCCTCCCTCAAGCAGAGAGTGCTTTGATTTTCAATAGGATTAACTCCGAGCTCTCCAACACTTATGTGCCAATAAAATAAAGCAAAGTGGCACCCAACCACATTCCCATCTCAGCAGCGAGGGCAGCGTGGCTAATTGACCTGCAATCACATCGCAAGTCAGTGGCAGGACTGGGTCCGAAATCGGACGTCTTCCAAAGCAGCTGTAGGATGAATTTCATGTCTACCTTCCTCTGTCAAACCTTCCATCTGGTCTGTTTCTGCAGATGACCCTCAGAGGGTTTGGGTTTGCAGAAGAGATGCCAGGTATATACAGTGGGGTAGAGCCCTGCACCACAAGGCCTGTGGGACTAGGCCCCTGCGTTCCTTTTACCTAGGAGCCCCTGGAAATCCTAAGAAGTCCATGGTATGCTGTTTCTTGTCTTTATGTCCCACACTAACCTCTTTATGTTTGCTGTCTGATTGTGTGTTCCTGTTTTTATGTTCGTTTAGACAAGTGGTAATTCCTCTCTCCCTTCTTCCTTCCCTCCCCTTGTCTCTCTCCTTTCCTCCCACCTCCTTTCTCCCTTCTTTTTACCCTTTGTATCTCCTTTCTTCCCTCCCTCTCTCCCTCCCTTTTTCCTTCTCTCCCTCCCTCTTTTCTTCTCTCCCTTCCTCTCTCCCTCCTCCTCTCTCTTCCTTGTCTCTTTTTCTTTTTGTGCATTTTGTTCCTGTACTTTCCCTATACTGTTACTTCCATTTAAATACCCCGGATGTCATAATTTGATCTAAGTGCAACTGTAAATGTCAGCGCAGAGTTCCCACAGCACCCCCGCGGTTGTGCCTGCTTCTCGTTCCGACACCACCTTTGGATACCGGATCTCGCTCCGAGATGGGAGGTAATGTTGCTTGTGTGCTATCAGCAGCAGTTGTAGAAAGCATGGACCAGACTCCCTCTCATCAGACACCAACTCTGTGCTCTGTGAGTTTTCCCATCTCCGCCCCTGAGCATCTAAACACTGAAGATGCCCCCAGCTCCAAACCCTGCCAGCCACAGAGTTGATCTTCCCACGGAAGCAGCAGAAGCCTTAGCACCAGGACTCGCATGCCTCCAAGACTCGCTGCTTCCTCTCTTCTGACTCTCAGATACACTGGGGCATTGGTGGCTTGGTAAAGGAACCCATCCATTACACCACCACAGTGGAAGGAGAATTCACCTCACTGTGTCTACAGCTGGGGCACAGCTGGCATAGCTATAACCAAAGGCAGCTGGTTCAAGAGAACCTGCAGTGGTGAGAAAGTCCTTTCTCACCATCAGGGGTGCCCACTCTACAGTACTCAATCAGGTACTTTCCACATGCAAATGAAGACTGTCCTGATTGGGTGATGTTGGGTGGGTCCTGGGTGGAGGCTGGGTTCACAGGACAGGGCTTTGCTGTATCAGGTTACAGTCAATTCCCGCTCATCATCCTCAGTTTGGGGGAAGTAGACTCATATAGCTCTCTGGGGACACTTTCTGGACCAGGGTTAGAGAGGCAAACTGTTCCTTTCTGGATTTTCCATTATGGGGTCCCATCCAGTGTGACCACAGCTTAGAGAGATAGCATTTGGATTTAAGGGCATGTTCCTGGTTGATTCGACACACACATACATAAACATATAGATACACCTGCTTTCACATATAAATACACATGCTCCCACATACAGGGAAGGAGAGGTGTGTGGGGGTGTTTAGGCTACTTTTGTGTCTTGTTTCTCTATACCTTACCTAGTATCATGAGGGATGGTAGGCCCCGAGTAAAAACCCCATCTTGGGTGTTCACACCCTCTCAACTCCCCAAACCAGTTACGCACTATCAAGAGTTTGGCATTCAAATACTTCCCCAGTTGTTTTGCCTAAGCCACACCCACAAAATAAACTCAAGAGTGCCCTCAACCCTGGTGGGCAAACAGCTCTGCTCAAGTCTCTCCGAGGCAGGGCGCACATTTTGCCCCAAGCTATTTTGTTGTTTTGTACAAATGGGAGCCACTCAGCTGCTTTTTACACCTTATTTTAACGCCTTATTATTTCAAAGCGATCTCTGTTCTTATTGACAATAATTACTGTTAACTCCCCCGACGAGTTCAAAGGCTCCGTGATTATGAAACCTCTTCTAAAGACAAGCCGATTAATCCAGCTGGTTATTAAATTAGAACTGTATTCTTGACCTGTTTTCACGAAGGTTTTATTATTGCTTTCCTAATAAGCTTAACCATCACCTTGAAATCACATTACTATCTGCGTAATCTCTATTATCGGTGCTAGAAGGCTACGGGATCGCTAAGTATCGGCTGGGTGTTGGATGTCTCTGATGAGATGGCTGTAAATTATCAACAACTCTTCAATCCCCTCTAGTCTACCCTTCCAAAACCCACCCCCAGCTAACACACCTGAACTCTTTGGTTCAACCACATGAATTTATACTTTGATGTCTGAATGGATGCTTATTAGACTCCTTTAAGGAGTGATCTGAGGCTGACCTCTCCCTCCTACCCTTCTCTGCGCTCCAACTCCTCAGGACCCCTTGTTCACCCTGTGGCAGAGGTGGTTTCACCCACACCCATGGCCTCTTTCACTTGTCTCAGCCACTAGGATGTGCCACCGGTGCAGGGTTAGTTAGCATCTACGTTGATCTCAGCGGCCTGATTCTGCAGCTGGCCTGCAAACCTCCAGGTTAAGGCATGTTTTCACCCGTGGACTTGGTTTTGCAGAGGGGATCACTGGGGCTGCTACACAGTTCCAGCTCTTCTCTGTCCATGTAATTCTCTCATTACTCACCTCCTGCGCCTCGGTTTCTCCTTCATGACCTAGAGCTCCTGCCTTTCCCAGCTTCTTCACTGATTTCAGTAAGGAGCAGAGATCCTAACCTGGCACAGAGCCGGGAAGCCATCTTGGCCTCTGCCAGTCCTTCTCCTTAAGCCCAATCCATCAGTGAATTACTCCAGCTTCCCCCTCCCCTCTCCCCTCTCCCCACCTTCCCCCATCCCACTACAAAGTGTCTTGGAAGGCTACACTGTAGCGAGAGGATGCTCTCACCTGCTCCTCCGTGTGGAAGCAGCTTCCTAATTCTTCTGTCTGACCCTATTCTTGACTGGTGCCCCACCCCCGGCAACTTTTTCTGAGAGACCTCTTAAAGGCAATGTCAGAGCAGGGTGTAAGTGTGCTCTTAACTCAGAATGCAAGGCAGAGCACTCCTCTAATCCTGTGCATGTCTCTTCTCTCCTTCCCCTCTCTTCTTTCTGTCTCTGTACCCTCTCCCCCTAGCTGATGCGCTCTTGCTTCAAGCGTACCTAGACTTTGCAGACATGCGGGCACTGAAGACTCCTTGTCAGTGGCTTGGCATTCACAAGTAGCAGCCTGAGTCCTTCTGTCATGGCCTTGAACCCTCAGTTTCTTGTTTTGACAGAGGGGACTTAAGGAAGGCCTCATCGTCTGTAGCACGTGCAGACTCTCTGTTCATTTACCGTGATGTGCCCCTCTTCTGGTGAAGATACGGAATCACGTAGCACATGTTTATGAGCTTAGTGTGTCCTTCCTCAGTCTTATGAGCTTCATGAGAGCAGGGACTCTGTCTTGTTTACTGTTCTCTGACCCTTGAGTAGCACTGGAGCATAGTAGGCACACAAGTATCCACTAAACCAATAAGGGAGTGCATGGATGAACAGGTGAATGAAGGAATGCAGAGACACAGAGGTGTCTGTTTGAATCCCCAACATTTCAACCAATGGCTTAGTCATTGTTTGAGATCCACTGGGAGAATTTAGAGTCCCAATGTCCAGTTCACACCCTAGAAGTTTAAAAAAAAAAAGAATCTCTTGGAGTGAAACCCAGGTATTGGCACTTCTAAAATGCACCCTAGATGTTTCCAAGTGAATAACCAAGGTTGAAAAGCAGTGGTCCCCAGTGTACAAGATAGTATTTTGTTTTTCCAGCTAACACTTCTCTGGCTGAGTGCCTCATACATTGCAGCTGTCTTGAACAGTTGATTTAGGAAATGGCCACTTTGAGTGCATAGTTAATGCCTGGGAGGAAAATCTCGGGGCTCTTGCACTTGGGTGCACATAGAACTCTACCTTGTAGGAGTAGAAATGCAAGCAGTTGCGTTTCTACGTTCCTGGAGACACTCCCACCTCATACCCATGCCATTGTGGCAGTGTGATAAACCTTTTTTTTTTTTAATTTAGTTTTCTTGTCCCGCACCCCCCCCCCCCCGGATTGGATGAGAGGCATTTCCCACTTCAGGAGAAGGGAGACAATCGCCTAAACCAAAGATGGCTTTGTTCAGCTTTGAAATGCAGACTAGATTTGTCAGTGAGGCAGTTAGAGGGGTGGGGGTAAGTTTTCAAGAAGAAAAGAATTTGCTAGACACTCAAACTTACCTTTAAATGAAAATGAGAAACCTCACAGAAATGACCAGCTCGTTCTTAAACTTTCTCTTTTTAATCTCAGTGTCTCTAGGCCTAATTAAGAATTACTGGGGTGATAAAAGCTTTGGATGCTCACATGGGATACGTCTATCAATAATTGCCATGTTGAAAAATTAAAGCTGAGATTAAAATGCTTATTATTTTTAATAACAATGTTAAATCTGAGACATACTAATATGAATGCCATCTATTGGAAAATAATTTGGTCTTTCTTAAAGAAATGAGGATATTGCTCAAAAACATGTATAAAATTATTTTTTCATAAATCCCTTTGATGCTTGTGCTAGTAGAAGACAATAGTATTTTCACACCTGCATTTGTTTTCAATATGTTTCAGTCTTTTGTTCGATTGAAATAGAATGAAGAGAATTCAGCCTGGAAACCAGTTAGTCACCGTCCAGTTACTATAACCCATACCCAAGATAATCAGCTTACAAAGAGAAGAGGTTTGCTTTTGCTCATGGTTACAGAAATGTTGGTGAAGGGCTGTTTGGCTCCGTGTCCTTGGGCCTGTTGGGGATACATCTTGGTGCAAGTGTGGTGGGGCGAAGCCTGATGAGCTCATGGTTGGAAGGGAACAGATCCCACAGGCCTCTTCAAAGATGAATGTGAAACCACCAGAGACCTTCCACTAGGCCTGGCCTCCACAAGCCTTCCATACTCTCTTCTAAAAGCACCAAACCGAAGGCTCAGAATTTAGCATAGGGACATTAGAAGACATTTCAGATCAAACAAAAGTACACACATACAGCTCAAAGGACAGAGTGTCCCAGGACCCACTGGAGAGAGAGGACTGTTGAATTCTTTGGTATTAGATGACACCATACAGGTGGTTTTCTTAAAGTTCAGTTGTAATATGGAATCTGAATACAGCAGTGAATTTCATGCACTGTCATATAAAACTGAATTAATCTGATTGTGCTGCAAATACACCTCTCCCTCATGCATGCTCTACAACAGCCATACAGATCATTTAGGAAATGTTTTCCACAATGCTACAGAGATCTGCCTAATGCTGACAATTCACATTAGTCAATTCAGAGGGATAGAGTTTATTTGAAAAACCATCCTTCTCATCAAAAACACCTCTAAGTCTGTGGAAGACAGCTCATGGTGGTAGACATGAACACATGAAAATCCAAATTTTCACATGTAAATTTATCATTGTCAAGCAAGTGAAAGTCTCAGTTGTTCTTTGTGGAATGATAGCTTGCTTTATTATTTTAAAAAAATGTAATGTTTAATGTTTTAAGTACTGGGGATTGAATTTACGGTCTCCTGTGTGTTGGGCAATTGCCTGTTCACTAACAGACATCCCTCACCCTCAATTTTCCTTGTATTGTTGAGACAGTTACTCAGTAACACATTCAAGCTGGCCTTGAACTCACTTTGAACTCAACTCAGACCTTGAACTTGTGGTCATCCTGCCTCAGCTTCCCAAGTACCTGGGATTACAAGTCTATGACCCAGGCCTAACTGTTCTCATTCTCTCTCTCTCTCTCTCTCTCTCTCTCTCTCTCTCTCTCTCTCTCTCTCTCTCTTTCTCTCTCTCTCTCATAATATCATCTGAGTGCACAACTCTGAGTAGCTGTTGTTTGTCAGTTATTCTTTAACAGAAGGACATTGTTTGGGGCTGGAGAGATGCCTCACAGTTAAGAGCGCTGGCCACACAATCCTAATGTCTAGAGTTTAGATCCCAGCACTCACGTGGCAAGTCATGTGTTCCACCAATGCCTGTAATTCCAGTCCCAAGAGATCTGAAACCCTCTTCCGGCCTCTGTGTCTGTACATATATGTGTACATTCTCACATGTGTATATTTGTACCATGCAGACATAGTCACACAGATAACAAATAAAACAAGTTTTAACAAGATAAAGGGAGAAGAGGATTAAAGGAAAGAATGCTCAGAAGCGCAGGACTTGCGTCCACACCCGAGGCAGCCATTGTTGTCCTGTGTTCGGCATTAATGCGTCCATCATGCCTACTTCCCCTGTTGTTACACAAAATATTGAAAAAGATTTGTACCCAAAGGTTCAGATTTTATAGCATTAATCCTTCCTATTGCTTCATTAAAGGCATTATTTTAAGAACTGGGCCGCACTGGCCATTCTTCAGGACATATTAAAACTGGCGGCAGCAGCTTGATTGCTAGACGCACCAATAATTTACCCACCACTATTTTTGAAACATGAGTATAAATACATTTTTCCCCCAAAGGCAAATAATATCCCAGTATTTGTTCAAATAGTTTTATGCCTTGTGGACTTTCCGTAAGCATGTTGGAGATAGATTCTCAGGGGATCTACATACCATCCTAGCTGAGAGTTACTGCAGAGGATATGTTAATAGTTTTATGCCTTGTGGACTTTCTGTAAGCATGTTGGAGATAGATCCTCAGGGATCTACATACCATCCTAGCTGAGAGTTACCGCAGAGGATATGTTACAAAGGACGCCTTATTCTCTGCAGACAGGAGGGAAGCACTCTGCTCTCTTCTGTATGGAACAAAGAAGAAAGAAAAAAAAATGACTCAGGGTGGAGACTTAGGCAGGAGCCCAAAGCTTCTTGAAACCATCAGAAAGGTTTGAGGGAAGAAACCCAAGAAGGAAGCTTTCACTCTCACTTCCCAGAAGCCAGCCTAGAAAAAAAACACCAGTGTCCCCTGCAAAGGGCTAATGCTGATTTCAGATTGATCAAGTGTGGTGCTTCTTAACATGGAGAATAAAGGAGACTTCATGATATCAGTCTCCATAGTGGGAGATGGAATTCCGATGCCCCATGATTTGGGGAACAAGAATGACTATTTCCTTCATCATTTTTATTCAAACTCGAACATGAAATTCCAGCCACTGCAGTAAGGCAAGAAAAATAAATAAAAAGTATTCAAATCAAAAAGGAAGATATGATGTCATCCTTGTTTGCTAACGACATTAATGCTTATATACAAGACTCGGGCAACTGGGGCAGAGATGGCTTCAGTGGGTAAAGGCCCTTGCTGCCAATCTCGATGACCCAAGTTCAATTCCCAGGACCTACAACCTCCTACAAGTTGTTTTATACCTACTATAGCTTGTAACACCCCCCCCCCGCCCAGTTAAATAAATAAATGTATTAAAAACAAAACCTCAGGGAATTACGCAACCATAAGAAGCGTAGTTCTCAGAACCAAGTAAAGCCAGCAGGCAGAGTAGCCGTCGGCATAACTGAGGTACTGAAGCTGGGCATAGCGGCCATCAGCATGACTGACACAGGGAGCTCTGCATTTCCCTAGATAATGAGTGGACAGGAGGAAACAATGATTTAAAACCAAAGTCTGATGGCCTGAGTTCAATCCTTGGAACTCAGTGTCTCAAGGGACAGGAATGCTGTGATATTTCTCCTCTCTCTCTCCCTCTCTCTCCCTCTCTCTCTCTCTCTCTCTCTCTCTCTCTCTCTCTCTCTCACACACACACACACACACACACACACAATAATAATAGTAGTAATAATAATAATAATAAATTAAATATATGTGTGTGTGTTTAACAAAACAATATGTAAGGTCTGTATGCTGGAATCATGAAATAGGATGAAATCACAAAAACCTGCTCAAAGAACTTAATAGCTAAATTAAGCAATAGACATGTTCTGGAAGACTAAATATATTAAGTATCCTGGCTAGTTTTTTGTTTGTTTGTTTGTTTTACTTGACCCAAGTTAAGTGTTATTTGGGAAGAGGGACTCTCAGTTCAGAAAATGCCTCCCCTAAGCCTGGGCTGTAGGGAAGCCTGTAGGGTATTTCCTTAGTTAGTGAACAATGTTGGGGGGGGTGCCGTCCACTCTGGGCAGTGCCCCTCCTGGTGGTCTTGTGTGTAAGAAAGAAGCCCAAGCAGGTCACGGGGAGCAGCCATTCGCTTTGTTCCTCCATGACTGCTGCACCAGTTTCTGCCTGCTGGCTCCTGCCTGGAGCTCTTGGCCTGGCTTCCCCTGATGGTGGGTTACAAGCTGTAAGATGAATCAAACATTTTCCTCCATGGGTTGCCCTTGGTCCTGGTGTTTCATCACAGCAACAGAAACCCTAAGGGAGTAAGGATCACAGTTCTTCCCCGACTGACTCATAGAATAGATGAAATTCCTACCAAAGTCTCAACCCAGTTTTACAGCACAAAAAGACTGATTTTGACGTGGGGATGGAAAAGCTCACTCTCTAGAACAGCTCTGATCTTCTTGACTGAGAAGAAAGTGAGAGACTCCATACTGAGGCTTAGGAACAGCTAAAGTATCCATATACCAGCAGCAGGCAACAAAATAGCCCAGGAACAGACACACAGCAGAGTTGATTATTTCCCCATAGCACCAGAAATTCCAGTGGCAACAATGTGTGCAGAAAGTAACTGAAGTACAGAAGCAGAAGGGAGGGAGGGAGGGAGAGAGAAACATAAATTTTGATGAGTTGTTTTTAAAAATTGAGGTGTGATTTCCATTCTGGAAAAAAAAACCCATTCTTTTCTAATATAAAATTGAACTGCTTCTGTTGTGTTCTTAATGTGCAATTATCATTTTGCCCATTTCCAGATTATTCCATCACCCAGAAAGAAATCCATTTGGCAATGACTCTCCATTTTACACCCCAACCCCCCCCCCCCCGTCCAACTAAGACTCTATTCTCACCTCCTTTTGTTGTTTTGTCTGTTTTATGTGAACGTGTGTCTGCCTGGGTGTATATATGGGCAATACATGTCTACATGCCCACAGAGGACTCAGCTATTGCAGGCGTTTCACAGCAATGGAATCACGTGACATGTGGCTTTAAGCGTTATTTATTTTTGGCCTGACTGTTGCAGAGACCAGAAGTAACTCAGAAGGCAGCCCTAACACCCGACATGGCTCTATCAGTCACCAATTCCACCTTGATTTCAGGACAGATTGTAGAGACATAGGGTTTGGATGATCCTTCAGGGAGAATCCCAAATTGACTAAACTCAGATCTTCAGAAGACTGACCACTATTTGAAAGCGACTCAGTTAACAGAGCTAGTCTGTGAGCATCAGGCCCGGATGGAGCTGCTCACACAGACGCCTTGGTTTTATTTCCCCTTTTGTGGTGGGAAAGGGAAGCTGTGAGGCAGATGGAGACCAGTTATGGAAAATGAGCAACATTTGCCTTTTCTGAAGGTCCTGTTCTCCTGGCTCTTAACAAATCCCATTTTACAATGAGGAAACCGAGGCCCAGAAGTGGTCTGTGATTTCTAAAGTCATGCAGAAATCCACCTGCTTCCAGGTCCTGTGTTCTCTCTGAGTATGCCTGTCTCCCGCTAAGATCAGTGTCAAAGGCAGATGTGTCACAGGAACATCAAACAGGAAGGCCAGGCTTATATGTTTTAGACGTCAATCTTCATAGATGTATAAAGCGAAAAGCAAACAAATAAACAGCAATAAAAACAAAACAAACAAAACCCCCTATAACTACCAATTAAAAATATTATTTGTTCTACTTATTTCCATCCCAAATTATTTATAAATTTAAAACACACAGTTGGATACACAGCACTATAAAAACTACCCCCTTGGATGCTCGCACATCACCTACCGGCTGCCTACCAACCAGCTGGCATTTACTGAGCACCTCTTAGACGCCTGGCCCTGGCTAAGGACTTCCCAGAGGGAGACTGACTAACAACACCCAAGACACAGCGTGAGCAAGTGGGCAGCTCAACTCCAGCCCCAGATCAAATCCACACTGTTGGCTACTGCACCACTGTGCCTTTGTGACACTCCATCCCTAAGCCTGGTCTTCAGAGTCTCTCCACGGGGGCTGGGTAAAGGGCAGACTGGAAACCAGGCAGAGGAAGGAGGCTCATGTCTACAAGACAGGCATATCAGCTTCTTCCCTCCCCCTCCCTCCACTCCCCTTGCTCTTCCTCCCTCTCTCCATTTCTTTGTTTGCTTTTAAAAGGGGAGGGAGAAAGCTGAGATAAAACATTTCATGAGTGATACTTCAAAGACACATTTGGTTAAAATCTTGAAATGAGATGTATGAGAGATGAGAAGAATGTGCCTGTGTGCCTATATGTGTGTGCACACCATGTGTGAGTGCCTGTGTACTTGTGCATTAGCATGCATGTTGTCTGTGTGTGCAGAAGCATACATGTAACAGCTGAGTTTCCCGATAGTCCTGATGTGTTACTTTATTTTTAAGTGGTAACAAAAGTATCCTGGAGGAATGCAAGCAATAAGTACGTTTCAATATGTAGCTTATTAAGGGAATTTAAGATGGACTGGAGAGTTGGTTGAGAGGTTCAGAACACTTGTTGATGTTGCAGAGGATGAAGGTTTGATATCCAGCATCTACATGGAAGCTCATGACCAACTATTCTCGGAGACACACAATCCTATTCTGGCTTCTGTGGGCACTGCATACACATAGTTTACATACATGCAGACCAAAGAACCTTCCTATACATAAAATGAAAATACTTTTAAAAAGTGCACTGATCATAAACATTTAAAAGTAAATTTAGAGCATGTTTCTTTTGGAATTGGAGCTCAGTTTCAAACTGAATGTAAGTCAGGTACATGTCATAATGTTAGACTGCTTCTCCCTAAAACAGTTATGTTGAAAGTTTCCAGCCCCATCTGTTAAAATGTTGCTGCATTTGGAAAGAGGGTTTTCATAAATATAAGCAAGTTGTCTTTAAGATAGACCCTGAGGGGTTGCGGAGATGACTCAGTCAGTAAGGTACCTACTATGGACTTGAGTTTAGACCCTCAACATCCCTAGAGAAAGGAGAACAGGGCCACAAGTACCTGCAATCCTAGCAGAGATAGGAGGATTCCTGTAGCCAGAAATTCTTTCCAAAATGGTGAGTTACTGACCCAGCAAGGGATCCTATTTTAAAATATAGGGTGGAGAGTATGAAGCACCAAATAGCAACCTCTGGTCTCCACAAGCATGCACAAATACATGTGCACACACCCACATGCACACACATGCACACATATGTACACACATGCACACATACAAACACATGCATACACATACGCACACACATGCACACATACATATACGTACATGCATGCACACGCATATGCATACACGTACATACCCATACATGCACACACATACACACACACAAAGATGGGCCCTAATCTAAATATGTGCACAGACACACAGATAGAAGGCCACAGTACAACTGAGAGACTGGGCAATACAACCACTCAAGGAGGGGTGCCAAGAATTTTCAGTTACCACAACCCCAGAAGATATCAGGACGGGTCTAATCTGTGTGTCCTGGAAAATACCAGGATGTCAGGATTTTGGCAGAACTCTATTACGCCATGAGACGTCCATGGAATTTTAATATGGCAGCCCCGTCTGTGCAGCTGACTCCGGGGCTTTGGGCTGTGGAGGAAGGGTGATGATTATGTACTTGGGGAAAGAGGAAGAGAAGCAGCTATGACAGAGGAGGGATGATGTGTTCTGGGAAAGAGGAAGTCTTGACGCACCTACTTTTCTTGTTTTCATTTTCTTGGAATTCAAAATACTCAGAAAAGGGCTCCTGCAAAGTGGGTGTTGCAGGCAAGAAAATTGATCCATAAATCTGTCCAGAGGTCTAAAGTTTCATCAAAGTAGGTTAGACACTTTGTAAAACAGAACCAAACACTACAAAAATCACCAAGAGGAATGTAAGCCCATGCCACCAGCATTTGGGCTTTTAAAAGGAGGAACACATTTTAGGGAGTTTCCTCTTGGGATATTTTTCTCCAGTTCTAACCTGTTGGCAGCATTGTCCTCCATCCTGGTATCTCCATGGAAACAACACTCTGGAGATCTTTAGGTCAGAAATGAATGAGACCAGGAGAGCATCGCCTGGATGGACACAGAGAGAAATGTGCATTATTTGCATAATTTACATAAAGTGCTGTGTAGGGTGCTGGACAGGCTTTCCAGTGAGTCGCCTCTTGTCCCTGAGAAGAAATGGAGGGGCCTCCTCACCGGCTGATGCATAGGACAGTTACGGCAGAGGGCAGGGCCGGTGGCTCCACTGTGCTACATCCCTGGGTGGTGGCCGTGCACTGAGTCTGATCCTATTCACACATTCAATGCCAGGCCTGGCCTCTGCTTCTGTTTTAGCCCAAAGCCTGCTTTTTCTTCTGACCCAGCATCCCACTGACTGAAATGAACAGTGTCTGTCCTCTACCAGAGCATGGCAGTCTCTCAGAGCATTAGCAGAGGCCAACAAAGACAATCCACTCTCAAGTTAGTCTTCTTTATTCTTAGGAGGAGAAACCCATACTGCTTTTAGAGGGATGGGCAGGTGGGGCTACTCCCAGAGAGATAAGATCTTACAAGGATGCTTTTGGAGCTAGAGGAACTAGGGGGAGTGTATCTCAGTTCCCTGTTAGGTGACAAGGGTCATGCTTTCTCAGGCACCTGACCACACCAGTCCTCCTCAGCTCATGGCTCTCTCCCCTCTCTCTCCTCTTCCACATGCCCATGGGTAAGGATGCCTTTTCCAAGGGTGAACAAACACCTTAATGGTTTCTGGTTCCCAGTGGAGCTACATTAACCCTACAGTACCTCTGCCAGGCAGAGCACACATTTCTCGGATTTTATGTGGCCACAGCAAGCACAGTCCCAACCCCCATCTTGTTTCCATCTTCTACCCTTCAGAAATGGGTCCCATTGGTCACCCATGCTCAGATCACCAGCAAGGGCAGCTGCTGCCCTGTCAGGTCTGTATTCCAAATCTGCAATGGCCATACACTGCCAAGGGTCCTTGCCACCCAGAGCTCACCAGTGTCTACACCCACTGTTTCCCCAGGGGGATTAGCACTTCTGAGATCCTGGATGACTCCACTAGGCCACCACTTGTTCCTTAACATGAAGCTGCATTTCATGCCTTGATCATGAAATTCACCGATAGATGTTTGAGCCGTACTCAAATTTTAACATTCTCCTGCAGTGCCTTTCAGTGGTTTGCATGTGTAATCTCCCCCACAGGCTCATGTGTATGAACACTTCGTCCCAGCAGGTGGCGCTGTTTGAGGGGGCGTTTATGGAACTGGAAGGGGTTGGTTGGAAGCTTTGTGTCACTGGAGATGGGGGCCATGAAGATCAGACCTACTTCTGGTGCAGCCTGAGCTCTTTGCTTCCTGGCAGCCACAAGGACGTGTCTGATGGCCACAAGATCCTATTGCTATGTTCTTCCTACCTAATGGACCACATTCTCCAACCCAAGAGCCAGAATGAGCTCTCTTAAGTTGCTTGTATCAGATATTTTATGCTAACACATGGAGAGGTAACGATTCAGTGCAGTGTGTCTCTATAGTGCATATATATGGACTGGCTGTGTTATAGGGAAGGAGTGTGGTTTGCTTTAGGAGACTATTGCTGTAGCTTTATTTTAATTTTTCGTTTTTATTCGTGTCTTTCCTAATAGAATTAATCTCTGTAAAGGTAAGTACCTGTTCACACATTTCTTTCTTTTTTAAAAAAGTGTGTGTGTGTGTGTGTGTGTGTGTGTGTGTGTGTTTGTGGAGGTCAGAGGCAGGTGTAGGGTCTGGTCCTGTGCACAAACAGCAAGTGTTCTTAGTCACTCAGCCACTCCTACACACTCCAGTTACTATTTGTTGAAACCAGAAGTGTGAGATTCTGCACACACCAAGCTCCTAATTCCTCATTTTACTTGTTAGTTTTACTTCCGTGCTTCTTATGTGCAAGGCTTCGACTCCCCCACTCAAGAGCCGCATTGTCTCTGCAACATTTACTGCAAATTCCAGGGAGAGAGGCCTTAGGAAATCCTCCTACTCTTCTTGATTGATCCTATACTATTGCAATAAGACTCCACTCAGGGCCTCCACAGAGCTTTACACACACACACACACACACACACACACACACACCATGCCAATCAAGTCTGCTAAGAGTTGAAGTTGCAAACCAGAGTATAGCAAGCCTCTGGGTGAGATGTAGGGCCGAGCTTGGACTGGAATCCTAACTCAGAGGTGGTTAGCACACACGTGGTTTTGGTGCAAAGCTGGTACTCAGCAGGTATTTTGCTCTTACGTATTTCCATTTAACTGCTTTGCATATACTGCTGATGTCATAAAGCCCCACTGGTATTTTCTGGTTAGACTACTGAATACCCACCAAAAGGCCAGCACAGTGGAGAACAACTAGTTTTCATTTCTATGGGTCCAATGCCATTTGGAGAAAGGTAAAGAAATATATATGGAGATATATAAATGATAGATGATAGATAGATAGATAGAGATAGATAGATAGATAGATGATGGATAGATAGGTGATAGATTGATAGATGATAGATAGATGATAGATGGATAGGTGATAGATGATAGATGGATAGATGATAGATAGATGATAGATGGATAGGTGATAGATGATAGATGGATAGATGATAGATAGATGATAGATGGATAGGTGATAGATGATAGATGGATAGATGATAGATAGATAGATAGATAGATAGATAGATAGATAGATAGATAGATTGATAGATAGGTAGATGGATAGATGATAGATAGATGATAGATGGTAGAGAGATAGAGGATAGATAAATAGATAGGTGATAGATGATTGATTGATAGAGAGAGAGATAGAGAGATAATAGATAGATGATAGATAATAGATAGATGATAGATGACAGATGATACATAGATAGATACCCTTACTAAAAGGCCAGTTAGCTGGTTTCTGCAGTAGCAACATAGTTTAAATAGTTAATGTATTCTGACTTCCTTCATGAAGGCTATATAGACTTTCAGTTACTACTTGCCCTAATGCCTGTAAATCAATCTCTGATGCACTGCCTTGAAGTGTTCCCCATGACTCTCCCACAAGGACCCACAGTAATTGGGAGCTCCTGTGGCTTGCTGTCAACCAATGGGATAAGGCCAAGATGGCTGGACATATAAGATTGGTGATTACAGATGATTGGATCATCCATTTGCTTGCTCTCTCTCTCTCTCTCTCTCTCTCTCTCTCTCTCTCTCTCTCTCTCTCTCTCCTTACTGACATTAAGGAAGTAAATAGGAATAAATTCACACACTAGACAGTTTCAACAGTCAGGAATAATGAAACATCCCAGAGTCTAGCTGTCTTCCACTGACACCCTGCATATAATAAGACCCCCCCCAATGAAACAAGCCCCTGATCTTTGAGACCACAAAGACTTGAATTCTGACAATATGTGAACTTGGAAACCTATCTATCTCCAGTCAAGCCTCAGATGAATCCACAACCCCAGCCTTGTAAGACATGAAGACAGAAATTCAAACTGTGTCTAAATCCTGATCCAGAGCGGCTGCAGGGAGAGACACTATCACTGTTTTAAGCCGCTATGTGTGTGGTTGTCTTGCTCTGCCACGTCAGACAAAGACGGCATTGTGCATTTCCCCATCATCTGCACAACAACTGCGCAGCATGTCGGGTGTGATGTTGGGCTCTGGGTATAGGATATTGCATAGTATTTTCCATTCAATGCAGATACGACCTGCTGGCAGCATCCCCACACTTGCTTTACAGACACCCAAACTCTACTGTGACAACTGAACAAGCACACAACCCCTGTCCCATTGATCCTTTTTAACAATTTCTCCCTTAAAATACTCCTTAGCAAGATCAAATGCTCCTGACAGAACAACCTTATTTACTGCCGTCATTGTACCTAAATATGCTCTCACCGTTTTGATAAAGTAATTGACAAGCCTCAAGATTCCTGAAAGAAGTCTGAGACATCTTCCATTATAAGAAGACAGAGCTTGGAAGCAACCAGTCTCAGAAAATAAAATGAAGCTTTTTTTTTTTTTCAGGCCTCAGATCCATGTTTGCCAGAAGTCTTTGGGCAAACTAGGTTGTGCATATAAGAAATACCATCTTTTAATGAAATAGACCATTATGAATTTAAATAGCAAATTAATACGGTGAGTATGTGCATTGAATACTGTGGTTAAACGATTCTGTATTTTTGCAGTGGAATAATTAGAACGAACTGTCTTGGTTTTTAGCGACTGTGAATTTTGTGGTTAAATAGCGTTGTCTGGTCTTGCTATAACAGTTGTTTGGGTGTATATGTGTCTCTGTAGGTGATTCACGCACAAGTTACAGGTCACTAGAACACAATCACAGGAGTCTATGATACTGGCCAGCGCCAGACATGGACACTCACTCCCTCTCTTAGTTTTCTGCTTTTCTTCTGAGTTAAAAAATGATGTCAATCACATAAGCAAAGACTGAAATCTGGTTATTGATTCTAGAGATAATTTCTGTAATGGAAAATGAAGACTGGAATGTCCTCCCTCTACAGAAAATGTAAAATCTGCCCTTTCGAAATTAATTGGTTTTTTTTTTGTTTATTTTTTATGTTATATGCGTATGGTTGAATGTATGTGTACCGTGTGCATGGATGAGTCTGTCGATGTCAGAGGAAGACTCTGGATCTCCTGAAACTGGATTTACAGGTAGTGGCAAACCACCATGTGGGTGCTTGGAACCGAAACCCAGGTCCTGTGTAAAAGCAGTGAGTCTTCTCAAGCATGGAACTATCTCTTCAAGCCAGGTCTGATATATTTTTAAAATGTGTATTCATATGAATGCTTTTTCTAGACTGTTATATATTTTTAAAGATTTTAAGTTGTAAATGTATGTGTGTGGGAGAGGGGGTGTTCATATGAGTGCAGGTCCCCATGGTAGCCAGAGAGGGTGTTGTATCCTATTGACTTGGAGTCGCAGACACGTGTAAGCCATCCAACAAGTTGCTGACAACTGAATTCAGGCCCTCTGCTTGTATGTGCTTTTAACTGCTAAGCCAACTCTCGGCCCCCAATACATGTGATTTTGCAGTTTATTACTTTCCCCAAATCCAGAACTTTATCTTAGAGCCTCCCTTCCTGATTTTATTGTCTTTAAGTCTATGCCTTGCATGTTTGTTAGTATTTCATTGTATAAAAGCATTGTGTCTTCTAGAAGCAAATAAAATCATGAACATAAGAGTTGTGTGTGTGGAAAGCAAGCAGCTAAGAGTTACTCAGTAAATACGAGATAAGATCACAGGCTGTACGAGCAAAGGCCACTCGCTGCCTTGATGTCGGGCCTATTATAACCAAAATACTGTCTAACCTTTAATCACGGCTATTTGTCAGCCAAATGGATGTTGTACTGTTCTCCAATTAAAACGTGAGATGGTATCGTGCTAATTCAAAAATCTATTCTCATTTCTACGTCTTTATTTCTTTTAATAGGGGTTATTAATTTGTTGTTCAAGAGATGACTAAAAATAATGCTCCCTGTAATGACTAACGTCGCGGAGAGTTCGGGTGCACACCCGCGGCTGAGAGCGTGTGCTGGAATCAATCGCTCTGCTAAAGTCAGTCGTAAGAACAGAGAAGCGTGCATCTTCCTGCGTCCAGTTGCTCTTCCAGGGTCTATGATATGAAATAAACCAGAGAAAATGATAAGACCCATGGGCAGAGTGGCCCTTGGTCGTAGTACAAAACCAGACATTGACAGTTGGGGCTACAGTAGCTTTTATAAACGTGTAAATTCTAACTCTTATTATAATAAAATACTATGGGGATAATACAAGATAATCAAAAATGGATCAATAACGTAAGGTGAAGGGAAAAGTGGAAACTAACAGTTTTAGCAGTGTAAGAACCTGTGGAGGAAAAGCCAGGAGTCAGTTGACAGTGTAGTACTCACTGCAGAGATCACAGGTAATTAAACGCGGTGCATCTTCAGTTTCACCTTCTATCACTTAATGGGGACAGTCATGTCAGCCAAGCCATAGATTTATGTGTAGCACTAGGATATGGCCACTGTCTAGACCCAGAACAAGTTGACCACACATGTGTAGCCTTCCCTGAGTGGTATTCTCCTCAGAGGTCATCGGTTTGGCGATGGAACAAGTTCCAAGCTCTTATTGACCTTGGAGTTGAAGATTCTCTTAGAAGTGGAGGAAGATGTGGGATCTTTTACATCTTGTAACATGGGGAACTGTCCCACAGGCTGACAGACTTGGAGAAATCTGGGCTTCCAGAAGTGGGGGCACATGCCGAGGCATGGTCACCATCTGAGCTTTCTGTGCACACTTCCCGTTCTTTTCCTGCCGGATCCTGGCAGGATCTCACCATGTGAAGCCAGATGCTCATGTGAGTCTGTGACTTGCTGTGGCCAATAATGTACAGCAAACAATAGGCTTCACTTCTGGCCTTTTCTTCCTTCTGTCAAGACTACAGAGCTTGTGTGACCTCAAGCCCTCAGAGAGGATGGTGCTGCACAGAATCTCTTGCCCACCAAAGGTAGACACGGCTTCCAAAGGAGAATAAATCACTGCTTTCGAAAGCCAGTGAGAACCGGGCATTCCAAGTTACTGTGGTACAACCCTGCACACTCTGAGCAATGCTAGGACCATTGGGAGCAAATGTGTTTCAGAAAAAGCATTAGCAAAGCTAAAATGTGGCAAATCAGAAATTTAACATACATCATTTTATAAAATCTATAGACATGTTAAAATCCCTTTAGAAATTAAAAATATTTTATATTTTGAGTCATGGTGGTCAGCAACTAAGGGTATTGTTGAATTTTGTAGTGTCTCAACAAGAGAAAATAACTCCTTGGAAAATTTCCAAGTTCTTTCACCAAGAGAAAGTAATGTGTTTATCAAGTGAAGAAACTATGTTTATAAAAAGAAATGCTGCCAGGCAGTGGTGGCGCACGCCTTTAATCCCAGCACTTGGGAGGCAGAGGCAGGCAGATTTCTGAGTTTGAGGCCAACCTGGTCTACAGAGTGAGTTCCAGGACAGCCAGGGCTACACAGAAAAACCCTGTCTCGAAAAATCAGGGGTGGGGGGAGGGAGGGAAGAAATGCTTATTTTCTTTTTACTCTCATATTAAAAAAAAATCTGTGAGCATATCTTAAGAATAATTCCTGGATTGGGGGCTAAGACAGGGAAAATATAAAATAGTCAGAAACATCCAAAAGTGAGAATGTTTAGTAAAGAAATAGGTTGGGCGATATCAGAGGGACAAGAGCCACACCCTAAGGGCTCCCAACAGCTGCATCTGACACAGCTTTTGAGCCATGACATAGAGCACAGTATTGGATTATAGCTCAAGGAATAAGGAATACCCATGACTCCACACTGTACACAATTGTTATAGAAAAAAGCAAATCATTTTGATGCCATCTAGATGCCCTGTGCCTCTGTGTAGATGCCCTGTGTCTGACTCGTCATGTGTCAAATCCCCTGCCTCCTGGAAGAAAATAACAGACAGGTATAAACGAAGGGCTATCAGGATACTAGGACAGGCTTGTCCCCACTTAAACCATCAGCCCAAACACACCATCCATGTTGAAGTGACTTTGCTGGATAAGTTATCACATCCGTAAGGCAAGTAACTAGCACACAAGGAGTGAGCAGGAGACTGTCACATAGCAGTGTGAAGTGAGGGTGATCACACCTTAGCAATGAATGTGAAGTGAGGGTGATCACACCTTAGCAATGAATGTGAAGTGAGAGTGATCACACCTTAGCAATGAATGTGAAGTGAGAGTGATCACACCTTAGCAGTGTGAAATGAGGGTGACCACACCTCAGCAATGAATGTGAAAGTGAGGGTGATCACACCTTAGCAGTGTGAAGTGAGGGTGATCATCTAGCAGTATGAAGTGAGGGTGATCCCACCTCGCAGTGTGAAGTGCAGGTGTTGCTATTTATGTGCTGTAACATCCAGGATGGAGTCCTGCAGCAGCGAGAGGATTTAAGGGAAACAAATCAAAGTCAGGGCTGGGGAGATGCCTGCATGCGAGGTCCCTACCCATGCAAGTGTGAGGATCTCAGTTCAGCTCCTCAATGCACGTGTAAAATCTGAGTGTGAAGGTGTGCCTATAGACCCAATACTGATGTAGGGGACGCAGGATCCCTGAAGCTCACTGGCCAGCACTCTAGTTGAATCAGTGAGATCCTGGTTTGGTGAGATACCCTACCTTAAAAAATAAAATGGGGAGTGATTGAGAAAGGCGTACAACATAGACCTCTGGATTCCACATGCATGAGCATGCACACACAGTGGAGTTAGTTGAGGATATTGAGTCAATATTGGCTTAGTTGCAAGAACCCATATGAATGACATGAGACCATCTGAACTAGACCTGCTTTTAAATATTTTATTTTACTTTATTATTGTTGTTGTTTGTTTGTTTTGTTTTGTTTTACAAATCTAACATTTTCCCAGTCATGAACCTATAATCTCAGCATCTGACAAGTGGAGGCAGGAGGCCTGGAGTTCTGTGTCGTTCTCTACAACATAGCAAATTCAGGGCCAGCCTGGGCTACATGGGACCCTCCCTCAGGAAAAGGCTTAACTATAAAAGGGGTTTTAAACCATTCCAGCTTCACATGTATTGTGGCACCATGCCTAGCAGACCTCACCCATTGTGTCGCTTTGTGTAAAGAGTCACAAAGATCCCAGCATCTGGCTTTACACTCTGCCACCTGCTGGGGCAGCCAGTTCAAAGAGGGACCTCAGAGGGGTGTGTGAATGCACGGCAGACAAAGATAAAAGCTTGCATTCAAATTTCTGAATCAATTGTGGAGCTACATTATAACAGCCTGATTACAGGTCTCTTTCAATAAGGGACTCGTGCCTATTGAACTTAATTGTACAGGAGCATCAAACAATTAAGACAAAGGTTGTAAGAGCTGCTTCTGTGGCCTGGGCAGGTTTGCATTTGATCAGCGTGCATGTGAATCTGTCTAAGAAGCAGATGAATTTAGAATCGTGAGGCATCTGGCCTATGGGACAAAACAAAGCTCTCACAAATAAACTGGAAATGAAGGAACCCAAGTGGCCTTACTGTTGGAAATTTCTACCTTTGGTGTCTTCCCTCTGGGAAGGATCAAGTTCGAGCAATCGTCTTGTTAGATATCTGCCTCGTCCTTGACAGAATTCCGTCATGCTGGACTTTTGGCATCTGATGCAGTGCTTGGTCAAAAGGGTGAAGCCCACAAGGAAAGTAACCTTAGACTTTCACGTTCACTTTAACTGTTGACATCTATGACGAAGCACCAATGCTCACACAGATAAATGGTCATAAGATTTTTTTGTTTGTTTGTTTGTTTTTTAACATGTTGAAGTCTCCCAAATTTTACACTCAAAATGTAGAACGTTGATGTTAAAAATACAAAGAGCAAAGAATTATCACTGGAGTCAGAGACAGCAATGTTGTATATGCCTGTCTTCCATGGCATTTACAGCTCTGGCATATTTCAAACTCCACCCTCTTCTCCAGGGTCCATTTATGACGGCTTCTCCTTTATGACGACTTGTCTGATCATCCCCCATCCCAGTCCAAGAAAAACAAAGAAACCTCTTTCTTAGTTCTTTCCCATATCACTTATTTAGTCTATGCTGTGTGCCATTTCTACTGGAATTGAACGGTTATAGGCACAAGACTCTGTCCCAGATAAGGCGGACTCTTAACGTCCAAGTTCACCTTTAGGACTCCTTCAACTCCCGCTGGCCCTGGAAGGATAAGCCCCGCCCCCTGAGCCCCCTTCCCCTGGGAGACTGAACAACACTACGGCTTGTTGCAACCCATCCCTTTGAGCTCAAGTTTGTTGACATCCCCCCCACATCAAAGATCACTCAGCACCGTTTCACTTGCGCCAGAAGACCATGTTTGGAAACTGTCTGATAAGCCTCGCTGAGAAGCCACCACACGCCCCTGGATCTCTCGGGATTATTTTAGCTTTCGGAGGGAGATCTGATCCTGCTCTTTGCAGTGAGGCGAGTCAACCCCGAGGAGTGTGTGCTTTGATTTGGAACCCCAGCTGATGACAGCTGAGCTGTTGATTTAATAAGTTCTGTGCAGATAAAGGCAAGAGTTGGCAACCACACAACTGTCTTCCTTCACAGGTGAGGAGACAAAGATCTCCAACATGCTTATTTCTCACAGTCCAGGTCCCTGAACCTGGGTCTGGAAACACATCAAAGGCCACACCTTGCCTTCCCAGGCTCTCCTCAGCCTTGCTCCTCTTCTGTGCCTCCTCCTGAACCCCTCTCCAGTCAGACAATGCAGCTATTATGCTCCCTGGAGAAGAGAAGCTGAGTAATTACCTTCCCGGCCAGGTGCCAGGAGTAAGTTTCCTTGTGTGCAATTATTGTGTGGTAAAACGGCTGAGGCCGTGTTTTTAAAATTTGTTTTCTTTTCTTTGTTTTCTTTTTAGGCACAGTGTCAGCTTGCCAGACACTGGCCCCAAGCTCCTCCATCAACCCCAGACAAGCAGCTTTTCTTTAGAATTTGGCTTCCATTGTCTTTCACTTTCTCCCAACCTGGAGTCTCATGATACTATATTTACACCCCCAGATCGGTTTAATAAACACGGTCAGCTCAGCAGCAGTGCAGATCGAGGTGCAACCCCAGCGTTTCTATCTGAGCAGCCCATTCCATGCGGATTACATCAGTGACAGGCTCGGGTGGAGTGACAGAGCCTAGGAAGACCTGTGGTATGGATGGAGTAAAGACCGTGTCGTTAGGAGGGAAACGAGGAGCCTTTGATCTTCTGAGTATCGTGTCTGAAATCTCCCCATTGGCCTTCTCCATCAGTCAAACCAGATTTATGAAATGGAGAGCACCCAGTCCTGGCTTATTACGTAATGCCTATGAGTACAGAATGATGCCATGGACTGCCCTTAAGTCTATTTGACACTAATAATTATAACCAAGATTTAAAAACCTCCTTCTACATGCTAGACTCGAACACGTCTGTCATCTCATGGGTTCCCTATTCCCAATCTGACAAAAAAGAACTGCCAATTCTGCTTTCAAGATCTCAAATTCTCTGAGATCTTGAAGACTCAGAAGATCTCAGCCAGACTGAGATCGCAACGCCATGAAGCTGAGATGTAGCAGAAGGCAGCCTTTGTCATTCCGAAGTATAAAGTCCCAGCCGCTATGCTCTATCAGGAACCCCTCACCTATGATAGGAAACGAAGCCAGGACAGCAACACATACTTCAGAACAAAGTACACTTCAGTCATTTGACTTTTGCCAGCTGAGCAGAACTGACCTGACTTGTTGGGATCTCTACTAGCCTGGAAGATGTGACATGCACGCCAAACTGACATTATTTCTAGATGATCTGTAAGGGGCTTTCAACAAGGGACTAGCTTTTGCATTGCCATACACTATAAACCAGATTTCCCTCCCCAAACTGAGAAGACACTGTCTGATCTATGGAGGAGCTCGGTAAACAACAGAGATGATTCCCTTCTTCCAGCTCTTGCCTGCCCACTGCAACGGGGTCACCTCATGCTATACTTTCAGCCCACCCCACCCCACCCCACCCCATCCCATGCCACCCCATGCCACCCCATGCCACCCTACCCTACCCCATCCAATCCCACCCCACCCCATCCCATCTCTTCTCACACCTCCCTATCACATTCTATTTCTTCCCATTCTCCATCCTTACATTGAGTTTTATGCCATCAGCTCCCACAACTCTCGAATGTGGAGAAAATTAAAACATGGGTTTTTCTTTGGTCTCCAAGTTGCAAATAAAAAGTTCCTAGAGTTCTCAGCTTCCTTTGTGAACCATTGCTCATAATAAATCTTTTTTCAGATAAATATACATCCAATTGATTATGTTTTTCCGGAGACCTCTGGCTAATACGCTGGGCAAGTATTTAAATGAACCTGCAGATAGATGACTAGAAATTGTCACTATCTGGCCCATTTGATAATCTCGTGGTCCTAGCTCAGAAGACTCATGGCAAGACCGTGCAGCCATGTCAGGATGACCACTCCAGGTTCAGCACACAGCTTGTTATGTAAGAACAGCTTCTGTAGATATGGACAACCACTCTATCCCACTGAAAACAGAATGTCTAGATTCAGTTTTGTGTCCAACTCTAGCCCTGATCATTACAGGTCTAGAGAAGACTGTGACCCATGAAAAACAGAATAGACTAATTCCCTAAGAGTTTTAAAATTCCACTACTTAAGGGGGACAGTGGGGAGTGGGTGGAACAGACACAGGATTGGTACTATCTAATCTGGAGCTTCTACTGAAAGTCCTATGGGTTCATGATTTCTCTTAACACCACAGATACTGTTCCTTGGGTGATCCTTGAACCCACACAGGGTACTTAGTTCTTATAGGCTCCTACCCCCTTTACACACACACACACACACACACACACACACACAGAGAGAGAGAGAGAGAGAGAGAGAGAGAGAGAGAGAGAGAGAGACAGACAGACAGACAGACAGACAGACAGACAGACAGACAGACACGGGGAGAGACAGAGACAAGGCAAGAGAGACAGAGAAAGACAGAGAGACAGAGACAGACAGACAAATACAGACACAGACACAGACACAGACACAGATTGTGTATAAATGCTCAAAAACCCCTAAATTCTATCTGCTGGTGATATAATATTAGGAGCCAGGGTCTTTGGGAAGTGATAATGATTTAGATGATGTCATGAAGGTGGAGCCCCATGAATGGGCTTAGTGTCTTTATAAGATTCCTCCAAAGAGTTTCTTCCTCCATCCACAGTGTGAAGACAATAAAAAGAAGACTGTGAAATGGGAAGCTAGCCCTCACCAGACTGCAAGTCCGCCATGCCTTGATCTCACGGTTCCCACCCTTTCAAAATGTAAGATAGTTTTTCTTTCCATCATTTAAGCTGCACAGTCTATGGCGGTCTGTTATAGCTCCCTGAACTGACCATGACATGGACGCACATTCTCACATGTTCATCCTTCCTCCCTGTCTCCATGTCTCTGTGCTGCTGCTCTCTCTCTCATTTATCTGCCCGTATATACTGCCTCAAGCATCGTCGGCATAAATACTATCTTTACATAACTTACTATCTTTCACAAGCTATGTGGGTATTACTTGGGGTTGAAAGTCGAATGTGTGTTAGGTCACAGTCTCAATGCTTAAACTGCATTGTTTGCTAGATGCCCCAGTCTTTGGGTGGCAACCTTCACCTGTTTCCTCCCATCCTTCTGCCACCCTTACTCTGCCATTCTGGCATCATTCATGCCAGAAAAAAGCAGCCTGTCTCTCTCCTTGTTCTCCTTCTCTGCTCCCAGGCTCCCCACCCCTCTGCCCGGCAGTCTTCAGTAGTCGGAGATATTTTTTATAGTCACACTTACCCAAGGGGACAAATGAAAGGACTGGCACAAGGGTACTCCACGGTAGAGCAACATGAAGCAATTCCCCACCAATCTTGGCAATCAGAACTAATTAATTAAGAATTAAAACATGGAGATTAGTCTAGGAAAAATTAAGTGGCTCTTTATCTTGCCGGAGGATCTCTGCCGAGTGCACACTGGACAAGAGACTCTGTATAATGTTCTCATCTGCAACATTGGTTGTAAATAAATTAGGAGAAAATCAGTTTGTTGGAAGCTTTTAAGTAGCAAGAAGGAGATGTGTCAAGGGCAGAAATCAGAGCCTGGTAAGGGCTGCCTAAGGCTAGTTAGGGCAATGGGCAGTGCAGGCTCGAGTAGAGCAGGGCTGGATCCCACACTCCTGGATGTGCATTTCGGCTCCATCCTTTCCTATGTAGGCAACTGTGGCAATCTCATTTTGTCTACCAAAAAGACAGACTCAAGTCTTTGGCCGTAACACCCATGCTTGTAATTTTATTTGTAAATAAAGTCTATGCAGATGCCATCAATTTCAGGTGAGGTCATTAAGGTAGGCACTCACCCGTTATATAATGATGGCCTTAAACAAGGAGAAGGAGTTCTGCATACAGACGGACAGAGAGAAGCAAGTTGCAGGGCCACAAAGCCACAGAGAAAAGAGTATCGTGTGACTCCAGAGGCAGAGTCCGTAGAGACACAGTAGAGGCCAGGAATTCCAAAAGTTCCTGTTCGCTCCTGGAAAGCCGGAAGAGGCAGGGAGGGAATCTCAGAGGGAACATGGCCCTGTCCTTACCTTTCCTGAGACATCTAGTTTCTGGAACTATGACATACACAGTACTGCTGCTTTCAGGAACCCAGTTTCCTGAACTTTGTGGTGACTTGACACCCCAGTCTAAGCTGCTGTAATGATAGCCCCAGGAATTCAATACTGTCCATCTCTCCATTTGCGTAAAACACAAATCACAGCACCGATGGCTGTATTTTCCTAACGAACTTGTTCTATGAATTTGATGAGCAAACGTGTATATTACAGCCTTCACATGGTATCTGGCCCCTGTTGATCGCTCAGCACATGTGTTTTTATTAATACCTGCTAGTTACCGTCACCCACATATAACTGGGATCTCTGTACTCCAGGTAGTTCACCCAGAAACCCAAATAGGCCAACCATCTCTACAATCACCACCTTCACATTCCTATCTGTAAAACTGGTTACAATTGTTAGCTTAACATTTGAATAGACAGCTTTGCATAAGCAGCTATAAAATAACTGGATTATAAGGAAGGAGCCATTAACCTTGAGCCAATGGATGTCACCTTGATGGCATCTTCACCTATTGACATTATTGTCCCGTTACCCAGAAACTTGTCAAATGGAATCTTTAATCAACAAGACCTAGCTGGTCCCTTGGAACTTGTAAGTTCCTTTGTTTGTATTTGGTAGCCATGGAAACAGACTTGGCCTGGGCGCAGTTGACCACACCCTGCTCTGACAGTAGGAGCATCACCAGTTTAAGGAGCTTGAATATGCTATATCCTTGTCCACTTCCATTCTCTATGATTTCTTTATTTTCTAAAATAAACATACATTATTTAAACAATTAAAAAAGAAAACATGTTCTTTTAATAATTTATTATAGTGGCAAGTCAAGTAAATCATGGCCGAGAGAAAAATAAATAAAAGATAAAGTAAATGTAATCTTTAACTTATTTTGTTCAATTAGATCATTCAGAAGGCCATAGTGGTACAGGCACCATGACATTTAACATTTTAATACTGATGTTGTACCCTGTTTTACCTAACACTTTGGAAAGTGTCCCTGACATGAGTCAAGTTGACATGAGTCAACTTTTTGGTTGGTAATGGAATGGCATTTCTTTTAATTTTTTTAAAAAGATTTATTTATTTTATGTATATGAGTACACTATTGCTGTCTTCAGACACACCAGAAGAGGGCATCGGATTCCATTACAGATGGTTGTGAGCCACCATGTGGTTGCTGGGAATTGAACTCAGGACTCTGGAAGAGCAGTCAATGCTCTTAACTGCTGAGCCGTCTCACCAGCCCCTGGGATGTCATTTATTTTAAAGGATTTCTCTTTTCTTTTTCTTATTTTTTTTAAAGATTTATTTATTTATTTATTTATTTATATGAGTACACTGTTGTTCTCTTCAGACACACCAGAAGAGGGCATTGGATCCCATTACAGATGGTTGTTAGCCACCGTGTGTTTGCTGGGAATTGAACTCAGGACCTCTGGAAGAGCTGTTAGTGCTCTTAACCACTGAGCCATCTCTCCAGCCTGGGATGTCATTTTTAATGGCAGTTTTTGTAATGGCAGTCAGTGAATATAAAGATTGATGATGATGATGATGATGATGATTATCATCTTTTAAAAATCACAAATGTGTGATATCTTAGTGGATGAGGTGCTCATATAGCAAGCATGGAGTTGTGAGTGTGGATCCCCCCAGCACCCATGTGAAGACTTCAGGTACCTGGAGTCTGTACCTGAAACCCTAGTTCTTGGGTCAGAGACATGTAGATCCCAGGGTCTTGTTGATCAACAGCCTAGCCAGACTGCCAATCTTCAGGTTCACTGAAAGATATCTTTTTAAAAAAAATGGAGAAATGATTGAGGAAGATAGTCCTACTCTGGCCTCCACATGTGCAGGTAGGTGCCGACTCTGCCCCCACCACACACACACACACACACACACACACACACACACACACACACACATCTATCTATCTATCTATCTATCTATCTATCTATCTATCTATCTATCTATCTATCTATCTATAGTATTACACTTTCATGAGATAGGTCTTACCATTATTAGCCCTGCAAAGCTTGAACTGGAAATCTGACTGGCATATACAAATCTATATCTCTGATATCTTCAAACTTGATTCTCTCTCAGGTCAGCAAATGAAATGGAAAAGGTACAACGGATTTTGGAGACAACTTTTACCCAATTGCCAAACATTTTATTACTGTGTTAATACAAGTAATTTTGGAGAAGATAGTCAAACTGTAATGGATTTGAATGAGTGCTTTTGTTCTTAATCCTTAATTAAATGGAAATACACATTTGCTCCATTCTCTGCCATGAATAAATCAATCAGGAGTCACATTATACTCAATTCTCTGTGAGACAAAATTGCCAGCTATTTATACAGGTAAGTAAAAATCAGTTATCTTCACTTTTACACATGTTAAATTATTATAATAAAAATTAAATGTTGTTTTTTTTTTTAGATCAAGAAGTTAGTTACACAATAACCCTGAGAGCCTCTGCTTCTGCCACTCTGGACTCTGGGGTCCTGTCCCACTGTCAGGCTCCCACTGGTAGCAGACTGTGGGTTCTGAGAATACTTCTGTCTTCACGTTTTTTATTTTTTTTAAGAGTTGGTAACATTTATTTTCTTAGCTTCCTTGGCTGATCTCAGTGCAGAATTGAGACATAACAAAATAACTACAAGAAAATATTTCCTGTAATTATGCCTGCAATGTCATATTCAAATAACCCACACAATATAAACAAGGATGGCTTTTCTCCTTCAGCAAAAAGACAAACAAGAGATTCACAATGTCACAGGCTCCTGATTGACACTGGAGAATAACAAAAGTGAAGACTCTTCTCTGCTAATGGAGCCTAAGCCCCACAGAAGAGTAGCTAATGCTCAGAGAAAATGGCCCTTGCACAGGGTATATGGTATAAATAACCCATTGACCAAGATGAACTTCCTCTTAGATCAGTCTCCTGATACTGGCGCTGAGATAGGTCCCAGGGGGGAACTTAGTTAGGATACACTGGCATCCCTGTAGTCTGTCTTCAGGACTTTGATACCCTGTTGGGGGTTGACTGCTCCATGCTCACAGTTGACTTCTCCTGAGTGTGTGGCAGATGCTGACTTCTGCCTTCTGCTGCCTGCCCAGCCCTCTGACCAGACACTCAGTAAATGCTTGTGGCAGGAATGAATAAACGACCTCAGCAAAGCATCCAAAAGCATTGTCTAGCTGCCAAACAGATTTCTACTCAAAAGGCATATAGATTCTATAGGAAGACATGAGCCTGGTCTTCCTAGTTGGTCAGTTCCCTCCATAACACTTCCTGAATCTGTCCCCTGAATAAACTCAGTCATCTGGCCAGGTGCATGGTTTAAATCTTGCCATTTACATCCATAATTTCCTCAGAACAGTTGGTCTATTCCCCAAACCTAATTTCTTTCTGGGTTGCCTGCTTCATGTTAGCAAATTCTCTTCTACTCTGACTAGTTATCCTACATACGCAAACATGGGTACAACATCTAAAGTGTCCATGCACCTGCCTGTATGTATGTGTGTGTACAGAGGCACGCACACATGTACTGCAAGGTTCTGCATGTTTGGGAAGCTAATTGCAGGAACATTGGTCTAGTGAAAACATTAAAAGAAGGGTCTACTCACATACAAAGTCAGGACTAGAGAAGAGTTTAGAAACCCGGTTCCAACAAAATAAAACATACCATACACAACACATCTCAGTACTCAGATCAGTGACATGGCCTCACGTATGAGTAGAAAGGGTCATGTCATCAGGTATGTTTCTTAAATCAATATGCGATATAACCCGAGGTGAGGTCAACCCATTGGCCGACTGAGGCGCTGAGGAGTGGTAGGACTGGGTAGGGAGGGCAGACAACCTCATGTCCATCATGCCTGTTAACCTCCAGAGGAACCAGCTGACTTTCCCAGGTCACAGCCACCCTCATTGGCTTGGAGAGGTGAAGGAGAAACATGAGCTTCGTTTTCAGGTCTCTGAGGCAAGTTCCTCTTTATGCTCCTTAACAAAGCCACGAATGCTTTCCCAGATCCAAGGAGAAAGTGCAATGTGTTGAAAAATAGGGCTCATTGCTCCTTATATGCAAAAGCTTCATAGAATTTTTTTTCCAGAAAATGTATGAACTGCATCAAAAATGTCTTTAAATCACATATCTTGTGTCTTCACTACTAAGCATTAACGATTATGATAATTCCAATATTAAGCATTAAAGGCAAGTTACATCCCTCTTGGAGATAATAAACATGCTAGGCAGTACTCTACTATCCTCTGAAGGAAACCACCTCCTCTTCAGGAGTTAGAATGGGCGTGCTCACAAAAAAAAGTCGCTACAGCTGCATTTGATAATGATGTTATCTCAGAGAAGAAGGTGGTGGGGAGAGTCTTGAGGCCCGAGCCTTGAACCTCCATCTGCCCCGCAGAACAAGTTGTATGCAATTCAGCCCTAATTGCATACAGTCTCTGGGTCTCGGGGAGGGGATAGATAGACTATAGAAACAGGAACCAGGGGAAGGGCTCCATCTACACAGTCTTGAAGGAGCTATTATCCTAACCTAATGCTCACTCTCACCCGCACCCTCACCCTCACCCGCACCCTAACCCTAACCTTAACCTTCCAATGTGGCTGCTCCTGCCCACAGCCCTTCCCCCCAAAATTATTGGCTCACCAAGGGGAAGGTTGATGGAGTCAAACATAGGTTTGCCATTGGGCCCTTGGGAAGGGATAGTTGTTCAGTCCCTTCAAAGGTGAAAATTCTCATAGCGATATAATGAAAGTGGGACTCCTGAAAGGTCTACATGCTTGTAGACAAGTACGTGTGTGTAAGCATACATAGGTGTAATTTTTATTAAAATTGAAATGGGTATGCTCCCGTCTATATTCTTTGTTAATAGAATCTGTATTCATGACTTCTCTTCGGGGAATCGTACAGAGACCTTCTGCAAGAGCATACTCTAATGTTTCCTCCATGATACCGCTTTCTGCTTCGGCCCTCTGCCTGGTCTTGGAGCTGCTTGCTTCTGGAAGGCAACAGAATGGCCATTCTCATTGCTGATTCTCCAGCCGCTGACACGGTGCCTGGAATCAAATGTGTCTGGCCGTGCATTTGGAAAAGGAGAAGAAGAGAGAGAGTACAGGGTTCCGAAGTGGGGTCCTATGAAAGGACAGTTTAAAATGGTTTACACTCTGAAGATAAATGCATTGAAACTGGAGGTCTTGCTCCCTGGGAAGTGCACCTTGTCACTCTGGCCACTTTGGGATGGCCAGCTGAGGCCACTTTGGGATGGCCAGCTGAACCACAGAACCTGCTCAGATTCACAGTGAGGATGTAAGCCTTTCTGGGAACCAGGGTCTAGCATTTCTAGATATGAAACGCACGAGAGATGCATGCGGATTAGCTCTCTCCTTATAAACGCACCGGCATCTATGTGGACCAGGGTGTGTTTCAGGTGCTTCCAACGTGCCTGTGGATCCGTCTAATGGGTGAATTAAGGAAGTGAGTGGTAGGTGTGCTATTCAATGATGCAGTGTGTCCATTATGCTGCAACTGTACTTGAGTTAAATGGAGTTGACCAAGCCTCTCTACGCACAGTGTTATCCCTTCCAGACTTCATACCACTGTCCAGGAACAAGAACCAGCAACGGAAATACATGTCAAAGCTACTAAAAATATGCATGAACATGGAGGTGGCATTTACTTTTTGGAGAGTATTTTCTGTTGAAATATATCTTATAGCATATTTCTTATAGATTTTATGTTGAGGGGTATCATTCATTTGAAAACCATACCAACCCAAATCTAATTACAATCAAAACTGGAGTCAAAGGATGGGAGAGTAGGGGTCCCCACCTAACTGGTCTCCGAATATCTGATTAAATCCAGACGTTGCTAAGTAAAGCATTCTCCCTCATAAGATTCCTTTCATTTATCCTCATAAAAACCGTGCCTTCATTTCATTTTGCTCAGCAAAACATATCTTTCATAATGAGTTACTTGATATTCACAAGACTTCTGAGTCTCTCTTCATTCCATTTTTTGTCGAAAACAGGAAGTTGACTCTTGCCAAGGATAAATGAACTTGAAGTCAATGTTTTCAGTGTGGTTCAAAGGATAGACTCTTCCAATCTCGAGTCCATTCTGACGCCGGCAAAGACCTTTCCCTGCCAAGACTATGAAATAATAATGGTGCCCTTTAGCAACTGAAGCTTGGTGCTCCCCAAACCTCTCGGTCTATAACTATAGTCCACTTAACAACAGGGTCTTGCTCTATCTTTAGCAACTATCCTGGGGCCGGGGGTGGGGGGGCGTGTATAAGTACCAGAGACAAACTGCATTATAGATTTTAAATTTGGAGTGATGAGCAAATCAATATTTCAAAGTATAACAGGAACCTACGGAACGAACACGAAGAATCAGATATTGTGCTGGCCACCCTCCAACAGAAGGGAGGCATGGAGAGGACCTTTCAGCCAAGTGAAATATTAAATGATATAATAAAGCTATCGACATGTAAGCCTGAAAAAATGTGGAGCTTAACAGCCTCCAGTGTCAGAGGAGAAACTAGTTTAGACTTGTTAACACACACTTCTCTTTCCTCATTTAAATAGTAATGAATGATAGCAAGTACCAAGAGGGAGAGATGTAAGTAATCCACAGGAAACCTACAGTTACACCATCCTAAGGAATCTATGATTAAACAGGCACCTGAGAGATACCGAGGGGACTTTCCCCAGGTGGCTTTTAGTCCCTTTCCCTGATCCTGAGACATTAGAAAAGGCTTTTTAGTCTAACCCGCTGAGGCAGCTCATTTTCATTTGCCTATTATATTTAGTGCAAGGTCAAGTTAAGGAATGAATGAATGACTATTAACTAGATCTTTTTCTGACAAGAACTAATTCTGGTCTGCCTCGACGAATCATATTTTATTATAAATACTTACCTAAATTATGTTTAAATTTGGCTTTACAACAGTAGTTCTCTTTTTTTTTCTTTCTCATTTTCCCTCCACAGTGTATTTATTATTCATATACACACACATATATGTATATATATGTATATATGTATGTACACACACATATATATATGTTTGTACACACAGATAGATATAATATGTCTGTACAACTAATGTTCATCTATCCCCTTCTGCCTCTACGTCTCCTTTATTAGAGCCCCAGGTCTGTCCTGTCTCCTTGAGCCACATGTGCCTTCAATGACATTCTCAGCCTGCAGTGAGACATCTGTCAAAATGTCCTCCAAGAATCTGTGCTTCCTGCCATCTGTGCTCTCCTATCTCAGTGGAACACGAACCCTCGCTGTGATGTTGTAGTGGTGTTGTTCTGGGATTCCAAAGGCAAGCATTAAGAAGGTCAGCCTGTAGCCTTCTGAAATCCCAGAGAAACCCACATGCAGCCCATCCTACCCTGTGTGCGGAACATGTAGCAAGGCCTTGTGAAGAAGCCACTGGAAGAAACATACGACTCTACCAAGAGGGCAAGGAACCAGTGTGTCTCCCTGTCATCCCTGACCATTGCCAGGACTCACCTTCGTTGTCAATCATTTAGGAGGACACACTTTCCATTCGTCGAACAGTAGTTCTCAACCTGTGGGGTAGTGACCCCTTTGGGAGTCCAATGACCCTTTCACAGGGTCATTTAAGACTATCAGAAAACACAGATATTAACATTTCAATTTATAACTGGAGCAAAACTACAGTTTCAAAGTAGCAACAAAAGTCATTTTAATGCTGGGGGGGAGGGAGTCATCACAGCATGAGGAACTGTATCAAAGGGTCAAAAACTTTAGGAAAGTTGAGAACCACTGATGTAGAGGGAACTGAGTTTCCATGTCATGCATGAGAAGTGTGCCTATAACCTAATCAATCAAGGCTACAGTTACTGTCATAGTTACTCCAGAGCTGAGAAGATGACATGCAAGCATGAATCAATCTGTCTGTCTGTCTGTCTGTCTGCCACCTCCACCCCCCCCCCCACCGTGTGTGTGTAAGAGCCTTCAAGGAAGTTTCAGCAACGGTATCATCTAGTTCATCTTTTAGAGATTTACTTACTTTTACTTTATGTGTAAGAGTGTTTGTCTGTGTGTACGTGTGTGTATGTACATACAGGTACCGTGTACACACAGTGCCTGTGGAAGCTGGAGAGGGTAGCCCCAGGGTGTCAGATCCCCTGTCCAGACAGTGTGAACTGCCGTATGTAGAACCCATGTCCTTTCTTGTTTTCTTTTAGAACAAACAAGGAGTTCATACCATTAGTTTTACTTCTTTTCTAGCTTACACATTCTCTGGCCATTTGGGGGGGCCGGGGGTTCCCTCTGGGCATTCTGGGGCGGCAGGGGGGGAAGCTAAAACATCCGCAGTGGTGTTTGGAAGGAAGCAAACCATCTAAAAAGAACCATCTTTTATAGCAGCTGAAGATCTGAGGTGGCTATCAGTATTAATTTCAAACCCACATCACTCAAATATAAATGCTCTCTCGACATTTGCCATGATTTCTCCTCTCAATAACTTGCAAATGACCTCAAGTCACACAAACGGGGCCAAACAGCAGAGAATAACCTGACATCCCATTTGCCATACGTAATGGTCAGCCGAGAATGCTGAAACCGTATGCTGAAACCACTGCTACTGAACTGGGCCAACTTAGATCTCTCTAAGGAGCTCACGTGGCCTGCTGTGCTAGTTAACGGCAACAAAAACTTGCTTTCTTAACAGAAAAACAACAAAAACCCTAACTTTCTATTCTAGAGTAGTTTATGCTCACGGAAAAGCTACAGGCTGGCAGACAGTTTCTGCGTGTTTACTCAGTCTGTGTTGATGATACCTGACCTGCTGGTGGATTTGCTGTAAGTAAGAATCCAACATGGAAACTGGACACGGTGGTCATGTCTTTAATCCCATCACTCTGGAGGCAGAGACAGGTGGATCTCTGTGAGTTTTAGTTCAACCTTGTCTGTGTAATGAGTTCCAGGCCAGACAAGGCTACACAGTGAGACCCTGATTTAAAAAAACAAACAAACTCAGAATCAGTAATTCTTATGGATTCCTGGCTCCCCAGTACCCAGATCTCATAGTTTCTCTCTGTTCAGAATCCCAGTCCACCTTACATTCGGTTATCATATCTTCTCTGGTAGCGTCTCAGGTATCTATCCCTTGTGGTTCATGCTTTGTCTGGTGTTTTTCTTATACGTAGATTGGAATTATAGGTTTGCAGTGAATCTGAAATATCCCTCAGTGGTCCATGTTTTAAAGGCCCAGTCCTCAGCTTTTCACACTATGGAGACATGGTAGAACCTTAAAGAGATGGAATCTAATTAGAGGAAGGTCACTGGAAGTTCATTGAAAAGTCACGGGAGACCTGCCTGCCTTCGAAGGTCTGTTTCCTCAACCCTGCCTTTGTTCCTTTTATTTGCATCTTTGCCACTTTCTCCCTACAATGATATGCAAACTTACTATAGGCACATCACTCTGTGTGTGTGTGTGTGTGTGTGTGTGTGTGTGTGTGTGTGTGTGTGAGAGAGAGAGAGAGAGAGAGAGAGAGAGAGAGAGAACATGGTCGTTGGCTCTGGTACACATTATGAGTTGGTAAAAATTAGCATCTAAATTTCTGCCACTGTAATTTGAGAGGTAAGACACATTCAATGCATCTGAATGAAGTTTTTATTCTGTCAGACCAAAGACCAGGCCTTCAGCGGGACTGTGAAATACAGGTCTTGAAGGAAGGCACTTTCAGAATTGAGCATAATGTCTAGGTGTGTCTGTCCATGAGAGGGTTTCAGAATGAGTCTGGTATTGAAATCAGATAGCACAGTAGCTCCCTCGACCCAGGGTGGGATGCGGGGCTTCTTTCCATCCACTGAGGAGCTAAGCACAACGCTTTTGTTTGTGTCCATGTTTGGTTTAGTTTCTAGAGACAGATTCTCTTCCTTCCCAGGCTGGCCTCAAACTCACTAGGAGGACAGTGGCTTCTCCTTCCCGCCAACAGCTCTCCTCTGCAAGAAGATGGCTGTCTCACCAACACCTGCTTCACGCAGCACTGGGGCGGGAACCCTGACTTTGCGCACATCCGGTAAGCATTCTCCGGAGCGGGTGGCATTTCCAGACACAGAGACAGTTATCCACTGCTGACATTTCTCTAGGTTGGAAGTGTGAGCCAGGCTCAGCTGGAAGGTTTTGCCAGTCTCTCCTGGGCTCTGTTATCAGATGCCAGTCAGCTGGCAACTTGGCAAACTCCTATGGTGCTCTGTTCTCATGCCCCCTTGTCGGCCTGGCTGTCTGGGTCCATTTCTGTATGTCCTCATCACTTAGGATTCTGAACTGAGCTTCACACTTCCACTCAGACTTGGCAGCATTCTGATGCAGCCACCTCGGTCACCGGATTACAGTCACACAGAGGCTTTGAGCAAGCACTTGGCCTAGTCTTCATTTTGTTGACCAAAAAGGAACAAATCAAAACTCTTAGCGCAAGGCCTAATGGGATACTTCAAGCATCGTCATCTACTATAACCATTATCATTATCCTAAACGTTAATTTACCATTAAATCCAAAACACCCCCTCCCCGCCCTGTGGTTAGGTGACTGGCTCAAATGGGCTAAGATGATGCAGACATTTATATGTCTGACCCATGTAAACATTTCCATGATCTTCCCACACTGTCTCCCTTTGGGTAGACCAACCAAATTACACTTTAAAAAAAAATCCAGACAAGAACTCAGAGACACTGAAGAGAGGAAACACAACACACAACATGGGAAACCAGTGTCCCATTTGATTGCAGGCCTAGTCATCTCACTGTTAGCTCAAAACAGCGTTGAAGACACATTGTTGACTGTGATCCCTGATTCCCCCACATAACTTTACAGCAGGGGCCTGCATCCAGTAGACTCAGAACATTTTCAGTCACCTGCAGTTGGGAAAAAAAATCATGCGAGATAAAGTCTATTGTCATTTATTAACTATTGTACCACAGTGAAAGGAGATCTGTTCTCCAAGAAGGCTCTTACACCATAGCACCAAAATCTCAGGGGTCCAATCACTGGAAATTGGGGACTGTCTGAATTAACGTGTGGGAAGCCATTCACCATATATCTACCACTACTATTCAAATGAGTTTATTTGTGTCATGTTAAACCACTGAGCTATCCATTCTTGCCTATTAACATGGATAGCAAAAATGGGAACTGACACTTATTCTCATTAGTATTCATGGTAAGAAAAATCTTATAGGAGCCTTTTGTGATCAGTTTCTCCACTTACAAAAGAAACTGAAGCATAATTTTATTGCTAGAAGATTAGGCAACGTAGTTCAGAGGATATGAATGCATTCCATGAGTCCCAGGAAGGACACGCGGGCTTAACAGCAGATAGGAAGTACGAACAACACAGCTACCACACGCACAGCTCCCACTAGCTTTCTGGACAGACATGGAGTCTTTTTTCTGGTTTACATCTTGTTCTTCTTGCTCTCGTTTTTCTGTCACTGGTTGGCCGTCTCTGTGTCTCTCTGAGGCCAAGGCCAGCCCCCTCAGCAAGCCCTGGAGACTCGTGTAGAGAAGATGATTGCTTCAAATTGGAGCAAATTGATTCCTTGGTTCAATCAGCCATAATTGAGCAGGAGGACCACCTTGTAGGAGAGAGTCTCCACAGCATGGGAGGAGGGCTAGAAAGCATGCGTAGGAAAGTCAGTGGAACTGAGAAGAATTTTTGCTTATCTCTCTGGTGTAGGTACTAATGGGACCAATATTTTACATTGTATTTTTAAAGTTCCCATCACTTTTACAACCAGCCCATTAATATCTTTATATTTATTTAATAAAAAGTGTCCTTTTCATGTTTCTGCTGTAATTAATATTATATTTGAATCGTTATCCTTTATTTTATCTAACCCTTTGTCTGTCTGTCTATCTATCTATCTATCTATCTATCTATCTATCTATCTATCTATCTATCTACTATCTATTTTTAGAGCAGACAAGCATACGTAGTTCTGGCTGCCTTGGAACTCATAGCTTAGGTTGGCCTGCCTGTCTCTAAAAGGTTAAGAATAAAGGTGTGTGCCACCACACCTGGCTCTTCTTTATATTTTCAATACAATATATTTTAATCTCTAATATATTACAATATATTTGCAATATATTACAATATATTTCAATCTCTAGAGCAGCTTTAAATCCATAGTGATATTGGCAGGAAGGCATAGAAGTTCCCGTACCCTCCCTACCCCAGCAGTACATAGGACCCTACATTAACTGTTTCCCTTGGAGGGGAGGGGCTGTTGTGATCAGTGAACCCATGCTTATATACCATTGTCATTCAGAGTCTATAACTTATTAAATATGACATTATTGAGACATCATAGCTGGTCATCTATCCCTGTAGGTTCCAGATTTATGGATTCAACCAACTGTGGGTTGAAAATATTAGGAGAAAATTGTCCTGATCAAAAGTGTGCATTTTTTCTTGTCAATGTTCCATAAACAATGTGGTCTAACAACTGCGTTTGTTTACAGAGCTTTTGGACTGCACTGGGTAAATGGACAGAAATGTAGAGATGGGAAACTGCAGGACAGCATACACACAGCACATGTGAATGCTGGAGAACATACACACGGCCCATGTGAATGCTACAGAGCATACACACACAGCACATGCGAATGTTGGGGAGCACACACACAACATATGCAAATATTGGGGAGCACACATCACATGCAAATGTTGGGGAAAACACAGCACATACAAATGTTGGGGAGCACACACACATCACATGCAAATGTTGGGGAGCACACACACAGCACATGCAAATGTTGGGGAGCACACACACAGCACATTCAAATGTTGGGGAGCACAGATAGCACATTCAAATGTTGGGGAGCACACACAGCACATGCAAATGTTGGGGAGCACACATACAGCACATCAATGTTGGGGAGCACAGACAGTACATCCAAATGTTGGGGAGCACACACATCACATGCAAATGTCAGGGAGCTCACATATAGCACATGCAAATGTTGAGATGCTTTTAATAAGGGACCTGAACATACTCTGAATCTGAGTATCTGAAGAGGGGCCCCTTGGAACCAGTGAGGCACCCTTTGTCGTTGGATCACCTTTCATCAGATTAACCTCAACTTCCGTGCTACTGAAACTTGCTCAGATGCAGGGGAGTGCCTGCAATCTCACGCAGACCTGGAGGGCCTGAAGGTCCAGGCAATTTGTCAAGCGTCTGTCTCCTTATGTCCAGGCACAGGAATTATGCAGAGTGTCTGCAAGGCGCTGCTGGTGCTACATTACCGCTGAGTGGTGCTGCTTGAAGCTTGGGCAGGTGGACCTCCCCTGGGCTTACTCTGGAAGTCTTCCTTGAGTTGTTCTCTGCCCCGGCACTCAGCCTCACCCCTCCACTGACTCCCTGGCTGGACCACTGGCCACATTAGGTGGAGCATTGGGAGCTGATCATCTCTCGGCAGAGTGGGTCTGTTGTTCGCCAGCACACCCAGTACTGTTGCTGCACACACATAAACGAACAGCCATTCTCATTCAGTACCTTCTGTAGAGCTCACAGAGCCAGACAACTGGGAGGATAAACAAAAACAAAAACAAAAACAAAAACAAAAAAAGGGTAAGATGGCTAGAGAGAGAAAAATGGTGTCACCACAGAATTTAATATCTACGAGTTTGTGTGTGCAGGGATCGTAGATGGAAAATACCAAACCGATTAAGTAATTCATTGGTGATATACTGAAAAGGACAGGCGGGAAGAAGGTGGCGTTGGTTGAAAGAGCTCATGAAGATTTATCTCCAAAGAAAAGAGGGTTTGTGCCCTCATCAAGATGGAGAGTGTGCACAGGAGATGTTAGATTCAACACCAGGAATTCAAGGTGTATCCAGGCTGGGCAGAGCACAATAAACATCCAGTGTCTGGCTTTGACTGAGGACAGTGAACCAGAGTCCAACAAACCTGTCATAAACTCCAGAGCTCAGTGGAATCAATGAACGCAGAGCAGATGACGGAAAACCATCAACTTACCAAAGCACAGTAGTGCGGGCGTTCCCAGCCATCAGATTTCCACGGCCCCTTTGTGGGTTCTTAGCTATTCTATGGTTGCTGGGTTCGCTTTGCATTTTTGTTTATACTGCCCATGCTTCTGTGTACATGGGCACGCTTATGGATGACAGAGGAGGCCAGAGGACAACCTCAGGTGTCATCAATAGGAACACCATCTGACCCATTTGAGAGAGAGAGAGACCATATTTAGCCCAGTTGGTGACCTCTAAGCTGATGTCAGTTACTGTCTCAGAATGTGTGGCCAGTGAGCTCCAAAGATTGCCCTGTCTCTCTCTCTCTCTGTGCTGGGATTAGAAATACACACACCCATACCCAGCATTGTACATGAGTTCCAGGGAGGGAACACTCAAAGTTGCATCACTGAGCCCACCCCCACCCCAACCCTTATTTCCTGTGCCTTTTCTGATAAGCTTGTGACCCCAAAGATGCCCAGAACAGCATATGTACCAGCAAAATAATATCAGCACCCATTGGCTAGCTTTTATTGTGGACAGACGCGTTAGCAAACACCAAATCCTCACCAGAACCTAGGAAAGCTAAAATAATGCCATAGTCATTCAAAATGTGAAGCTGAAGGTCAGAGAGCTGTGAGATTCAGGAAATCCGGGATACAGACCTTGCTTTCTGGGATGGCAGAGCCCACGGAGATCTACTGCATCGTAACCACGGGACAATGGAAGACTTCCACCCTCACTACACGAGTGGTTCTGTTAGGGTGCAAGAGCACAGCTGCTTGCCTTTTACCTCTGGGCATTGGGTTGTGGGACCCTGAGGGGTGCCTGCCTTTGATCCCGATGGTAGAGAGGCAGCTGGGTCTGGATTGCCAGGCTTATTACCAAGCCAAGCACAGTACCTATTCTGCTGCCTCTGCATCTCTCACAATAGGGCAGCCGGTATCAGCATGTCTGTATTGAGGAGAATCCATAGTTCATTCCATCCCTCTGATGTATGGACTCATAGAAGTCTAGAAGTTTGAGGGATGAGGATGGAAGAGAAAAGATGCAGACATGGTAGTACGAGGCAGGACGGAGCTGTTCCAGAGAGAGTCACCAAAGGCTCTGCTCCGACGGTGCCAGGGTGTGGTACAATTAGGGGGACACACAGCTGTGTGAGGGGAGAGGTGATGGGTTGGAAGACACAAAGGCAGCAAGAGGAAGCACATCGTACTGGTGCTCATGGGACAGACTTTCCCAGAATGCACTGGTGTCTACTGCACATGCCCTGGGAGTCTACTGCACATCCCCAGCGTTTTGAAATTCAACAGAACCATCATTATTGGAAGGCATCTGTTGCTGTCTCTCTGGGAGGATATCTTATCTTATCAACCAAAATGACTCACAGGAATACATGTCATAGGGGATGAGAATGGAGAAGAGATGGAATCTGGGGTGTCTCCCAGACACCCATGACTCTGTGATGACACAGGACGTGTGGGTGCTGCCCACTGCTAAGCCTTAGTGTGGGATGCCCTGTCTCCAAGTTTCAAGTCTACCCGTCATGACCCTAGGACATTTCCCTCTGACCAGATTTTTCTCTGCCCCAGTTATATCTAAGGGTCTCAACCTGTGACTGCCTCTCTGAGAAGTACGCTTGGTCACTATCATTCAATGACACCACTAGACAGATAATGTCTCTGTGCACTGTTTGGAGTCTGGACCAGGTCCATCCCATCCTCCCCGAAGTACCTAGAATTTGTAGACGGTGTGTTGTTACAGAAAACCCATCTCAGCTTCCTTCAGAGTTTATTATCTTTAGGAGGCAAATTCTAGTGGGGCTAAGAGCATGCATGGATAATTAATATAGAAAAATGGGCAAGCCAACACACAGTTCTCTTTAGAAAATGGACTTTTAAAGCCATTTGTTTCTCCACATTGCCAAAATCCATATTCAAGTCTAGATTATCCTTGTAGTCCATCATAGCCATGACCAAAGGGGAGGGGACATGCTGGCATATCCAGCACTTTCTGGGAAGCTTTTCCACTGGGAACAAGCCACATGATATCTATGTGTCACCTGATGGAAGTGAAGCCCATTGACACCACGAGAGGACTCATAGTTGTGTGTGATGGCCTTTAGTGACATGCTGTACTTGGCTAGTGGTTTATAACCCTCTGAGCTTTCTGTAGCAGTAGTAAGGACACTCAGGAAATCAAAGCAACAGAGAGTTGGGTATCCATGATGATGTAGGATGGCTCGAAGTCACCATGAGAAAGAATTTGAGATGGGAACCCTTTGCCTGTGCAATGAGTAAGCAAAAGACACAGAAGGTTCAATTTAAAGAGTGGGTTAGACAGGGCTTCCAAATAGCTTGCTTCCTGAGTCAACGTACCGACTGTTCTTTGTCAACTTGACACCAATTGTCAACGACAATCACCTGGCAAGAGGGAACTCAAGTGGGAAATCCCCTCCATCTATTGGCCTCTGAGCAAGTCTGTAGGGCTTTGTATTGATTGATGATTGACTGGGAGGTTCCATTCCAGTGTGGGCTGGGTCATTCCTGGGCAGGGAGTCCCAGGAAGCAGGGTGAGCAAACTGTGGAGAGCAAGCCAGAAAGCAGCATCCCTCCATGACTTCCGCTTCAATTCCTGCTCTAGGTTCTTGCCTTGGGTTCCCGCCCTGCCTCTAGAGCTGTGCTGTCCCATAGAACAGATGCTGGCTGAATGCAGCCATTTAGGCTGAAATTAACTCAAACTACCTCAGAGCAATGGTCCAGTCCTTCACCTGCACCAGGCACATTTCTCGTACCCAGTAGTCACATGTTGCTAATGGCTGACATATGGACAGCAGGTACACAGCATGCCCATTACCACAGGCAGTGTAGCTGAGCAGCATTGGCCTAAAACATACACCCTCGATGTACTACAATCTCCTCTCCATGTTTTTCAGTACTGCGGAGAGAGCCCAGCCCTGAAGTAATAGTGGTCAAGGTTTCCGTTCAAGGACAGCTCTGAGCACCATCTCCAGGACTCAGTTCTCATCATTTATTCATTCTCGAATCGTATATTTCTATTTATTGAGTGCCTGTGAAGTGCCAGGTGCCCTGATAGATGCTGAGGAGGGAAAATAGGACCCGATCTTCACCCTTATTGAGCTCAGTCTCTACCTGGGAAGACAAACCAAATAAGTAGGTAAACAGATAGACTCACTAATCAGAGCTGGTGAAAATGTCAAACGGGGCCGGAATCAGAAGCTTCATCGGCAGTACCTGTGACCAGTGGCTTTTCAGCTATGGGGAAAGGCTCTCTGAACCCACCACTGTAAAACCGCCCCTTGAGGAAGCATGCATGGGTATGTGAACAGGAAGGAGCCAGGTGTGTAAAGGGCCAGGAGAAAGATGTCCTCAGCCAGTTAGATCTGGAATCCTTTGTGTGTGAATGAGCCTTATCAGCGTGAGCAAAAGAAGGATGATCATAAAGACTGTAGCATAATCAGCATCTGGAAGAGGTGGGAGGAGGAATTTTAAAGTAGAGCCTCTCTCTGGGTGAGTGGCATGATCCCACTTGTTAGCCCTAAGGCCACACTCCAGCCATTCTACAGTCTGGATAAGCTCTCAGGGGAGTGGGCAGTGAGAGACAGCAACTCTGTGAATCATCTAGCTAAGAGATGATAGACCAAAGTAGGAGCCACTGACATGGAGACACATGAACACTCCTATAGTGACTGTGAGGGTTTGTATATGCTGAGCCCAAGGAGTGGCACTATGAGAATGTGTGGCCTTGTTGGAGTGGGTGTGGCCTTGTTGGAATGGGTGTGGCCTTGTTGGAGTGGGTGTGGACTTATTGGAGTAGGTGTGGCTTTGTTGGAGTGTATGTGGCCTTATTGGAGTAGGCGTGTCACAGTGGGTGTGGGCTTTAAGACCCTCATCCTAGCTGCCTGGAAGCCAATATTCTGCTAGCAGCCTCCAGATGAAGATGTAGAACTCTCAGATTCTCCTGCACCATGCCTACCTAGATGCTGCCATGTTCCCGCCTTGATGATACTGGACTGAACCTGTAAGCCAGCCCTAATTAAATATTGTCCTTTATAAGACTCGTCTTGGTCATGGTGTCTGTTCACAGCACCTAACTAAGACAGTGACATCAGAACTGAACTGAGCTCCCTTAAGGCGGTCACACTCTCCCACTGTGTGACTATGTCCTCCAGATACACTCACTCCTGGAGAAGACAAAGGGAGGAAGATTCAGGAAGCTCGGGAAAGTTAGAAAACTCTGGAAGCTTAGAGAAGATTCACAGGCCTCTCCCTGAGGTTGTAAATAAGCACTGAAAAACTGCTGAGAGAGGGGAGGCTCTTTAGTGGGCCACCTGAAGTTGTGCCGAGAACTCTGGGGGATAGCTTACATGACTTGGCATCCTGAGCTTTCTGATGACAAAGCTGCCTTGTAGTCACCCTTCATTTATGTTCCCATAAATAATCCCAATTAATTAGTGGGCTCACCCAGCTGGACCTAAGTGGAATCATCTTTTTGGTCCATCGTCTGGGGCCTATATGGGATGAGTAGATACTTGCTCACCTCTCCCAAGAGAAAGCCATAGGCTTCTCCACAGCTGCACCCCCATCCTCTTCAATGTGCTTCTTCTTACTTCTGCTTTTAAAATTCTACCTGTCCTCAGGGCCCTCTGATCCCCCGTGTTGCTACACGTCTTCTAATTACCGTGGCCTCAAATGATTCTCCCACACTTTGTTGAGTCACAGTACCATTTGCACATGATGAGGTCCTTTTGGTTGATCTTGTTCGCTGTACTAATCTGAAAAGCATTAAATGACTTAGTACCTCTTCAGCATCTCCAGGAAGCCCATCAGGGTGAGTACCTGGTCCTCTAATTTAGATATGAGGATTTAAACATTCTTGTTGAAGAAACTAATGGCTGACTGTATCTGCTTTTGCTAATGTGATCTTTCTTTTTGTTTAATATCTTACTTCTATTTCCATAACCCCACTTCTTCGAATATTACTTCCTAACCAGTTCTACAGAGGAAGCACAAAACTATTCTTTTAAACATAGGATCTGTCCCTGGTGGACTGCCTTTGGCAGCAGCCCTGGTCTGAAACCCGCAGAGGCTCAGTGAGAGCCATGGGGAGTACAAAGTGTGTTCAATTAACTCTCGTTATTCAAAGTAAATGGAGGTGCTTAAGGCAGCGATTGTATATCCTCACTGGCCCCTCTGACTATCCTGGGAACTCTGCAATGCAGACTACTCATCACGCACATGGCAGCCAATACAAGCACACAGTAGGTCTTCAGACACTGGTTGAATGGAAAATAATTGGTCTGATGGGCTCTCTTGGACAAAAATGAGCCTCAGGTGATAGCCGGGCAGACACAAGCCCTAGAGAGAGAAGAAGCACACAAGGCTTAGCATCCAGCCTGGTCCGCCATGTTGAGTGGCGTGGCCAGCGATTGGTGGGAATGTGCAGGCAAAGGATCTGACCTTTGCTATCTTCCCTGTGACTCAGCACAATGTCCAATCATTGGCCTTTGCTACCTTTCATTTATCCTTTCCTTGTCCTGTGTGTTTCTTCCCACCTGTCAATCATCCTCCCAACCAGCTCCCCAGTCTCCTTCAACTGATCAGACAAGGAAGAAGGGCCCTAAGTGTTATTCCACCCCCTTCCTTCCCTCTAGCCTCTTTAAAGGTTTCTAGAATCCATTTCAATTGCAAATGCTCACACTGTGCTGTCTGGACACTAACTTGCAGAATGACTCACTAGTCGCAGTCCTAACTTCAGGAGCGAATTTGAGAAGGTCTGGGGTGGCACCCCGCTGTACTTGGACAGAGGAACAGAGGTAAGGTTTGACTTTGAGAAGGAAATCTGCTTCCCTTCTCCTCCTTCAGCTAGTTGCCTTTTTCTCTGAATCAATAAGAGAGGACAGAGAGAAACCCCAATATGTAGGATGCATTTGGCCCAAGTCTTCTATGAGTATAAGGTTTAAGTTTCTAACAATGTGCCTGCCCTGAGGGAGGTGCTTCCCTCCTGTGATGGGAGGGGAGGGGGCTCCTCCTATTTTCTGAACTGTTTACTTAGGCAGGCATCAATAATTCAGGGTTCCAGCTCCCTTTCTGAAAGCCCAGGTAAGGGCAAAGGGCTTAGCACTAGGCCAGTAGCTCATTCGCTGGCTCCCAGTGAGACTCCAGGGATCCCAGCAGGCTCCTGGCTGGCCAGACCTGGCTGTACTTGGACAGAGGATGGAGGTAAGGTTTGACTTTTCAAGAGGAAAATCTGCTTCAGTTCTCCTTCAGCTAGTTGCCCGGTTCTCTGAATCTGTAAGACTGCCAGAGGCCATGTCTGGGTTCCGGCCCCTCTGGCCTCTCTCATAGGAGTGTGCTATCCAGGGAAGGTTGCCATCCTGCCTTCAGAGCCCAGCTTCTTACATGAAACAAGGTAAAAAGGGAACTCTGGGTTCCGCATTTCTCTCTTGAATTCTGCATATATTTATGAGAGCCTCTAGATGGAAGGAAGCCCATGACTTAAGAGGCTGGTTAACTGTATGAGCTTGAGTTTCTAGGTGGGGGACTGAGGGGACTGGGGTGTGTGTCAATTTCAGCCCTTCAGGGATCTCTGTGAGCAAGCGTGCAAGTCCTTTTATTTTTTCCAAAATAATCCGAGGTGCTTTGTGAGTGGTGCCCTTTATTCTACAGATGGAGCCTCACAACAGTGTGCTCTCCAAGAGGGCTCCCATCCTGGCCTCATACCTGGGTCAAGTTCTTCCCCAACAAGTCTCTCTCTCTCTCTCTCCCCCTGTGATCATTATATTATTTCCCCTTAAGAATAAATTCCTAACTGGCCTGAACCTTACCATTTCAAATTCAAGGGGAGAGAACCAATTTCTACCTCCAGGCTTAAGGCAGAAACATCTGAGCTTCAGTTTTCCACATCCCATTCCTTACTTTCAGTCCAGCACTCTATGACAATCCCTAACTAGGAAGGATCATTGCCTGGGAGGGGTCCAAAGCTTTCTGTGTTGTTCCACTCCCTTACGATCATGGCTTCCCGTGTCTCATTAGCACAAACAGTTAATGAAGAATGGACCCACCATCCCTAACTCCAGTAATATGACCACTTACTAGCCATAAAGACATTTTACATGGGTCTTTACAGTTTTGAATCCCAAGAACTCGGACCTGCAGTTGCTTAACTCATCTTTTCCCACCTCAAACTTGGAAACTTATATTGCAAACTGCTGTCAGTGTGACCGTCCCATATCTGGTCAAGCCACTTCCCAACTGGTTGTCACCTCTCATCGCTCACCAAGTGTATGGGACAGCTTACATTCGGTTGGTGAATTGGGTACAAAGTTGTCCAGGGATACCTATTCCTTCAGGGGGCATTGATTTCATAATCAGATCTAATTTATGTTCTAAGGTATTCTCTAGCAAACTCCTTACTGTCTGATACCTTCGTGGTCTCCTGGGGCTTTCCACCCAGCAGGTTGCCCCGTGTTGCAGTTTCTGTCCACCCCTCTGGGGTTATTATAGGGAAACAGTATAAGGACCCTTTACCTTCTTTGTAGACGTGCAAAAGAACTATTTCTTTCGGGTAAGAGAAAGCCATATGAACAGGTTGGGGATGGGGGGTCAGGGGTTGGGGAAGTAGCCCAAACAGAAGGGACCACATAAAACAACAAAAAAGGAACCGCTTATTCAAGTCAAGGTCATAGATAACGACCTGAGTCAGGAGTCATGGAAAATTATGTCAGACAGCAAGGAGGCTGTACATGTCAGTCTTTGCTCGCCTCGTGCCCTGCCTGCGTTGTGTAACTTTGCTGGACTCAGCTCAGAACCCTGTAGGTTGAGGTTATTCTCATCAAAGCCATTTTTACATCTCAAGACTCAAAAATACGGTGCAGCATAATTGACAGAGAGACAGAAAAGAAGATGCGGAGCCCGGGCTCGAACCCAGACATCGACTGCTAAGGCCTGACCTGACAGGGTGGTCTCTTTCTGCTGTGACAGAAAAGCTCCAGGTGGATCCAGTCTTCTGAGGTTCTGTTCTTGCAGCCACTACCTATAAAGCCTCAGGGGTACCGTGTATGTTTTCTGGGTTAAGTTTTCTTTATCTGTGGCATGATTTGTCAACCAGTGGTGATGGTGACCATCTCTACCCCTCTCTAGGGACACTTGGCAATGTCTAAACTCATTTGGTGTGTGTGTGGGGACACTATAGGGACAAGTATTATTGGTATCTGTGAAGAAGAAGAACTCATGACTGCTGTCCACTGCCATAAAATCCCCATGACTGCCCCACAGCCAGGGACAAGGTAGCCCCAAGTGTCATGGTGTTGAGGTTGAAAATCCTCCCTCTGTAGAAGGTGTCATGTTCTACACATGTTCTTAACACCAGAGGGTATTCTGTATGTTCTGGGCCCAATGAGTGGCAAACTACTTTAGCACCAATAGGCTTAAGTCACAGAGTCCTCTTGAGTGGGTCTTGTTGGGTGGGTCCTGTTGGGTGGGTCCCCCGAGTCTGTGTCAATGATCAGATCCACAGCCTCTACCATGAACCCTGCTTTCGTTCAAATAAATGTCCCGCTGGGCCTCAGGGCTGCCTGGCCTGCTGACAGCCAGCCCTCAGCTCCTGTACTGTTGGGGCTGTTTTATCCTCCAACTGTATGTCCTTTCTCTGACTGGATTTTGTCTTGCCTGCTCCTCGCATTGCCTCTGACAGCTGGGCTTATGGAGAGACAAGGCTCCAGATGAAAATCTTCAGCACAGCCCCACCACACTCCCCGTGGCCTGATCCAGATTCAGAGCAAGACAGACAGTCATTTCTTCTCTGCCCAGCATTAGGCTTTCTCTCCTCAGCTATCTGTATTCACTCAGAGAGTCATTTCCTCCGCTCTGCCCCGTTTCCTTTGAGTGCACTTGCCTGCTCAGTTCTCTTTCTTATTTTTTGTTTATTTCTCTTTCTCATATCCCCCATTGATCAGATGCCCTGGAAATATTGCAGGAACAGTGTGTTCTCTGTAAGATTTGGTTACACTTTAATATTTCTCAGCAAAACGTTGCCTTGGAACACCCAAATGCTAAAACTCCAGGCCAGCTCTGCTTATCCTGGACAAGGGCTTCGGGCACAGTCATGCAGTTCATGCTGGAGCCAGTCCCTCCTTAAAGGGCAATCGCACCCAGGCTGTGGCAGGAGTGTGTCTCTACACACAGACTGCGTCACCAGCAGGACAGTCTCTTGCTACCTCGGACAGAACTTTCAGGTTGTGTCATTTACTCTGAAAACCAGTAGAACTCTTATGCTATGTGACTCTTAAAATTATTTTTATGTGTGAATATTTGCCCTCACGGATGTCTATGTACCATGTGTGGGCAATAGGGGCCAGAAGAGGGTGTCAGATCCCCTAGGGCTGGAGTTAAAGACAGTTGTGAGTTTCTGTGTGGTTGCTGGGATTTGAACTCAGGTCCTCTGGAAGAGCAGCGAGTGCTCTTAACCACTGAGCCACCACTCCAGCCCATGATGGAACTTTGAAATAGAACTTTTCAGGGAGCTTTCTTCCTGAGCCATTCCCTTGCACCACAGACCATGCTGAGTGCCCTGGGTACCAGGTAGATGAAGAGCATCACTTAGGAATGAGTTGGCAGTGACGGTTGTCTTCAACTACAGTTTCCAAAGGGATCAAATCCTTTGGGTGGGTCCTGTCCGTGTTTCTGACCTTTGACTGCTTTCTGTTGATTTAAAAACAAATGGCAAGGCTGAGTAATTTATAAAGAAGAGAAGTTTATTTGGCTCTTGGGGGCTGAGAGGTTCAAGAGTATGAACCAGGGCCCTTTCTTGGCTTGGTGTCCAATGAGGGCTCCGTGTTAAGTAGTCATGATGAGGTGCGTGGTGTAATCTGGAACTAGAAAGTGTCCACTTCCTCTTCCATCTGCTCTTTCAAAACCCCTCAAGTCTCCATGGATGTCACCCTGATCACCATATCCAAGCTTGACTACCCTCCAATCCTCTGAAGTCCATGAACAAGAACTAGGGTTAAGGTTTCAACACATACACTTCCTGGACCCCAGTTCAAACCACTCTACTGATCCCAATGATAAGATCCAGTTTGCACATGGACTCCTCTTTAGAAGAAAACCTTGCAGGGCATAACTTCAGCAGGGCCTGTCTGTATGTGCCTCATGTTCAAGTCTAATGACAAAGCTCTGTCCTTTTGGTTTTGGGAAGACCACAAGTGGAACATCCTTTACTGTGTTAACAGAAAACAGCAATGATAACACAACCTCACGCTCGTCAACACCGTCCATCTCGCAGTCTCTCTTTGGGTACCAGACACTTTTGTACGTGACTTAAAGAAACAAGGCATGTGAATTAAACAATGCCATTGAATATGAAGGAAAATTTAAACCTGAGGTGTTTCAAGAAAGATGCTTATGTCTCTCACCCAAGGATAACTTACTTTCAGGCACAGGCAGACCATAGGCAGGAAATAGAAATGGGTTCAAATAGCTCTATCTCTAGGCTGCTACTCAAGAGTTTTTTTCCATTTTCTCAAAGACATTCAGTACCATGCCTACCCCAGCTCTCTAGGAAGGGGAGACTTGATCTGATGACCCAGGCACTAGACCTTTGCCACAAGGCCAGAGCTGATATAAAGTTCACTAAGGTGAAATGTGTGGGAGTGGCCTAGGGGATGGGTAGGTCGGAGGGAGAGACTGTTGGAGAGAAAGCCAGTGGAGATGGAGAGAGCAGTGCTTAGAGGAGCTGGTCAGGGAGGGGGCAGTACAGGGAGGCAGCGGTCCCCAAGGACAGGGCTTTAGCATCAGAGTCATGATGGGTGGGTATGGAGGAAGCCTCCCTGGGCAGCATTCCTGGTGGGTGTGATTCCCACAGTGCTCCTCAGGTCTGCAGCTGCATGCTCTGTTGGGGGGCCAATCCCAGGTGAGAAGAACTGAACCGAACCATACTGAGAATGAACTTTATTCTCATACCCCAAAATATGAACCTGCCTTTTCCCAGCAGACAGTTCTCATCAACACACCAGGGGACAGAAAGTAACAAACAGGAAGACTGGGGGTGGGGGATGGGGAGCCTTTCCTTAGGAAATCATTTGAAACTCTCTCCACCGTTCCTCAGAAAAACCCTTTCTAGAAAGGTTTAGATTTTCTTTATAATCAGAGCTCCCCGTTCCTTAGGCTTCCAGACGCCTAAGCTATCTTGAGTCATTAGAATTGGAGATGATTGCAACCAACTAACTGGGAAATGATCTTTACCAACCTTACATCCGACAGAGGGCTAATATCCAAGATATACAAAGAACTCAAGAAGTTAAACTCCAGAGAGGCAAGTAACCCTATTAAAAAATGGGGTACAGAGCTCCACAAAGAGTTCTCACCTGAAGAATATCTAATGGCTGAGAAGCACCTAAAGAGATGTTCATCATCCTTAGTCATTAGGGAAATGCAAATCAAAACAACCCTGAGATTCCATCTCGCACCAGTCAGGATGGCTAAGATCAAAAACACAGGAGACAGCAGTTGTTGGCGAGGATGTGGAGAAAGAGGAACACTCCTCCACTGCTGGTGGAATTGCAGGCTGGTACAACCACTCTGGAAAGCAGTCTGGCGGCTCCTCAGAAAACTGGGCATGACACTTCCGGAGGATCCGGCTATACCACTCCTGGGCATATACCCAGAGACTTTACCTGCATGCAATAAGGACACATGCTCCACTATATTCATAGCAGCCTTATTTATAATAGCCAGAAGCTGGAAAGAACCCAGATGTCCCTCAACGGAGGAATGGATTCAGAAGATGTGGTATATTTACACAATGGAATACTACTCTGCAATTAAAAACAATGAATTCACGAAATTCCTAGGCAAATGGTCAGAACTTGAAAATATCATCCTTAGTGAGGTAACCCAATCACAAAAGATCACACATGGTATGAAGTCACTGATAAGGGGATATTGACCCAGAATCTCAGAATACCCTAGACACAATCAGCATATCAATAGATTTCTAAAAAGATGGAAGGAGAGACCCCTGGTCCTGGAAAGACTGGATGTAGGGGAACGCCAGGACAGAGTAATGAGAGGGGGTTGAACGGAGAAAAGAGGGAGGGAAGGGGGCTTATGGGACTTTCGGGGAGGGAGGAAACGGGAAAGGGGAAGTGATTTGGAATGTAAATTAAAAAAATAAAATAAAATTAAATTAAAAAAAAAAAAAAAGAAGAGGCATCAGAGGAGGAAGGAAGGTTCCAGAAGATTTCCTCACAACAGAAATATTGTGGAGAACTATTCTGGGCTGTGTAAAATTTAGAGAGAGAGATCAAGTCCATGACATCACTTTTAGAAAGATGCATCATTAGATAGGAAAGATGCAAGGTTAATATTTCTTCCAATGGGAGTTAGATGTCTAAACAGGTTGGTACATGGCCAGGGAAATAAACTCCTGTGCCACAAGACTCTCTCCTTTACAGCTTTAACACCACAAACACTTTAGAACTTACAGGAGAAAATCCAGAATCAACTAAGGCTTCTTTAAAAATAACATTGAAACACAGGTTTGAGGCAGACAGGACACTATGCAGAAAGGGACACTGCAGATCCTAATGAACAGAGGTTAGAAGTAACAGCAGGAACAATACATTTCTGCTTTCCTACACTGTAGCTCAGGACTCCACGGCTGCCTTAGCAACTTCCTTACATCAAGAACTCAGAAGTAACTTCCATTCCCATTTTCTTATTAGTTTTAGATGAGTATAGGATTTCATACTTCAAGAGTACAAAAAGGTAGGGGGAACTAATGCTATCTTTCTGACCTTCTCTAGGTCTTCCAAGAAGGTGTCCCAATATCCCTTTATACTTTAAAATCAATAAAAGAGACTCAAAAATGAAAAAAAAAAAAAAGAATTGGAGATGAGAGAGACAGGCTATGTGGTCCAAGAGCCAAAGTCTTTGGACCTAGATTCTTATCTGCATCTCGAGTGTTTTGTATTCTGTGCTGCTTGGTGGGGCGCGCAAAAAGGAAAACTCAACCCAATTCACACAGTGGTCCTCATGCCCCTGGCGACACAGCAGGACTAAGGGCGAGCAGTGTGCACTCACCGCTCACCCAATGCTCACATCTCTCTGCTCCTGTGCCTCCAAGCAAAGTGAGCTTTAAGCAGGAAAGGGTGCTCAACAAGGAAGAATAAATGGTCAGGATGGACACGGGGTGACGGGGATAGTTCGAACCAAGAGAAGATTTTCAGATCTGGTTTAACCCAAGGACGGTCACTTCCTTCCCAGATTATCACCAGCAGTTTCCTCTTCACCTCCCCATCACAAGCCTCTCCCAAGTGGATGAGCTCAAAGCAGAGCGAAGTAGCCACCGCAGCATCAAAGGTACCCGGCCAGTCTGGTGAGCAGAGACAGGGATGAACAGAGTCTTCCCCTCTGTCTCCTCCTGTCTCTCAAGCCCTCCGTGCCTTCCCTTCAAAGTGACTCTGAAACAACCGTGAGTCTGAGCCTGTAAACTTCATTTTGCAAAGGTTAAAAAGGTTCCTTCTTGTAAAGGGCTGATGCAGATACTAGAAACCCAGTTAAAACAACTGGATACCAGATGGCAAAGATACATTTCTCCTGACCCTTCTGCTTAAGGGATCGCACATTCCTCAGACGTCAGTGAAGCCTGCTACATAGTTACCTTGTACTGCTACATTTCTCTTCCTGGGGAACTCCACTAGGCAGCTGGGTCATCCCCAGAGAGAACACTTCTCTGCTGTAGAGTTCAGCTCTGCCCCTTGAGGGGTCAGAGAAAGGGGCGGTGACCAGTCAGAGTGCTGACCAGCAGCAGGTGGAGTGCGCACGTGTACAGCTCACCCTCTGCGCCTATCCTGGGCTGCTCTTCATGGGATGGTGGATTCTCAGGGCTGTTTGTGTAATTGCTTCTTGTAAATGAGCTCCTATTCTGTGAGGCTTTCCGGTAAACCACTCTCCTTTGCCATCTGGTATCCAGTTGTTTTAACCGGGTTTCCAGTATCTGCGTCAGCCCTTTACAAGAAGGAACCTTTTTAACCTTCGCAAAATGAAGTTTACACGCTCAGACTCACGGTTTGTTTCAGAGTCACTTTGAAGGGGAGGCACGGAGGGCTTGAGAGACAGGAGGAGACAGAGGGGAAGACTCTGTTCATCCCTGTCTCTGCTCACCAGACTGGCCGGGTACCTTTGATGCTGCGGTGGCTTCTTCGCTCTGCTTTGAGCTCATCCACTTGGGAGAGGCTTGTGATGGGGAGGTGAAGAGGAAACTGCTGGTGATAATCTGGGAAGCAGGTGATCATCCTTGGATCCAGGTTAAACCAGATCTGCAAAGGAGCTGTATCTGTTCCCGCTCTCAAGGTGAGGAGCAGCCTCCCCTACTCTGACATGTAGGCTCACACACGGTTATGTCTAGACACACGCACACACAGCACGCAGAACACAAAAGCAAACTGTAAAATTGTCACTGAGAACTATAAGCCAGACTTCTTACTCTTTACTCTAGATGGTCAGAGCTAGCCTGGCTTCTTCCCTCCTCTGCACTAAGTCCCCTGATGTTCTTTTTAGCCACCCTGAGCCTATGCCTTTGTCTTTGTCTGTGACAATTGTACTATATGTTCGTTTCTCCACTTCCTCTTACTTTGGCTACTCTTGGAAGCTCTTCCATGCAGCTCTCTACCCAACTGCAATGGCACCTGCCTCAACGCACAGCCTGGGACGGTGGTCAGGTGCATATTCACAGAGGTGTTCTATATGCTCCGTGGGAGAGTCTGCTCTGAGATATGTGAGTTAATAAATACACAGTAGGATAAGAAGGTAGGCAGTGCCCTGCCAAGGCAGGGGAAGAAACACTTTACAGGTAAATATTTCCAGTTCCTCATCATCAGAGCAACCATCGCTATAGCCACCAGTGCCTGCCAGCACATTTTCATCCTAGAGAAATCAGGATTAGAACTCAGTGCACCAGAGTGATGCCTATGTCCAGGGTCCCACAGAGCATAGTCCAAAAGATGATGCTTCCAGGGCTCTTAAGACATATTCACATTGAGTTGACCAGTCACAGCCAGATGGAAGATACCTGAAAACAAGCACCCGTCCTCCACGTGCCAATGACTGAGGAATCCATCAACAGAATGGGTGCATATCCATGTAATAGAATATTACTTACAAAAGAGGCAATCCAGTAATATTTCATGCTACCACATGGATGGTCCTAGATCACAATGCCCGGTAAAAGGAGCCAGGCTGAGAGGACCATGTTTCATAGGACTCAACTCACATGCAGTGCCTAGAAGAGGCACTTAAGAGACTGGAAGAGGACAGATCAATAGTTGCTGGGATCTGGGGTAGGGTGTGTGAGAAATGAGGGCTAGTGGGTTTGAAGTTGTATAGGGAGTGATGATCCTATTCTGGAATAAGATACCATATTAGGTATTAATTCTGCAATTGCTACATGATTAATTCTAAACTTTGAAAAAACATTTTTGTCTACTTATGTTTTATGTACATGGGTATCTTGACTATATTATGACTGTGTGAGGGTGTCAGATCCCCCGGAAGAGGAGGTATAGACAGTTGTGAGCTGCCATGTGGGTGCTGGGAATTGAACCTGGGTTCTCTGGAATAGCAGCCAGTGCTCTTAACTTCTGAGCCATCTCTCCAGCTCCAAGTCTAAACTTTTAAGGTCATATTTCATATATATATATATATATATTTGTATATATATGTGTATGTGTATCTGTGTGTGTGTGTGTGTGTGTGTGTGTGTGTGTGTGTGTGTACATGCATGGGTATAGGTCACAGGACGTTTTCAGGAGTCATTTCTGTGCTTTTACCATCTGGGTTCCCGGGATGGAACTCAGATTATCAGCCTTGGCAGCAAGCATCTTTACCCACAGTCATTCCTTTAGCCTAAATAACTAATTCTGATTACATTTAACAATATGATAAATGCCACTACAATGTGTACTGTAAAAAGACAAATCATGGGGATGGGAACCGTGTCCTGGTAAATCAGAAATCATGTGACAGTTCCGGCTCTGTCTCTGTGCTTGTTGGGAGACCTAACACAGTCAGACACTATCCAGTAAGCTTCACGAGTGAACATCCTGACAGGATCCGTTGAGTGCAGCACCGAGTGAGCCAACTAAGCTGGCCCTGAGGAAGACACCCGTGAGGAGCTTCTGATTGGTTAAAATCCCTGCTTTGTCCTTGGGGGAGCCAGGGGAAGTGTCACAGATCCTATGAGCCCACTCTGAAGCCACCACAGTTCTCCTGGTCCTAGAGCGTCCTCACACTGCGACCAGAGTTCCGTCTACCCAGAGTGGTTCCCTCCTGAGCACTTAGGCCTGCAACCCTGATGCCTCCCAAGAGCTGTGTCATTGGGTTGCTTTATTTTTCTCACATTTGGGTCTTCTTTTGTGGGCTCTCTCCTCTCATAGGCCGGCCCACAGAGAAGCTGATTTCCCTGTCCCTTCAAACTGGTTGGAACCATGTGGTTGGTTCTGGCCAAACATTTCTAATTGGAATTTCCTGACCTGCAATAATTTGTTTCAGTACTTAAAACAGAGATCTTGTCAGAGCAACCCGGATCCTTAGGCCAGGACATAAAAGACAATTCTCTGAAGAATCTTCCAAAGTCATGGAAGGTTTTGCCTTAGAGATAAATGACCTATGTGTGGACAAACCACTAAGGCTGAGAACATGCTTGTTATGCGGCATAACCAGCCTCACTGACTAATACATCTACTAAGGAAACAGCCTCCAGGCTGCATGTGGGGGCTGTGTAGAGTCTTTTCTAGACAGTTCTGGCAGAAAAGCAAGTCAGACAGGACAGCGATACTGCCTAAAGGATAGCCTATTAATGGAGGAGGAAAAGGCAGGAGAATAGATTGATTATACTTCATATCAAATCTGCTTACATCGTGTAAGCAATCAGTTGCCCATATAAGTGAAACTGCAATTACTGATGTTTTCATCATCAGACGCTGAACATTCAATGCATGTTCCTGTCATAATTGAGGAGCTTCTTGGACTGAGTAACTCCTTACCCTGAAGGCTTTTGTTTACTAGCTTTAAGCTTGCATATCTTACTATATTTTGTGTGTGTGTGTGTGTGTGTGTGTGTGTGTGATTTGTATATGTGTGCCCATGGGTCTGCAGGATGCTTGCCTGAGCATTCCCCCTGTGACGGCTGGATGTTGACTCAGGATATCAACATCCTTTCCATCACTCTCCATGTTAATTTTGAGACAGGGTCTCTCACTGAATGTGACTCTCATCAGTTTGCCTAGACAGAGTAACTACTGAGTTCTAGGGATTCTATCTCTGTCCCCTGTGCTAGGATTTCAGACACACCCCATCCACCTGGACTTTTATGTATGCACTGGGGATTTGAACTCAGGCCCTTCCATGCACTCAAGGGAAGGCAAACTCAGGTCCTCCTGTAGCAAGCTCCTTATCCACCCACCCACCTCGGCAGCCCCCACAAAAGTTTTTTCATCTGAGCTTTGTGCCTTTAGCAGTTTGCTTTTGAGACATGCTACTCAAAAATCAGCATCTACTGCTGACAGAAGGCGCGACCTTGGATGACCATTTATTTAGGTACCAGTGGGGCCAAGCTGTCCTGTGTCCTTTTAGGCTACTGTCCACACTGATTCCAGTCAACAGCCTGTTTTAAGAAAACTTAGGCAAGATTTAAAAAGAGAAAATTTGTTTTCCCTTGAGTAAACATGATAACCGACAGCTCCAGTGGGTAAATAATGCATTTTTCTAAAAGCCTTTACAAATGGGTCCTTATCCAGCAAGCTGCTTTTATAAACTCCCGTTCTTCCTAAGACCCGTGTCCTTATAAAATACCATGGCTCAAAAAAGATTCACAACCCTACGGGATTGGGGATTTTCTTTCTTCTGGATCGTTACCCCCTTCTTTCAACAAAGAAATGTATTTTCCTCTTTCGGTAAGAGGAAAAAAAATAATCTTTCTTGAAATATGATCCCCTCAGATAAATAATGGCAGTAAAAGTAAGTGGAAAGTGGGGGAGAGCGCGGGCCCTCGGTGAGGTGCACAGCACTTTTCTAATTGGAAAATGCTAAAAGGGAGTTTTCCTTGGAGGCCTCCCATCTGACTTCAGACCAAACAAAACAGCGGTCCGCCTGTGAGAGCTGAAGTCTTCATTCTTCTTGTTAAAGGGAAATGAGCAGAAGATGGAAAGATGGAGGTCTAAAACTGTGTGCACAGCATCATGGGAGTGGGCGTGTCCTCCGCAGGGGTAGAGGGTAGGGGCTTTATTGTTAAGCAATAAAGAGCAGTGGCCTTGCCTACTCAACCCTATGGGGTGCCAAGCCTCCCACTTAGAGGTCCTGGTAAAGCACCCAGCAACCTCCAGCCTCTGTTTTTTCTTTCTGCTTGTGTTCAAATCTTCAGGTTTGGCTTTTCTACACTAAAAGGCAGCTTTCTGAGCTCTTCAAGTTCCGGAATTCGCCGTAGGCACCCGCCACAGGATAGTTTGCTGATGGGTTTAAAAGCCAAGCCATCTGTATGTAGCTCAGGCCCTGCTGGGTCTCAAGGTTCTGTTTTGAGCTCCACCAGGGAAAGCAGACACTGCCATCTCTTTAAATGTCTTTCTCTCCCTTAACGAAGAGAAGTAACTCTACAAAGTTTACACCTTGTATTAAGAAATACACACACAGCTCTAGGTAGCAACAATTAATAAGGAAAGAGGCCATGAATTTGAAAGAGAACAAGGAGGAGTAAATGGGAGGATTTGGAGGGAGGACAGGTAAGGGGAAAATATATCAAAAGAGACTATAGAGTAGTTTTAAGAAAACTACTAATTTTTTGTTGTTGGCTGTGAAGGTTTTTGTGTGATTGACTATGTATGATGAACTATTTCCTTTATATGTTAAAGTTTGTGTATATGTATGTGTCTGTATGCAAGTTTGCACATGTGCTCAGGCACCCACAGAGGCCGGAAGAGGGTTGACTGATCCCCTGGAGTTGAAGTTTCAGGCAGTTATGAGCTGCCCAACGAGGGAGCCAGAGAAGAAACTCAAGGCCTCTGTAGATCAGATGCTCTTAACATAAAGCATGAAAGGTCTCACTAAGGAACCGAGTCAGTGGAACCTTCTGAATTGTCTGCACCTGGTCGCTCAGATCCTCACGACTGTCCAGTTGGCACTTTGGAACCATGTTGTTTCGAAGCAATGGCTCTCGGGTGGAGTGTGATCCCCACAGGAGATTGTCTGTCGGCCGTGTCTGGAATAATGCTTGGTTACCACAAATAGAGGCGAGCACATGCCCTTGACTCCCCCATTAGATAGACAGCTGTTGGTGGAAAAGATAAGGTCTCCAAAGCAGAAATGCAATAAAATCCTCTAAGTGCACAGCATGAAGACTCCTGCAGGAAGAGGGTACAGTACCAAGGTGAGAAGTCCTATGCTAGAGGCAACTTACAGTGGGGAAAGTTCTGGAATCAGTCAGACTCAGCTATGAAAGTCAGACATCCCTGACAGGAAACATCTCTGTCCTATCACTTTGATTTTATGTGATTTATAGAAACTGTTTCCAACCTGGGAAATTATTATGAAATTCTGACCTACTGTGAGTGAGGCAGGACCTTTTCTGTATGTATGGGCATCTTGCCAGTAACTATCTTTAACTCTTCTCAAATGGGATCTCAGGACAAGTCTCCCTTTCCTCCCCACAGACTGGACAATGGATATCTTTCTCACATACCAAAACCCAGATCACAAATCAGTCATCAGAGTCAGAGAACCACCTTCACCTAGAAGAGCATGGGGTAGACCGTGGGGAAGAGTTCATGGAGGGAATTCTTAGCTGCTAACATCCTGAGCCTCCCGTTCAGTCATAAAACATTACAAGGGCAGAACAAAGAACTCTGCATAGATTTCCTCACTCTTTGTGAAGAGAGTTGTCTCTAAGGGAGAGTGCCCAAGCCAGTGCTCACTGTGCATTTGAGCAGCAGCCTAGATGCCTCTCAAAAGACCTTAAGCATTTAATAGCGTCTCCATGAAGCCCAAACTAGGAGTTCCTGCTATAAAGATGGAGAGCCCTGTGCTCTTAGGGGTAGACTTAGTGATCAGTAAGAGTTTCCGTAAAACTGTCATCTTCTCCTTTTTTAAAAATGTGTGTGTGTGTGCATATGTTTATGTGTGTACATGTATTCATGTGTGTGTATGTGTGTGAGAGTGTGTATGCTTGTTTGTATGTGTGTGTGCATGTGGGTGTATATGTGTGAGTGTGTTTGCATGACTGTGTATATGTATATGTATGTGCATGTGCACATGTGTATGTGTGTATGTATTGTGTGCATGTGTGTTTGTATATGTATGAGTGTGTATGTGTGTGCATGTGTGTTTAGTTGTGTGAATGTGTGTCTGTGTATGTATGTGCATGCACACATTCATGCACACATGTATGCTCATGTGCTGAGAGCCAAGAGAAGGCATCAGACCCCTGGAATTGGAGTTTAGGATGGCTGGGCTTTGAGCCACCCAAAGTGGTGATGGGAACCAAACATGGATCTTTTTAAAGAGCAGCAAGTCCTCTTACCTGTTGAGCCATCTCTGCAGCCCCTATAGCTATCTGCTCTATCTTCTAAGGCCCAGATATAGTAGAGAAATTACCAAATTAAGAAAAAATTCTAGGTACAGTATGAGTAGTAGTAATTTAAGCTGTTCTTAAAACATAAGGCACAACATGTGTGAGTAAAAGAGGTATAAGATTGGGGAAATTAAAAACTGATGTTTTATTAATTTGGAATTCCCCTGCCTGGTTCCTTGTGGGGTATGATATCAGCCCCACCAACTAGAGCAGAAAAGAATGAGTGGATCTTTTTATAGCAAGCAAAGTTCATAAGAAAACTATGTGACTATCCTCCAGAGATGCTAAAGAGAGAAACCGAACAAAACAAGGCAGGTTGGAAACTCGTTAACGTTACCAGGGAAGGCTGGGGAGTGAAGACACAGAATGCTGACACATCCACACTCGGGGTCCTGCCCTGCAGTGTCACAGCCGATATTTCATCGTCCTCAGTGGGAAGAAAGGACGGGTGCTTTGGTTCGATGGTTCCGGAACCGTCAGAGAGGAGCTAAATAAATGAATATTTCAGCAAAGTATTTTTATCTCTTCCAAGTACAGCCAAGTGACTGGTCAATTACCTTCAATAGATTTGGGTTCTGAAAGCTGTGTGTGAGAAAGGAAGGCCAACGCAGGCGATGGATCCAGTGTTTGGGCTAGAGTGTCGGGAACAGTGGTAGTGATGTTCAGGCGGCCGTGAGTCTTGGTGGCTGGGATGGGTACCTGCCATATAGACTGTCACTGCCATGTTCTGAAGCTCTTAATTCTGAGTCACACTTGCAGGGCACTTGTTCATGGGAGGGGGGAGTAAAAGTCCCATACTTGCCCTTACCAGGGTACCTAAGAATATCCTAATGCTGCAACAGGCCAGTGTTCCTAGCCTACAGAGTGCAGCCATTGTGTTTGAGACATGATGTAACCAGCATGGTGAGATGAGCTGGGAGTGCATAAAGGGGCAGTAGCCTAGGCTTTGGATTACTCCTGGGCTTGGCTTGGGGTTCAGAGATGGAAGCAGATATGTGTGAAGTACCAGAAAAGGGCATCTTAGCAGATAGACAGCTGTTGAGGAAAAGGTAAGGTCTCAGTCTGGGGTTACAGCTGCTTAAGCTGAGGGGCGCACCACATTGCAAGTGACCCGACTGATATCTGGAATATGAATGCTCGAACTAACTGAGCTTCCGCCGTAGGTCTGATGGTACTTGCTTGTGGGTTATGGACACAGCTTGTCCTACTCTGGATGCATTTCCATGCCAGTGACGACGAAGTTGAAACCTACCAGACTCTGTTTGGGACAACCATGAAGGAGTAGTCTCCACATCAGCCATCATGATTTTCCCAAGAGGACCAACATCTTCAAAATGATACACATGGCACCAGAGATTCTCAGGGCTCCCAATACTCTACCGTTTGACATTGCACCCTGTGGATGTCATCCAAATGGTCCCAGGAAACAAGCCGGAGTAGCCATCCTAATATCAGATAAAATTGACTTTCAACCTAAAGTCATCAAAAAAGACACAGAAGGACACTACATACTGATCAAAGGAAAAATCCACCAAGAAGAACTCTCAGTTCTGAATATCTATGCTCCAAATGCAAGGGCACCCTCATACGTAAAAGAAACTTTACTAAAGCTCAAAGCACACATCGCACCTCACACAATAATAGTGGGTGACTTCAACACCCCGCTCTCTGAAATGGATCGTTCAGGAAAGCAGAAACTAAACAGGGACACAGTGAATCTAATTGAAGCCTTGGACCAAATGGAGCTAACAGATATATATAGAACATTTCATCCTAGAGCAAAAGAATACACCTTCTCAGCACCTCATGGTACATTCTCCAAAATTGACCATATAATTGGTCACAAATCAGACCTCAACAGATATAAGAAGATCGAACTAATCCCATGCCTCCTATCAGATCACTATAGAATAAAGGTGGTCTTCAATGGCAACAAAAACAACAGAAAACCCACATACACATGGAGGCTGGACAATGCTCTACTCAATGATAACTTGGTCATCCTAATTTCTTTTAAGTCTGATCATCTAGATGTCTTACTTTCGGTCCTATTATTGAACAAAAAGGACTTTGGAGAGGAAAGGGTTTATTTTATCATACGCATCCAAGAAAGTAAGGCTAGAAACTCAAGGCAGAAACCTGAAGGCAGAAACTGATGTAGAAGCCATGAAGGGACAATGCTTACTAGGTTGCTTTGCCTGCTTTCTTATGTCATTTAGGGCCACCTGCCTAGAGGTGGCCCTACCCACAACTGGCTAGACCCTCCCACATCAACTGTCAATCAAGAAAGTACACCATAGCCTTGTCCACTGGCCAATCTTGGCATTACCTCAACTCAGGCTTCTTCTTCCCAAATGACTCTAACCTGGGTCAAATTGATGTAAAACTATCCAGCACATCAGATAACTTAATGTCATAGCCAAAACTTGACTTTGACTATGGAGAAGACAGATCTTAGTTCAAATCCTACCTCATCCAATTGCTAACAGTATGTTTCTGCTCAAGGTACCCAGTACCAGCCTCCTCATGGGCAAAATAGCCTTAGCAGCAATGGATATCTATCAAGAACGTAGGGTGTGCCAAGTTCTATTCCCAACACATGCACAAATCCCTACTGTTCTCATGTTAGTAACCCTGAGAGAAAGGACTTACTGCCAAGTTTTGTAGGCATGGAAACAAAGGCTTCCAGCAGTTTAAAACTGAGCATACACCCTGAACTCTTCACTGGGAAGCCACTGGGACTCAGGCTCTGCTCTTGAGAACTGCTCTGAGCAGGTAACCAGTGTGTGCCATAGCATGTAGCACACATATCCACACATGACCTTACTTATCCAGCATCTATTGATTTACAACCTCTTGAAGGTTGGGCACTGTCCTAGGTCCTGGGTAATGCCAGATCTTCCTTAAGTCTGCTCTCTAAGAAGGAAGCAGGCCACCAGTAAATCGATCTTTCTGAGATCAAAGATGTGGACTGTCATGACAAAAATGCCAACGAGGAAAAGAGAGCGACAGTGTGGGAAGCTGAGGACAGTGCTCCTGGTGGAAGAAAGGGTTCTAAGAGTTGTGACCTTTGAACCAAACCCTGACTGTCAGCCAGGAAAGCCATTTGAAGACCTTGAGATGTTATTATTGCTTTTGCAATAACAATTTATATGTTAATCTCTTGGCTCATCCACAGAGCACTCCTGTCATCAATAGCAGCCAAAGACATACAGTCCTGCCCTTTCTTATGACGAGGGAAGAAAGCAGGAGCCTGCAGACAGAAAGGGGACAGGGTGTCCAGACAGGAGAAAGTCCTATTCACACCCATGCTGAAGGGATCTACAGGGAAGGAGACTGTTTCCACCTCCTGGGCTGTTGAACACGATAATTGGAAAACTTTCCTGAAAACAAAAACCACACTTGGCTACAGCTCTATTACTTTGCTACATTCTCTGCCCCTGACTCCTCCTGTGGCTAACAGTAAACAACCACTAGACCCGCTGCCTCTCTTCAGCCCATTAAAGGGAACCTGGGCCATTCCAAACACCATCTTCCCATGGAGCCCAGGTTTTATGAGGCTTCTTACAGAGGATTAGAGCTGGCACTGTCTGGAATGTTTGTCCCTGAAGGAAACTTAGTAGGTCTTCATTCTTCTCCTCCCCAAAGCTTTGCTTTTATAGTTTGTTTGCCCCGACTGTTTCCTGTCCAATGGGCACAGACCAGGAAACTCTGGAACCAAGTCACCTGTCGAGCCAAACCACATGTTAGTTAAAAGCAGGGTGACTGCCTGAAGACATTAGCCCTATCATCCCATATAACATTTGAACAGTATTTCTCCAATGTCGTGATACATGGGACCTCACTTATTCTTAGTTTACAGATTTAGTAACTTTAGCATGTCGGCGTGACCTCATACTGGATTAGGATAGCTGCTGAGTTCAGTAACAAACATATTTCCTGTGTGAAAGGAAGACTGGAGACTTGGAGCCTCAGCCAGGAGAGATGCACAAAACACGGCAGGGGTGAACCGAGTCAGCCTCAAGCTAAAGAAAGCTCAGGATTGCTGCCAAAGACTAGGGGCCAGGCGAAGGGCATGGGGTGGCTGGTCCTGGTCTATTTGGCAGGAACCAGCTCAGTTGACATGTTAACTTGTGAGTTTTAGCCTCAATATTGTTCAGAGGGAAATCTCCGTTGTTTGAAGACAGTAGGTTGGTGGTATCTTAGTTTAATAGCTACAAAAAGCCAATATATTTGGTATGAGTCTTCAGCATTGGTGAGAAGGCTAATTGTTAGAGTCATTTGGGGGCCCGTGAGGTGTTTCATTTGGAAGGAGTGCTTGCCATTGAAGACGTGGTTTCAATTCTAGAGCCCATAGTGGAACAGGAGAGAGAGAGCTAACTCAAAATTGTCCTCATATGCTCTGTTGCACATATGACCTGCACATAGACGTACATGCATGCTTGGGCAACATGCATGAATGTGAATGCATATGCACATGTGATACAATACTAATTTTGAAATGAGTTTTTAAAGAGAGATTCATTCGATTCCTTGGAAGGACTGGGAATGTATCCCGATGGTTAACTCAGGATGGCTGTTTCATCTAGGGGAGATTAAATGACTGGTGGCTACCGTCTGAGACCACCCCATGTCGCGCCTGCTTTGTCCTCTCTTCCAGGGATGAACCTTGGTCGTGGTCACAGAAGCATGTTATAACTCAGATATAGCCAACCTGAGAACTAGCTCGTGCCTGCATCCACGAGGACTGTTGAAGATGGAAAATCAGCAGTTCCAGCTACCTCCACTCTGCCTTTCAGAACCCATCAGTCAGGTACTGTGTAGTTGTTAGAGTGCTGCTACAGGTACTTTCTGGTACATTCTTTAGTATTTTTTTGGTTTTCTCAATCCAGTCATCCCACTGTGTAAGTCTGGTGCTGGGTCACAGGTGAACTCCACTCTACGCCCACCTTAACTGGTCTTGATGTCCACAAGTCCAGTCCTCTCGCAAAAGGAAGACCCAAATGGGAAGCCAAGGTCAGAAGCTAGACTCTTCTCATAGCACTATGGGCTTTCTGGATGTGAGGTACCTTATAGCATGGCCACTGGTCTGTATATTTTGTGGCCCTTTTTAGTCCCCTAGCCCTGTTGAAAAATCACCAGTCCTTGTGACACACCAAAGTAACCCCAAGTATTTCCAAATATCCCATAGGTGCTGTTGATTCGATCCTAGTTGAGATGGATCTTAGAGCTAATATCACTGGTCTAAGATGACCAGACTCAGAATAGAAGTTACTTGCTGAGGGTGGACATAGAATGTGTGGGAATCCTCTGGCTGAGAGCCCCTTCCTTCTGCAATCCTATTGGTAACCTTTGAAATTAAGAGTAAGCAACTCCCACCAAGGCTGACAGGTTCTACCCAAGTGGCAGCATCTAGCCATTTCAGAAAGGAACTCATCAAATAACCACCAGTCAATTGCATGAGAGTCAAACTGAAGATTTGCCTTCCAAACTTAGTTTACACTTAATTCCCGTAGACTGGTATATCTTTTAATTCCTGGAAGATACCTAGGTATTGTGGAGTCAACAGTAGAGAAGGTAAGAGGTGAGGCAAACAGAATCCAGAAGAGACAGATTCTAGACCACAGTGTGGTCCATGCCCGTGGAGTGATTCTTCCATGATCAGCTGTGAGGATTCATAGCAGATGCTGATCGGGTACACATGACCCCGAGGAATAGGATGGGTGGCTATAGAGACCTTCTAGGAGTAAAATGGAGGTGCGAACATCTTTGGGAAGTGACTGATAGGACCAAGGCAGTCGCAACTGGAACTAAGAAGGCAAGAATGATACAAAGGATAAGAAAAGGTTAATCACACACTGAAAACAACAAACCCAGCTGGTTGGAGAGCCTGAGGGCAGAGAGAAGGGAGGCTGCCTCATCAAAGCAGAGGGGGCAGAGGGAGTTCTCTGAGCTTTGCACCCCTTCCTTCTCATTTGGCTCTAGGAACAACCTCTTCAACCTCACGCAGGGCATGAGACAGCTTCAGCAGCTGTGAGGCTTCCTTGACTTCCACGCCCAAACCTACATCCTAGTAGTTCTCGATGACAAGTAGCTAAGCCAGTGGAGGGAGGGGTCTGTGTGAGGAAAGACAAAGAGTGACCAGTGATGAGCAGAAGTCAGAGAGCTCAGTAAAATTTCTGAAAAGGTAGGTAGGCTCCTTTTCACAGAGCACACTCACACACACACACACACACACACACACACACACACACACACGCACACACACGAGTGTTCAAAACGTAAGTGTCAGTGTCAGCGAGGTCCCTACAAGAAAGCGGAGCACCCAACCCTTCTGCCTAAAAACAAAACGAAACAAAACAAACAAAAGCCCTGGCAGAGTCTTGGCAGGAAGAAAAGGATTATCAGCACAATCCCGGCTTCGGCCAGTTTTGCATTTAATGCGTGCTGGTGCCTTGAAACTAGAATCCAGGGCAGACAGTTCCTGGTTGAGTAGGGAAGGGCCTGAGAGGGGAAAATCCCTTCAGAGTCCCGCAGAGAGGTGCTGAGCTGTGGAAAGGGGAATCCAGGGGCCATGAAGAGAGAAGCTTTGTGGGGATCCAGCATTGTGGAATTGCAGAGAAGTGGGAAAGGGAAGCAGAAGACAGGTCCTGGCCTTTGCAAGCTGCAGGGTACGAGGGTGGGATAGAGTGCTGATAGCTTTTGCTTGGCCCTGGTGATATAAAGATTCATGGTGTAACTTCTTAACATTTCTGACTATTGATATTTTGCATCAATCACATTGAGACATGATTTCAGGCTCCTTTTGAAAATGCTGGAGGTTCAACCAGACTCTGACGCCAGCAATCACAGGCGTGGCTGAATGAGGGAGATGCTAGGTGCTCAGCCCCCTCCCTGCGCTGCCCCGTGGCCACAGTCTGGTTCACATCAGGCCTTGGGACCCACAGATTAGTAAGGATGCTCCACTGCTGTGGAGGGTCATCTTTGGGCATGGGAAATACCACAGAGTGGGCTTCAGGTCCACTTGTGGAATGCCTTGAGCAGGAGGGCATCTGTCCCTCATATAATAAACCTAGCTTGGAATACAGCTTGGCTTGCTTAGCACGTTGGGCACAGTGACTTTCAGAAACTTCTGGAAACAGTATCCTGGACCTAAAACCCAAGGAACAAGCACTGACTGTTGAACAAGGCATGAGTAATGGACGTCAGTGAGTCAAAGCAATCGTCCGCGGATGCCTAGAGCCACACGCAGGCCCTATGGACAGATAAACAGGGAAGACAGCACACACCAGGACCTACTAAAGCCCTTTGAGTACAGAGGCTGGGATAAGCGCTTAACAGCCATCATGTAAAGGATACTGGGGCCGCTGAAATGCAGATGATTCCTCCAAAAGTGGACTCATGTAAAAGTTTTCTAAACGGTTATACATCCATAGTCTGGAAAGTCTACCATGAGGGTGTTCATCTTTAAAAAAAGCAACAAATGTGTACTGAGTTTTACTTTAATGTAATTGCTATCTAACTTAGTAGTTATGCAAACATTATACAGCATAAGGTTTATAGTATATCCTAATCTATGGCTGTTTGACACAGTTGCACCCCCTCCGTGCCAACACTTGATGGCACAGACTGGTTCGGTTTAAGACAAACAATGGTGGAGTATCAGTTAGAGAAAATTGGGCATTCGTACAGTAAACTCAATTCAGTTACTAAAACTCTACCCAGGATATTATTTTGGATATTGAAAGCATGTAACAAAAAATGGCATGATGCTGTTTTTACTGTTATAATGGAGGCAAAGGAAAGATAGTACTGCAGATTAGACATTTTGCTAGTTCCCAATGGCTGCTTTTACAGATGACCCTGGTGGAAATTCGATGCAATTTCACTGGAGCGAAATCGAATCCTTAGTTGGCGGCATTGTGGTCTCTTGACAGGCATAAAGGGAGAATCTTACAGCTTCTCTCATTTTCTTAAGTTATGGGCTGTGGGTCTTGGTACTTGCTCTGTGGCTTCGGTGTCCTTTCTCTGGGGAGGGGCCTCTGGCATCCTTTCTTTGGTAGCCCTTGATGTTTCTTGGCGGATGCCTGCATCTCCTGAGCTCTGCCTCAGGCTTCACAGTTGCCGCTCAGCTGCACGTCTGGTCATTCTTAAGGTTTGTGTCTGGTAACTTTAGCAAGTGACTCTCTTGTATGTTGCTGTAACTGGGTTTGGGAGTCACTTGAACAATCCATGACAACCTTTCCCTGCTCAAATCGTTGACGTTCTCTTGCCCATCAAAGCCTCTTTTCATTGTGAACTAACATTGATAGGCTCCAGAGATTGGACCCATAATCCTTCGGGCCCCAACCCTCCAAACTTCCTCCTCCCAGACATGAAAAGAGATTCTATATCTTCATGTATGTTTTAGCTCCCTCTTAGAGTATCTGCTAACTTCAGCAAGGGCAATTTACTTCAAGCAGATTAAAATAAACAAGATATGTATGAATTCTTTCTTTGTGTATGATCCTGTGAGTACTTCTGTCCAGAAGCCAAAATGAAATCAGAATACCAATACAAGGCATAACTGCCCTTGGGAGTATTAAAAATCTCATTCAGTATTCATGACTCCAAAATACATCAAATATAGAAGCACACAATATTCTCAATTTTATTCAATAAAGCGGAGAATATTGGGTAGAAAAGTAATGAAATCTAGAACAATAAGTAACAGATGGTTCTGACTGCCCACTAGTTTCTGAGTTAGGTGTGTAGGAAACACAGGGTTTAATGGTTAAGGTTCCTTGTTCTCTTTTTTTATTTTTTTATTTTTTTATGGTTTTGAGATTTTTTTTTCTAAGTTTTTTTATTTACATTCCAAATCATTTCCCCTTTCCCGTTTCTTCCCTCCCCAAAAATCCCATAAGCCCCCTTCCCTCCCTCTTTTTCCCATTCAACCCCCTCTCGCTTCTCTGTCCTGGCATTCCCCTACATCCAGTCTTTCCAGGACCAGGGGGTCTCTCCTTCCATCTTCTTGGAAATCTATTGATATGCGAATTGTGTCTAGGGTATTCCGAGATTCTGGGTTAATATCCCCTTATCAGTGACTGCATACTATGTGTGTTCTTTTATAATTGGGTTACCTCACTAAGGATGATATTTTCAAGTTCTGACCATTTGCCTAGGAATTTCGTGAATTCATTGTTTTTAATTGCAGAGTAGTATTCCATTGTGTAAATATACCACATCTTCTGAATCCATTCCTCCGTTGAGGGACATCTGGGTTCTTTCCAGCTTCTGGCTATTATAAATAAGGCTGCTATGAACATAGTGGAGCATGTGTCCTTATTGCATGCAGGTAAAGCCTCTGGGTATATGTCCAGGAGTGGTATAGCCAGATCCTCTGGGAATGTCATGCCCAGTTTTCTGAGGAACTGCCAGACTGCTTTCCAGAGTGGTTGTATCAGCTTGCAATCCCACCAGCAGTGGAGGAGTGTTCCTCTTTCTCCACATCCTCTCCAACAACTGCTGTCTCCTGTGTTTTTGATCTTAGCCATTCTGACTGGTGTGAGCTATTCTCAAGAATAAAAGAATTTCTGGGGGAATCAATATCCCAGACCTCAAGCTGTACTACAGAGCAATAGTGTTAAAAACTGCATGGTATTGGTACAGTGACAGGCATGTAGATCAATGGAACAGAATTGAAGACCCAGAAATGAATCCACACTCCTATGGTCACTTGATCTTTGACAAAGGAGCTAAAACCATCCAGTGGAAAAAAGATAGCCTTTTCAACAAATGGTGCTGTTTCATCTGGAGGTCAACATGCAGAAGAATGCAAATCGATCCATTCTTATCTCCTTTCATTAAGCTCAATTCCAAGTGGATCAAGGACCTCCACATAAAACCAGACACACTGAAACTAATAGAAAGGAAACTAGGGAAGAACCTTGAACATATGGGCACAGGGGAGAATGTCCTGAATAGAACTCCAATAGCTTATGCTCTAAGATCAAGAATTGACAAATGTGACCTCATAAAATTACAAAGTTTCTGTAAGGCAAAAGACACTGTCAAAAAGACAAAGCAGCAACCAACTAACTGGGAAATGGTCTTTACCAACCCTACATCTGACAGAGGGCTAATATCCAATATATACAAAGAACTCAAGAAGTTAGACTCCTGAGAGCCAAGTAACCCTATTAAAAATGGGGTACAGAGCTAAACAAAGAGTTCTCACCTGAAGAATATCTAATGGCTGAGAAGCACCTAAAGAGATGTTCATCATCCTTAGTCATTAGGGAAATGCAAATCAGGTTCCTTGTTCTCAAACAGAGCTTAGAAAGAAAGAGAGGATGCATCAGTATTATGAAGTGCTAAGGCAACAATGTGAAGAGAGGCTCAGGTTGATTCCTCTAGCCTAGGAGCTGGGGTAAGCTGCCCTTCTGAGGCATAGGGTTGAGGGCAGCGGAGGTTGAATGTAGAATATAAACGCTCTCATTTGGTAAAATTGGGAGACTGGGAATAGTAAAATCATCATGGGGAGAACCATTATTTATCCACCCAAATGCCAGATGTTGCAGTAACATTATTTATGATCAATTTTTAAAAAGAAATATTATCTTTCATCTACCCTCAAGTTAGCTATCAGGGTGGAGCCGAAACTGACACTGAATAATCACAGATTATGAAGAGAATGAGAGTACAGGTTTTATTAATTCTTAGGTGTAGGTGCTCATGGGAAGGGAGTAACTCAAAGATGTGGTTTGATTTCAGAATTCCTGTGCTCTTTCGGCAGAGGAAACAAAATTTGGATTTCAAAGGGTAGGATGATAAATTATAGACATGAGATCAGGATACACACGGAGAGAGTAAAGGAAGATACGGGCTATTTTTAGGAAGAGCTGCTAACGCAAACCCATCTCGTATCGATCAGGGACTCTTTGTCTTTGAAGCAGTCACCTTCCACATTCGGGTATGGATTGAGGAGCAACTCCCTCCAGGTGAGCTGGAGGTGTGCGCCTTGCTCTAGGGCAGGCAGTGCTAGGGCACAGAGCGTCTCTCTATCTCTTGATTATCAAATATATTTAGTTCAAAGTAGCTCTTGTGCTACAGAGGTATTTTTCAGTTAGCATTACAGCAATACACGCTATCCCTATAAGGATGTAGGATAGGGAGGAGCCAGGCGTGGAGGGAGGAGCCAGGTGTGGAAGGAGGAGCCAGACGTAGAGGGAGGAGCCAGGCGTGGAGGGAGGAGCTAGGCGTGGAGGGAGGAGCTAGGTATGGAGGGAGGAGCCAGGAGTGGAGGGAGGAGCCAGGCGTGGAGGGAGGAGCAGGCGTGGAGGGAGGAGCCAGGCATGGAGAAATAGGCAGTAAGGCTTTTCAGGATGGGTCTTTTCACTTCCAAGAACCTAATCTCTCATAAGCATGCTCAAGGGGTTGAGTCCTGGGTGTTTCTAGCTCCCGTCAAGTTGATAATTGATATTAACAAGTCCAGATGGGATCTGGATGGGACAGTGGAGAACACCAACCAGGAGCCTGTCCATCCCGTTTCTGGGTTCTGTATCTGCCAGTCGGCTGTCTCCTTTTGACTCAGCCTTTTCACGGGATGGAGCTCATTCTTCCTGTCAGCTTTTAATCCAGGAGCTTGAGCTCTGTAGTTTACACAGTGCCTTCTGGCTGCAGATGAGGCATCTTTGGAAGGGTTTCGCTGCTCTGTGGAGCTCTCAGGAGCCACCCTGGGATCAATCACCCTACACGGCAGCATCTGCACGTTTCCTCCCCTTTCTCTAGTTACTGCCCAATCATCACTATAAAATACTCAAATCCTAAAATATAATTTATTGAATGAGTCTCTTTTTTAGCGCCAGTTGGAACAAAAGTGCATACATCAGTAGTTAATTGCTTGCACGTGGAGTAACAGTTACACGCACATGGGAGCTACAAAATGTTATTTTAATAGAATTCTATATTCACCAAAATAACCTAAATCTGAAACCTGGCACCAAACTTGTAGTTTGGCTCATTCAGAAGTCTTCCATGGTCACCTATGTAAATGGTAACTTTTTTTTTTTAATAAAGTGCATGAAATAATTCATGAGGGAAGACAGGAAGTTGGGATAATTTTATAAATTGTGTGTGAGATGGCGAGCAGCTCTAGGATCACTGTGAATCCTTTAGAGGAGAGATCATTTCAAGTCTGTTTGTCACGGACTTTAAGCACCATGTTGAAGCTGATTCTACCACACAGTTCCTGAGATATGAGCCAAATGAACAACAGTTTTCATCTTAGTTAAACCCAGCATCTTAGAGGCATCTGGTCCTTCTCTTTAGCTCACTACAATCTCTCACCTTTCCCTTTTAGTAGGTACCAGAATCCAAAACACCTTTACCTAAGCCAACAAGGCCTCTCTATGATAACCCCATTATCCCTGGTGTGGTCCATGCTCCACACTTAGGAATTGTACTGGTTGGTTTTGTGTGTCAACTTGACACAGGCTGGAATTATCACAGAGAAAGGAGCTTCAGTTGGGGAAATACCTCCATGAGATCCAGCTGTAAGGCATTTTCTCAATTAGTGATCAAGTGGGGAGGGCCCCTTGTGGGTGGTGCCATCCCTGAGCTGGTAGTCTTGGGTTCTATAAGAAAGCAGGCTGAGCAAGCCAGTAAGTAACATCACTCCATGGCCTCTGCATCAGCTCCTGCTTCCTGACCTGCTTGAGTTCCAGTCCTGACTTCCTTCGGTGATGAACAGCAATGTGGAAGTGTAAGCTGAATAAACCCTTTCCTCCACAACTTGCTTCTTGGTCATGATGTTTGTGCAGGGATAGAAACCCTAAGAGGAGTGAATAACACACACTGGAAGCTGTGTGAAAATTAGAACATTGCTTTGCTTGTGTTCCTGGAGTCTGGGAAGTCAAAGAACGTGGCCCTAGGTTCAGATGAGGGTCTTCTTGTTATCCCATATCCAGATAGAGGGCATCAGACGGAAAGATACAGGAGGCAGGCTTAGAGAGGGAGAAGCCCTGTAAGAAAGCCATTCCTGTACACACTAATCCGTGCCTGTGACAGTGGCATCCCTCCCTTCGAGATGGGAAAGCCTCTATTTACCAAGCCTACTCACAAGCACAGAGGGAACAATTTCCCAACATGCAAATGTTTAGGAGACACCTCTGAACCCCTCCAAGCCACTGAACCAAGCTTGATTGCCTGCTCTCCTCTCCACGGTGAGCTGGAGAACGGAGTCTGCTAGAACGAGGATCACCGCAGTCAGAGCATATCTCTCACTTGCCCAGAACCTAACCCTTTTCACAGAAGAGACAAAGACGGTCATAGGTCTCTTATGTCCCCTATAACATCCTTTGTCACCCTTCTTTGTCCTGGTAACTCTGCACCAACCACACAGGCTTTAGGATGAGCCTGAGCCCTCCAGAGAGGCTCTCAGCACCGGCGGACCTTTTCTGCATGAGTGGGTCTCTCAGACACCCTCTGATGTTTGTCCCAATTCTGTCCTCATGAGGATTGCCCTTACCAAGTGACCCACAGTCTAACCACCATTCCCCAGGACCCCATCCCTCCTTTACCAAGGTCTGCTTCCTTTCACAGAAGTTAGCAATACTAAGAGAAGGAATTTGCCAACAGTAAAGTTGCTCAGTTTGCCTCCGTGGAAAGTTGGCTCTGTGAAGAAGGGGTTTGGGTTTGATTCTCTGGTGCATCCCAGACATCTATAACAGTGCTGGGTAAATATTTAAATAAGATCTCACCGGATGCTGCTTGAATAGACAAGCCTTAATAATGAAGTTTTGATTGAACTAAATTAAAATTTGTCTATTTAGACTTAAAAAAATTGTTCTTCTAAAGTTTCATGCAATTAACAGGGAATATGTTAGTCAACATTGTCAGTCAACAATGTAGGATGCCCGTGGATCTCTGAGCTCTGTTTGCACTGAGTACATCATGGTACCTCCCAGGTCCCTCTTGAGTTACATTGTTATATGGTAGCCTTTCCACCACCGAATAAGCATTTTCTAGGACTGAATGATATCTTACCTCTGCCATATAAATTTTATACATAAGAATTTTTTTTGAAGCATGCATGCTGTTAAACTTTATGGTCACCTCTCTGACTTTGTCCCTATTTCAGAAGAAACAGATGGTGCCTTCCAATCAGGCTGCTGTGAAACTGGAGTAGGACAGCCAATGTCTCTTACTGGAGACACGGGACGCACTCCAGGAAGGTCTTCTGAGGGAGACTGGCAGCAGTGAGCCCTCACTCCAGCTCCACCTTCCCTTCCAGGTTGATCTGACCTAGGAAGCGGGGAGCAAGAGGTCCCATCTATACAGTCCTCAGAAGTCACCCTCTGAGATTAATGGGCAGTGTGAGGAGGATGTAGATAGCAGCTGGATCCACAAGAGGAAGCAAGGATACTGAAGGAGCCTTGACCCATAAGAAGGCACTCAGACTCCTCTCCATTTCCATCCCTGTAATTCTTTCAGACAGGAACAATTATGGGTCAGAGCTGTGACTGAGGGAAAAGAAGGTCCAGTGACAGGCCCAAAGTGGGATCCAGCTCAAGGAGAGGTCCCAAGTCCTGACACTATTACTGAGGCTATGGAGCGCTCACAAAAAGGCATCTAGCATGACCTCACTCCAGAAGAACCAACAAGCAGCTGAAAAAGTCAGATGCAGATATTTGCACCCAACCAATGGACAGAAGCAGCTGATCCCTGCTGTTGAATAGGGGAGGCTGAAACTGAGGAGAAGGGAGACCAGCAGTCTTATTTAATCTGGACCCATGAGATCCCTCAAACACTGGACCACCAAACAGGCAGCATACACCAGCTAATATGAGACCCCCAACACACATACAGTAGAGGACTGCTGGCTCTGTGTTCATTCAGAGATGATGCACCTAACCCTCAAGAGACTGGAGACCTCAGGGAGGTTAGTGGTCAGTGGGGTGGGGGTGGGGACATCCACGTGGAGGCAGAGGGTTGGGAAAGAGATATGGGATGTGGAACAGTCAGAGAGTGTATGGAGTGGGGAGAATAAAATATGGAATGTAAAAAAATAAATCAACAAAAAATATATAATAATAAAAAAGAAGGAACTCAGAGTGCTATGTGACATACCTCCGGAGGGCACATGTTCTCAGTCCATTTATGAAACCGAAGCTCTTCTTTAGGATGAAAGTAACACCTTGTTCCTTCCTCTATTGACATAGTAACTGCTGACATAAACAGTATGTGAGCAGAAAGTCTTTATTTGGGGCTTGTAGGTCACAGTCCATCATTGAGTGAGATCAAAGCAGAGACTAAGGACAGGAACTAGGGGCAGGAACCAAAGCAGAGGCAGGAAAGCACCACCTATAGATTTTCAGATACAACCTAGGCTCCTCTACTCAGGAGTAGGATGGGCCACAGTAGATTGGGTCCTTCTCTACCAATCAACAATAAAAATTAATGCCCCACAGACATGCCTGCAGGACAACAGGACAGAGGCAATTTCTCAGTTGGGGTTCACTCCTCCCAAGTGTGTCAAACTGAAAATCAAGAGCAGCCATGAGAACCAGCAAAGTCCAACTTGAATCAACGAGTCTATTGAAGTTGCTAATAGGCGTATAGGTGAGAGGTTGCAGGAGCCTGGGTGACATGTCTCTAGAAGTCCACTCCAGCTCAGCAATAGCTCATAAAGTCACTGGAACCTTAGGGTTCTCTCTGTATGGGTGACAGACAGCTCAACAGGTTAGAGAGATTCCTCCTTCAGTAGTTCTTAAGCTTTATATAACCTTCTGAATAGAGGGAACTTGTCCATCTGCTAAGTTCCAGGGACTTCCTAGGACCTTGGTTATTTACTTCCAGAGCCTTATAGGCCTCCTTCCAAACCTCCATGGGTCCTATGATGTCCTTCAGAATGAAATGTCTCAGTTCAGAAGAAATGGCCACCTAAGACCTGGACAGCTCTGCCAGTGGTTTGGGAATCAGAACTAGTTTCCTTGACACAACAAAAAGGGCGTGTCGGAGTCTTTTTGCAGTATCCATCTTGAGAACCAGTACTTTTTCTGGCTACGCTCAAAATCAAAAAAGAATCTTGATTTTTATCCTACTCTAGTCTGTCCTTTTCACTGCTGGTTGAAAACCATTAACTTGATTTCACACCCCGTGATCTAAAACTTCTCTGCACAATGCCGATCTCTGCTTTTAAGAGATAAGTTTTCCTTGTAACTTGGGACTTTGCATAAGGCCCATGAAAATCTGTAAGCTCTGGTACATTTGGAATGAAGTGGGGTATCCATATCTGTTAGGAATAAGAAAACCTCATTTTGTCTATGTAAAGGTTCTCTTCTGAACCACAGAGGTATCAGCATTAGCTAACTATGATTCACAAACCTCATAGACCAGGAAAGCCGTGTCTATGGCCCAATATAAAACTGCAGACTTAAATCACAGTGAGATTTCATTTTGGAATTTTTACCTTGATTTTATGATCCTTAGGTGTGTACTTTCATGGTGTAAATTTCCTATAATAAGACCTCATGAAACATACGCATGTGGAGTGTGTGTGTGTGTGTGTGTGTGTGTGTGTGTGTGTGTGCTCCTATACTCTGGGAACTACAGGTTAAATACCCTGTATAGCCTAAGAATTCTTATTTTCATCTAGTATTCCCCAAAGAAATCAAAAGGTTGACCATCCCTATAGAATTTCAGTATGCCAGGTGTCCAGAAACCTTCCAGGTAACCATCAGTAAACTAAACATCCCTTAATATTCTAGAGACAGAGACAGCACCAGAAGTGTAGAACATGGGGGTCCTAACCCCTCATACAGAAGGTGCTCCTTAGAGCTCCCGATTGGTGTCCACAGGAGTGACTGCAGGAATATGCACCCGTCCTCCAGCCTCCAGGTAGAGACACCAGGAGAGTGACTGGCGAGTTTCCCCACCAGCCAGAGTGGAGACTGAGTTAGCAAATGTTCCAACCTGCATAGGTTATAATTATCTGACAGTTGCATGGGAGAGAGAACTGCTCTGAGACCCACCTCTCCCTCAGCCCTGGTGACTTTGAAAAGCAGCAGGACTCACTCATTTCCTTGTTGGCAGGAGTCTGTGCCTGCCACTCACTTCAAGTCAGGACTCATAGTCCTAATGATTTTGAAGGGAGCCTAAATGATTCCTTTATGCCTGGCTGGGATTGGCCAGGGTTCCATTTACAACCCACAATGTGCACACACATTCCTCAGAAAAATAAACACTGGCGTAACCGTGTTGGTGCTGTGCCCTCTTAAAGATGCCCATTTTCTTAAGTACTCATTTTTAGAGCAAGTTTGTTATTTCAGCATTTGCTCTAAAAGATGGGCTTTTGTATCTCTGCTGCGATGTTTTCATTGCAGGGGTAAAAATAAAACACGGACTCCTTCAATGAGCTGATGGATGTTTTAGAAGAAAACTAAAATCGGGACAAAAATGCGTTACCCGCTGATTTCTCGGTTCTCTGAGTTTCCACACGTGTGCTTTCCCTGCCTTCCACCGAGAACTCTTTGTTCAGACTGGGCTGAGGTCCCATAAATGCTCTTTAAGACTCATGACCTGCTTCAGCCATGGTCTCTACCTGGGCAGGACATTCAACATCTTCAGGTCTTCTGTCCACCCTGACACAGTAATGTCTACCCTGTGCTTAGCGCTCAGCTCTTTGGGAATTCTGCATGCAAGACTCTGTGTGTGTGTGTGTGTGGTATGTATGTATATATGGTGTGTGTGTATGTATGTACATGGTAGATGTGTGTGTGTGAGTGTGTTGTGTGTGGTGTGTGTGTGGTAAGTGTGTATGAGTGTATGTTTGTGTGTGTGAGCGTATGTGTATATATGGTGGTGTGTGTGTATATGATGTTTGTGTGCATGTGTGTGTATGTGTGTGTGGTAAGTGTGTGTGAGTGTGTGTGTGTGTGTACACATGCATGTAGGGCACATGTGAATATGACACAGCCTTTCCCTTGAGGGATTTCCAGGTGAGAAGCTAAGGTGATAGGAAACCACGCGGCTGTGATGACCTGCCCAGAGTCTCCTCTCACAGGGTACCACCAGGCCCTCCCACAGGAGTCAAACAGCTGTGATGACATCATCTGCCATTGCCCAGAGTCACCACGTGTCTGTTTGAATGTCACCCAGTACCACCAGTCCCTCCCTCCTCCCCTCGCCTTTCAATCATCGCTGTTAGACTACCGCGTTATGTGATCACAGCTTTGCTTAAGGACCGCCAAGAAATGGTTGTCAGCTGCGGCTGCTGGGGCCATGGGTCCTGGTCCTCTCAGAGCTACACACTCTGCACTTGACCACTAAGAAATGATTTGACATGTTTGGCTACAGGAAATGTTTGTGGGAAATGATGTATTTCCTCTTTTAAAAGACATAAAGAAGCCAAAAAGATGGCTCCATGGGTAAGGAGGGGCATTTACTGGGTAAATATGAGTTCATGAGTTCAGAACTCATGTGAAGGCTGGGCATGGCTGTGTACATCAAGAGCTCCCAGGCACGTGGACGTACATACCTGTACGTCCAAAGCTTGGGAGTGAGGCAGAGGCAGGAGCATCACTGGGTCTTGTTGGTCAGACAGCAGAGACAAATAAAATAAGATAAAAATAAAATAAAATATTAAAAAGTCTACGAGATCCAGGCTCAGTGGAAGATCCTTATCTCAGGGGACTTTCAATTTTATCATAGTTTCAGATTTATAAGAAATGACAAAAGCAGCCTAAGGCCCTGGCTTGCTCTCATGTCTGTCTCCTGTAAACCTAGGGCAGCCCTGCAGGTGCACAGAAGATGAACGGATGTCATCATCCATGCTTGTCATTAACTGGGGTCTCTCCTGTGTTCACACATCCCTCCTGTCCACTTCTCCTTATTTAAGAGTCCCACCTCTGCCCAGGCACGCTGTATGCAGCACTCAGGCTTCCTTAGGCTACCGTACGCCATGCCAGTTTCTTAGGCTTCTCTGGGATTTGATGTCTTTAACAGTTTTAGGAAATACTGGTTGGGTGTTTTGTAGAACATCTCCCTGTTTTCGGTTCGTCTGATCCTCTGTTCAGAATTAGAGTAGAGGCCGTGGTGGGAGGTATAAGCGGAACATGAATGAGAATGTATGAATACCCATGTATTGAAGATATGTTCTATGAACTTTGGGCGCTAAAAATCAATAGGTGCTCCATGGAAGTCATGTTTATGGATGGAACGTAATTCGCAGTAAGTGGACAGTAATTGCCTGTTTCTTGGGCTCTTACAGAGATGGACAGCAGTTTCCCTAAGGACACCAGACCAACACCCGTCCTTAATTTACTAACTAGGTAGCCATAATGTCAGCCACATATATTAGTCAAAACAGGTTAGTTGTCTACTGTGACTAACAACCTGGAACTTCTGACTGCTTTATAAAACCGAACTATTTTCCTATCCATGACACAGACAAACTCGGCCTCTTCCTGGGGCTTCTCTTCCTCTGGTGGTGGTGGATGTTGCCTGGGATTTTCTCCCTTCCATCTATAACTGTCTAGATTCCAGGTCTCCTCTGAATTCCTTAATGGAAGACGGGGATGGAAAGTGTGTGAATAGCTAGAAGAGATGTTTTCCAGGGGCCAGACCCCAAGTGGTGCCCACATCTCCTCAGCCAGAACTCATCACCTGACCCCACCCATTTGCAAGGAAGGCAGGGATGCATGCTCCAGGTCCTGCCACAGGAGCTAGTAGACCTCTGACCCCCGTGCCCTTGGACCCTCAAGGGACCCATGTCACACCAAATCTGGAGAAGGGGATCTAGTGACTGGGAAGGCAGCTCCTCTCTTTATTCCAGCTTGGCCTCTTCGCAGGTTTGCTGAGGCAGAGGGATTTTTATTCTAGTGCCAATGGTTCTTTAAGGTAACTGAGAGAGCGGAGCTAGAGGCAATCATCACCGCAATAGAAAATTATTAAACCAGCTGAGAGGAAGAAATGGCTTATTACCCACATTTTAAAAAAGGAGAGGCCAACAAGGGCCTTAGGAGAGAGAGTCACCCCTGGAAGCAGATCCTACATTCACGCTGGCTTCTACCTGCCTAGAGGGCAGGATACCTGGCCTTCTTTCCCATGTAGGACTGCTCCCTCTCACCTCTTTTCATGACTTGCCTCCATCTGAGCTATAGCCTGTCTGGATGCTAATTGTCTGGGAGTCTAGACAGTGATGATATTATGACCAAGTTATGCACAGATAATCACCATGTCACTGTTCCAAAGCTGCCTACACACATTGCTTCACTGGACACACTTGGCATGTGCACCGACTCTCTTGATATTTACTTTCACCATTCAAATAGAGAATGCTTACTTAATCAAACCATCCAGGGAACCAACTCTTCTTCTTTTTTTTTTTTTATAGTTGAAATGAAATATGAGAGTCTTGAAGCTAAGTGAAAGAGAACTGTAATGTGCTTCACATTCTGGGGCAATGAACCTTGTGTTTTTATTTAATTGTTTCTTCTTTCACTAGGTATAGACCTGGAGAAGTGCCCTCAGATGTTGTCCATAAATCATTTCCACCCTGATGGGTTGCCTATCCCATAGCCGCTCGGATAAAGCAAGCCTGGGAATCTCTAGCAGCGCTCATATGGAATCAAACAGTTACAGGTTTTTTTTAAATCTAGGGCAGCTACATGACCAGCTTGGTCCAAAGGATGGGTTCCATTGAAAGGGACAGTGTTTGGGCTCTTAGGCTTCTTCAAAGCAACTTGTTCAACATGAAATTGGTGAAGCTGATGGGCAGAGATGTTAGTCCATTACAAACCCACCGGAGGGAAAGAGACAGAAACAGTGGAGAGACTAGGAAGCCACGGTCTGGCGTGGGAGGACGCTCAGAGTGAAGAGAAGAGCAGGGCTTACTTTTCTGACATTGGAAAAGAAAAATGATCAAAGGACTTGGAAGAAGCTTATTTGGCCAAAGGAAGGGAATAGACTAGTAGTAATAGACACCCAGGCTTGCAAAGAGATGGCTACTGATACCACATGACAGGGAGAAGAATTGAGGGGCCCTGCTCACGGTACTTCATCCAGTTCCTATTTGGACTTACTTTGGCAGTCACTGGATTACCTAAGGAGTCCTCCCCAAAGAAACCGACTGGCACAAAGGTGGAATGAAATTTTCTTGCACCTCTCGATCAGCCTGCTTGCTCTCTTATGTAATACAAGCCTCACACACACACAGCAGACTAATTTAAAAGTCACCCATGCAGCTTCCAGAATGGGGAGGTCAGCCAAAAGGTGAGGGCTCAGGACCACCATGAGACTGGAAGTTTCCACGCACCCATTGCAAAGGGGGGGGGGCGTTGCTCACCCAAAACAGGTTTGCTTTGATTCACGATGTTGCGTAAAGTCAGTTCTTTCCAAGTGTGGTGGGTTGAATTATAGTCACTCTCAAAAGAAATGTCTCTCCAGGGCCTGTGAGCGTGACCTGATGTGGAGGGCGGGTCCTTTCAGATGTACTGGGCCTCTGAAGCCCGTGATAGGTACAAGAAAGGGGCAAAGGCTATGGGACCCAGGGCCAGGGTAGAAATCAAGCATTCTAGTGCTGAGGGACAGCAAGGGTTGCCAGTAGCCACCAGTGCCTTGAAGATCAGGGGCAAATCTTACATGAGGGTCTTCAAAAGAAACTAAGGGCTCCTGAGTTCAGATGTCTGGCTTCCAAAAGCTTTTACAAGAGCCGTCCGAGGGGCCCAGGTAAACGCCACCAAATCAAGGTCATCTTGAAGAACAGCAGCGCACCCTCAGTACATCTCAGCCGTAGTAGAAATGGATAGAAGTTATCACCTGAAACAGGGTCCATTCTTAAAAATATTACTTATGAGCATGTAAGTGTGCATGCACGAGTAGGCAGGTGTCCGTGGAGACCAGCAGAGGGCGTCGGATGCCCTGGGTGCTGGAAATCAAACGGAGTCAAAAAGCAATAAGTGCCCTTCACTGCTGAGCCAGCTCTCCAGTCCTGAAGCATTGTAAGCATGGAATTCATGCATCAAAGGCCCTCACAAGGTTGAACAACTGTCACCACCATCTGTGTCCAAGTTCATCACCTTCCCAAACTCCACCATCAGCCTTTCTACTGCCTATGTGAGTTTGACCGATCTCCACACTCCACATCGTGCAACATCTGTTCTTTGGGCCTGGATATTTCTCACCTAGTAAAATATCTTCGAGGATTATTGTTTTAGTTAGGGTTTATATTGCTGGGATAAACTACTATGACCCAAAGCAATTTGGAGAGGAAAGGGTTTATTTTGCTTATACTTTCACACCCCAGTTCATCATCGAAGGAAATCAGGGCAGAAACTCAGAGCAGGAGCCTGGAGGTGGGAGCAGGTGCAGAGGCCATGTTTATTGGTTTGCATGCTCCTGGCTTGCTCTGTCTGCTTTAATATGCCTTCCCGGACCACCTTAACTAACTCAGAGGTTGCACCGCCCACCATGGGCTGGCCCCTCCCACATCAATCACAATTAAGAAGTGCCCTTGCTACAGGGCAATCTTATGGAGACATTTGTTCAATAGTCCTTCCCCTGCTCTCAGGTGTGTCTAGGTTTGTAACAAGTTGAATAAACCCAGCCGGCAAAATCATGTATGCCGTAGCGTGTCAGCTTCATTCCTTCTGTGGAGGAGTCATACCCATCCACCCCATGAATCAGCCATTTTGTTTGTCCACCCATTGTGGACACCATGTTGCTGCTGCTGTTTTGCTACTGCAAGTGGTACGTCTGCAAGCATCGGTCCCCATATCCTGCTTCTGCCTTGTTGCCTCCCTCAATGTCTTTCCTCTTTCTTCTAGACCGGTCCCGAGTCAGGTTCCCTCTTACCTTGTACAACAACCACCCGTTCTAGACTTGCCGTCCTCAGGTGTCCTTCTCAGGATAGTTCTTGGTGTGGGGGACTGAGGAACTTCTGAGTAGATTGAATCAGGACTTACAGGCAGAATCCAGTGGCTTGCGAGAGGGGACAGTAGGATGGGGCTAGTGGACCTTGTGGACATTTCTCTACAAGCAAGCACCTGTGTAAGGTATGGCAGTTTATACTCACTATTAACTTGTTAGGGTCTGGAATCACCTTTGTCACATCTGAGAAAGAATTTCTAGAGTCAATTGACTGAAGCAGGAAGACTCTTCCTAAATGTAGGTGGAACCATTCCGTGGGCTTGAGTCCTACACTGAATAAAAAGGAGACCGTGAAAAAGACATCATGATTCATCTCTGCCCTTCCTGGCTGTGGGTGTATAATACTCACCACCTCAAACTCTTGCCACCATGACTTTCTGACCAAAGAAGTGTGAAGCACAACTCATTCTGGTTTGTTCTTCTTTTATCTCCCCTAAAAAATAATGGCAGCCAAACTAACTTGAGGCAATATATCCCCAGAAAATAAAAATAAAGTAATTATATCATTTGTGGAGACTAAAAACATCAATTCCATTACCCTGTTGACTGTTCTGCCTGTCTCAGTATTTTTATTCCGGGGTGGGAAGGAAACTGGTTTATTCTGGCCCAAAGAGCAATTCTACATAAACAGCCTAAGAATCTTCTGCTAGGAATAGCAGACGCGCTCACCTCCGAGGGAAACATCCTAGCTTCTATTTATTTATACTGCCCTTTCCCCCTCAACAATTGCTGTTCTCTGTAATTTAAATGTCTGCAAAAATAGCAGTTATATAAACATTAATGCATAAAAAACTATCATTTCTACGTAGACTGCAGATCGTGGAAGTCGAACAGTAAGGAACCAGAAAAATTTTGTCCTACCAAGAGGAGGAAAAGTCACAATTTATATTTTATAATTTGTAAAATGTACCCTTCAACACATTCAGAGTTCAGATTGTTAAACAGGCCTGAATTATTAGTAGTACTGAATTTGGAAACACGCGCCTCTGACTATCCAGTGCATAGTTTTCAATTTGTGGCTGAGTTTCCCAGGGCTGAGCACACTGCCTTCCTTTCCTTTTCAATGCAGATATTCCCTTGACTATAATAACATAATCAAGATACACCTTCCAGAAAGACTAACTTGTTAAAAAAAAAACTAAAAAGTTCAATTGTCTCATTGACTTTCACAAATTCATGGATATATGGCTGTATCAGGGGGATTATTCCAAACAAAACTCTTCACATTCTAGGCAGAAATTTTTTTTTCCAGGAAAGCTCATGAAATCATAAGGCCATGCACTTCTAGAAGATGATGAATCACCAGAGGAGACTAGTAAATGAGAGCTACAGCAGGCAGGCTGTGGAGAAACCCAACTGTCATCCAACTGATGGATGCTATTAGGGGATGGAGCCTTGGAGAGTGATTGGACCACAGACCAGGAGAGGAAGGTCCTGCCTGGGGGAGTTAATGCACCCCTGTTAGGAAGCCAGCCAGCTTGCTTGCTGTCTTTATCACTGAAATGTGAAAAAGGAGTTTCACACTGAGAAGGCTTTCCCCGGGAGCTGACCCGGCCAGCTAGGTTGAACCTCAATGCTCAGCCTCAAACTCTTCTGCTGTTGAGGTCCCACGAAGATACCCAGGCTGTCATGTTGTCACAGCAACCTGAACATCCAGTGAATGAAGCGTTGGTTGTGAGCCAACCAATATGGTGCTGGGAACTGAGTCTGGGTTCTCCAAAAGCAGAAAGTAAAGTGTCTGGGCTGCTGAGCCATCTTTCCAGCCCATCTGATGGGATATTTTTTCAGATAATACAGAAAGAAACTTTACTTCCACTATCTTGTTACATACATACATACATACATACATACATACATACATACATACATACAGACATCTATTTATCTATCCATCTATTATCTATCCATCTATCATCTATCTATCTATCTATCTATCTATCTATCTATCTATCTATCTATCTATCTATCTATCTATCTATCTATCTATTTATCTATCTATCTATCTATCCTCCCATCCATCCATCCATCCATCCATCCATCCATCCATCCATCCATCCATCCATCCATGCATCTATTGTATGTGTACACATTTTTGAAGGTCAGAGGACAGCCTGCAGGAGATGATTCTATCCTTCCACCAAATGGGGCCTGAGGAACAGACTCAGCTAGTCATGCTTGGCTATAAGAGTCTTTACTCACTGAGCTATTTTCTCATCCTTAACTTGTTATTTTAAAGATACTTTTAATGTTTAAATTGGTTATGCATACATCCACATAGAAAATAGCATCAGGGCACAGGCCATGACATCCAGAGGTAGCATCTCTCAAAACTCCCTCCACTCCTCTAACTCCTTCCTCCACAGGGAGTGACCATTAAGAGAGAGTAACACAGGGAGTAACACTCATTCGGCAGTTGTGACAGCCCTGCCAGAAGCAACAGAATTCAATTCAGGTATACAATGGAACTCTCTTCTAGTAGCTACATTGAAATAAAATGAGGCAGGTGAAGTCTAATTTCATCCTCTCCTCAAGCTGAACCGGGGTGGGGGGCAAAATATTATTTCAATACGCACGCCACACAGAACTAAGAACAGGACATCTGCCATCCATTCACATTTTCTTTCCCTGCTCAAAATTACAAATCTAGCATGTGAGTCTTGTCCAGAGCATGTGTCAATCCACAACGACCACATTTCCTTGTGGACAGCGGGCCCCTCAGTACAGGCGTGGTCCTGCCAAGTTCCACTAGGCTTGGAAGCAGGAGGTCAGAAAACAACAACAACAACAACAACAACACCACGTATAAAGTGTGTTCACAGGGACGGCTCAGACTTCCTCGCCGTTTTTTATTATTTCACATATTGTCAAGATTCATCCATATCCGTATGCACTGCAAAACAGGAAGTGCAGAGAATGCTTAGCTCATTCTGTATCTTCTTCAGGAATAAGTTTGCATTTCTTCCAGGAGATACTCATAGGTCTTCACAAGGTGTGACATAGGCTATGGGCGGTATTTATGTCAACCGCAGCTCCAGAGAGTGGAAATAGTAATTCCCCAATTTGCTTTTTTTTTTTTTTAAACCTAGAACTCACAGGTCTTAAAATCCAGCCAAAGGTATGGTTTTGTTCAACATGTACTTCTTGTTCACCATGTTTCTCTGGCTCTGCTGGCCTTCCTCCCCTCTGTCCACATGGAAAATCCACGTAGAAAATGCTCTCAAGTGACTGTTTTCGTTTGTGGCTTATTGTTTCCTTTCTGTTGGGCCTGGAGCTGAGCTGTCCTGATTGGACAAACTCTGTGCTTTGCCTTTGCAAAAACAAAGGTAAGTAGGTTTATTCTTTGCCCGGAGCCAATACGTGTCTTCACCCAGCTGTGTTTGGATATGTAGATATGGTACAGAAATTTGGGGAATTACCACGTGAAATTATTGTTTATCTTTTCTTCTCTGTGGGAACAAAGTTTTGAATAAGCTTTTCATTGATGAATAAAAAAAAATCTGTCTACTTAACTATGAAAGACGCATTATAAAAGTAGAGGGCTTGTTGCCATAGAGATAAAGGGGGCGGGGACTCAGGAATGTTCTCCTGTCAGTTTTCCTGTAACTCTAGCAGCAGAGGAGCCCACGCAACCTGCCGGGCCTCAACTGTGTGGATTAAGAGGCAGGAATTTGTGAGGCTATAAATATCTTACTTCTTGCTCTGTGGTGTGTGTGTGTGTGTGTGTGTGTGTATTAACTTTCATTTTAGTCTTAATTAAAGGAAGATATGTGCTCAGTCCTGGTTATATAAATCTGTGATCATAAGCTGCAGTAGGAAGATAGCAAGGTCCAGGCCTTCCAGGGCTATGGATAAGTTCTAGGCCAGGCTGGGCAACTTACTGAGACCCTAATAGAAACAGAAAAATGAAAACCACCAAGGCTACACTTCAGCAGTCCAGCCTTTGTGTACTGTGTCCCACGCCCTAGTTCTCCATATGGGGAGACAAGGTACGACTATCGGCATAAATGTGTCCAAATGGTTTCCAGGGACAGATACTCCTGTATGGCCTGTGTTCAGGACCCTGGGCTTTATCTTTTGAAATAGCTGAAAGTCACATGCCCCTTCCATTGAATTCTAGTTCCAGTGGTTACAATCCAAGTGGTGTTAGAACACAGCTACTTCCCTGGTCTGTACGGTCAGCGTGACTCCTCCCAGGCTATGGTAGTCCGACTGTGTGAATGTAGAGAGAGTAGCGATACCTTTTTAAACACTTGGTCTCTCTTCTTAGTGACACTTTTTAACTCTTGATCACCCTGCCGCACGTTCTTTTCTACTTGACGACACTTTTTTTTTCTAAGTTTTTTTATTTACATTCCAAATCATTTCCCCTTTCCCGTTTCTTCCCTCCCCGAAAATCCCATAAGCCCCCTTCCCTCCCTCTTTTTCCCATTCAACCCCCTCTCGCTTCTCTGTCCTGGCATTCCCCTACATCCAGTCTTTCCAGGACCAGGGGTCTCTCCTTCCATCTTCTTGGAAATCTATTGATATGCGAATTGTGTCTAGGGTATTCCGAGATTCTGGGTTAATATCCCCTTATCAGTGACTGTATACCATGTGTGTTCTTTTGTGATTGGGTTCCCTCACTAAGGATGATATTTTCAAGTTCTGACCATTTGCCTAGGAATTTCGTGAATTCATTGTTTTTAATTGCAGAGTAGTATTCCATTGTGTAAATATACCACATCTTCTGAATCCATTCCTCCGTTGAGGGACATCTGGGTTCTTTCCAGCTTCTGGCTATTATAAATAAGGCTGCTATGAACATAGTGGAGCATGTGTCCTTATTGCATGCAGGTAAAGCCTCTGGGTATATGTCCAGGAGTGGTATAGCCAGATCCTCCGGGAGTGTCATGCCCAGTTTTCTGAGGAACCGCCAGACTGCTTTCCAGAGTGGTTGTACCAGCTTGCAATCCCACCAGCAGTGGAGGACTGTTCCTCTTTCTCCACATCCTCTCCAACAACTGCTGTCTCCTGTGTTTTTGATCTTAGTCATTCTGACTGGTGTGAGATGGAATCTCAGGGTTGTTTTGATTTGCATTTCCCTAATGACTAAGGATGTTGAACATTTCTTTAGGTGCTTCTCAGCCATTAGATATTCTTCAGGTGAGAACTCTTTGTTTAGCTCTGTACCTCATTTTTTAATAGGGTTACTTGGCTCTCTGGAGTTTAACTTCTTGAGTTCTTTGTGTATATTGGATATTAGCCCTCTGTCGGATGTAGGGTTGGTAAAGATCATTTCCCAGTTAGTTGGTTGCCGCTTTGTCTTTTTGACAGTGTCTTTTGCCTTGCAGAAACTTTGTAATTTAATGAGGTCCCATTTGTCAATTCTTGATCTTAGAGCATAAGCTATTGGAGTTCTATTCAGGAAATTCTCCCCTGCGTAATCACTCTACAGCATGGACTTCTCTACTTTACAGACAAGGCTGCAAACTTGCTCGCACTTCTAAAAATATACTCAATGCTATTAAAGAGCAATCCTACTCCAGCCCTGAACATTTTTATATTTTTATTTTATGATTTGGTCTATAAAACCGTAAACTCTGGAAACCACTGGTTTATGCCTTTTGACCCATCATTTCAATGTCTGGAAAAACTGAGTATGATGTGTTAGATATAGTGAATCTCACTGTGGAATTATTTGGAAAAAGCAAAACTTTATACCCAAATCTTGCAAAGCTCAAACCACAGGTTTGCATTGCGATGGCACAGAGATGGCTCTTAAAAACAAAAACAACCTGATTCACTTAGGTATCACTATCGGAAATGTTCGAAAAACAATGTGCGTAGAAGAGGATCTTTGTAAATTATGATTACAACATCCCAGGAAACTAACTGGACGAGCTTAATTTTAAAATCTGCTTGCATTTATTTTCTGTGACACCTTCTGTCAAATCAAGACTCCATTCTGCAGCTGTGTTCTTTCCAGTCACTCGACCCATTTCATAAATATCCCCGAGTTCGGGAGGATCCTGCCACTTTGCCTTCCTCCGCCTCTCATCGTCCTCCTTTTGTCCTTGATGTCTGTGTCCCAGGAGTGTTGTAACTGCCGTTCTATTTTCTGCAGGTAACAGTGTTAATGAAGCTTTTGATCCAGCTTGATGTCTGGCTGCTTTTTTGGTCCTTCCCCTTCCCAGGCATCGATTGATGTCACCGTCCTGTCTTCACGGCCCTTTTCTGCTGCCTGGAGCGTGTATATATTTCTGTATCCTAATTGCTGAAATTGTTTTCTTTTGTGCATCTTTGCCAAACACTGTCCTGAAGGTCCCTCTGAATGACATGCCCCAGAAGAGCATCTCATCCTCTTGACCACCAGTGAGTTGGGTAGCTTTGTTCGTCTTGTTTATTCCTGACTCAGCCTCTCCTTGGTGCCCACAGAGGTAGCCAGGCCTCTCTGAGCCACAGACTGAGGGTAGGTTGACTCCAGGCTCTCCGCCCAGTGCCTCTTCTTTGTGGAAGCCAGATCTCGGGCCACCTTGAGGGGGGGGGGGAGGTTCTTGTAATCATAAGGCAGGCACGAAAACAGACTACCCAGGCTGGAAGGTTAACCAGATCTCAGTGTGCCCCGTGTGCCCCTTGAACATTTCCTGCCCTACCCTCATGGGTGGAGTTATACTACTTCATTATAGTCCAATAAAGTCATGTCCTTTGGGACTCCATCTCCTTGGTCAAGGTGAACAAGCCATTCTTAGCCAGCACTGGGAATCCAGTTTTCCATCAGTGGAGAGTCTAGGGACACACGACTGTTCTCAGGCAAGGAGTTTTTGAACAAGCTCTAGGGGCTGCTATAATAACAAAAAGGACATTCTAGGACATTTTAGGGTTTTCATTAAAGTCCTGAGCCCCAGAACCTCATATATATATACATATATATATATATATATATATCCTCATATGTTTTATTTATAAACATATAAATAAAACATATAAGCAGCCAGACATCATATATATGTTATATATATATATATTATATATATAACATATATATGTTATATATATAATATATATATATATATTATATATATATATATATATATAACAACTTTTGGGGAAACAATATTATCCATGGAACTAGTTAAGGTACCCCACCATAGAGTTGTCCTAACTGTGAATGATGTACGTCCTTACAAAAGGAGGAAGTGGACAGATAGGCACAAAGGGAGACTAAGACAGAAGCAGGGATATTGTATGTATAAGCCAAAGAAGTCCAAAGACGACCAACCAATAAAACCCCAGAGCTTGGGAGAAAGTTGTAGAATACAACCCCACTCCCTGCCATAGCCCTCAGCAGGAACATACCTATGGAAATTATCTTGGGCTCCTGAAACCATGTGTTTCTATCCTAGGCCATTGGGGCCAGGTTGGTCACTCTACCTTTGTGGGTAGTCCCATCATTCTCTATGTGTCTCTCCACTTACAAGGTTTGCGGTAGGATGATCTGGCCTGACCATGCCCACACTGGCTCACAGACAACCTCCCTGGAACTTTTCCCCTGTATCCCAACACTCCATCCACAGTGAATTCTGTGGGATTGCTTTTACGGCAGCCCCTACAGTTCTCTCTGAGAATCCTTGCCTGAGAACACTCATGTGTCCACAGACTCGCCACTCATGGAGAGCTGTATTCCTAGTGCTGACAAGAGTGTCTTGTCCTCCTTGACCAAGGAGATGCAGCCCCAAAGGGATGTGACTTTACGAGTTTCCCAAGAGGAAGTTCTGTACACTCACAGGGACGTTTTGCAAGAAGCATCAAAATTTGAGACTCGTTGGGTCCCTTGGAAAAATGAACTTTGTCTGGAATTGCCTGGAAATTGCCTTTTGAAGTTGCATTATCTTCATGTGAGAAGCTACCCTGAGCTCTCCCTCTAGAGCCACCAGCATTGGAACAAGTCTCTGAGAGAGATGACTCTATGGCACCACGAACAATCTCTGCTAGAAACCACTCTGTCTGTTCATCTCTCCAAGTTCTCCGCCATAATGGAAAATCTTCTGAGGAAGACATTCGCCTGCTCAGCATTTTTTAAGTAGTTTATTTTCATCATTTTTATTTACCTGTGTGTGTGCACACATGTGTGTGCACATGTGTGTACATGTGTCTGTGTGAACAAATCCCATGTGCACACATGTGTTTGTAATGCTCAACGACACCAGAAGATGCTGTCTGATCCCTAGAATGGGAGTGTTAGGTGGCTGGGCACCACCTAACAGGTGCTAAGAACCAAACCTGGGTCCTCACTGAAAGCAGCAAGTGCTCTTAACCACGGAGCTGTCGCAACCGCTTTGAGTACTTTTAGAAACATATTTATTATAGATGACACAGTTTATGTCATCTATAACATTCTGACATAAAAATAGACCATTTTTGTCCTTATAAGCAAAGACTTTCATTTTTGTCAGTTATAATTATTTATTTCCTCAGACCAAGTCCTTAAAAGTGAGATTATTTTAGGTCTAATTACATATTTCAAAATTATATATTTTAAAAACTCAGATATTCCATTTTCTCTAGCTTCTGAGGACAGAATGTGTGGATAAGATCAGTGTCTGTCCCAACACATAAGTTATTACATTATTTCCTAATTTTTCATGAGTGAAAGGAGATTTCATTGAAGGTCAACCACCTTTTTCATGAGAGAAATGTTTATGTTTACCTAAAGAGGGTGTGGTAAGGATGGTGCTTCTCAAATTAGTGTTCTCTCTCTCTCTCTCTCTCTCTCTCTCTCTCTCTCTGTGTGTGTGTGTGTGTGTGTGTATCTCTGTCTGTCTGTCTCTCTCTGTCTTTCTCTCTCTCTCTCTGACTCTCTCTCTGTCTGTCTCTGTCTCTCTCTCTCTCTCTCTCTCTCTCTCTCTCTCTCATTCTTATTTATGCCCCTGAGCAGAAAACATAAATTTTTTTTGATGATGTCAAGGAGTGCTAAGCTGAGAGAGTTCCAAGTGCCAAGGATATTTAGCTGTCTCCCTGCCTTGAGCCGTGCAGTACAAGGGACAGGCTGAGAGCTGGTCTTGCACTTCATCCCACAGGAGCGGCCCTGGCAAACTCCTCAGCATCCTTCTTGTAATCCAAAGGAGCTCACGGATTCCAGGAATCCTCAGTGCCTTTTGCAACCCAGGCTCTCCTCCCATGAATCTTCTTTATTCAGAGTTTGCAGCATTTGCTAATTTCCATAAAGCATCGAACAAATCCTCTACCACTGTCTACCCCTCAATCATAAAAGTGCCACTCGGATTTATGGTCCCCCAAAGTCAACAGAGCCTCCCCTTGCAGGCACAGGGGAGAAGGATCTGGAACCACTTTATGGAGTGTACCTCATAATAACAGGAGAACAGCATGCCACGTTGGTTACCACAGCTCATCTGGGCTGAGGCTGCCTGGTCAGTGCTTGGCCATCTTTGAAACAGAATCACATTTTTCAGGAGGTGGCGATTGTAACACAATAAATAGCAGCTGTTCCCAGAGCTTGGAAATAATACCTCATCGCTTGAACAGTATTTGGTGTCAAGTGTTAGGTCCCGTTATGATTAAGGCCAACATGGAACTTCTAGGCAAATAAATACATAAACAACAATGTCCTATTAGGACTGGAGGGATGGCTTAGAGGTGTAGAGCAACTACCGCTCTTTCAAAGGACCTGAGTCAGCCTCCTAATACTTGCTTTGGTCAGTTTATAACTGCCCATAGCTCCAGGGGATCTGACGCCCTCTTCTGGCTGCAAGGGCACCTGCATACACATGCAGAACACACAAACACATAAATAAAAAGTAAATATAAAGGACTGAAAACGCGGCTCAGTGGTTAAAAACACTAGCTGTTCTTCCAGAGAACTTCAGTTCAATTCCCAATACCCACCTGGCGGCTCACAACTATCTAGAACTCCAGTTTCATTTCAGGGAATCTGACTTCCCTCTTCTGGTCTCCCCAGACAATGTACACATATGGTGCATATACTTAAAGTCACATGAGATTCTGAGGTTAAATGTACACTGTTCCCATCAATTTCTTTGCAGTCTTAATTTGTACTTGTTACCCAGAAATCCCATACACATGGAATATTCCATTCCTTCCAGTCTTTCTAATGAGTACTCTATCTCAGCACAGTACTAAAAGCTTTCTAAAGACCCTTTTAAAGTAAAAGGCAAGAGCCTGTCTTGTTTATAAGACACCAGGATTCCAAGCTTCCAGAAAGCCTCATACAAGTAACCCAGAAATAGGTAGTGCATTTAATAGAAATCTGAGCTCATCAATTTTACATGATTCTAACACGCAGAGTGTGGAATGCTAATGAGAATTTGATGTTGACAGGAGATTCATTTACAAACACAAGTAGCCAGAGAGATGATTAAATCAGTGGATAGTTTGTCAATATCTATTTCATGTTAGCTCTCACTATCAAGATGAGTAGCTGTGGCTTCAGTGACAATAATAAATAATAACTAGGATTTTGTGCTGTTCTCGTTGCACGTATATAAAAGTTTTTGTCATGGACCTGAAAAGATGTGTACTAAGTTATCTGTGTATTCCCAACCCTGACAGGCCAGCCTTAATGAACCTTTGGGGAAGCCATGAAATCCACATTGTCTTATGGTCCTTAGTGTGCTGAGATGGCTTCTGCCTTCTGGGATAAAGGGGACATCTTGTGTTGTGTGCAGCTAGGTGACAGGGATAAGAGATCTAATACAACTGCTGAACAATGTCTGCCTTATTCCTTAAGGAGGATTGGCACTGAGGCTGGAGGACAGTGTGGGAGGTCAAGTGTTTATCTTGCTAGCATGAGTACTGGAATTCAAGGACCCATGCTTAAAAAGATGTGTGTGGTGGTGTGTGCTTGTAATGCCAGCTCTGGAGAGACAGTGATAGTAGGGTCCCTGGGGTTTGATGACCAGTTAGGGTGGGAGACTTGTGAGAGATCCTGTCTCACAAAACAAGGTGGATGCACCTGAGAAATGACAGCCAGAGTTTTCCTCTGCATAACCTTCTTGTTGTAGACAAGAGAGGAAATGAAGTGAAAGTATCTGAGGGGGCATCCCTCACATCACAGGGTACCACACAGCATGCTACGTTCTCTGAAAGCTGAGTTTCGAGTTTGTGGTCCTTGTGCCACTCACTAATCCAATGAACCTTCAGTGTGACAGAGGGTATTGGAAAGCAGAAATTGGATCTTTGGGAGCTGTGACCAGTCCCTGACTTCTCCAGCTCTGAGGCATTACAATGCTTGGCTCTTTCCTTAGGATGTCAGAGATGTTATTCTATAGTCTTAGCTACATAAAGAGATAAGACTTAATTATTTAACAAGTCACTCTCAGCCATTAAAATAGCAATCAGGCTCTTGCCAGAACAGAATGTGCTAATTTTTAGCAAGTACTGTCACACATGACTGCACCCCAGATTCCATAAAATACCAAAATAAAGTCAATCTTTAAAAAAGAAAAAAAAAAAGAACTACTCAAAGAGTTTGAAAAACTTGTGAGGACCATCAATAGTTCCACCTTTAAGTGTTCACCATGTGAAAATGTTTTAAAAAGATTTGTGCAGGGTCTAGTGTAGCCCAAGCTGTTCTCAGACTTGCTGCTATAGACCTAAGGATGATCTCGAATTTCTGATCCCCCTGCCTTTACCTATGGGTGAACTGTTGGGATTGCAGGTGTGCACCACCATTCTGCTGCTGAGGTTTGAACCAGGGTCCTATATATGCCAGGCATGCACTCTACCTACTGAGTTACATGCTGACCCACCCTATGTCATATTTTGTTATGACGCATACCTCACACATCAGTGGTGTGAAGGGGCAATGGTTTTCCCGTACAATCCTACTAAAAACAAGTGTGTTTTATAAGCATTTTTATGGGAATTTGGGAGAGTGAAAACAAGTTCTTAACAATTCCCTGGTGTCCAAAGAGCAATGACAATACTGTCATACGAGCCAGTGACTCGATCAGTATGAGTCAGCTGTACTCTCTCCTCTTAGTGACTAGTACTTTGTTATTTTTAGCAGGAGGCATGCAAAGCTGTATAGCTGGCTTGTGTATTGAAGACTTGATTCTCAACTGCTGGTGCTATTTTAGGAGGTTCTGGAAACTTTAGATGCGGGGGAGGGGTAGCTGGAGGGAGTTCGTCACAGAAAACATGTCTCTGTCTGTTTGACTGTCTGTGCCTGTGTCTCTGTCTGTCTGTGTCTGTTTCTATCTCTGTCTGTGTCCCTGTGTGTGTGTGTGTGTACCTATGTATTTGTGTCTCTGTGTCTATCTCTGTGTGTGTGTGTGTGTATGTGTGTATGTCTGTGTTTGTCTATGTCTGTGTGTGTCCGCCTATCTATAACTATCTCTCCTCTCCTCTACTGGCCACAACATGGCTATGTCTTTGTCATTAGCTCCCACCTCCATAAGATCCCACTTCTACACAGACCCAGAGCCCACCAGGCCAAGGACCAGAGTCTGAAGTCTCTGAGAGCATGAGCAAAACCACATCTTTCCTACTTTGAGTTTCTTTGGTCGTACCAATGAAATTTTAAATAAAACACACAAACAAGCCCTGAGTGTCTCTTTGCTGTTGCTGCTCCTTGGTTTTTAGCAGGGTTTTGTCTCATTTGTGTCAAGATGAGGTCTTGTCACGTGGATGTGTGCTTTATATTCACACTAGGTCCTTGCAGAAGCTGTGATACGCAGACGACACTTTAAACGGAAGAGACATGATGGATCCTACTTAGAATCAGGAGACTTCGGTATCATCAGTGACAGGGAATAAAGGGCAGGCCTGCACGGCATCTCTCCAGCTCATCAGGGGACAGGGTGGCGTAGACCAGGTGTGACATCTCTCCTGTTCACCAGGAGCTTTGTGTGAATCTAGTCTGACACCTGGGAGTTTGAGAATCGAGGGGAAGAAGAGCCAACAGCCGAACACTCACTCACACGTGCTTCTGGGGTTGTAGGGCTCAGGAGTCAGTCATGCAATGCAGATCTAGGACATAGGAGCTAGGGCATGGCCTGCTCCTTCACTCCATGCAGTGGAAGTACAAACATAGCTCCGGGTGGGCTGGGGCTACAAGGGAACCCAGACATAGAGGCTCCTCCTCCTCAGAGTTCTCTTAACCATAGGCTACATAATCCATCCATCCATTCATTCGTCATCCAGTCAACACTGAGCACTTGTGTAGTGCAGCGTCTGTCTTTGCACGATCCCACTTGCCTTCCAGGGCAGTGAAGCAGATGTATACTGCCCATGACACAGGTATGGAAAAGGACAATGGGCAGCTGACAGGGCACCACACCTGAAGCCGGCTTGCTTGCCCAATTTTCCTTTGCTTTGTTTTGGTTTAAAACAATGCTTCTCAGTAGAGGCTAACTCAAGCCTTCAGGGATACCACACACAGGACAGCCCTACAGCAAAGAATAATCCGGACTGAAGAGTTCATGGACTTTGATGTTTAGAAAGCCTGAATCAGAACCATTATGGTGAGCGTGCCAGAAATCTCAGCACTTGGGAGGCTGAGGCAGGAGGATTGCTCTGAGTTTCAGGCCACTCTGGCCTTATAGCAAGATTCTTGCTTAGAAACACAAACGTAAGGCCTATATAGAAAGATTCTTGCTTAGAAACACTACATAAGAGAAGAAAAAGAAGGAAGGAAGGAAGGAAGGAAGGAAGGAAGGAAGACAAGAAAGGCAGCTCAATTCTGAAAGGCTTTTTGGAGACCCCAGAGGATGATCCAGAACAGATTTTGTGGTAAAAAGATGGTTGCTCTCTTCTGAACTGAAGTTGACACTGCCATTAGGTCCTCTCAGATATCAATCTCTACCTACAGTTTCCTTCTGGGCTATTTTCAAAATACACTCTGCACTGTGGTTACCAGTTGTCCCTCAGCAGCAATGGGACTTAGCTGTGGATGATGGCTTGTTGGTCTACAATGACAGACTATACAGAATAGATTTTCCAACTTAATGTCTGTCTCTTGGATCATGTGTGGTTTCATCAGCATTTAACATCACTCTTCCTTCCTCAACACACAGCTTGTGTGATGGGCCAGGTAAGGATTATAGCCTCCCACCATGAGATGGTGATGGAGACGAGACTCGGGAAGCCCGCTGTAGTCACATTCCATGGCTACTTCTTACCCACACATGTTCTAGCTACACAGGGAGGTGAGATGGAGCATGGTCTGGCGTAATGGTTACTGAACTGGGTATAAGACAGGGTGCTCAGAGGTGATGGCAGAGTGGTTTACTTCCAAGGACTTCCAGGACAAGACAATATGAACTTTGCTGTAGACATTGCTGTCAAAGTCCTGCTCCCATCACTAAATCGGGGCTCCATATGTTTCCAAAGATGGTCTCTAAACACTACTTACATGTAACTTTGGAGGTAAGTCGTAGTTAAGGCTTTGTTTTTCAAATCTCTGTCATGCTATATCTCCCTGAGGATTTGTAGATTGTCCAGGAAACACGAGAACCTGGACACTGGAGAAATGGCTCAGCAGTTAGAGCTCTTGCTGCCCTATCAGAGGAGCCAGTAAGATTGTATTCAATCCCAGCACTCAAACGGCAGCTGACAACCATCTGCAACTCCAATTCCAATGGAATCTTCTGGCCTCTGTGAACCTCTGGCATACACACCATGCACACATAAATGCAGACTCAACACCCATACATATAAAAGACAATCAATTAAAAAACAAAATCCTTGTTCAAGAGAAATGCCTTACCAATAGTCATGAGACTAAAGAAAAAGGCAAACAAAAATACCTAAACTCCTTTCAGGCATTCTGTCCAGTTTTCTCAAGCAACAAAATGGAAAGTTCAAATACCCAAGGCACTACAACCTCATCTTCACCCTTCCCAGAGCATGGTGGTCTCTCCTTTCTCAGAAATCCAGTCGGGCCTGACAAGTGCACTGTGTGAGACAAAGCTCCACTATGTTTGAGTGCTAGCCTTGTTCTCAGCTCTGACATGGGTGTGATTTCCTCTGAGAGCCAGGAGGGTCTGGACCAGGCACATACACATGTTCACGGGTATATACATGTGTTCAGAGGCATATACACATATTCCTGTTTTGAAGCAGAATGGTATGGCTTTACAAGATGGACCATGGTAGACAGAGCCCAACAAAAACTTTCAAATGAGCATTTGAGACAAGACAACAGAGGCAAGGATCATCTCAGAGGCTAATTGGATTACACTAAGTGATCACATAATGCCAGGACCATCAGGCTCTTGACCAGACATGAGGTGAGTTTCAAAGGGCAAAGAACTTGAGCCTGGATAGATCCTAAGAGCCTGGGAGGAGAGGTGCAACCCTGGGTTGTCCCTTCCAGAAGGAACAGATGGACACTAATGGAGACTGCTGGCACCCATCAGATACAGCCAAAACCCCAGGAAAGTCATGCCTGGTTCAAACTCTTTAAAACTAAAGGGTGGCTGTGACCTTGGAAAGAAGATGAATTTGTGGGATTTCAGAAAGAATGGTGACCCAGAGTTTGATCCCAGAAGCAGCAAGCGCCTGCAAACATCAGCTCAGTACCTACCAGCATCCGCTGAGAAGTGCTACCCCCTGATACCATTCCATAGCAGGCTCTAGGATTAACTAGGTACAGTACCCTGCCCTGTCATGGGAGCTCACATCCCTAAGATGGTAAATAAATCATTACAGCATGCTGGGAGCCACAGTAGAGGGGGCAGAGAAAGAATGTGTAGCACAAACAAGGACAAATCCATGAAAGATTCTAGGAGTGTGAAATCTGGGTGTAGTGGGCACTCAGGGTGAGGACAGATGTCCTTGCAAGTCCCCATGTGAACCTCATAACAATGCATAGGTGACCTGCTGTGTACAATGCCTTGCAAAGTACAGAACTTCAGAAGTTAGGAGTTACATCTTGGGGAATTGTCTTCTCTTGATCTAAAAATAATTCATGTGTTTTAAACCTTCTGGGAGTCAGTAGCATATGAGATGTACATTAATTTCCCAGATTGTGGATTTATTACCCCGGAATGTAGACTTCTATCAAGGATGCAGTTAGGGGTTCTAAAAAACGTATAGAAGAAAACTTCAAAGTGATCCTAAAGACACTGATACATCGCCTAGTGATATGCACAAGCATGAGGTGAGGTGCAGCCAGTCCTCCCAGAAAGGGAAAAGGCTCATATTGCAAATGGCATCTCTGAGCATCAGGCTGGCTTTGAATGAGAGCAGTGAACAGGGACAACAGAGGCTTTTCTTAGTCCTTTACCTGTGACTCCTAAAGGTAAATCCAGGGGACAGGTGGAAGGGACATGCTAACTGACACCAACATTGACAACTAGTTACTCGTAGAATACATTACAATGGCCAGAATTACTGGGATAGTCAACATTTATGAAATCTGACTCATGCATCTACCACAGGAGAGAGGTGACTGTCTTAACTCCTGTGGAATTCCCCATCACGAGGATTATTATCGTTATTGATCAACAAAGAATACCTACCTTTTGTATTGTTCATGCTTTCATGCTGTATGAAATCTTTTTTTTTTTGTCAGATTGTGAGACAAAGGAATGTCTTGCTGTAGGCTGGTCTAGATTCATGGTGTGAAAACTTCGGAGAAGGTTTTGGTGTAGCAGCCTGTGGTGAAGGACCTGAGTTCATGCAGAGAGCCTCCATTCCTGACTTCTGCCCCACACCAATGGACTTTGTACCACTGCCAAGCATGGGGACATGTAGAGCTGACTCAGCAGTCCTTTGCTGCTGATGTCCCCGATTCCCTGGGCCCCCTCTCACCTCTTGGGTACATGTGAACCAAGTGAACATTCCAACCTTTCTAAATTTTCTCCTCAAAGAAAATGATGCTATGACAAGAGATCAGAGAGCAGCATCTGACATTTCTAGGTTCCCATGTCTCAGATATGCACAATCGGGTAATAGTCATAGAGAATGTCATTAAAATAGAAAGACACACCAAGAAATGGGAGTGTCCTAAGAACTGGAGAGACCTCAGAAGTGCTGGGACAAGAGGCTCCGGCTGTCTCTGCAGGTCATTCACAAAACAGTCACCTTTACTGACTTTTCTATATGGTGGGCTTTCCCAGCATGTTCTGTTTATTCTTTGCAGCCCAAGTGGCAAAGGATTCTGGTCTGGGTCTGTTTCCTGAACTGGATTCTTTCAAAGGTTAATTGAGATGTTAATTTCTCTGTAGCCCCCATTGTTCTACAGCTAATAAAGGAAACCATCACCACCAACAATGAAAACCACTGAAGTATTCATAAAGATTGATTGATGTTTCATTTAATTACTTACAACTTTTTCCAAGAGAGAGAGTGTGTGTGTGTGTGTGTGTAAGTGTGGGGGGATGTGGGGCACACATGTGTGTAGGGTGTGTGTGTGTGTATGTATGTTGTGAGTGTGTATGAGTGTGGGAATTGTAAGGCACACAAGTATGTAGGGTGTTTGTGTGTGTGGTGGGGGTATGTGGTGGGTGTGGGTGGGTGTGTGAGTGTGTGTTGTAAGTGTGTGTATGTGAGTGTATGGGAACAGACATGTGTAGGGTGTGTGTGTTGTGTGTGTGGGAGTGTGTGGGAGCAAACATGTATGTAAGATGTGTGTGTGTGTGTGTGTGTGTGGTTTATTGTTGTTGATGATCAAAGAACGTGTTCTCTGCTCAGAAAACAAACAAATTCATAAAAAACTCTAACAGCTTAGCAAAGAAAATATGTGTGTAGGGTGAGCTCCAAGGAAAGTTCTGGAAATTAATGCTGCCATATTGACTTATCTTACACCAATATTGTGGGAACTCATACCCATCAGCACCAACAGGACAAAGATCAGGCACCTTCTGGAAGGCTCTGCTCCCACAACCCTGATCTAGCCTTAAGGTGCTTATTAGTGAAAAGGCAATTAGAGTGGAATGCACCAGAAGTCAAAATGCCGGCTGTATCATTCTCTCCAAGTCCATTCTCTCAGCGCTAAGTCACCCCAGTCTCCATCAGTGCCTAGACGATGAAGAAGGTTCTAGACCCAAAGCAGACATTAGAGAGAGCTTTTAAGAAGAAAAAGCCACTGGCAATCTCAATGTTATATTTTAGAGCCAGGGCAGTAATGAGGGACTTTGCAGAGGAAAAGTAGAAATGGACTGTGAAAATAGCTACTTTTGTTTAACCCAAAGTGAGTCACTGTCTGCAGATCTCTCCGGAAAAAGAATGTGGGTAGCCGGGCCGTGATCTGCTGAGATGTCGGAGCAGGCAACACGTCTGCTAATGAGACCTCAGAAGTGTCTGATCATCTCTTCTAATTGCTCTAAATAATTGGAGAATTGCATGGCCTGGCCTCTCGTTCCCGAAGACGGTCAACTCAAATATGCAAATATAGAATTATTTGAACGCTGCTCTAATTGGAGTCCGGACTACCCATTATTTGCAGAAGAACAAAACAACCTGACTACGTGACTAAAAGAACTGACGATCAAGTCCTTCATTTTAAGCTCCACTGAACTCCCCAAATTACCACAGGCAGTCTTGACAGGGACCACCGTACAAGAGAGTTGATGACCCCTAATTAAGACACAAGGAACATCTGGTTTTGTTAATATTTGAAATTGAAATTGGTTTGACCCTAGCAATACCCCACAATACCACTGAATGAAGCTCACGGCCAAAACATCCTCTCTCATCCAATGAGTACATCCCACTTTGGTTTCCTCCAACGCCACCCCCAGATGAGGGTGTTACAGAATGGAAAGGCTAACATGATACAGGATGGCAGGTTTTCAGTGGAGACTGCATCTGATGAAAGACGCTGAACAGGTCTAACTAGCTTCTTCTCCAGCAGGAGCTGGGGGCTGCCTTGTACATTCTTGGGGGTCTCTCCTTGACAGGGCAACCTCCCTCAATCTACCTCAGCTTGTCCTCTCCACACACCATTTGCACGCATGTTTTGTCTTCTTTCTCTTCTGTGCATCCTCAGTTCCATCTTCTGCCATGGAACTCTTCACTGCTTTCCCCTCACTGTGAGGCATGACTCGTCTTTGTTGTTCTTGCAGCTTCTGAGGTGACATCCACACCCACATCAATACTCTGCCTTCTCTTCGATATTGGGTTCACTCCATCTCTTCTTCCATTGCTCTGTCTCCCCAGAATCCTCACAACGTAGAACATAGCAAGGCCACTTTTATTCTTTATTATTTTCTCCACTCTTTTTTTTTGTCCCCAGTAAATGTCTTGAGAGTGTGTTCACACTTCCATATCACTTCCTGCATTCTCCCAGGAGTTCCTGGAGCTTTTATGGGCTGTTGTCCAGCCCCACTCTGGAGATACATGCTCTGTAGAGATGAAAGGCTGAGCCACTCCTGTTTTAGCATCAGCTACCTAGAGGTAAAGCCTTGGTTATCTTCCAGGGCTCATGCTACAGTCCCTTCATCTCCCCATGCCTCAGTATCCTCATTTTACAGTAGGTTAATAATAAATATCAATGTATCCTAGAGTCATTCTAATGACTGAGTGACGTAATGCTTAATTAAGTACCATTGTGGTCATCTTGAGTAACAGCAGCAGATCTGGATGCTCTGTGGGGACCTTTCTTCTCTTTCTTTTCTTTCAGGGGGCAGGGGTGGGGGTGGGTGATAAGGTCAAGAGTAGAAAGGTTCTGTATTTGTGTGTGGTGTATTAATGACTGTGTGAGTGTTCACACCTATATGGATACATGTATATGTGGGACTACTTGGACATGTATGTCCACGTGTACAGAGGGCAGGAGATTGATGTTGGGATCATCTACAATGGTTCTTCACTTTGTTTACTGGGTCAGGGCCTTTCGCTGAACCCAGAGCTTGCCTGAATAGTCTAGGCTGCCGGTCCTCATGTTTGTATAGCGAGCGCTTGATCCACTCAGCCATCTCCCCTACCCCAATGCTGTGTTTTTATTGCTATTATTCTGAGAGACAAAGCCAACTCTAAGTCTCAGTTTTTCCTCTTTAAGTGATCTAAGCCATTTGCTTTACAATTACTTAAATTATTCAGTGTTTTCTCACACCTCTTCCATAAAAGACGCTCATCTGATCCTGCTCTCATCTCTGATGACTTCCTTCAGGGCTCCCAGCTCCCAGCTCATTCTTACCACAGCGCAGAGGGTCCTCAGTAGCATCTGCCGATACCCTCGCCCCCGTCCTTTTCCTCCTCGGTCTCAGCATGAGTAGCTTCTGCGGACATCTTGAAGAATTCACTCAACGCTTTTCCCTTCTCCATTGTGTGATCCAGGCGGGATTCCATTTCTATTAGTTCACATTTCAGTAACGGAAATATCATTTTCTTCCTTTCGACAGTTTTGTTTACCAGCCAAAAGTACAGTCTGTTCGTTCATGGTGTTCACACCTTCCTTTAAATCTCCGAAGGGCTACACAGTGGTTTTATAGGAGCTTCTCTGGGTGCCTGTGCTTGCTCCTGACTGATGTGGAGTCCGTGAATAAAGCAGAGAAGGGTTTATTAGGGGTCAGAACTGAGGGATACAGTTCACCACGGCGGAGAGTGTAAAAAGAGTGCATCCATCATCAGGGAGTAGAGAAAAGAATCATGGTGCTCAGGCCTCTCTCCTTTTGTCCACTCAGAACCCCAAGTACCTAATAGGACTGCCTGCATCCAGGGTGGGTCCTTCCCCTTCAGCTAGCTCTCTGGAAATTCCTTCACAGATACATCCAGAGGATTGCTTCTTATCTGATTCTAAACCCCAATTTAATAATCATAGCTAACCATCATACCAACACACCTGCTCGTTCTGAGAGTTTCTCTTAATTATTTACTGTGTTGATTATTTGGCCTGCCTGGCACATTTCTTACAGCGTTTTGGACACCGTGGGAGCTGAGTATTTAATGCACAGGTTGATTTTCTTATACAGTACCGAGTTATAGCGGCCTGCTTTCTTTTAAACAATGAATGTACCTGTCCGGCTTGTTAGTGTCTGTGCCGCTTTTAGGGTAGTCAATGTACACGTCATAGTTTACTCAGTGTCTGGACTAGGTTACTTTCTACAGGTGGACTCGTGTAGACCTGGTCGATAGGAGGAGTTGTAAGTGTATATTCGAACATCCGTTTCTATTTATTACAATTCTAACATCTCTCACGACCATGTGCCTAGTGGAATCTCCATCTATCTCATGGCGCCTAGCAACTATTCTGTGGTAGGGGCCCCCAAGGGAAGTCAAACAGGAAGTCACCACAAGGGCTGCCCGTGTTTCCGAGTTCACGTGCAGCATCACCAGCTCTACAGTGCAATCACCCTTCCTCCACATTCCAGCCATCCTTAGCATCACTGCCCAGGGATTTAAGCATCCCATCAAACAGCAACCCTCCATACATAAGAGACAAAGAGGCCAAATCTGAGTAAAAATCTCTCCCGTTATATTCTGGGCTCTGCTCTCCAGGGGAGAATCCCAGAGAGGTGTGCCAGCCTGAACAGACTGCTTCCTGGAAAGTTCTCTGCTTAGAGAGCCTGGAACAGTCTACCAAGCACCAACGAGCTCTGTCTGCCATACGGAAATCAGTGTCTGACCAGAGACTCCAGAGAACCTCAAAGCTGGTGCTCAGGCCTCTTGTGAAGTTCCCGCCTCAGCTATTCAGACTGGCTAGCCTCACTGGCGCTGCCGGCTTCCAGGGTGCTCACCCTGGGAGAAGTGTCCTTAGGTGGAAGAGTGATGTGGCGTGGGGTCTAGTTTGTCTCTGTCCTTTAAAGTCACACTAATTTGTACTCACTGTAGAGTGAGTCAACACTTTTCTCAGCTTTATCAATGGGGAATTATTGTCCAAAAATCATTAATTCAACGTGACTCTAAGTCTTATTTAATGCTTTATTAATCATCTGTGTCCTTTGTCATGAGGCTTAACTAAATGCTAAAGGCATGGGTGCAAAACAAGGATGCTAAGGCAGTGTGCCTGACTCACAGGCTCGGAGCTAATAATTATATAATATTTGAACAAGATAAAAAGCTGCCTCACAAGGAAGCGTGGTGAGCTGCGTGGCAGGGGACGTGCCTAGCAGCGTGAGGGCCTGTGAGCAGACCTCACCAAAAACACAGGCCACCCTCCTCTCAGTTTCCTTGATTTCAGTTGAGAAAAGGATTATAGATAAGGCCCAGTTCTGCCGACTCTAGGTGCTCTAGTTAATGTAAAGCCTCAGCACACTGTTTAATGAAGAAGGGCTCAGTTTAGCCATGTTTTATCATTTCATTCTGATATCTGGGATTATGATTACTGCTTCCCAAGGAATACCTTAACAGGCATGAAGGACTGATGAATCTAATAAGACAGGAAAAAGATAGGTGCATGATATATTAGAAGTAAGTATAAAGTGTATCACAGCATGTGATGGAGGGTCTTAATGAGAATGTGTGTTTATTATGAGTGCACAGGGCAGCATGGTTAACATGGGTCCTTGTGTGCATGTACGCTCTGTCTAGTTTGCCCTGTGCTGTGTAGATTGTGTATTTGTTCTTCGGAAGACAAGATGAACCCTAAACACTAGATTTATATCTATAGAGAGAGAAGGCTGGGCTGGAGAAATGGCTCAGTAGTTAAGCGAATATACTGTGCTTTCCAGAGAAACGAGTTTGAGTCTCAGCACCCGGGGCAGTTGGCTCACAACCACCAGTAAGTTCAGCTCAAGTGGATCAAGACTATATTCTGGTCTTCATGGCACCTGCACATGTATGATATACACACACACACACAAAGACATACACACATACATTTAAGTACAAATAAGTGTTCAAAAGAAGCCCAAATACTTGCCTAATGATTATAAAACAAATCTACAAATGAAAACAATGTGACTTTTTATTATTATCTAACCCAGTCTGCATTTTGAGGTTTGCTGCCTTCTAGGGTTAATCTGTTAATGTTGTTCTTCTTGTGGGAGCTGGGCTCCCAATCTGGGTTCACAGAGAAGCACAGAAGCAATTCAACTCCAGTTCTGTTAGCTGGGAAGGGGAACTGACTAGCTCTTGGATGAGTTCTCCCAAGCCAGGACCTGCAATGTGTGTCTCTGAAGGGGCCACTGAACTACATTTTCCTTCATCCTGCCTACACTGTGCTTCTGACTACAATTTAACTTTGTGGTGTTTCTGGCTACAACTTGGCTTTGTGGCATTTCTTTTGTGGCTGGGAATCCTCCACATCAACAGTGCTACAGTGTCTCATTTATACCACCTCATAGTGTGCCATTTTCAACTGGGATAGCAGACCCATTCATTTCTGTTATTCCATGGGAGTGACCATATAAGGTATTTGTATTAGTCAGCTACTGGTGTGTAACAAATAGCTGAATAAACTGAATACCTCAAAGTAGCATTTATTTTTATCATATACTTTAGGGTCAGAATGTGAGTAAAGAAGTATCTATGCTTTCTGATGCCCATTGTTTCTCTTGGATGTGCAACTGAGGTCCTCGATCAGAGAACTGTACTAACACAAGTCTAATTTTCTTCCACTGAACATCAGCAAACATCCAGGATAGTAAGGAGATCTAGAAACATGTCGTGTGACAAAATACCATAATGGGAATCATGAAGAAAGACTTGTGATACAGAGAGGGAATCTCTTCCACAGGCGAGTCCAGGGCCTGTGGATGGGAAGGGCAAAAAAGAGTCGGGTTCACTCTAAAAGAAGAGATTGATATCGTAGCAAGAAGGCAAACCTTCACAGTGAAGTAGATAGAGTTCAGTGGATACCAGTGACTGTGTACTGCTTCCTGTTATCCTAGATGTCATCGGAAGTTAGGGAGTGTTGGCGTGTTCCGATACATAAGGTCACATTTTATGTACTTCTGTGATCTGATCAATCTCAAGTCAATTTATAATCAATACTGAGCTCACAAGAGCCCACTTCCCTTCTCTTTCTACTACTATCAGGGTGGAGTCAATGCTAACACTCATCTGAAATGCCAAAATTATCTCCTGTCTCATGACTATCAGGTAAGTTGTCAAAGGAGGTCTCTCTGTAACCCTGCTCTTTAGACAATGTGACTTGTGTGTGGAGGATTGGGGGTGTGCACGTGTGTTTATGCAGGTGGGTGCACGTGTATATATGTGTATGTGAGTGTGGAAGTCAGAGGTCATTTCTTAGAAGCTATTCATCTTGGATTTTGAGGCAGGGTCTCTCACTGGTCTGGAGCTCACCCGCTTAGCCAGGCTTTCTAGCCAACAAGCCTCAACTTCCTCAGTGCTATGATTACAAGTGCCTGCCACCACGCTTGGGTTTTCACTGTGACTACAAATGACTGCCGCCATACTTAGTGCTGTGATTACAAATGGCTGCCACTACACTTGGTGCTGTGATTACAAATGGCTCCCACCATACTCGAGTTTTCACATGGTTCTAGGATTCAGATTCAGATCCTCTTGCTTGTGGCAAACACTATTGTGATGGAGCCATCTTTCCAGCCTCTCAGCCAGCATTTCTTGATGCCCCTTATTGTCTTGGAGTGAAGCCCTGACAACTTAACTATACGAAATGGAACCTGGACACTCCCCTACCATCCCCTGGCTCTTCTCTACCCCTCTCTCCTTGTCTAGATGAGACCAGACACTTCAACAACTACGGAATCATGTTACCACCACTGGGTGTATTTAACCAGAGAATGCTAAGGCTTAACCTCTGAGGTCAAGGGCTTATTTAGTGGGAGGGGTGAGGCACAGAGACAGAAAACTTAGAAAAAAAATAAAAGAAGAAGGCTTACTATCCTGGGAATAGAAGCAAAAGTGTGTCCTGCCTGCCCTAGAAAACAAGAATTTTCTGAACAGATCTAAACAGATTGAAATGGAACACATTTTTTTTTTAAATCTAGACTAAAGAATTATTCTTTCTAACAGTTGAGGAAGAGCCGGGTCCTTGGAGTCACCAGCATTAACAGAACCCATCAATGTCAAGAGACCTCAGCCCAGTCTGGTCTTCTAGGAGATGAAAAGCTAGAACCCGGCGCTAGCAGAATGACCATGTAGTTAGATGTTATGTCAAGCACAGGAGTGTTTTGAAATAGACACTCGAATTTAATAAGTCATCCACTTGAGACATTGTCAAAATGTTAAGCCTCTCTGTGGAGACCAGTCCAGGGAAAATGCCCATCTCTAGGAGGGCTGGGAATATTGCCGTGCAACTGTGGGAAACTGAGGCCAGATGAGCACGCCTCAGAAAGACCCTGGCTTCCTGGAATACTCTGGTACATTGTTGGCACCTCCACTTATCCCGTATCAGAAATAGTGCTGTCCCAGTGTAGAGCAGTTCCCACTTATCCACAAGAGATGTCTTCCAAGGGGACAACTGAAGTTTTCCTGTGATCCCCAACCTCATAAAGACAACACAATGTTAATAAATCGGGGTGGTAAGAAATTAACCACAAACTCTAATAACATAGGATGATCGTTACCAATGCAGCAGAAATCGTCGGAATGAACTCCCTCTTCCTCCCCCTCCCTCCTTGCCTAAATAGCTTACTTCACTAGACTCAACCTTTTTCAGACCGCAGTTGACCAAGGTTGGCCATGCATAACAGTTACCACAGAAAGTGAGATCACAGAGAGGAGGTGGGAACTGACTTAACAGAAAGAGTAAGAAGTCAGAATCCTGTCAGAAGATCACCAGCCATGGGACTGGAGTGGGACAGAAACAGCCCTAGGCTTCAGTGCTGTGCTCTACACTTAATATTGTATTTAATAATAATAATAATAATAATATTATTATTATTATCATTAAATGATGATGGTGATTCTTCTGCCTTATCTTTTCCTCCTTCTCCTCTCCTTCTTCCACTGCTCCGCCTCCACCCATCCCACCCTCTCCTCCTCCTCCTCCTCTTCCTCCTCCTCCCTCTCTTGCTCTTATTCCTTCTCCTCCTTCTTCTAAGACTAGCCTTGGACTCATGCATTCCCCTGGCCTTGGCACCTGTATGATGTGATTTTAGGTATGAACCAACATATCTGACTCAAAGACCCTTAAACTCTGCTGTTGGTGATTGTGACAATGTCTTAGGTATAAATAAACATGTCCAAAACACCATTGGCATAATAACTAAAACTTGAATAATTGTAAAGTTTACTGTTTTTTTTTCTTTCAATGGTTTAAGCATCATCTCGCAGATTGTCTAAGTAGCAAACAGTGAGACTAAATAGATACACTGGTAACTCGAAATTACGTGCGAGTCAGTAGCCCCCGTGGGTGTGTCCCTGTGACATCAGATAAACAAGGTAGCTGGTACCAGAATAGCTATAAAAGACGAATTCCGACTAAACCGCCACAACACGCTGCAACCTCAATTCAAGCTCCATTAAATTCCCCCAAATGTCTCACTTGGCACTTCTTACTCAGGGTTGGAAAAGCACATCAAAATCCAGACATAGATTTCATTGTTTGTTACTTTGGTCAAAATTTGTCAACACTTCCCAAAGATACTGAGGACTGGTAGCAGAAGCAAGCCATCAGGCAGGGAGCTACAGCAAGTTTTGATCAGTTAGTGCTGATTACGTTCTGAGCTCTAAATTATGTGTTCAAAGCTTCCTGCTCTTTCCACATAACAGTTAGAGTTCTTCCTTCCTTTCTTCCTGGCTGGAGTGTCCCTGGGAGTATAGATAGAACCTCCACGTAATGACAGAAGTCCTTAGGAGATGTTTCCAGTGTATAGGATTTTGTAAGAATTAGTAGACTCCTGGGCATATACCCAGAAGCTTTACCTGCATGCAATAAGGACACATGCTCCACTATGTTCATAGCAGCCTTATTTATAATAGCCAGAAGCTGGAAAGAACCCAGATGTCCCTCAACGGAGGAATGGATTCAGAAGATGTGGTATATCTACACAATGGAATACTACTCTGCAATTAAAAACAATGAATTCACGAAATTCCTAGACAAATGGTCAGATCTTGAAAATATCATCCTTAGTGAGGTAACCCAATCACAAAAGAACACACATGGTATGCAGTCACTGATAAGGGGATATTGACCCAGAATCTCGGAATACCCTAGACACAATCCGCATATCAATAGATTTCTAAGAAGATGGAAGGAGAGACCCCTGGTCCTGGAAAGACTGGATGTAGGGGAATACCAGGACAGAGAAACGAGAGGGGGTTGAATGGAGAAAAGAGGGAGGGAAGGGGGCTTATAGGACTTTCGGGGAGGGAGGAAACGGGAAAGGGGAAATGATTTGGAATGTAAATTAAAAAAAATAAAATAAAATAAAATAAAAAAAAAAGAATTAGTAGACTCAGCACATAAACACAACCAAAGTTGATCTCACCTAGTGAGCCCTCCTTGTGAATATTTAACCTGTGAAGGTTTCCCCCTCTTCCTATAGCGTTGTAACTTGGCGGCTGCAAAGACCCAGGCTCTCCCTGCCACATTCCAGCTGGGCCTTCCTTGCATTCTGCAAGCTGCCTGAAAACTGACCATCACCATAAGAATGTCTCCGCTAGATTAAACTCACTTAAGAGCAAAGATGCAAGGCTTGTTAAGTACCCTGCTAAATTATTTTCAGGATATAAGAAGGAACTAGGCTTGAGGTCCATCCAAGTGCCAAACCTGCAGTAATTCATGCTCATGTCTGCTGTCAGCCATTGCTGCTCAGAGCTCCATATTGCATCCTGTGCCGTGGTGGGTAAGGTAATGAACCGTTAAGTCTGGCCAGGGCTGAAGGACAGCCCTGTCTCGGCTTCGTGCCAACCAGGGAACATATATCAGAGCAAAGCAATAGTGGAGTGGCTGGTATGTTTTCTTGGCAATCACCACAGATGACCTTATGATTTAAATTACTGTGAGTATCTGCATACCCCACTATGTTATTCTTAAGTTGTGCCTTGTGGACATAAAATATATCTTTTGTTTATATATGTACATGTGTGTGTTCATGCATATGAAGTGCATATGTATGTGTATATGTAGCTATGGAGGACAGAGGACAACCCCAGGACGTATCACTAACACTGGCCTCCTCCTCTGACTCAGGAGCTCTACCCTGAGTACCATAGCACTGGAGTCATGGCCTCTCAGAGAACTTACAGTAATACATCTGAAAGTTGTCATGGTCATCTCCCAAAAATGTTCTTGCTATATTTGTGGTGTGGACATGTGCTCTGTCTGTACAAATGGAAGGCAAGCACTTACTGGGGTGTGGGTACCCTCATTTCAAGGCAACGGATCAAATGCTAGTACCATTTCTGAGTGCTATTTGCATTGTGTTTGTAACAGGATCTTTTGCTGACCTAGAACACACTTCTCTGGGTGGCCATTTAGTCCAGATGATCCTCCTGCCTTCCAAGCACCAGCAGTGAAGGACGAATGCCCACACTGAGATGTATTTGTGTGGATGTGGGGGATTGAGCTCAGGTCTTCATGCTTAAGAGTCAAGTACTTTACCTACTGAAACCCCAGCCTTGAAGCATTTTAGGCTTTCACTGTTTCTTATTTTCTAAGTGGATGTGTATAATTAGGATCTCAATGATCAAGGGCAAAATTAATCACCTTCCAGAATGTTCTTAAGTCATGACACTCAATGTGTCTTGGTGCTTGTCTTAGGATTTTACTGCTATGAACAGACATTATGACCAAAGCAAGTCTTATAAAGGATGACATTTAATTGGGGCTGGCTTACAGGTTCAGAGGTTCAGTCCATTATCATCAAGGCAGGATATGGAGCATGTCAGCATCCAAGCAGATATGGGGCTGGAGGAGTTGAGAGTTCCATCTCTTGCTCCAAAGGCAGCTAGCAGAAGACTGTCTTCCAGGCAACTAAGATGAGGGCATTAAAGCTCACAGTGACACACCCACTTCAACAAGGCTATACCTCCTAATAGTGCCACTCCTTGGGCCAAGCATAAACAAACCACTGCAGGGCATAAGTATATTGCTGTGATCAAATATATTTAAAAGAAATTTAAGGAAAAAGAGTGGTTATTTTGGCTCCTGGTTTGAAGGTACAGCCCATCGTGTCAAGGAAGGCGAAACCGTAGGAATGTGAAGTCACATCACATGCACAGTCAGGAAGCAGAGATGATGGCAGCTGGTGCTCAGGTACTCACTCCCTCTTCTCATTCCAGGCTCCCAGCCAACAGCTGGTCCTGCCCTCCTTCAGGCTGAGTCTCTCTGTCCTTAATTATGTCTTCCAGGAAACACCCTCAGAGACACACCCAGAGAGGTGCCCCTCTGGGGTGACACTAAGTCAAGTTGACAACAAACATCCGCAGTGACAGATGGCTAAAAAGTCTTCAAGTAAATCCAGCCAATCTCCAGCTGCCCTCACCTCTTCCTCTGGGCCTTTTCCTTCAGCATCAGCCCCGTTTCCCTAGTTCCTCTCCTTCCTCCATCATCACCTCCTAGCGGTTCCTTTAGTGTTCCTTTCCCTTCTCTTTCATGAAAGTACCTTAGATGATTCTTTTTTACACTTAGCATAAGCTGCAGTAAATGACCTATCTTGATACATCTATTGTATATCACCTTCCACTACTAAAGCGAATTTCTGGTATCCATATTGAGAAGAAGAAGAAGGAGGAGGAGGAGACGGAGACGGAGACGAGGACGAAGACGAAGACGAAGAAGATGAAGAAGAAGAAGAAGAAGAAGAGGAGGAGGAGGAGGAGGAGACGGGGACGAGGACGAAGACGAAGATGAAGAAGATGAAGAAGAAGAAGAAGAGGAGGAGGAGGAGGAGGAGCAGCAGCAGCAGCAGCAGCAGCTATGTCAAAAAGAGAGAGGAATTTCCCAGCATCCCCAGACTTAGAATTTACTCTCCCAATATGGAAGACCATGTCTAGATGACCTGATGATTCTCTCACTTATTCAATCTCTTGACCAACAGCCATGATACAATACCCAAGATTAGGCCGGCTGACCGTGGGACTTGGAGATAGAGGAGAACCTCCCTGGTTGGAAGAAGTCCCAGAAGCCTCACAGAGGGCAGGATTAGTGCTAAGCCTTGGAATATACAAGTTAGGAACCTGCTGTGTGTCAGCCCTGGAAAATATTTACCAGTGCAGCTAGAATAAATTGGAAGAGCCCATCCCATGATGGCCACCTGGATCTGGATGCTACAGAGATTAAATTGGGAGTAATCGTAGGCCTTACTCTGGGTTATACCTTGAAAGCAGTCACCTCAGTGCAAGTTGTCTGTCCTGCAGCCTCAGGACTCCTGCAGCCAACAAATGCTGCCTCTGGGGAGCTAGAAGCAGCTGCCTCTGGGGAGCTAGAAACAGCTGCCTCTGGGGAGCTAGAAACAGCTGCCTAGCATGTTCTTCCTCTTCACTCTTCTCCTTGGTCCATCACCTTACACTACATCCCCTGGCTAATAGAGAGACAGTTGCCTGAGAAGCTCTAAAAGGTGGAAGGATAATTGAGTCGCTGAGAGGCATCTCCTGGAGATGCGGGGACCAGGGAAGTGAGCTGCACTAGTCACCACTTCCTTATTGAGCTCTCTTTCTATGCCTAGTGTTAGAGTCTAAAAAGTCTGTTGGGGATTAAATTCTTATGAGTTCAACAAAATTTCTATGTTGAAGTTCCAACCCCTGGACCCCAGAAGATAAACTGACTTGTAAACCAGACCAGTATAGAGCTAACCAGCTCAGAAGAGATCTAGGAGTGGAGCCCTTACCCAACGTGACTGGTGGACACTATAGTATAGCCGTGCACATAGCCACATGAAGATAGAGAGAGAGATGGAGATGATGTCTTCACAAGTCAAGGGATGTCAAAATGACCAGAAACACTAGGAGCCTGGAGCAGGTCCTGCCTCGTGATCCTGAGAGGGAACTTGCCCTGTACACAGCTGGAGTTCCTACCCAGACATTTCTGCTGTTTAGGCCACTCAGTTTGTAATGCTTTACTAGACCCCAGGACACTGATCTAGCATGGAGTTAAATAAAATCCCTCTTCTGCACCATTCTCAAGCTGTAAGGCTCTGAGCAGGCAGACGGGAGGACAGGAGACCACTGCGCGGTGCTGGTGGAGGGCGGAGAAGCCTGGTGAGGGACCATTTGGGAGCCACTTTCTTGAAGGTTCAGTGGGAGGAATCTGGAAGAGAGAGTTTAGCACCAGCGTTGCCATTTTCTGGGTGACCTTTAGCCTCTCCGAGTCATTTCCTAAACCAAAATAAACAACTTTCCTTCACTTTGGGCAACCGGAGGCGTGAGTTGGTATCTCAGAGTCTCTCTAAGAATGTCACTAAATCTGAAGAAACTCTAAATCCTCTAATACCCCTCAAATCTGGAAGAGCTGACCCTCTGCACATGCAGGACACATGCCTGCCGTTGGCCACTGGCTCATTGTATGAAGGCAGCATACACCCAGTTTGACTTGAGCCTTTTGTCTGTGTGTCTCGGGGGTGGTGGTAGAGGGTCAGATACTGCGGGCTCCTGCAGGGTGGGGCCGTGCACTTGAAACCCCCTCACCAGCACACAGGTCCTCCCTTGTGGCTCTGGTTTATAAACACTGCCCTCTGTTAATGATTATTTTTAAGAGCTGGTTTCAGAATATCACCTGGTTGGCACTTCCAAGATTTTCTGTAGCACTAAAGACCACTTTTGAAAATTACCACCCTCTTTCCACCGTGTCACGAGAACATTTTCCTCCACGGTAATTACAACCTTCTCTGGGGTTATCTGCTTCATACAGGCATATAGCTTTGTCTGTTTCCCTTGATGATAACGTCAGCTCCAGGAAGGCAAGACCGGCTGGTTGCTTTGATCACTACTAATGTACCCTCAGGGGAAAGTGACTGAGATCTTCTGGTAAATGCCACACCTTCCAGGCACCTAGTTCAGTACTTGGCCCATGGTAAATGCTTAACCAGTGTCTGTTGAGTGAAAATACGATGACCATAACCTTGAAAAATTTAACCTCATTGAGAATAAAGTTAGGGATTAAGTAGTCCACAAACTGGAAAGACCTGATCAAGTTCACATGGAATAAAAGTAGCGTCTTCGTCTTATGTCATAGTGTTCAACCTGCACAAACTTAAAAAACAGAACAGCAGAAATAACTCCATAGAAATTTAGCACAGCCATTAATGTTGTTGACCACATGGGCTCTGAGCTCTTCGATCTCATACAGTGAAGTGGTGGGATTGTAAGATGGTCCCATGGGTTGACCCTTGGAGAAGCTCTTTCACTAAGTGCAGGTAGGACCTGGGAGCTGATGCTTAGATCACAGAAGGTGGCAAGGACAGCTCAGCTGGGGTGAGCCTCAACTCTTCAGGGAGGGCATATTTAAGACAGCCCCACCCCCACCCCGAGACCACGGAGAGGGCAGTCTGGAGGAAGCTGCAGCAGCCAGGTGACAAATGGCCTACAAGGGTGTCTTAGCTGCTCTTTTCATCTTTGTCACTAAATATGTGACAATCAGGAGGGAGAAGGATGTTGTTCAGCTCACAGATGCATGCTGGGAGGGGCGTGGTAACCAGGGCTCTGGCCTTGGTACAGAATATTGCTATTCTCACATCTAGGGGGGAGGGGGCAGGGGGAGGGAGAAAGAGGGAGAGGGGGAGGGGAAAGAGAGAATGAGAGAGAGAGAGAGAGAGAGAGAGAGAGAGTGTGAGTGTGTTTCAGTCCTGAAACAGGGCTAGACTACCTTTCACAAACTGGATCCCAGGAACCTACTGCTCCCAGACAGACAGCAACTCCCCCAAGTGTTTTTTGGGGGTCTCAAAGTGACACTGAAGTTTAAAGAGTCCAAGGATATGAAAGTCCCAGTCAAGATGGAATCCTATCCACCACTGAGCAGCAGCAGGTGGCCTCAGCCTCACGCTGTTCCCTGGTCTCCTAAATTGTGAGAATTATGTGGAATCTCTTTGAGGAGACAAGTGCCCTCTCTGGCTGCCAACTTTCCTTCTCCCCTCAAGATTCCCGGGGAAATTCCGATTCCTTTTGGTGTTCATTGCTTCTACATTCTGATAATCAGATTGAGAGATAGGGCATCTTCATTCCTGTCAGGCCGGTTACATACAAAAGGTTTCAGTGTAGACAGAGGTGATATGGTTGTGGCCTTGTGACCTCATTAAATGCATTCACGATGTGAACATACATTGGTTTAAAGAAGTCACACAGTAAATTATGTACATATTACCGTGATTTTTTTTTTAACAAAAGGAAGGAACTCATAAATAAAATAAAAAATATCACACCGCTCTACTCTTTGTTATGGCTAAAGGCATTCTTTTTACAACTTGAGCATTCAAAGTCAATTCTAGTTTATTCAAAATATCCCTTAATTTAAAATTAAATTCTGTTGTGCTAAAATAACAGAAAGCAAACACTATCGAGTAACTATTGAATCCCATAGACTCTCCTGGTTCAAGCGCTAGAAAAATTGATAGAAATTAGTAAAAAGGAAGAAAAAGAATATATGTTAAATCCCAGGAATCATCTTGAGCTTCAAAAGATAGAGCAGAAAGTGCCACACTCAAGTCAGAGCAGCGACAATGCATCAACGCAAGTCAGAGAACCCACTGGAGTTTTACATCAGCCCCATAACTGCTCAGAGACCAAGACAAGCAATCCACAGGCAAGGAAGCAGGCAGGAGGAGGAAGAGGGGAGAGGAAGCAGAGAAAACTAGCTACTTGTGGGATAGAAGAAAGGAGGGAGGGAGGGGGAGGGGAGATGGAGGGAGGGGAAGGGAGGGGGAAGGGAGGGAGGAGGAGGGGAGGGAGGGGGAGGGGAGATGGAGGGAGGGGGAAGGGAGATGGAGGAAGGGGAGGGGAGATGGAGGGAGGGGGAAGGGAGGGGGAAGGGAGGGAGGGAGGGGGAAGGGAGGGAGGAGGTGGAAGAGGGAGGGAGGGAGAGGGAGAGGGAGGGAGGGAGGAATGGTGCAGACGGCCACGCCATAAAGAAAGGTGGTAGGAAGCAAGACAACACGGGCTGTGGAGAGTTGCCATGCTCACATGGGCACTGAGGACCTTCTCAACTGTGCCTTCTTAGGGAAAAGGATTATCAAATGTCTAACTTTATGGCTTGATCCCCTGACCATGAAACCCAGCTCTCCACCAGGCTATTCCCTAACAAGCAGGGAAGAAAGGTCTGGGGAAGTTGGTGAAGTGTCTGTCTCACAAGTGTGAAGCTGATACACCAGAAACCACATAAGATGTGACACAGCAGGCAGGCAGGTAGGTGTGTGTGTGTGCATGTGCGTGTGTGTGTGTGTGTGTGCTCATAATCCCAAAGTCAAGATGGTAGAGACCAGAGGCCCTGGGGCTTGCTGGACAGCCTGGACAGTCTAATCGATCAACTCTAGGCCAAAGAGAGACCCTGCCTCACACTAGGTAGATAATACCTCTGATGATGTATGATGATGTATCCCTGTTGTTGTATGACCTCTACATGTACTCTTCTCACATGTACCAACATATATATAATGAACATGTGTGTGTGCACATACACACACACACACACACACACACACACACACACACACACGTGAACCGAAGTCTCTGAGAAACTCATGGCATCCCCTTGTCCATGTAGATCCATGACAACCTTCCACAGCCCTCTCCTTATCACCTTCCCCTCTACCTCATTTCTCACCCTATCACTGTGAGGACCCTTGGCATGAAACCATCATGGAGGCAGCCGTCCAAAACCAAGGTCATCTCTTGGCCCATGGGAGACTGATATCACTCTAATCAGTCCACAGGCCTCGTCTCCTTTATTTCTCAAGGAGACTTAAGAGGCGGGTGTCTCACTGAATGGAAAGTTCAGTCCATTGAGTCATGGCTGCCCAGGGTCACACAGCCTGTGAGGGGCTTCCACGGGCTTGTCTGATCCCAAGGTCTGTGCATAAAGACTGGGCAGTCCATCTCTCTAGTAGTTACAACCCTTCAGAAATGAAGCTCATGGAGGGTGGTCACAGCTTGCTTATATGGCTTTTCTTTCCTTGCATGAGAGACAGAGAGGAAGAGGGCTCTGTCTGCAGAGAGAGTCCGCAAGGGCTGGACTATCAAAGAGCCACGAGGTCTAAAGCACAACGTCTACACTGAAGCTCCTATTCCGTGAGGCAGAAGAAGGAAGCCTTCGTGACAACTCAATGGGAAATTTCAAAGTTAGAGAGTGGATCTTCCCGGAAGGAGCCCAGCCTCACTCCGTAGCTTAGTCGTGGCTGTATCAGACGGTGTTCCAACAGAAGATCCTCTGAGCAGCACACAACACGGCTACTCAAAACATTCTGAGCACGCTCATTTTGCCAGGTACGTTTTAAAAATGTAAATCCTCTTTCATAACAGGATCTAATACTTGAAAAATAAAATAAAGCAATGAAGGCTGCGTCTAGCTTCCAGGACATTCTGAATATCCCAAGTCTCCCTGGTACACACACGCACGCGCACACACACACACACACACACACACACACACACACGCACGCACACACGCACGCGCGCGCGCACACACACACACACAGACACACAAGCACACACACACACACACAGACACACACAGACACACAAGCACGCACGCACGCGCACACACACACACAGAGACACACACAGACACACAAGCACGCACGCACACAAGCACGCACGCACGCACGCGCGCACACACACACACACAGACACACACACACACACACACGCATGCACGCGCGCACACACACACACACACACACACACACACACACACACACACACACACACACACATAGCCAGAAGCACATCTGAAACCCTGGTTCTGCAAAGGCCCTTTATCTCTGGGATATTTTGCCATGGTTTTCATAACCTGGGATACTTCTTGTAAAATTTATCTTGACAAGCTAACAGATTTTCCCAGAGAGTTGCCAAGAATAATCTTAAAGGAAAAAAAAAAAAAGAAAGAAAGAAAAAGAAAAAGAAGCTTAACCCAGTTTTCTTGTGTACTTAAGAAAAAACAGGATGTACATTATACCCTTAAGGGAAAGCCATCCAAACATTTTTTTTTTCCAATATGAGTTTAAACATGTTTGGTAGAAGAAAAATAATTCGGTTTGATTAAGCCTACCAGTTTACTTTGCCCGACTATCACGGAATTCTTTAAAGATGGGGAAATGGAACCCCTAAATGTAAATTATCAAAAATCTAAAAATCTAAACAGTAACATTCTATGATTTTTGAAAACAAAAAATCCGATCAGTAGCAGGTATACTTGATGTCATTGTTTTTAACCTCTGGGATTTTTCAAGTTGTCACTGAAGAACAGACAACATTTAAATAAAACAAGCCTGACCGTAAACAGAAAAATCTCCTTTTCTTGAGAATGTACTTTCAAAAGTGAAAGTGGCTTTTAAAAAGTTTTGGGTTTTTTTTTTTTTGAGGATTTCACACATGTGTAAATGTATTTTGGTCATATCCACTCCCCTCAGCAGCTCCTCCAGCTCTCCCCCACATGGGCAGTGTCTCCTCTCGACTTCTTACCTTCTTCCTCCTGTTTTAAACGGCACACTGCCCCCTCAGTGCTACCTGTATGTGTAGGGTGTATGCCCACCACTGGAGCATAAGCAACTAACCAGGGACACAGAAGAAAGCCGCCTCTTCCCAGCTTCCAGCCACCCAGCAGTTCCTCAGGAGCCCCTCCCCATCCATGCTAGAATGTGACCTGGCCTGATCTTATGCAGATCTTCTGCAGACGCCCACAGCTGCCTTGTTGGGTCGTGAATGCAGAAGGCACTGTTTCCAGACATTCTCAACTTTCAGAAGGTTTCTTGGGCCTCAAAGTCTTTTCTTGAATCTTTCCAAACCCTGCTTGCTTTATTTAAATGCTACAATGAGAATTATCACTGTTCTGTGGCGCGATACACAATTCCCACGGAAGCTGTCAGCCCAGTGGGCCTGCCTTTGCCCTGCATAGGATGCCTCCTAAGAGCTGTGGGTAGATAGGATTCCTGCCTGACATTTGCCTTCCTTATTCTCAGTAATGAGAAGCAAGACTAAAGATCTCATGATCCTAAACTTCGCTGCAGGAGCTGAAGTCAGGGATGCTGGTGGTCCAGTGGTCCAGGGGTCCTGTGGTGGTAGCACTCTTAGTTAGCATTCTTCTGTCTTCAAGTACTACCCACACTCAAACCCAAGCCTTCAGGGACTGTGATTGCCAAACTTCTGATGGCTGGGTAAAAGAACCTCACAGAAAATGTTCCCTGTCACAAGTGGCTTAGAGAGACCTACACAGAAGTGTGCAGAGGGCCCATCACTATGAGAACAGGCTGATAAGAACAGTGATTCCAGGAAGCACTGAGGAGAGACCACTGGCCTGGCTCTCTGTAGGATGTACATACTGTCTCCAGGTAGAAAGTGGAAGGTGGGAACAGAATTCTGGAGGCCGTGTGTCTCCGGCTGGGGGGGGGGTTGGTTCTGTAGGTAAGGTACTTACCATGTCAACATGAAGACTGGAGCTCACGTGTACCACAGAAATGCCAGACTGGCAAGGAAGGCTGTCTGTGACCCCAGCACTCAGGAGACAGAGGCAGGGACTCCCAGGGGTAAGCTGAATTGGTAGAGTGGCCAAATTGTCAAGCTCAGGGTTCAGCAAGAAACCCTGCTGTGGGGAATAATGTGGCAAGAGACCAAGGAAAACATCCAGGCTCAACCTCAAACTTCACACACTCACTCTCTCTCTCTCTCTCTCTCTCTCTCACACACACACACACACAGACACGCACACATATGCATACACTCGCACACGTACACACACATACACACACGCACATTCACACGCACACACGGACACACATACACACGCACATGCATACACACACAGACACACAGACACACGCACAGGCACGTACTTGTACACACACACATAAGCACACACACACTCGCACACATACACACGCACATGCATGCACTCGCATACACACTCACACACACGCACACTCACACACATACACACAGACACACAGACACACCCACTGGTATGCACATGAACACAAGCACACACACACACACATCCCCATCCATTGTATATACACATGTGTCCAGACACATGGAAACACAAATACAACACAATATAAGCCATGTCCTGTGGCAGAGTCAGGAAGGAAGCTAGGACCATCTTTTGTCCCTGTGCAGTGATTCAGGGAGATCTTTACGCCAGACTGGGTCCCTTTGGAAACTGTACAGATGCTAACTGTGGAAAGCTGGCTGGCCACTTCTTCAGCGAGGAATGTGTTTGAAGATGGGATGGTATGACCAGGGTGGGGGACTTTGGATCTCTCTGAGAGAAATCCTCTGGAACACTTGAGAATGTCACAGCTGTGCCTGATAGCGCTCCAGCTTGGTCACACACCACCCAGACCGAAGGAGTGTGATGACTGTCAGCCGAGCAGGGGGAGCAGATGGAGAAAGCAGCAAATCTCTATGCCATGGGGATTTTCTAAAGAATGGACGCCATCAGAGGAAGCAGGAGCAGGTTCTGAAATGCTTACACTCATTTTTCAGGGCAGCATAGTTTTCTATCGTGTGGCAGACAAAAGCTGTCAGACATCTAGGGGTGTCCTTGAGTTTTCCTTTTGCCTCAGGTTGGTTACTGCTCCAGCCTCAGACTCTGAACTTTCCATTGTTATGGATGCTGCTGCACTTATAGTCTTTTAATTTTCTATTATCTTCATCCATTAGTATTTATGTTGTTTTGTAGGGGGTTTTTTTGTTTTGTTTTATTCGATTTTGTTTTGTTTTAGTTTGGGTTTTGGTAATCCTTAAATGATGTCTATAAAGCAACCACCACCCTCACCGACCTTCTGCTACTTTATGTATGTATGTATGTATGTATGTATTTATTTGTGTGTGTGTCTATGTTACATGTGCATACATATGGCACCCATGAACCACCGTGGCCAAGAGGCAATCAGAGGAGAACTTGAGGGACCTGGTCTTTCTCTTTCCCTTGTAGGTCCTGGGGATTGAATTTGGGGGAGCACACATGGTAGCAAGAGCTTCTTCTGCATCCTCTCACCAGGCCCTTGTCTCAATCCCAGGAAAAGCCAAGGATGAATCCGAGGGCCGCTGCACACATCCATCGGGGCAGGCCGAATCCTGGCTTGAGACATGAGATTAGTCCAGAATTGTACCAGTCTAGTACGCTTAGCATTTCTCGGTTTTAAATGAAGGGGAGCTATGAAGCATTGGCAACACGCAAAAGCGAGAACGACGAGAGAGGAGTCCAACCCGACATCAGCTTAGATTTCAGTTCTAATCTTAGTCTTTTAAAAAGACACACTTCTCAGGTCCTAAGTCCCTTCCCAGTGTGTGCAAGGACTGTCCCCAAGGGATTGACTATGACGACTGACCTCCATCTCCATCCTCCTCTGTGATTCTGCCCTTAGGTCATGAGGAGCACTCAGGAGGAGCACTCCCTCTTGGATGCCATGCTAGCTAGCATTGCTCTCATTTTTATCTGTACACATCAGCAAAAAAGCAAAACAAAACAAAACAAAACAAAAAAAAAACAACCCGAAATGCCCTATAAAATTAGAGCAAATATCTAGATACAGGAAGGTACAATTTAAGGCAATAAAGGTGTGTCTGTAGATACACCTAATTGAGGATAATTATCCTCAAACCTGCTATTTTAGTTGACTGGAAATATTCTCTACAACATTAACTGTTAACCTATCTCAATGGCTAGACTAAGTGGAGAGTTTAAAATCAAACTGTTTACAAGTCAAGAGACCCTGCTGTGGAACCCCGCTGTGATTTCTCCACAGGAGTTTTACTCTGAAGTCTAGAAAAGATCGCTCTGCCACCTATTGGCTTCTGAGTGAAATGTATCTGGTCACACCTGGCAGACAGGCATTCCCAGGACCCTGGACTTGGAGGAGACTATCACATCAGCAAGAGTCAGAGGACCTGTCTGGTCCCATTGGTGTTTGGTGAAGACAGAACACTCCCTGTGGTAACAGGCAGGCTCCTCTGATGCCTCAGCCATAGCTCCCATTCTGAGAGGGAGCACACGGTGTCCCTCAGCCATGCCTCAGACATGAACGAATGTCCACAGGAGGACATTGCTGCTAAGCAAAACTAGCTGGTTCTCCAGGACATCGCTGGAACCCCACACAGGAGCAACCTCTGGGCACATCACAAACAGATGGTGCCCCATTCTACAAATGTGGAAGAATTCCCCCTTGATCCTGACTCTTGTCCTGAAATCCTTCAAATCCACTAAAAGACTCATGTAGTTTGGGGGACTAGTCCAGGGCTGAATGGTGACACTTGGTTTTCTTTTACTGGCTCATGATGTGGGACCAACCACTGTATTTCAGAAGCATTCATCAGGATGTTTTGCAGCCTGCTTTTATCAGTCCAATGACTAACAGGTGGGTCTTAGAGCGCATCACATCTTACCAGGCCTTCTCCCTATTCTCCCTACACACAGGGCTAGCACACTTTACTACTTCAGCAGCCCCTCAAGCAAGCCAGTCTGATCCTAGCTGCATATCCCATGTGAAGCTCTCAACTGCATGCTTAGTGGCTTCCAACATGGCCTCACCACCATCTGAAATCTGATTGTAACCTCTTGTGCTCAGTTCTTTAGTGACCCCCCTCAAATCAAGAAGTCTTAGATCTCTATCCTGGCATTACTTTCCCTGTTCTGTCCTTCTCTGCCTCCCCCTCCCACCGCTCCCAGTATAACACACGGTGGGAAGAAGGGAGAGACAGGGAGAAAGATGAGTCTATAGCATAGGAAGCCAAGAGCGGTTCACCTGGATATTACGGTTCTCAATAGAAGACGGAGATTTCAAAGGTTCTTCTAAAGTCTGCGGACAGTTAATGAAGCAGGAGAAAATTAAATTCAGGACACCAAATCCTTGGCATTGATACTGAAATAGGGGTGGAGAGCACTGGAATCTAATTTCACATTTTTTTCAGGAACTTGTAAAGTTATTTTGGTCCTTTCAGTAGCTTATATCCAAAACATAATCTTCAGGCTCTAATATCACAGCCATCATGCCACCAAACTAACCCCTATGCAAGCACAACCAGGTTTATAATATCCATCTATTAGGGAAAATGCACAAAAGATCAAAGTATAGCCAAGTGCATTATGGAGAATTATTTATGTCTTCTAGAAGATTATCCCCTGGTGCAGTTTCTCATGATAAGAACCTGGCTTGACTTTGTTCTACAGTCAGAAAGCCTCCTGCATTAGATGCCTCTCTATTGCCTCCTTAAGTGGAGTCGAAAGAACAAAGCGTTTTCCAGAAGGAACGGAGCCCTATCTGTCCTCAGAGCTGCCCAGAGATCAAACAAGTCTTTTAGCAGTTTTATTAGACATCTTCAGAGGCTTTCAAAAAATACTCGGTTTTATAAGCAGTGAGAGCTAGTGGGTGAGAACCTCCCATTTGTAAACAAGTGGAGTTGTCAATCATGACTTTTGAAAAAAAAAAAGGTTTCCTAACAGGGCTGCATAGATACATTTCTGGGTTCTCTTGGTTTGCCTGATGATGCTTTTATATTAGTTTAGAGGTGAGCTTTCCAACCACTGAATTGTTCTTATGGTAAGCAGATTATGGTGCTGTACCATTCTGCATTGCCAGGCAGGAAAATAGACTGAGGACATTCTGTCCCTGGGTTTATTTATTGGAGTGAACCTGAGTGGTGTCAGAACTCTCCAGGCCAAGGTGTCAGTGGGATTTGTTCAAGGTTACCAAGAAGAATCTGCCCTGAGCCTCTCTTAGGCCAGGGTTCCTTATAGTTTAAAAGCGTCATTTTTTAACTTTGCTCCCACCTTGACTGAAGAGATGGGGGAGGGGGCAGGGAGAGAGGGAGGGAGAGAGAGAGAGAGAGGGAGGGAGAGAGGGAGAGAGGGAGGGAGAGAGGGAGAGAGGGAGAGAGGGAGGGAGAGAGGGAGAGAGGGGGGGAGGGAGGACTCAATTTTCCAATTAAGGGCAGATTCCGAGGGGCAGGAAATGACTACTCAAGGTGTGATTTAGTGGTAGAAAATTTGCCTGGCATGCCCAAGGATCCAGTTCAATATCCAGCAAAGAAGGGAAGAAAATTGAGACATTAGTCACAGCTGATACCTTCCTTTTGACTTCTCGGTTCTTGAGCCACCTGGGACCTCTCAGAAGCAGCTATAGATGTCTTCAGTGTCAAAACACCCACATTTTTAAGAACATTCAGGACTTGAAGATGTGGTACCTCTTGGGCCTACTCTGTCCAGGCAGCGAGCCCTTATCTGGTGATGCCCACACCTCTTGGTGAGGCTGGCCAGTACTTTCTTCCTGGTGCAAGGCAGGAGTGTTCTGGGCCAATTCTGCCTCATGTCAGTATCCAAAGATGTATGGTTCTATCTTGAACCCCAGGTAAATGCCATCATGTAGTTAGGAAAATATGTTTTTCCTTACCCTCTGAAACCATGAGCCAAAATAAATTCTCTTCTTGTCTTGGGTGTTCTATCACAGCAACAGCAGAAGTAGCTAGTATAGCTCCCAAGACCCAGAGATCATCTCCTTTCCTGTGCTCTCCCAGAGAAGACTCCATGATTCTTTTCTGAGTCATGTCTTTTGGAAGAACATGGCTAGAGAGAATAGGAACTTGAGAGAGACCCTGGTAAGGGGCCAGTCACAGGAGGTCACTGACTTGCCTCTTTGGAAACAAAGAAAATTCCACAAGGTCTCCTGGGTCATCTCTATTACAGCTGACGTCACCGAGGAGGACTGGACTAACATCCTCAAGGATGGCTTCCCACCGGAGTCTCACACACAACTTGCCCAGCCGTGTGGATGCTACTCTCCAATGAACCTCAGGTTCTCCTGACTTCCCGGAAGACGCAAGTGAAGTCAGTTCTCATGTTTTTACCTAATGAGAGAAGACCATAATGAAGGCATAATTTTAGCAAGCTGGAGTTCTGGGGGGGGGGGGTGTGGGGTGGGGTAACATAGGCTGAGATCCTACGTGGAGAAGAAAGTTAGAACAACTGATTCTTATTTCCTTTTCTTTTAACATAAAAATAAGAAGCCCAAAGTAAGATGGCACAGAGGGGGAAAAATGTTCTGGGTGCCCTGTAACAGAGACAAAAGTAAAACACCATATATCCAAACTCTAATGTTATTTTATTACTTTTCCCTAGTTATTATTGTTTACTTATTATAAATGAGAGTCCTATTGTCAGGAAACCCCTTTGTTGGGACTGGAGAGACCACCCAGTGGTTATGTGATTACTGCTCCTCTGGAAGGTGTGAATTTGGTTCCAAAGCCACATGTAAATCCAGTCCAAGAGTATGGGCTGCACCCCACCCACCCCCACCGCTGCTGTGAGCACCTACCTTTGTGTGTACAAACCCAATCAAAAATAAAATACAATTTAATAAAGGAAAGGCCCTTTGTCACACTAGTCAACCCACTAATAGTTTCCACAACATAATTACCAATGTCCAGACATTTTAAAGACCAAAGGGTTAGGAACAACAACAACAAAAAAAAAAAAACAGAAACCATCCTCCTAAATGACGATTTTTCTTGAGGGATGGAGATGCGACTCTCCCTGTCATAGCAAACGACCTCTCTGAGCACTCGCGTCGCACTAATTGATCTTTTAATTGGTTCAGTCAACACTAGAGTCTTTGCACACAACAGGGACTAATTGCTACAAGCAACTGCAGCCACACTGGCTTAGTGCTGAGAAGAAGACAGACCATCAACTGCCTAGAAGAGGCAACATCAACCCGGGCATAGGCCGCGCTGACGGACGCTCGCTCCCTGCAAAGAACGTTTATCTAGCAATGTACAAAGCTAGTTCATCAGAATGGGTGGTCACATGGGCTCCTAATTTACATGTGTTTTTTTCTAATGAGACATGATACCCACTGACTAGTTTCTTTATTCCATCAACATCTCTCTACCACAAAACCTTAACCCATTCCCTTATTACCAAGTGTGCCAGTTCATATTGTTCTCTTGTCAGGGTCTAGAGTCACCCAGGAGGCAAACCTCTAGATAGTGCCTGCTGTCCTGTTCTCTCATTTTATTTTAATGTGTTGCATTTTATTTGAACTACAAAGTTTTCCAGTTGTCCTCAATCAAGATAAAATGTTTCCACCCTAAGCACGGAATTTAAGAGAAATTTTTCTTCTTTTAATACTGAGTTTTGGGAACTCATCTTGGTTAGCTTGACTTCTAAAGTATGTTCAAGTACCTTCTAGAGAAATATTTGAGTTTTAATTGTGTGTCTGCGTGTTTGTATGAGTGCTAATATCCATACAAGTCTGAACCCCACTCCCCACCCCTGGGAGGTGGACTTACAGGAAGGTGTGAGCTGCCCAGTGTGGGTTCTGGGAGCTGAACTGGAGTCCTCTGTGAGAGCAGTAGGCACACGAAAGCCCTGAACCATCTATCTCCCCAACCTCCAGAGTGATCAGCTTAAAACTCATTCCTCCATTAAAGCATGTAGGCTGAGCTCTTTAAAAAGTTGGGTCTTCGCTGTTGACACTGTTGCTACTACCACCCTATACACACACACACACACACACACACACACAGAGAGAGAGAGAGACAGAGAGACAGAGACAGAGAGAGACAGAGAGACAGAGAGAGACAGAGACAGAGAGAGAGAAGAGTTGAAAAGAATATTTAAAATGTATTCTGGTTACTCATGCATCCAGTACTTACAATTTCTTCAAAATATTTAAAATCAAATCACTGACCATTCTGAGACCGAACAGCATTGTATGCAGACTGCTTTCCACGTTCATTAAAAGTCATGTCCACAGAGTGAATGCCTCAGGAATCAGCCCCAGTGGGCCCTCCCCCTTGCCATGTCCTTCAGTCATCAAAACTGGGAGCTACTGTATCTCTTCCTTTTAAACATCCAGCCTTGGGTATTTTGTTACAGCCACGGAACACTACAGCACTCGTTATTAAGCAGTTGCTATTAGCACCAAGACCTCCCCTGCTGCTGCTGCCTCTGCTCACACTTGGTGTTTGCTTCCCCACCTCCTCCTTTATATTTATAGACTGTGCCTCACATGGTCAGCTTTGTCGCAGCTTGCTGAAGGGTGAGAGGGGAGCCAGACCTTGTAGAGGCAAATTAGATGCACAGATGCAGCCATGAGGATGCTGAGATCACCGGGGTTTCTGTGAAGAGGAACCAGCTGACCCAGAGTGTTCAGGCCAAAGGGAATATCCTCTTTTACAACACTGTGTGCAGACACTGCCCTGCCTGAGCTTGTGTAATCCTGGCACTATTACTTATTGTCTCACAGAAAATATACATGGATTGGCTGGGGAGTACTGTGGAAATGTGTAAAAATGTTTGTTTGGGGAGCAGGGATGGGGATTTCTGTCTCATTCATTCTTACTGTGTGTGATAATAAGTATGAGCTAAATGACTCATACGTGAGTGTGTGTGAGTGTGTGTGTGTGTGTGACTATGTACATGCAGCACATGTGTGTTTGTGGGTATATATGTGTATGTACATGTATGTAGAAGCCAAAAGATAGCTGGAGTGTCCCTCTTCCTTAGGTGACACCTCCTTTGATTTTGAGCTAGGTCTCTCTCTCACTGGCCTGAAGCTAGCACATAAGCATGAGCTTGCTGGCTAAGGAGCCGCCAGAGAGCCTCGGTCTCTAGCTCTTCAGTACTGGCATTACACTCCCGTACAATCTCCTGAGAGGAATTGTTTCATAGATGAAGTTGCAAAGAGTAAAGTCCATGCCCAGGGTGTGTGACTTCCATAGACTCCGTGTCCCAAGCACAGTGCTTAGTCGCCACTTGAAGTTAGTTATGCAGCACAAGACCTGGGCACTTTCCTGTGGTGCCAAATAGGCTCCCCTCGCATTTCACAGCATCCTTGGGAATGCACAAACATCTCCTGGGGGTGGGGGCGGGGTCAGGAGAGATGTCACATTTGGGTACCCTCTCCTTTCTCCTATACTCCTACACTGATTACACCTTAATCAGCTGGGAGTCACCTCCAAGGACAATTCTTAGGCACTCAGTTCTATACTATACTTTCAAGCCATTAAAGCCAGGAGGGGGGGAGGGGAGGGGGGAACAGGTTAGGGGGTTTTCAGGGGGGAAAACCAGGAAAGGGGACAACATTTGAAATGTAAATGAAGAATATCTAATAAAATATCTAATAGAAAAAAAGTAAAAAAATGAATAAACATTACAAAACAATAACAACAAAAAATAAAAGCCAACACATCTACAAGGATTTCAGGTTCTATAATTGGGCCTTCCCCTTAGGAAGCTAGAGACCAAATACAGTCTAGATAAAGATGGACTAGGTTGGACCACGAAGTCTTCTGCAGAAGGCACCGGGAGTTGGGTCCGAGGCTGGGCAGATCTCTGATGGAGAAGAACAGTGAGATGACGGGGATGCCAGGGCTCAGCAGAGCGTCTAGACGTGGAAAGTCTGAGAAATGCTTATTGTGCTCCAAAAGGACTTGCCTCAGCTTTGGCTCAGTGCCATCTGCTCCGAAGTATCTATTTGAGGCTTTGTTCCCCACCTCTGAGCACACATTTAAATTTATAATGGGTAAGAAGTAAGAAAACTAAACTTATTCCACAGCCAACATTCTTGTAAAAGATAAGAGAGACAGACTCTTTGGAATGACCACATTCAGCAGATGAAGAAATGGAGGGATGGGAATTCCTTGGCTAAGTTGGTGTAGCTCAAGAGGGAAGAAACATCGTCTGAGAGACAAGTACCATGAGTGAGGTATGGGGCAGAGATCACTAGTGTCTGGTACCTTTCCTGTGGGAGGACAGGAAGAGAAGAAGAAACATGGAAAATGTAATTATCTTTACCAAAACCACAACAACCAACCAACACAAAATAGGGGGGGTGGGAAGAAACATCAGGAAACAGTAATGTTGAATTACCTCCCAGGGGAAGTGATGAGAAAGTAAGAGAATATTTTTATAAGTAAATCTATGTTATATTTTACTTTTGAAAGGCATGATGATGGGTCTCATATTCAAAAGTAAACAGAAGCAGTATGAACAGGGGAGTGGGGAGACAGAAATATTAATGACCTAAACAAAGTGAAAACAAATGATATTATGTACAATATTTTGTCATCGATCAGGGGCACAGAGGAATTACCAAGGATACAGAGGGATTACTATATTCAGATCTGGATTTAGGACTATTCCCCATTCAGAGGAATTAAGAGTCTATAGAGAAACAAAACCTTCCATGGTTGAGGAATGGTAGAGACATAATGAGCTACCAAAAAAAAAAAAACCCAAAAAAACAGTGCTCAAAATAAATGAGAGTTTGCCAGAGGGACACAATAGCCACTTGCAGGAGCTCCTGTTTCAGATTGAGACCATGTGAATACCAAAATAATGGAGTGAAAAACAATAAGTCAGACTTCATGAGCTGACAGGGAGGGATGGAGCCCTGGTCAAATAATGAGATGGGGTGTGGATGTCAAGTTGAAAAAAAAAAGGTAGTTTTACAATTTTAACTCAGACCATTTCAGGAATAATCACTAGCAGATACTAAACTAAATATAAGAGATTACTGAATATCAAGGCATTTACATGACCTTAAAATGTCATGCCACTGTTTCTTAGGTGCAAAGCTGACTTAAAAAAAATCAAGATCACCTTAATTAGATAATCAGTGTTAATATCAACAAACAGGGTCATCAAGTGCTCCCAGATTTAGGACCCAGGAAGGGGCACACAAATCCCCATGAAGTATGTCTGTGTGGAGTATATCCCCTGAAGCTATTTGAAAGGAAACATCAAAGAAGTCCAAATGTTGGATTGAAAGCTCTGTGTGTGTGTGTGTGTGTGTGTGTGTGTGTGTGTGTGTGTTAAGTTCAAAACAGTGTCCTAAAACACAAAGGAAGCCTGAAAAAGAAAACTATTTCAGAAGAAATAGAGGAGAGCTAAAGAGACAGGGCATGCTGGAAGGAATTGCTCTCACAGTGGGTCAACAGACGAAATGAAACAGAAATGAGAGATCAGATAAAACATTTTTTTCAATGTTAACATTTCTGAGGGTTCTAATCATACATTAGTTACATAAAAGAACACCCAAAGGAGCCTTTTGTGACTGACCGTGAGCCAGCACGCAGTACATGAAGGCTTCAGGCACGCTTCGGGAGTACAAGGTGGTGGGGTGTTGCGTACCAAACCCAAAATGCCACATACCACCGCTGTACCGCATGCGAATCTTTGTGCCCAACCATGTGGTGGCCAAGTCCCGCTTCTGGTACTTTGTGTTGCAGCTGAAGAAGATGAAGAAGTCATCCAGGGAGATTGTGTACTGAGGGCAGGTGTTTGAGAAGTCATCCCTCTGTGTGAAGAACTTCCGTATCTGGCTGCGCTACGACTCCCACAGGGGCACACACAACATGTACTGAGAGTACTGGGACCTGACCACCACTGGCGTGGCCACCGTGACATGGGAGCCTGACACTGTGCCTGCATGCACCCCATCCAGATCATGAAGGTAGAAGAGATCACAGCGGGCAAGTGCCACCAGTCAGTTGCCAAGCAGTTCCACGACTCCAAAATCAAATTCCCATTGCCCCACCGCGTGTTGCAGGGCCAGCACAAGCCACAGTTCACCACCAAGAGGCCCAATGCCTTCTTCTTCTAGACCCTCTGAATAAAAACTTCAGACTGTCAAAAAATGTCCAAAGGAGAATTCAGGCATAAAGGGCTGTGAGATATGAAACCAGCCTAGATGGTTCAGGAAAAATGATGCATGTATGAGTGTATGTGTGTTTGAGGGAGCATGCATTTGTATGTATATGTCTGTGTGTGTGTGTGTGTGTTTGGTTTTGTGTGTGTATGTTTGTGTTTCAGTGTATGAGTGTGTCTGTGTGAAATAAAGGGAAAGTACAAAAAGCAACAAATGGTAACTGTAATCAGAAACACCCATCTAACATCTTTTTCCTACAACTTGTCTTTAAATTTCTAATTATTATATTCAAATTAGGAGTTGGAAATTGATACTTGTATTCGCTGGCTCTGTAGATGGTTCCAAAAGGACAGCATGGCAGATATTGCTTGGAGGTTCTCTGATATATACACGCACAGACACACACACACAGGCACAGGCCCACACACACGTGCCCACATATACACACATATGTACAGGCCCCCTCATATGTTCACACACATGCACAGACATACACACATATATATTCACACACACAAACACACACACACATACAAATGCATACACAGGCCCTCAGAAATACACACACACACACACACACACACAGACCTACCTCACCACAGACACACCCATACACACATACACACCTACAGTCACACATGTACAGACACACACATGTGCACACACATGCACACACACACATACAGGCACACATGCACACAGGCACACACACACACACACACATGCATTTCTGATGTTATAGACCAGTTAGTCCTCTAGAGGTTTGATTTCTCAGTGTCCCTTTTTAATGGCCCTACAAGAATCTCCAAGGATCTTTTGAGATCTTGCCTACCCTGGTGCTCATCTCCCTGACACACAGGGTCTGTAGTGGCCTGAGAGTCTCTTATTTGTTAAAATCCAGACAGGTGACTACATGTGTGCCTGTTACCATACACACTACACCATATTGCACTGTCTCTGTGTTTTAGGTCATATTCAAGCCACTCAGCCCTCCACCCTCACCCTGCGAGCATCACGTCCTGTTCCTTCACAGACCACCTCAGCCCCAAGGGCTGCCGCCTCATCCACACCTGCCCAGGGCATTACAGGTACCGCTTGGACTTCTTTCTCCTCTACATCATTCTCCCCTCCAGCCTGTGACTGTCTGGTAAGCTGTCAAATGTCATCTTCTCTTCATTTCTGATCCCAGCTACCTGGGAATAAAATCTGAGCTATGCTCTTCACTTAACTCTGTAGATGAGTGGACCTCAGCAGAGGCCCTGTTATCCCACAGGTGCCTCTGTCATCACAAGCATGCCTGAGACATTCTTCTTTCTTGCTTTTGCTTCTCTCTCTCTTTCTCTCTCTCTCTCTCTCTCTCTCTCTCTCTCTCTCTCTCTCTCTCTCTCTCTCTCTCTCTCTCTCTCTCTCCCTCCCTCCCTCCCTCCCTCCCTCCCTCCAGCCCAGCCCCATCCCCATCCCTATCTCCATCTCTATGTGTTGCAGAGATATATTACCCTGGCATCAGCTGAAGCATCTGTCAGAAGAAGATAAGAGGGTTTCCCAATGAAGATGGTCAGCCACTCTGGCAATCTTTCCCCTTCACTGCCTTCTGGGACCTCCTAGATAAAGGCCGTTCTGCTATGTGAAGCAAGAACCCCAGAACACTTCCCTCTCCCCCAGATAGCTCACAGCCATGCTCCCCAAAGCATTCATGTAGGCATGGATGATATTTTCCTTATTCAAAGGCTTCCTTCTTTACGTGGTTATACCATTTAATTTTACATCCGTCTCTACGTTTGAGTTTAATCTTTAAATAGAATTCACATAATCAACATGGCCATGGCTCAAGGGTAAGGGAGCTTGGTCTACTTCGTAGACACAGGCATTCCTCACGGTGTGTGGTGCCTCTCGGCTGCAGGCCCGGCGCGTCCCATACTGCAGTGAACATGTTCACAGCTAAAACAAACCAAGGCAAGGTCCCGAGACTGCCTGGGAGAGGGGGAAGAGGAAGTTTTGTCCAGGTTTCTACTGTAAAGACACAACAGTAAAGGTTCCTCTCTGAAAGGTGAAGGGAAGCACCACCAGGCCCCATCCTTAGCATCTTTCCCTCCAGAGCAGTCATGAGAGAGTGACTGCTCAAATCGTCAACCCATTGCTTCATGTCAGAACACCCGTTCCTCCGTTATGCGGGTTTAGCCTGTGTTAAATAGGATAAAATCGAGGTACAAGGAACTTAGATGAAGTGACTGTGCTCACCAGACGATGAATGAAAGAGACAGAGGTGAACCCTAGGTGGCTTGACCCCAGATTCACTGCTTACATCTGTGCAATAATTCGCTCAAAAAAAACCAGGCAGGGCTCAGCAGCAAACGTCAAGCTGCCGCAAGTGTCTGTGCACCCGAGAGAGACTCTCGTACCAGGAGTCTGAGAGAGGCATGAGGGATGCGCAGGCCTACATGGAGCGCCCACACCACTTCACCTTTAAGAAGGACGTGGTGGACCAAGAACAGTAGCCGGGGCTCCCTTTGGCTCCGTGAAATAGTTGTACAATCCCGTCTCTCAGAAGGAAATCTGTACCAGTGCATTGGAAAATATGTTATTCTAATTTGCAAAAATTATCTAACAAAAGGGTTTATCTGGTGCCGGTTTATGTGCCAAGCAGTATGCAGTGGAGAACTGGGAAACTCAATATGCACTTTGCATTCGACGGAGGCCTGACTTGCTGAGCAGAGCAGGCGAGACCTGAAGACAGGAAGCCAACGAGGCTGATTCACACATGGTGTCAGACTTTGCAAGGCTAAGAGCTTAAAAGAAATAGGCAGCCTGAAGCGTCTGTCTGGCTCTAATGGTTCCATGCAGCTTTGGTTTTTTAGCTTGGTGAGGGGAGGATATCACTAATACAGAAATCATGCTATTAAGAAAGGCACACTGCATCTTTATCATATGTGCATGGATTCGATGCGTAGAAAATGTTAGGTAAATTTGGACAACGACCCCTGAACAAGAAGTCACCCAATGGTTTTGCATCCTGGGCATCTGTTGCCAGCTTAGGATAGTGAGGACCACTCTTCCACCCTCTCAGACCTGACGTCACCTCTCACACCAACTCTCATGGGAGACCTGAAAACAATCCCGTAGGCCAAAGCAACTCAGGCCTCAGATGACATCGGGAGCTCCGAAATCCAGCATTTTGCAAGCTCCAGAACCACAGAATAGCTCTTCCCATATCCTGTTCATCTGCCAGGCAGTTTTTGATAAAAACTGAAACTGTAGTAAGTTATGAGTGATATTTTACATGAACTCAATGTAGTGACATTCAAACTCTTAAATTGAGTAGGGAAGCCTTAAAGGAGCTTACAGAAACACCTTAGATGTAGTCCTTGGTAGACTAATAGAAAATTGTGACCTTTGGAGTCTGAAAGTACACAAGAAATCAAATTTAAAAAGTCATTTTAATTCTTTCAGATAGCCACCAGAAACTTCTAACAAAAGTCATTACTCACAGTTATATACGTTCTATTCTCTATATAGTGAAATTACTGGAGACTTTTAGGATAGAAAGTGTCAAATCACCAATAATTTTGGAAAATATATTAAGCTTCCTTATGTTGTAAGTAACACAATCTTAAATGCAATTTACAATGCTAAAGTTGTATTCAAAACTCCAAGTGGTAGTATTTCATCAGAATACATTTTTTTTCCTTCTTTCTTAAAGGCAGAGGGACCCATCCGATCTCAATTTATGTTTGAAGCTTTGCATAGTCATTATGAAAATAAACTATGAACTGTACTGGTTTCTGTCCTGACATGCTGCCTCCCAGGCTTACAAAATGAAATTTGGAAAGTTAAATAAATTACAGGAAGAAAATTTTGTTTGAAAAAATAAACATACAGTGTGCATGCACACAGATACACAGACAGACACACACCACACACAGACACAGACATGCAGAGAAACACACACACACACACACACTGCCATTGCTCTACTGAGAGTGTTGCCCATTTTCTGATAATGAGGGAGAAGTGATGTTATACATGGTTTTTGAAAAATAAAAATGTGCTGGTAGTGATACAAATTCAAAATAGCCCCAAGTACCCACAGATCTGCAGTCCACACACTGCCTGACTTCCCCTCAGAGAAAGCCCTGGAGATCATGGCCATTTTGAAAGGCCCTAGAGTGACCAGAACATTGCTTCACTACAGAGTACCACACGAAATGCTATCTATGAATTCCAATAAGTATGGTCTCTGAAGATGACTCCTCCAACCTGCCGAACTCTTTATGGAGATCTTAGCCGGGATGATGGCATTCGTAAGTAATCTCACCCCCGAGCAGCTCATTTTCAAGAACACACAACACTAATTGTTCTCACTCAGAAAGCTATTTAATGCTCTGAGATGCTCCGGCCCCGCCCCACTCCCCCTGCCTTTCAACATCTAGTTTCTCTTCTCCTAGGAAGGCTGTGCCTGCTGGAGCAGCCATCAGAGGCTTCCCTGCCCACTCCCGTCTAAACAGGAATGGGGAGCCAGGATGTGGCTGGAAGCAGCAAATGACTTCTTACTGAAGAAGATGCATCATGGGGCAGCTCCGAAAGGGAAAATAGAGTACCTCACGGACCAATGACTAATCATGCAGGGCAGACATAACAAGCAGCAGGCTACTGAGCAGACCTGTGAATCACAAGGCAGAAAGAAAGGAGTCCTCTCTAAGTGGAGAAAATAAATTCTCTAAACAGACAGCTAGCAATTCCAAAAAAAAAAAAAAAAAAAAATCAGCCCTAAATACAAGTTAACATTTTCTACCCCAAAGAAATGGCAGCCACCGAGTTTCAAGTGTTTTCAAGTGTTTTATGTGTTCATATATAAGTTTGAAGTTAAAAAAAAATCCCAAATGGTTGATTTTTTTCTTTTTTTCTTTTTTTTAGCACACAATCCCTGTGACTAAGGACAGACAGCTTGGGGTGGTGAGAGCCTGTGGGGGGGACCATTTGCCCTGCACTGAAGCCACTTCAGAGAAGACCTTGAGTAGTTAGTTTTAGAGACTTTTAAATGCTTTATTTACATTGATTCTTACCACTCAAGGGGGAAATTAATAAATGAGTGAGAAACTGAACCAAGCGTTCGTAAGCATCCTCTCGCATGGAAAGAGAGGAATTAAGGCTCCCTCTGTCAGGACTGTGGAAGAGCAGCAAGCTGCTTAAGACCGGGTGTCAGCTTCCTGCTCTCTTGTGACCCATGGAAGCATCTGTCTGTCCTCTGTCCCTGATTCCACCTTCTGGAATCAACCACCCATGAGCGAGCTTTATTCTGAACCCAGGAGAGCTGAGATAGGCCAGAAGACACAAAGCCTCCAGCAGGCCCACAGGGTCAGTTTACATGATCCTGTCATCTATATATTGCTAGAGATTTTAGCATTTAAAAAAAAAGAGAGATTTATTTTACCTATGTGAGTTACACCCCAGAAGAGGGCATCAGATCCCATTACAGATGGTTGTGAGCCGCCATGTGGTTGCTGGGAATTGAAATCAGAACCTCTGGAAGAACAGCCGGTGCTCGTAACTGCTGAGCCATCTCAAGATTTCAGCACTCATTGGCCACCCAGCCTTGTCTTCTTGGTGAGCTTTAGACTAATGAGAGAACCTGTCTCAAAAAATCAAAGGAGGAGGTGGATGGTGCCTGTGGAATAGCATTCATGCCTGTCCTCTGGCCTCCACATGGATGTGACGTATGTGCATGCACACACATGCATACATACACACATGCATGCACACACACATGTGTGTACTCATATATATACATACACATGCATGCACATACACGTGTATATGCACACATATACATACATACATGCACTCACACAAATGTGTGTATATACACACATGCATGCATACATGCACACGTGTGTACTCATATATATACATACATGCATGCAATACACATGTGCATACACACATACATACATACATGCACTCACACAGATGTGTGTATATACACACATATAAACACACATGCATGCACACATGTGTACACATACACCCATGTGTATATGCACATGTATACACATATGCACACATGTGTACACACATACACACACACACACACACACACACAGCTTTCTGTCTGGTTCTGAAATTCAGAGAGCTAGTCCCTTCCCATGATTCCCAAATATCAGCCTCTTGGGAATCATGCCATCAAATCCTGCTCAGGACGGACTGTGGGGATGGAGCTGCTCTCAATTCCAGAGAGAATGTGTTAGGAGGCCTCATGGAATAGCAGAAACTTTGGGGGGGGCTATTACATATTTTTACAGCTCTATTTGGAAATAACTTCACAGATAAGGAGACTATTCTATCTCTGGACCCGATTTCTCAATTGTTGTTTTTCATTTGCTATCTTGCGAATCGTCGCAGCAGACAGTTGTCTCCTTCCTAACCACCCTAATGTATATTTCCCAAGAAGGATGCTCTCTTACATAAGCCAGGTGCACTTATCAAAATCAGAAGCAGGCCTTGATACGGCCAAGTCTTCTAACCACAGAGAGAGCTCTCCAACGGTCCTTTTGACACGTGCTCTCCGATCCCGTGGGTAGCTGTATCTTCAGAGGAACCAGAGAAGCTCCCGTGCCTGTGCCTAGTCAGCTACTTGGAGTTGCCCCAAGGGAAAGGGTCACACTCACACCATGGAAATGTCTATTATGAGCTACCAGTCAGCTCTCTCCCAGGACAGCATCTGCTTCATTCTGCGGCCCACTCCTTTCTCAGAGCCACTGAAGACAAGGTTTTAAAGAGTTAAGCATCTGTCAGAGGAGTCTGGGCTAACAGTTTTTCCCTTCCCGTCCCCTGCTCCCCAGTGCCAGTTTCCTCCCCCTCCCTGTCTGCCCTGTGTCTGACACTGAAGCCACAACAGACACTGTAGAAGAGGCAGACACTCACCCTGTCAACACCTCTTTGGCTGCCTGACTCCCAGCCCTGTTAGTTGCAGGGGGTCCTGAGCAGACTGGGTACTTCTAATACTAGGTGGCTTAATCCCTTCAGCTGGTGAAGAGGGGGAGCTGGCTGCCTTTGGCCAGGTGATGGAAATTAGGCAGGAGCAATAGTGGGGTACGCCTGCCCTGCCCTGATGTGACAACTATTGTACCTCCCCCTCACAGGGGCTGGGTGAACCAAGATTCCAAATACCAGGCAAGCAAAATCTTCAGTGGTTAATCTGGGATTTTCATTTTAAAAGACTTTCTGGGCCCTTCTCTGCAGATGTGGAAATTATTTCAACATGCTCTTCCCTAATAGACTTCGCTTCCGGCTGACTTCTCATGCTTGGTAACAGACAGGCTTTAGGACTGGGTCCCAGGATGACCTGTTAACCAAGTACACCCACGTGACTTTTGTAATGCCGCTTCTGGACATGCCAGAAATATGAAAGGATGAATGATCTAATGATCAGATCCTGGAATCAGTCACATGTGCTTTTCCAGAATTTTCTCACAGTCTCAAACAGATCTGTTCCATTAACACACACACACACACACACACTGTTGTAAAGTATGCATAATCAAAAACAAAGTATGAAGGAGAAATGTTGGTGAGGGTGCATAGCTTCACTCCTATTCGGTTGAAAATGAGAATGTTAGTCTAGGCAACATTTGGTGTATTCTAAGGCATCCAACTTCCAGATTGTCCAGAGCTTCTTAAGTGCAAGTCCAGCCCAGCCCCGCTGAACTCAGACTTGGAGTTTTACCAAGAGGCCTGACTGATCTGCACACAAGTCAAAGTGGTAGTATCCCCCAGTCAAGCACAGTGACCATGCTAGAAGTCATCAGAGCAACTCAAATCCTCCAAAGAAAGTTCATGGAAAAGAAATGGAAGGACAGTGAAAGGAAGCAAGTATTTCATCGAAGACTGAGCAACTCTGTTGTCCTATATTTTTTTTCTAGGACAGAGTTACTCAGCTTATGCAAACAAAAATGTGGTATGCTTGCCCAAATTTAAATTTGAGAGAAACATTGAACTGCCTCTTGGTGTATCCCAAAAAATATGTGGACACACTTGTACTAAAAAATTATTTGTCGTTAACCAGCAATTCATATTTAACTTGGCATCTACGATTTAATCTCACTGCAGGGGCTTCAGAGTATAAGAGTTGGTCTAACTCTTTCCTGTGACTTTTTATAAGCCAAGCAGAAGAGAATGGTGCTTCAAGAAAGAGCAGTAAGTTGTGGCATTCTCAAAAGGATTTCGGTCATAGAACACTTAAACTTTTAGAGAAACAACCATGTAAAATAATCCTACTGAGTAAGTGTGTGTGTGTGCATATGTGTGTCTGTGTTTGTGTATATATGTAAAGCAAACCTTGAGTTTTACACAAGCTAGTCGATTACTCTAGCACTTGGGATATATCCACAATTTTCAAAAAATAAAAAATTAAAACCCCACAAAAGGCATTGGTTCCAATTGTTATTTGTAAACAATATTCGTGAGAATCAAAAATGACAGCAGCCCAGTCGGCTATCCAGTGCTGGTCCTCATCGCCTCTCCATTTGGTTTTCAATATGGCCCCCAAGAGCACACTGCCCTGAGAGCTAGCATCTGCCTTTCCCTGGATGATTTATCATTTGGTTGCTGCTTGGCAACTCCAGGCTCTGGCCCTGTGACTATAGCAGCCTATGGTTCCCCAGCCCCTTGATCATACAAAGAACAACCCACCTCTCATACTGGCCAGGCTCACTGCTCAATTGTGGCTGTCAGACAACAGATCCACTGTATTGCTTCAGCTCCGCACGGCACGGCTGCCTTTCTCAGTTAACTCTCCTCATAGACTGAAAACGAGCAAAGGAAATCTTGTCCCCAGAGAGCCTGGGACACCTCCATTAACTTCTGTTCCTTGAAAGATGACTGTGGAGGACAAGTAAGTTCTTCTGGGTGAAGATCTTCCCTAGACTAAAGAATTTCTCTAAAAGAACAGTGGCCTTTTCTTTCTTTACTTATGTGCATTAAGTTCTCTCCCTTCCTTTCTTCCCTTAGACCTGGAATTCATCTCATTCACCACGTGTGCCCTAGGTCAAAGGCAATGTCCCTTGTTACCTTTCTAGAACCCTGGTAGACAAGTGTTGGTTCAGGATGCTTCTACTTCCTGAAACATGAAAATTGTTCACAGACTAGGGAAGGTTGACAATAACTAAGGGAAGAGACCTTTCAGTTACCAACAGTGTATGATGTAATACAACACCCCTAAATATGCATGTTCCAATATTTTAGCATACTTAATTGTTAAGTGACATCCACCATGAAGAAACGTTAATGAAAAAAAATATGGTCCCAAATCAGAGTTACTCTATAAGAACAAAATATGAACATGACAGAAACCCAAAGTTTCAGTGATTTCACTGAAACTGGGGGCAAATACTACGTGACCAAGGCCAACGAGGGACATAAAATGCACATGACAGTCATAGAAAGAGAAATAACTACATGTTAAAAGGGCAGGAAAACAGAAATGAGAAAAACACATAAAAATATACTAAGTAACAGAAAGACGATTTTTTTTTTTAGTTACAAAATGATAATACCACCAATTGGACATGGTTCTCAGAACAAAACATAGCACTGTCAAAACAAAGTAGTCTTGGAATCCTGGCCTCCAGTTCCCATGCAACACCCTGCACACATCGAACACGGGGCGGCGGATCTGTTTTTCTGTCCCTACAGAAGAAATTGGATCCCACACAGAACAAAACAGTTTCCATACCCACAGTTAACGTCTATTCATCTCTTTCCCCCAGCTGCTCTTCATATCATATTTAAAAAGTCCCTGTTTTGAGTCTTCCAAGACCTCTGAGAAACAAAACTTGGCAGCAAGAGATGGTTACTAAGGACTCTGAGAGGGGAAAGCGTGTTCTTCATCTGTCACTAAAGCCAGACAGAGATCAGGATGAAGGTATTAATGTATCTGCACCGATTTGCTTAAAGGGATAGGCACAGGGCAGCTGACCTCGGAACTGGATGGCTGGACCACTCTTACATTAGCCTTCCCGATTTTGAGCACATTCCAAAGGTGGAGTTTTGAATGACCTCTTCGAAAAGAGGAAGACTTAGGAAGAAGCATCAAAATCTTAAATAGCATCTTTTTTTTTAATTTATTTTATTTTATTTTTTTAATTTACATTCCAAATCATTTCCCCTTTCCCGTTTCCTCCCTCCCCGAAAGTCCCATAAGCCCCCTTCCCTCCCTCTTTTCTCCATTCAATCCCCTCTCGTTACTCTGTCCTGGCGTTCCCCTACATCCAGTCTTTCCTGGACCAGGGGTCTCTCCTTCCATCTTCTTAGAAATCTATTGATATGCGAATTGTGTCTAGGGTATTCCGAGATTCTGGGTCAATATCCCCTTATCAGTGACTGCATACCATGTGTGTTCTTTTGTGATTGGGTTACCTCACTAAGGATGATATTTTCAAGATCTGACCATTTGCCTAGGAATCTCGTGAATTCATTGTTTTTAATTGCAGAGTAGTATTCCATTGTGTAGCTATACCACATCTTCTGAATCCATTCCTCCGTTGAGGGACATCTGGGTTCTTTCCAGCTTCTGGCTATTATAAATAAGGCTGCTATGAACATAGTGGAGCATGTGTCCTTATTGCATGCAGGTAAAGCCTCTGGGTATATGCCCAGGAGTGGTATAGCCGGATCCTCCGGGAGTGTCATGCCCAGTTTTCTGAGGAACCGCCAGACTGCTTTCCAGAGTGGTTGTACCAGCCTGCAATTCCACCAGCAGTGGAGGAGTGTTCCTCTTTCTCCACATCCTCTCCAACAACTGCTGTCTCCTGTGTTTTTGATCTTAGCCATCCTGACTGGTGTGAGATGGAATCTCAGGGCTGTTTTGATTTGCATTTCCCTAATGACTAAGGATGATGAACATCTCTTTAGGTGCTTCTCAGCCATTAGATATTCTTCAGGTGAGAACTCTTTGTTTAGCTCTGTACCCCATTTTTTAATAGGGTTACTTGCCTCTCTGGAGTTTAACTTCTTGAGTTCTTTGTATATATTGGATATTAGCCCTCTGTCAGATGTAAGGTTGGTAAAGATCCTTTCCCAGTTAGTTGGTTGCCGCTTTGTCTTTTTGACAGTGTCTTTTGCCTTGCAAAAACTTTGTAATTTAATGAGGTCCCATTTATCTATTCTTGATCTTAGAGCATAAGCTATTGGAGTTCTGTTCAGGAAATTCTCCCCTGTGCCCATATGTTCAAGGTTCTTCCCTAGTTTCCCTTCTATTAGTTTCAGTGTGTCTGGTTTTATGTGGAGATCTTTGATCCACTTAGAATTGAGCTTAGTGCAAGGAGATAAGAATGGGTCAATTTGCATTCTTCTGCATGTTGACCTCCAGCTGAGCCAGCACCATTTGTTGAAAAGGCTATCTTTTTTCCACTGGATGGTTTTAGCTCCTTTGTCAAAGATCAAGTGACCATAGGAGTGTGGATTCATTTCTGGGTCTTCAATTCTGTTCCATTGGTCTACATGTCTGTTACTGTACCAATACCATGCGGGTTTTAACACTATTGCTCTGTAGTACAGCTTGAGGTCCGGGATACTGATTCCCCCAGAGGTTCTTTTACTCTTGAGAATAGTTTTAGCTATTCTGGGTTTTCTGTTATTCCAGATGAATTTTTGAATTGCTCTTTCTAACTCTGTGAAGAATTGAGTTGGGATTTTGATGGGGATTGCATTGAATCTGTGTATTACTTTTGGTAAGATGCTCATTTTTACTATATTAATCCTGCCAATCCATGAGCATGGCAGATTTTTCCATCTTCTGAGGTCTTCTTCAATTTCTTTCTTCAGAGACTTGAAGTTTTTGTCATACAGATCTTTCACTTGTTAGGTTAGAGTCACGCCAAGATACTTAATATGGTTTGTGGCTATCGTGAACGGTATTATTTCTCTTACTTCTTTCTCAGCCTGCTTATCCTTTGAGTATAGGAAGGCTTCTGACTTGCTTGAGTTGATTTTATATCCGGCCACTTTGCTGAAGTCGTTTATCAGCTGTAGGAGTTCTCTGGTGGAGTTCTTTGGGTCGCTTAAGTATACTATCATATCGTCTGCAAATAGTGATAGTTTGACTTCTTCCTTTCCAATTTGTATCCCTTTGACCTCTTTTTGTTGTCTAATTGCTCTAGCTAGAACTTCAAGTACTATATTGAAAAGATATGGAGAGAGAGGGCAGCCTTGTCTAGTCCCTGATTTTAGTGGGATTGCTTCAAGTTTCTCTCCATTTAGATTGATGCTGGCTACCGGTTTGCTGTAAATTGCTTTTACTATCTTAAATAGCATCTTAGTTTGAGCCCAGGCACCATCATGGACATAAGAAGTTCATCAGTGAAAGAGTGCTTTCTATAACGCAAGAGGACATCTCTATTTCCAAACATCAGATGAGGTGGTCTAACCATAGCATACCCTTCTAATATGGCCTCACGGGGCAAAAGCTTTTTTTGCAAGCTAAAGACAATTGATAATCAACAGATGGAAGAACCATTCTCTGTGCTAAGGTGGTAACTCAGGGATTGAGTAAGCCTGGTGCTGTTACAGCAGACATGAGCTTGCAGCCCCTACATCAACTAGTCTAAGCTGTGTGTCACTCCAGCTCCAGGGATCCGATGCCTTTCCTGGCCTCTGCAGGTGTCTGCTTTCACATGTCCATATATGATTTCTGAAAATTAGAAAATCTTTAATTGAACCTTTCTGGAGACTGGAGAGATTCATCATTTAATTATTTATTCCAGAGGACCTGAGTTTGGTTCCCAGCACAACACCCATGTTGGGTGGCTCACAACCGCTTGTAACTCCACCTCCAAGGGGCCCAATGATCTCTTCTGCCTATGCAGATGCTCATAGATGGGACAGACACACACACACACACACAATAAAAAAAATAAATGTTGTCTCTGTCCTATTTTTTTTTAAAAGTGGCAAAAATTCTCCAAAGCTGCTGTCCAGTTAGAGTGACCTTGGTCCTTGGGAGCAAGGCGCTGACATGAGACCAGTCTTCATAAGCCAGACTTACTGCAGTGACTCTCATGGTTTCTCTTAGCTTCTTGAGATTGGTCCAGAGTACTTTCCCTACACCTTACTGCTGTGTGATATGTGCAACCCACATGTTTGTACTTTCACTTACTGCTGGCAAAATCCCCGTGAATAAAGACACTGGTGTGGGTAAATGAGACTGTTCCTTCTCTTGTGGACCGTGTGGCAGGTTTAGTCTCCGTGCTGTGTCTGTGTCCCCGGAAACCTTAGGGGGACAGAAGAAAAGCCCCATGTTTGTGCTTCGCTTCAAATGCAAATATGCCCAACTCATTTGAATCTGTTTCAAGATTTAATAATTATGGTTCCTTCCAAGCCCTTGGATGCTTCCCTCATAGCCTGGATATGTCAGGGCAGACCTAACAGCGTGTCAATAACAGTTCCTCACCAAGGAGAAAAAGCTAAACCACCACCCATGAGTGTTGTTTTCCCAGAAACCAGGGCTGCACCCTAGGGTTTCCGAGCCTCTGACTGGCTGTGAGCCATGGCTTCCCCAGCAGTCGCAGGATTGAGCTGATGTAACAGGGATGCTGGGTAGGTCCCAGGGCCTCAGATTTACCTACCGCCCCCTCTTGTTCCAGGTAATTTCCCTAATAGAAGGACAACAGCTTTTCATTTCACAATCACTGAGAGCAACCACAAAGCAAATACCTGTGAGAAAGGTTACACTAACAATCCCAAAGTGAATTTTAAATAGTTAATGGACCGCCTTCCCCAGAAGATGCTGAAGAGTCAGGGAGGATCTCAGAGAACAGAGAGGACAAAGCTAGCACCGCCAAACAGATCAAGCCACAAGGGAGATAAATCCCACCTGCTTTTGAGGCAGGTGCAATGTCAGCCACCATCATGGACCCATCTATGAGTACAGAGGAGACTCGATGAATCATTTTGTAAATATTGTTTGGAAGGAGAGAAAACAATTAATGTAGCCATTGCCCTTGAAGAGTTTTTGTTTTGTTTTGTTTTGTTTTTTAAGACAGGGTTTCTCTGTGTAGCCCTGGCTGTCCTGGAACTCACTCTGTAGACCAGGCTGGCCTCAAACTCAGAAATCCACCTGCCTCTGCCTCCCAAGTGCTGGGATTAAAGGCATGTGCCACCACCGCCCGGCTAGCCTTGAAGAGTTTTTGAATTGGAGGAAAATATAAAGAAAGCTGTTGACTCCATGAAGTAGAAGCATAAATATAGTGTAGAAATTTCCAACCCCGCCCTGCACCAGCTACTGTAGCATCCATAGCAACGTCTCAATATAAGAACTCATAATCAAACAGTTCCTCAAGGTTTCCTTTTTAAGTAAGGGTTCTGGGAACCAAACGTCTGTCCTCTGTGGTCACAATACAGCAAGCACTCATTCCCAGCCCCAAGCCATGTTTTCTAAGGGTGTTTATCTATATGTTATTTTACTCTACTGTGATTTCTGTGCTGTAAAGTCTCTTGCATCTTGTTTTTCCCTTTTTGGATGCCGTAGATCATGCTGCTGTGATTTCTAATGACCGTCCCCCTCCCCATATGTCATCCTGCAGCTTCCCAAAAGTTAGATGCAGAAACCCGCTTACATGCGAGTTAGGAGGTGCGTGGATAACACACCAGGGGACGTGCTGAGGCTTTCCAGTTGCGTCATTTCAGGTGTCATGAAATGCCTGTTTCTTCTCCTCAGTTGCTGGCGTCAACCACTGGTTTTAGGTGCTATAAGCTTCAGCCGTCCGCTTGAGGATTTTCCTTCAGCTTCTCGCCTGATAGTCCGAGCCATCAACAGCCAGCATCAAGATCTATTGTTCCCACGCATGACCACAGATTGGCGACAGTATAGCTGATTCCTTCTTCTTTGCTTATTAATTCTTCTAAAAAGCAAATTGTTTACTATCCACCCTCAACTACGTGACTAGCCTGAGGCACAGCTCTGCCTGGAAAGGAGAGTTTATGCTTACTTATTTCCTTTAATAACAGGTCTTCAGAATAATGAATCTGATTTCTAGCATCCGTGTGTGCGTGTGTGTGTGTGTGTGTGTGTGTGTGCGTGTGCGTGTGAGTGTGTGTGTGTGTGAGAGTGAGTGTGAGTGCGTGTGCATGTGTGTGTGTGTGTGTGTGAGTGTGCATGTCCGTGTGAGTGTGCATGTCCGTGTGTGTGTGTGTGTGTGTGTGTGTGGTGGGGGAGGGGGGATCTGGTAGGCTAGCCTAGCACTGCTGTGAATTCATGGATCTTGAGGTAGAATGTAGTTCTGTCTCTTCAGGAGACAAAGCCAGAGATTTGTTCTGAGGAATACGTAAGAAAGTCCATTCCATGAGCCTTGTGTTTAATTACCTTTAGGATTACAGGTTTTTGTTCAAATCCTTTAACTTTTGTTTGATTCTTCGTCTTGTATCTTAAAAAAAAAACTTTACTTTCTAAAAAGATTTTTATTTGCTTCTTAATTATCTATGTGTGTCTGTGTGGGGCTATGTGCACATATGTATACAGTACCCATGGAGGCCAGAAGAGGGCGTTGGGTCCCCTGGAATTGGGGTTACAGGCAGCTGTTGCTAGATATGGGAACCTGACTGGAATTCTCTGAGCCATCTCCTCAACCCCCACCCAACAACCCTCATGTCTCTGTAACATAAACATAATTATTATATGCTTGGTTTTTGAAAGAATCAAAACCTGTATGGTTTGACTCTGAAATATTCTCCTGCAGGCTGATGTTTTTAATGTTTAGTCCCCAACTAGTGTTACTTTGAGAGGCAGTCTAGCCTTCTGAAAGTAGGGCCTAGCGGGCAGAGAGGAGTTAGAAGTGAGCCTTTGAAGAGTCTACTTTGTTCCAGAGTTCCCCCTCCTGCTATCTTATGACCCGCCCATGGTGTGAACAGCTTCCAGCACATACCCCAGCCACTATGAACAGACCCCGTCCACTGGGCCTACTCCACCATGGTGGGCAGACACCACGAGCCGCAGGAACTCGTTCTTCCTTGAGTTGTTACTGTGTGTCCTGCTGCTCGTGATGATACAGAGTCACAAAAGCAACAGCCACACAAAGCACCCCTAATGGCACACTGACCGAGGCGATGCCAGCTCTCTCTGCTACTGTGCTGTTAGGCGTAGACACCACTGTCTATAATCCAGCCAAATAACAAGGCTTAGCTCATTTGTTGTTGTCTTTGCATTTTGTTTTATAATTTTGTAAAACATTTGCGTATTCCCAAATGTACAAAATAGAATGCATATTTATGCATTTTTAAATTCTATTTTATGTGCAAAAGTGTTTTGTCTGCACTTAAGTATATGTGCCATGTCTCTGCTCCATGCCTCTAGATGCCAGAGAAAAGGGCATTTGATCTCTTGTAAGGGGAGTTACAGATGGTTGTGAGCCACCCTGTGAGTGCTAAGAATCTAGCCTGGGTCTTTTGGAAGAGTAGCCAGTGCTCTTATCTACTGGGCCTTCTCTCTAGTCCTCAAAGGCATGGTTTTAAAAGCTTTCAAACTTATTTTCTCATAAGATAATTCAAAATTGCTATTAACTTTTGTATCCTATCACATCGTGTTTAGCATGTCCGATACATATACACTTTTCTTACAAAAAGGTAGCATACCGCACACACCCATCCTTACCAGTCTTTATGTTTATGTTTGTGGCATGCATGTGGCGTATACAGATTTGTAGCATAACCAGACAGTCCTTTGCATTCTCTTCAGTTGTCTGTGTCCTGGGCTATTTGTTGTCTGGCCCTACAGGCCCTTGGGGGTGGGGGGTGGAGGTGAGGTGGCACAGAGTCAACCACACTCTTCTTCACACGTTACAATGCTATCTTCAAGTTAAATACCTAGAAGTAGGCTTACCTGATTCATAGTGAAGCAGAGATTTCAAAAGCCTCCATTCACCACACCATTGTGCATACCCACCAACACAAGAAGACATGTTTCTTCAGGCTCCACATCAGAGAACATTTCTGAACTTCTAAACCAATGGAAACACCAACCAAGAAAAGACTTCAATTAGGGAGATCAGAATGAAGCTTTCAGTACTTGCAATAAGACTACTAAGGGTACATCCAGCACCTCCTAGGTAATTCCCAGGCATCAAGACCTGAAGAAAATGTAGGAAGTAGGAAGAAGAAACCAGACAAAGTGGACTCTGGTGGGCTTGTTGATCATCAGAACTCATGGGTCCAAGGGATCCTTGGTTTTCCGTAACTCAACCGTGCATAGGGAAACCATATCCGTGCGTCATTCAGAAGGGCACATGAATGGCACATCATTAGCTTGCAACCAAGTTGAGACTTGAACTCACTAGTTCTTTCCTAATGCTTCCGTGAGACTAGACATAGGAGAAAAGAGGGCCCTTGACCTAAGGAGATGGAAAAATGGATCCTTATCTCAGTCCTGTTGTGAGCAAGGTGTAATTTACAGTGACTTCCCTCCCTGGGCTTCAGTTCTCTCACATGCAAAATCTGAAGGATTAGCACTCCTGTCTAACCTGGCTGACAGCCTTCCAGCCTCTCAGCCTCTCACCTATGCGCAGGAGGAGGGATGCTGCAGGTGAGCCAGGGAGAAATGACTGGAAGTGTTGGAGAAAGTCCCACATCCAGACTGGACCAAACCCAAGCTGATCTCGGGACACTCCCAAGAGGTGTTGTCTGCAAAGGCATCTGCGTTCTGAGGGTCTGCAGCACGTGCTAAGCTTCTGTTGCATGCTGGGTCTTCACACTTGTTCCACATCCATCCTCAGTTAAGCTTGCCTTGCAAAAGAAGGATGAAATGGTTTTCTCAAGTCATAAGGCAGCTCAGACACTAGTCTTGCCTCTCCTGTGAGTCCGTGCTGCTCTAGGAAGTGCAGAGATGCTGTCTAGCCTGTGCAAGGCAAAGGTTGCTTATTGAACAATATTCTCCAACACCTTCTAAAACCAGAACTTTCTGGGATTGGTAGAGATCTTCTAGCTCTCTTAGAATACCCCTCGGTAAGGCAACTGTGTCAGCTGGTTTCATGTCTACTTGACACAAGTTAGAGTCATCAGAGAGGAAGGCGCCTCATCTGAGAAAATGCCTCCCTAAGATCCAGCTGGAAGGCATTTTCTTAATTAGTGAACAATGGGGAAAGGGCCAGCCCACTGTGATTGGTGCTGTCCCTGGGGTGATGGCCCTGCATTCTATAAGAAAGCAGGCTGAGCAGGGCCCAGGGATCAAGCCAGTAAGCAGCGCCTCTCCATGGCCTCTGCATCAGCTCCTGCCTCCAGGTTCCTGCCCTGCTTGAGTTCCTGCCCTCACTGTTTTTGTCATATGGAGCTGTGAGTGAAATAAACCCTTTCCTCCCCAACTTGTGTTTTGGTCGTGGTGTTTCATCACAGAAATAGGAACTGCAACTAAGACAAGGTCAAATGAAAATTTCATTAGAAAAGCAGAATAACTCGACCCTTCAACTCACAAAAGCTAGATACCACAGTGCTTTTAGGCAAGAAATCAAAAGGTGCCTTAAAGGGAAATCAGGGCCAAGGAGATGGCTCAGCAGGTAAAGGGGATTGCCACCAAACCTGGTGATCTGAACTCAATCCCCAGGACCCACATGGTAGAAGAAGAGAATTGACTCCTGTAAGTGACATGTGCAGGTGTATATGGTACACACACACACACACATACACACACACAAACACAAATACACACACACATTCAAACACACACACATACATACACACACAAACACACACACACACACAAACATACATATACACAAACACACACACACAAACATACATACACACAAACACACATACAAACATACACATGCATACAAACATGCACACATACAAACATATACACACAAAAACATATGTACAAACATACACGTACATACAAACATGCATTCACACTCAAACACACATACAAATATACACAGACATAATAATTTTTTAAGGGAAAGTCATGATGTTTCATAGAATTCTTGTAAAATAAGTGTAACTTTCCCATTTGACAATGAAACTACAGAGGCTGAGAGAGGAAAGGAATGTTCTCACATCTTGATGATGGCAGGACCCCAAAGTTTTCATGATGATTCCTTGTGATTCCAAAGTCTGCTTCCTGAATCCAGATATATTAAGCCAATTTGAGATCAAAGGATGCTTGCTCTAGGAGCATGGCCATATAGGTTGTCTCTGGATCTTGGTGTCCAACTGTGAGCCCTGGATATCCCATGAGGACTTTGTCCTCTATGACCCCAAGAAAGCCACCACAGTACCATATCACTTCACCCTAGTGACCCAGTAGCTGCTTTCCCTGTCATGCTAACTTTCCTGATCACCTGACTCTGTGAGTTCCTTCATATCATCCAGGTCACTTTAGGACACTTTGGGACACTGCTGCTTCTGCTTAGAGCCCAGTCCTTTTTGCACCCAACCCTGGGCAACAAGTGGTCTATGCTTCAAGTTTAGGTCAGCCATCTCTTCCTCAGAGAAGCCAGACTGTAGACAGATTCAAATAGCTCTGCTGTTAGCACTGGATAACATACATTTTTCTTTGGATAAACAGAAGCCTTTGTTCCTGACTTAATTTCTTTTTTTTTTTTGGTTTTTTTTTTTTTTTTTCGAGACAGGGTTTCTCTGTGTAGCCCTGGCTGTCCTGGAACTCACTCTGTAGACCAGTATGGATTCGAACTCAGAAATCCGCCTGCCTCTGCCTCCCAAGTGCTGGGATTAAAGGCGTGCACCACCACTGCCCGACTCTGACTTAATTTCTTTATTTTTATGTTTTATTGTTCGTTTCAAAGTCCACCTTCTTTGAAAGCCCTCCATTTATAATAAATGTTGCTGCCTAACTTGGCAGGTAGATGGTTCCCAGTGGTCACACAGTGGAGTACACAAGAGGACTCCACAAGCACGTGTTCCTGAGGGCTGCACTCTGTTCTTGGCCCTACCAAGCCCCTCCAACAGCCCAAGGTAAGACCTGAGCTCTCCCAGGGAACATTCTCTGGAGTGAACACTTCATCTATCATCAGCAGAAAAGTAAATCTCCATTAGTATAAAAGTACAAAACTCATAAGCCTACAGCACTGATGGGTAGACCAGATGTCAGAAAGAAACTGGACTTCCAGACTCTTGTCTTACAATGATGATTCCCACAAATTGTCACATCAAAACTCACCAAAAACTGAAGAGGTCATTGTTCCTCTCTTCCATTTTGTATCTACTTAATCTATATATCTATATCTATATCTATCTATCTATATATCTATATCTATATATAGATATATATAGATCTATATATAGATATATATCTATATCTATATATAGTATATATATACATATATATATGTGTATATATATACTATATATATGTGTATATATATATACATATATATATGTATATATATATATACACTATATATATACTATATATATGTGTATATATATATATATACACTATATATATGTATATATATATCTATATATAGATATAGATATATAGATAGATATTTAGTGTCCACACACTCTAAATAAATGAAAGGTTCAAAAAAATCTATTTCATTGGGTTTTTATGGTGGCAGAGCTTACCATATCGATACTGTTAAATATTTGAGTCACTGGGACTGGCCCCGTTTGAATGACTGTAAATCCAGCTTCAGATCCTTGCTCACTATCGTAAACCATCCTGCTGCCCACTAACCCACCCCCTCTATCCTTCATGAGCCCCACACCCTGACAAGCACCCCTCAACTCTGTGTGTATTTAAAACAAAGTCTTACTATGTGCTCCAGGTTGGCTGATAACTTGCTAAGAGGTCCAGACTGGCGCGTAGCTCACAGTCTTCTGCTGGGTTTGCAGCCATGCACCACACGTGACTTCACGCACATCAATCTGACTACCATCGTAGCCCCTGCATGTCGGTGGAGCTAAGCATTGTTTGGGCTTTTGCAGTCGCTTCCCTTCCCCTGGGGATAGTGCCCTCGAGGCTCATCCATGTTGAAACATGTCTGGATTTCATCTCTTTGCAAGGTACACTAATATTTCATTGTCTGGCTATACTACATTGTGCTTTTTCTAAAGACGTTTAATGGTATTCAGGGAAATTACTGACTATTAAATAACCTAGCAAAGGAGATGGGGGGTAAGGTCGAGATGGAGAGGGTCCTAAGAGACACAAAGGTTAAAAGTGCTCTCATATTCAAATCCCTGTCTGTCATTAGCAAATGGGCAGCACTCCCCAGAGTAAGGAGCTTCTGTAAAGGTGACTCTTTGGTTTGCTCCCTGAAGAAACAGAAGCCTCCCCAGCAGCCAGGAGGCCCAGCTGTGGGCAGTGTCATCTGCACTCGTGCCAAGGTCCCCATCTATGGCACTTGCTTTCTTTGTTTGTTTGTTTTTTAACTTACCTATAATTTGCTTGGTGCAAGTTTAGCTCCGTCCTCCTGGAGACACTTCAAGCACGCCCACTCTTCATTTCAATTAGCTTCTATTCCTGAATGCAGAACTGCGGCAGGAGGCAGGATGCCTCACATTTCTCCAAAACTCTCTTCAAGGATTCCCCCCGAGACTTGGCAAGGATGGCTCTCTTGTTGTCCGAGTTGCTGCCTGAGATAGTGAAGGTCAGAGAAGCTGGAAACCGGTCCAGCAGACGCGGGGTGAGGCTGAAGGCTGGTGGGGGGCTGCAGAGCTCACTGGGGGGTTCTCTGACTGTGTGCCAGATGCTCCCCACTCACAGGGAGGCATACTTCTGCAATAAGAAATGCGATCTCTGAATGGCAGACAGTAGACCTTCCACTCCCAGAAAGTTCTCTTCCCCGGAGGCGATGGTTCCACAGATAAACAGCTCTAGCTTAGAGCTAGCTATTAAATCCAAAAGTGACTGCAGAAAATTTCTTTTCCTCCCATGTTTTGAGTTATATTTTTTGTTGTGCTGGAGATGGAGCACACACGTGCCACAGTCCATTTATGGAGATCGGAGGACAACCTGGGGGAGTCTGTCCTTAGCCTCCTCCATGTGAGTCCAGGGGACCAAACTTAGGTTGTCCGTCTTGGTGGCACTGGCCCTTACCACTGAGCACTCTCCCAAATTTTTCATTATTGTCCAACTTCATAAAAATCTAGAGCTCTATAGCCAAAAGCAGTGGATCTGGAGTGGGAGCCATGATTTTTCCTTCCTGGCAAGTTCTGCGGTGTGCTTCTCATGACTCTGGTCTTTGGGTCACACTGGAGAGACACCTGTCCACAGGGTCAGCACTCAGGGCTTCCAGCTCGTGCCTGTGGCAAATGGGACTCACATGTATGTCCCCATCTATACTCAGCATGCCTTCACCACAGGTACACAGTGCTGGGATAACCTCTAACCCCACCCCAACACGCACCAAGTTTACACTACAAGTTAGAGTACCCAGGTCGTGATTTACATGGGATGGTCAATATTGCCAACTTCACAGGATCTAGAGCACCTAGGAAACAAGCCTCTGGGCATGCCTGTGAGGGATCTGCTGGCTTAGCTAGGCTATTGGGCTCACCTGTGAGAGGGCTTCTAGGTGAGATTAACTGAGGTAGGAAGACCCACCCTCCCAGCTTCCCTTCTGTTGCTGTGATAGAATTCCCCTGACATGAAGCAACTGAGAGGAGAAAGGGTTTCGCTTCAGCTCACAATTCCTAGTCTGTGCCCCACCATGGCAAGGAAGTCAAGACATTAGAACTCTGAACCAGCCGGTCACGCCCATAGTCAAGCCCAGAGAGAAAATGAATGTGTGCCTGCTTGTGTTTGAGTCGAGCACCTAACCCAGGGAAGAGTGCCACCCTCTTTTAGACAAGGCCTTCCCACATCAATTTACATCACCAAGACAATCGGCCACAGGCATGTCCACAAACCAACCTGATCTAGACTCTTTTCCCAAGTGGATCTAGACTGTGTCAAGTTGACAGTTAAAACTAACCACCACCATCACACCCACCATGACTGTGGTCTCCATCAGCCCACGGCCTGGGGACCTGCAGTGAATGGGAAGCAGAATGGAGGCTGAGCACCGCCATCCCTCACCCTCTCCCTCCTGACTGGAAAAGCAGCATGGCCAGCTGCTTCGCACTCCTGGCTCTGTGACTTCCCTACCATGAATATTTGCATCCAGAAACCGAGAGCCACAATACACCCATTTTCTCTTTAGTTGCCTTTTCATCTCAGGGTATTTTACCCCAGCAACATCAGTGTTGTAACTGACACAACACTCAACACAGGTCTATCCTGTATGCACACAAGGATTCACATACATACCATACAGGTAGGTACATTCATAACCCACTCCTTACACATGTGTGCACACGCCCATTATCTGTACATAGCAGATACTACCCCACTACACATCACATATGGCCCATGTCTGCAGCATATACCCACCTTTCTGTAGACTAGAAGCTACCCATTCCTTCCACCTTGCTCTGGGTAACCTTCCTCTCCCCATTTGTCTCCTGTCCCCTCCTTGTCTCAGTTCCTCTTTGAGTGGCTTGCTTCTCCCAGAGTCTACCAAAGTGGTTCCCATCAATTATATATCCCATGTGACCTCCTATTCTTCAAGACCTAATTTCTTTCTGAAATCTACTTTTAAAGAAAATGTAGCATCAACAGATCCTTTCTTGACAATGCTTTTGACTAAGCATGTGGGGGAAGAAAAGTGTTGAGGAAGATAACCTTGACTTCCTTGCTTCCTTCACCCACCTACCCACCCATTCATCTACCCACCTATCCACCTACCCACCCATCCACCCATCCATCCATCCACCCATCCATCCACCCACTCATCCATCCATCTACCTATCCACCTATCCACCTATCCATCCATCCATCCATCCACTATCCATCCATCCACCAATTCACCACCCACCCATCCATCCATCCACCTACCCAACCATCCATCTACCTATCCACCCATCCATCCATCTACCTATCCACCTATCCATCCATCCATCCACTATCCATCCATCCACTATCCATCCATCCACCAATTTACCACCCACCCATCCATCCATTCACCCATCCATCCACCTACCCAACCATCCATCTACCTATCCACCCATCCATCTATCTACCTATCTACCTATCCATCCATCCATCCATCCATCCATCCATCCATCCATCCATCCATCCACTATCCATCCATTCACCTATCTACCCATCCACCTACCCATCCATCTACCCACCTATCCATCCATCTACCTATCTACCTATCCACCCACCCATCTACCACCCACCCACCCATCCATCCATCTACCTATCCACCTATCCATCCACCCATCCACTATCCATCCATGCAATCATACAAGAATAAGCCAGATACAAGTGAGACTGAACACCAGACCAGCACACCCACTCCACTGCCTCACATTCTAAAATCAGGCACCTACCAGGGGCTACAGTTGCTTTCAGAGCCAGTATTAATGATGGTGAGAGGGTTTCAAGATCCTAAGGAAGTCAATATGAATAGGAACCATCCATTTAAGCTTCTAGCACCCTTTGAATGCCACAGTATGAGAAGCAGGTTCCCTCCTGCTCTAGGCAAGTGACAGACCCTACTGCAATTTGATTATTCCTGATGCTTAAGGAAACCATTCAAACTAGATGAGGGTGCCACCACCACCACCACCTCCACCACCACCACCACCACCTCCACCACCACCACCACCACCATCACCACCACCACCTCCACCACCACCACCTCCACCACCACCACCACCACCACCATCACCACCACCATCACCACTACCACCACCACCACCATCACCACCACCATCACCACCACCACCACCATCACCACCACCATCACCACCACCTCCACCACCACCACCACCACCACCACCACCTCCACCACCACCACCACCACCATCACCACCACCTCCACCATCACCACCACCACCACCTCCACCACCACCACCACCACCACCATCACCACCACCACCATCACCACCACCATCACCACCACCATCACCTCCACCTCCACCACCATCACCACCTCTACTACCTCCACCACTTCCACCACCACCACCATCACCACCACCAACAATATGTTTAAAACAAAGCCTTTTGGTAAGGACACGCTATTTGGCATGCTCCCCACTGCGACTCCTAAGTCTTACCTCTGATACTGCCTCGTCATTTTCCAGATGACATCACAGAGCTTAACCAACCACTGGCCTGAGATCTTGCAGATGGTAAGATCAGGTAAGTTACTGTCCTGATGACTGACATGAGGGACTGCTTCTCAGGCTGTACAAGAATGCAGAGCTCCACCTCCCCATGGAAGCAGAGTCCCCAGTCTATAGGATCTAAGGAGAGTGACGATGGCACTCACAGATATGTCTCACCTCTGTCCCTGCCTACTCTGCTTCCATTATCAACCCCACAGAGAACTGTCAGGCAGACTAAGGCAGTATGGCAGACATTTGAGATGAGCCGATGAAATCAGAGTGTTATTTCTATTTGTTTATTTTGTTCCTTACAGAAAACACACAGGGAACAGAGAACTTCAGCCACAGGAGTCATAATATCATGGTGACAGACTCCTTACTTTAAGAGACCCACACATTAGTGGAGTGGTGTCATAGAGGGTAGGGGGTTGGGAGGGCTTCTTTTAATATCCCCATGACTCAGATCTGCTCCAACATGTGTCCTCAAGTTGAATTGAGGTCAACAAGGGTAAATAGTCCCTTGGCCTGAAGGTACTCCCTCGGTCATCTCCCCACTCGCCCTGTCTGCTGACCTCGGAGGAAAGCCAGCCCCACAGTTAACATCTGTGGTCCCATCAGCGGGGCTGGAGTAAAAGGTACTTAACGCAGGCAGCTCGTTTTGCAAGGTTAGAAAGAATCGATAGGAGATGAGTTTAATGCGGTATCGCTATCAGGTCTCGTTGTGCTTTTAAAACTGAAATACCCACAGTGGTATAATCTTAGTCTCACTGGAAAGAGAATGGGTTGAGCGGGGTCTCTGATAGATATCACACTCAGTGTAGATGACAGAAAACCCATGGAGAGCCTTCTAGAATTACACTGTCCCCATTTTCTCTCCCTCTCCTTCCTTTTTTGAGACACTGTCTCTCAGAGCAACTCAGGTTTGGTTTGAATCTTGAACTTAGTCTGTAGGTCAGGCTGGCCTTGAACCCACTGTAACCCCAACGCAGTCCCCTCCCTTACATATGTGTTCCACCAAACCTGACTTTTTTTTCCTCTTGAAATCTTTTTCTTTTTAAACTCTTCTTTTTTCTGCCTTCCTCTTCTCCCTCAAACACTCCCTCCCTTCCTGCCTGTTTATCCTCCCCAGTCCCATGGAAGAAAGCTTAAAGAAACCAGGTGATTCCCCTAAAAACGCCCTACAAAATTAAGGCATTGGAAATACATCATGGAGCAGAGTCGGTTGGAAGTCATCGGACTCACAGTGGACACAGACCTCCATGAACTTATTTTGAAAAAGGAGCCTGTCTGGGCAGAGCAAAATTCAATATAGTATACCTGTCTGCTGTTAAACAGGAACACGATGAATTCTTTAGTGAGTTTCATACAAAAACCTCATGGAAAAATTATAAACAGTAGGGACCAGATTGTGTGTCTGTGGGCACATCAATGTCCTGATATTCATTGAGAGAACTGGTCTATGATGAAGCCAAGTGTCAGAAAAAATGCAAAGCACAAGGGCAAACCCTGGTTATTCACATCCTGCCAGCTGTTGTGCATGCCTGTGGAAGCCATGTCTCTCTGCAAGAACTGAGCAGCGCCTTTGACACCTAGCACTCAGATTCTGCCTCAACACATGCAATTCAGTTACTAGGTCTGAACCCTTAAATGATGACGACTGTTGCAGTTTTAACTCAAATGGCTAATCTCAGAATTAAAGAGCTCTATTCATTGTCTAGGGCTTTGGTAAGAATGACTATACTACGTGACTCAACAGGAATGTACTCTCGGCTCCCGGCTCTAGAAACTCCAAATCAAGGTCCTGGTGGGTTTAGTTCCTCCCACGAGCTTCTCTCTCTCTCTCTCTCTCTCTCTCTCTCTCTCTCTCTCTCTCTCTCTCTCTCTCTCTCTCTTTCTCTCTCTCTTCCTCCCTCCCTCCCTCCCTCCCTCCCTCCTCCCTCCCTCCTCCCCCTCCGTCCCCATCACTTTCTATTCTTCCATGTCCAATCCCCTACTCCTTAAGGGCAGCAGTCAAACTGGATTAGGACCCACCCTCGTGATTGTGACCCCATCTTATCTTGCTCATTTACAGGGACTCTATTACCAAATAAAGTTGCTCTCATGGGTCCTGGTGTTGGAACTTCCACATCTTTCCAGGGGACAAGGTTTAGTCCATAAAAACAGTCATTTGCTTCATCCCAAACCTGGTAAAGGGTTTCACTATCTTGGTTTTATTAAGTTAGGTTTAGGATCAATTTTGAGCCAGAGGTGACTACACTCAATGTCGTTACTTTATTTAAAGGAGTTGACCGATGAGGAGATAGCTCAGTTAATAAAGTCCTTGCAAGCACCAAGACCTGAATTTTATCCCTAGGGCACATGGGCAGAAGCTGGATGTGACAGCATCTATAATCTTTATTTAACTGTCACCCCACGTGGGGCTGTAAGTGCCCACTGTCTGTTTAGAAATCCACAGTAAACACTTATTGTACCTCCAATGGTTTCTGTTCCCATTGTTGCTGTGATACATCACCTCTATCAAAAGCTACTAAAGGGAGGAAGGGTTTATTCTGGCTCGGGTTCAAGGGTGCAGTCCATCACAATGGGGACGTCACAGCAGCAGAAGCATGAGGCAGCTGTCATATCACATCTACAACCAGGAAGCACAGGGTGATCCATGAATGCCACTGCCCAGCTCCCTCTCTCATGTGTGTCGTCCATGATCTCAACGTGGGGATGGCAACATGCTGAGTGGGCAGGCCAAGATAACCATGATACCCCCCCACACACCACACACACACACACACACACAAACAGGCATGCCCAGAGGCCCTCTTAGATTCCATCCCATTGGTAAGACTAATCACAATACATTAAATACTTAGAAAACAAGCATTTCCAAGAGTACAGAGTCAAACCAAGGCCCTCTTTACTGTGGGATGAAGCTGTGGAAGGCCCTGCCCCTTCCTTGGGGAAGAACCTTTATTAGTAGGTTCTACGATAGAAAAAAAAATACTGTGTTTCAGGTAAGTGATCAAGTTCCTCATTATCACACTAAATGGACAGACACAACATGAAAGTCAGCTGTGTAGATGGTATTAAGAAACAACGCTTGGTGTTGTCCTTGGCTTCCACATCCAACACATGTACAAATGTACAAGATCCCATGCACATGTGACTCGAACATACACGTGCACGTATGTGCACACACGCATACATGTGCACAAATGCTGTCTTAGGGTTTTCATGCTGTGAACAGACACCAGGACCAAGGCAACTCTTATAAGGACAACATTTAATTGGGACTGGCTTACAGGTGTAGAGGTTCAGCCCATTATCATCAAGGCAGGAACATGGCAGCATCCACACAGGCATGGTGCAGGAGCTGAGAGTTCTACATCTTCATCTGAAGGCTGCTAGAAGTCTGGCTTCCAGACAGCTAGGATGAGGGTCTTAAAGCCCACACCTACAGTGACACACCCACTCCAACAAGGCCACACCATCTTATAGTGCCACTCCCTGGGTCAAGCATATACAAACCATCACACATGCACACATGCACAGGCATATATGCTCAAACACACCCAAACACACACACACACACACACACACACACCCAAACACACATACACACTTGCACATACACATAGACATATAAAAACACCAGAAAAGTAAATTAAAGGAGCCAGACATGGTGGTGGCTCATATCTGTAATCCCAGCACTTGGGAGGCTGAAGCAGGAGCATTGCTGCAAGTTGTTAGCTACTATCAGCTCTGTAATGAGTTGTGGTCTAGCCTGGCCTAATTCACAAAACAACAACAACAAAAGAACAGTGTATATGTAAAGCCTCTAGCTTTATAATTTATAGGCAGGCTCATGAAAGAATGACTTACCCTTGAAAAACAAGAACTCCATGTAAAGGAAGGTTGGAAATTAAGGAATCACTGTCAAAGTTTGGGGAAGAGTATTCAGGAATATTCTTCCTAGGTCTATACAAGTAAGATTTTGTCCCCTTTGGGCTTCATAGTGAAGACATATTGTCCGGAATAAAGGGGAAAGACATCCACATTTGTTTATTGGTAGCAAGAGAACGTAACATCCTTTGAAATATGTAGGGAACTGGGATGCCCTTGGAGCCTTTGATCAGAGCAATGTGTGGGGTTGCCTTTAGGCCTCTGTTACGGCCACAGCGGAAAACATTAGGTCTCTGCGAATTTATTTTATATAGCTTAATATATGGAACATAAGCAGAAAAACAACTTTTAGGGAATTCTCAGTCTCATCATACTCAACCCACATAAGTCTAAAGGCCAGGCAGTCACCTGCTGGCAGCTTCTCTGGTGTCCTGCCATGAGGAATGGTAACAGTGGAACAAAGTGTCCTCCCGTCTCCACCCTGGCCTTACTCTCATCCACCCACGTGGGCCTTCAGTCCGGGTCCACCGATCCCTGCTAGTCAGGCCTCTCCTCTCAGGCGTTTGCAATCTCCCTGCTTCACTCTTAAGCTTCTCCCGGTTAGTGACTGACCTGATCATCCCAAGTCCAGCCCATGCATCTGTCCTGGCCTGTTCACTTTCCACGTGGGTGCACTGATAGGAAACCATCAAAAAGGAATGGAGCTCTGGACTGAGCTGCTCTGCACCCCACAGCCTTCCACCATGATAGACTGTCCCACTACAAGCTCAGAAACAATGGAACCAGGCAACCCCGAGCTGAACCCCCTGAAACTACAAACCAGAATACATCTAGCCCCTGCTAACGTGTCTTCCTCATGTATTAATGACAGCGACGCCAATGACCAAAAGTGACTAAAAATCAAATTTCCAAATCCTCAAGATTTTCTCCTAGGAATGCAGGAGTTGGTGCGCTTGACTTTGTCACACTGACAGCGCACTGGGGTAATGGTGATGAAAATAGCATCCTTTGACCCTGTTCCAGAATCAATTTCTTCCACAGGCTTCCTTACCCATCTTTAACATTTTAAGACGGCACTTTTATTTGGGTTGAGTAAACATTTCTACTCTCTCCTTGCACTTTCTGGGAGGAAAGCTGGTACTCTACACGGACTCCAGACTCGGACACAGAGGGAGGGGAGAAACTGTAGAGCTGACTGCGTGTGTCAGGATCCACAGGCTGAGGGATCAAATCAACCACGGTGCCGCCATTTCTAGCCATAATCCAGAGCTATGGTCATGCCCAGGCTCCCAAGACACTAGCTTACTATACATGGTACGGTAACTGCAAGATGAAAAGCCAGTTAGAGAGGTACAAAGGAGACAAGGCTGAGGCACTGCACGGAGCTCCTATGGCATAGCTCAGACACACTCGAAGTGAGACCACGTGTGCATTAGCTTCCCATTCTTACTGACACAAGCTGCCGCAAATTCTGCAGCTTTAAATAACACAGATTTATCATTTTATTGTTCTTAAAGTCAGAGATCTGACAGGTGTAGGTGAAAGCACGGGGGTTATCAGGGCTCTGGAGAAGAATCTATTTGCTGGTCTCTTGCCTTCTTGCAGAGGCTGCCATGACCCTGCCTCCATGTTTGAATCTAGGAATGGATTCCAGTGTGTCTCCCATCACCTCACAGATCCTCCCCTTCCCTGTTTCACTTTTAAAATTCCTTGTGCTTAGATTGGACCCACCAGGATGACCTCCACCTGAATGTGGTGCTTGAAATGAGAATACCCCCAGAGGCTCAGTTTGAGCTCTCAGAATCCAGTTAGTGCATTGCTTTGAGAGATTTAACTGTGGTGCTGCTGGAGGAAGAACACGGTGGGGAACAGGCTTTATTCTCTGTTTCATGCTGGTGTTTTGAGATGTGAGCTTTCAGCTTCCTACCCTTGCTACCATGTCTGCCATGTAGCCCGCCGTGATAGCCTCTTATCCCTCTGGAAGTGTGAGCCCAAATAAACTGTTTCCTCTGCGAGTTGTCTTACATGTAGTCTTTTATGACAACAGCAAGGCACATGTGGCTTAGCTAATGTGTAACCTCCGGTCTGTCTGCAAACGCCATTCTCTACCGTCCTCTTTGCTAACATGCTTCCATCTAATCCCACAGAAGAATCTGACCCGCAGACTGCTCTGAGCTATGTCATCAGAATGCCTGAGTGTGCAGTTCAGGGAGAGCTGAAGGGAGAGGCCAACAGGCCAGGAAGAGCCTAAGAGAGAGGCCAACAGGACAATTCTCTCTCTCTCTCTCTCTCTCTCTCTCTCTCTCTCTCTCTCTCTCTCTCTCTCTCTCTCTCCCTCTCTCTCTCTCTCTTCCTTTTTCTCCCTCTCCCACTCCATTCTTCCTTCTCTCTCTTCCTCCTTCCCTCTTTCCTTCTTTTTTCATTTTTCCTTCTAGTTTCTTTCTATCTCTCATCCTTCCTTTCATTCTTCCTTCTTTCTTTCCTCCTCTCCCTCTTCCTTTCTCCCTTTTAACTTCAAGTTAAAAAACAGAACTTAATCCACATTTACAATACCAAAACTTCTCATCTGTATACAGAGGGCCCCTATATCAATAATTAAAGGTTATCATATAATGAAATTCACCCAAGTTGGTAAAAGAAGAAATGCTACCCAAGAATCCTATAATTCAATAAGTTGCCATTTCAATATGAAATAAGTAAAATATGTCTCCAACAGTTAAGCAAATATTCCTGCATATATTTGTTTAGAACACTGTAACATAAAATCATAAAATTCATCAAATTAATCAGAGATCGCACAAATAACAACAAACTGATTAGTGTAGAAAGACTACTGACGCCCTCACGCTATAACAAAGCCAGTCATCATCCAGAATTTCACTTTTATAAACATTAATGTGGACTTCTTAATAAGAATATAAACTTAATAAAAAAATTTAAAGCAGCCTTCCCATGTCTTTCTTATCTCCCTCTCTTCATATCAATGCATTTCCAACCATCATCTAATACCCAAATATTCTCCTGAGATTATGATTAACCCAGATGCCCACAACTGGTCAGCGTGCAGAGAATAAGAGATTACAGAATGATCAACCCTATTGGGGCATATAAATGGTACACCCTCTCTCTCAAGGCTTGGAAATCACTGTGGAAGAGGGGAAGGAAAAATGTAAGAGGCAGAGGTGGTGGATGACTGTAAAGATGCAGTGTCTCCTGGTCAGAGGAGGGCAGCTGCACATATGAACTCATGGTGGCCATGACAGTGTACACAACGACCATAGAAGCTCAAGCTGTACACAATCCCAGCCCAAGGATGGAAGCTGGGAGTAAAATCACGCCAGAGGTTGTGTAGCTTTTGGCAATTGTTAGATTAGGTCAAAGGGAAAGATAGTTTTCTTTAAGAGAAAGAGAAGACCCTATAACTTGACCATACTCCAGTGGGAGGCAACACTTGTAAGAGTATTTGGGCAACCATATTGATATTGATGGGGCAAAAGGGGACTCAAAGTTGGACACGTATAGAGTATGGAAGTGGGAGTGGATCTGAGAAAATTAGGCTAGGGTGACTATGACCAAAACACATACAAAATTCTCAAAGGACTAATTAATAAATAAGTAAGAAGTTAAAACATAATTGTTACAGGAAAAAAGCACAGAAAGTCCTATCCATATTGAAAAAGAAAAGACTTGCCAAGAAAAAGAAAGCAATTAAACATAGTGATATAAGTAAAGCGACAAAAAATATGCACCTATGCATGAATTGCCACATTAGTGGTACTGTACGGCTTAATGTCTCATTGTCAGCTTGGCAGAATCTAGTGTTACCTAGAAGATGGGCCTTTGACATGCCTGTGGATTATCTTAATTGCACTAATTGAGGTGAAAATACTTGTCCACTATGGGTGGGACCATTCCCTAGTCAGGGAATCCAGAACTAAATAAAGACAGAAAGCAGGCTGAGTACTCGCACAGCGTCACCTATTTCTGTTCCTGAACATGGGTGAAACCTGAACAGTAGGTAGGTTCCAGCACCTGTCTGCTTGTCTTCCCCACCACAGTGGACTGTACACCCATACACTGTGAGCCAAAGGGAACTTTCTCCCTTAAGCTGCTTTTGTCAGGAAAAGAAACTAAGATAGATATTCAAATATTTGATAGTTCAAACAGTGAACAAGTCAGCTCAATCTAATGTTATCACAAAGCCCTAACAAATATGTGATGTTGTCACGTGTGTATTATTAAATGATCAGGCAAGTATATTATAATTGGCATTGAGAAGAAATACAACAGATTTAATCAAAGAAAAGTGAGGTTGCCATATTCCTGTCAGACAATGGAGAATTTAATGTGACTTCTCAACATGAAGACATTTTATTTTAACAGTAAATAAACTCTGGAAAGAAAGCATAAAAAAAAGCCTTTATATGCCAAAAATAATAGCAACAAATTGTTGAAGGTACAAAGAGGATGTGGCAGGAGCATTGAGACATCAGAAACTTCACAGTATTTTTCTCCCTCCAAGGTTGGAGTATACAAGTGTGTGCCCAGGGGGTGGGGATGGGGCCCAGAGAAAGACATTATAGACAACAGAAAGAGTGTAGAATGCAATGTAAGAAAATATACCTCTTCTCAACATAGTTGCACACATTGGTAAACACTAATTATACAGTAAGTTACGACTCCCATGAGTCAGTAAATGGAAACATACCTGAGCTTTAATTCTTACAAGATCTGAAACATGATTAAGTTGGAAAACAGGTTAGCCATTAAAGGTCATTCAGAAATGAGTGTAAGAGAAGCCTGCTGTGTAGACACAGCGGGGGAGGTGGCCACCTCTCACACCAGAGCAGGTTCCTGGCCAATAGGCCTTTTATTAGGGCACAAGCCTATCTGGAGAAAAGAGAAATGAAAGGAGGTTGAAAAATAACAGCAAAAAGCACTGCCTCTGAACATAGGTAGATAATAGAAATGAGCAAATATAGGAACTGATTATTTCTAATCCAAGTTTAAGTAGAAAAATATCATATAAAATGACAGAAATACAAATTAAATAAAATTTAAAGTAGACCAGACAAAGGTATTAGTGTAAAACCTCAATCAATAGATTTTGAAAATAAATAGATTGTTACAGAGGATACAGGAAAAAAACTGTTGAAAAAAAGTAAACCAAGGGATAGAGAAGGACAATTTACAATTGTCTACAATTTCCCACCAAGAAAGATGGGACTTTTCAGCCCCTTAGGCCAATGTTTATACTGATATATAAAAATCCCCAGAAAAATAAAGGCACAGTCCCAGTTCCTCTGGAAATGTACCTTTTACATTTCTAAATAAAACATTAACATTTTAAGCTGGAAATGACTATAAAACTCCTGCCTTTTATTTAAAATTTTATTGTGAGAATTCAAGAATGAGGTACTCTAAAGATATGACAGTAACTCACATTTGCTAATAGGTAAAAAGTCCAGAGGCCCAGAGACATTAACTCATTAATGGTGAATCACTTAATAACTTTGAACATCTAATTCTGATTTCCTCAGTCTCCTGAAGTCTTTGGAATAGACCATTTATAAGAAGGGACATTGTGACCCATTTTTCCAACAATTTTCTTTACTATTTAAACACTTAACTACCTCACAAGCCATGACTCTTCTAAATGGGGGTGATTCTAGATACATCTGTCTTTCTCTCCTACCCTTCTGATGCTCCCACATTTTCTGATCAGAATATAGCATATAATATCGGAAAAGACATTCAGTGTGTCTAACACAAGTACCTAGCAGAGTACTTGCATATTTGTCATTTATGTGGCTTGTATATTTGTCCTTTTCATTTATGTCAAAGGAATCTTTGAAAAAAAATCATACAAGTTTTTTTTTAGAATGGTCCAAAGGAAAATGCATTATATGTAAATAAGCACTAAAATTTGCATGAAGTAATATATCTTTTGGACTAAATGGAACCAAGGCAAAGAATGAACCACAAGTCAATTTCAAGTGTGGTGATCTCCGTCCATTTTCACCAAAACTTTGTAGGTCAGAATAGTTATTATTTTTACTGTGTTAAGATGAGTGGTCTATCTCAGAGAAGTTAGGGAGATACCCCTGGGAGAGACAGAATTCACACAAGTGACCGCATCATTAGGATTTCAATCATGGTTCTTTAGCACAGCTCGGTCTCTTTGACACTCCATAAGATTATTGAATAAACAAAGGCAAAACCTGTGTTGTGGTGAAGTCACGTGACTTTGGAGAATCCCCTGACCTTACAGTAGCTTCATTTCATCATCAGTAAACAGGGATAACCATACTTTCCTGACACATCCTGTAGAGTCGTTATGAAGATTAAGCATAGGGAAAGCACTTGAGAACATCATTTATCATTATTATTATTAATACATGACCATGTCTATTATGAATCTATTATAGCTCAGACAGTGTTGGGGTAAGTGCTAGTGGGACCTAGGTGGATGATGAAAAAAAACGCATGACTTCCTAAGAAGCAATTAAAATGCACCCCTGTTGTTTGAAAGTCAGTGTCCATGGGTAATTAGCAATTATTGGTGCACACCCACCAGTGGATTGTTGGCTATTATGCCAGTTCTGTATGGCTGTCTTATAAAGTAAGTCGACACAGTACAGAGTTCCCAGCTAGTATACATGTTTGCTTTCACGGGAAATTACATCCTATTTACAGTCTCCAGTTAATTTTAATTATTAAAATTTTAAGAGAATTTCAGGGTCCATTCTTTGACCACCACACTCACCAGACCCTTTGAAGACCACAGGGCAATAAAGGACAGTGTTTCATCTTGTTTGATCCCATGGGCCACACATTCCTGATCATCAGAGGTTGCTTCCTGTTCTGACTCCCCTGATGTTTGCTACCTAAGAGAGGCCGTCCACTTTCCAGTGTGTGGATGAGACACTGAGCCACTAAGATGTGTCAATAGTGTTCAGCTAGATGTCACATGAGCCCACTGAGACTCAGTCCCTCATCAGTGGTCTGGGTACCACAGAACTTGCCTTCATGAAATGGATTCTCTACAGAAAATAGAGGGAATCACTCTTTATGGCTTTTAAATGTCTCTGGCTGATTTCTTTCTAGAATCTTCTTAATGACATCCCTGATCTCTCTGGATGTTTTTCCTTTGACATTGAAATTCATGAAGCTCACAGCCTGGTTTGGCTTTTACCATGAGTTACTCTCATTGAGTTAGACACAGTTCTGTTCATTATTCTCCAGGGGATGGTGCATCTGGACTAATTATCTGTTTCAGTTGTATAGCCACCATAGAAAATAGTTAAGGCTCCAGGATTCATGTGAGATCTTTCGTCTTTAGTCATAACCCTCCTACAGTCGCTCCAGAGTCATGGTTATGGAGCCCGTTAGTGTGAGATCACTCTAGGTTGTTCTTCTAACCTCTAAGAGGAGCTAGTCCTCAGGGATAGGTGGAATTTCACTGCATTTTCCTGTTTCCTCTGTATAATGAAATCAGTGTCTGGCCCCCATTCTGTACTTTGCCCCTTTTCAGTCTTAAGGTGGACAGTTCGATAGCCCTCCTCCACTGTTCTAGGAAAACTGGAAACTGAGTCATGTGGTGCCTCAACTCCTTGATTTTTTTTCTCACTCATCAATCAGCCTTAGTGAAGGACATATTCTTCCACATGCATGGGACCAGGTTGTGCACATTTCTAATGGGCATGCTTGGTTCAACTTGCATCACTACCTAAAAATGTATCTCTTAGGTCATCACATTACACTCATGTAGTCAGATGCAGACCCAAAGAGCAGCATGCCACAAAATCTCAGCCTTCCCTGGAATCATCTGGAAACTTGGCTAAACTTGGTTAATTACTTTTCTCATTAGTGTAATAAATACCTGAAAGAAGCAACTGAAGGGGTGTGTGTGTATATGTGTGTGTGTGTGTGTGTGTGTGTGTCTCATGGTTTATAGGAATGCAGTCTATCATGGGAGACAAGGCAGGGTGGTAGGTGGCTACAAGGCAGAGGGAGAGTGAGTAGATGCTTGCTCACATCTCAGTGGACCAGAGAGAAAGACCGGAAACAAGCTCCACTACAAACACCAAGATCTACTTGCCAGTACTCAGCTTCTTCCATCTAGCCTTCACCTCCCAAACGTTCTACAACCTCTGGAGATAGTACCGTCCACTGGGGACCGGGTGAGTGACATTTCACATCCAAACCTTAATAATGAGCAACTCTTACTGCAAAGCTACTGAATCAGACTTTGGGAGAAGTTCCGAGATGTGAAGCCAGCCCTATTAGGCCCATCATGCTTGGAAAGACAAAACGAATATCATTGCCTTACAGGGCAGTTTCAGGTCGGAGGCTGAAGTATGACTTATATTGTAGACAATTTAGGAGAAAGTAAACATTAAGTGCCCCTAAAAAGAGTCCCCTGTCCAGGATTCCAACTAATTTTTCCCTCCTCCCCTAGCTATAAGAATTCGTGAGAGGCAGGGGACTGTAAGAATTAGAAGGCTAATGGAAAGTGGGGCTTTACCGTGCAGCCCCACAAGGTCATCATTTATGATAGAGCAGGACTGTGGGGTGATTTGGCTGTTTATGGGTTGCCCACACTTCTGGTGAGAAGCACTCCACCCAACAAACTCACTGTTGTCACCAAGTTGGACTTTGGTGAAACAGTACTTCTGTCTGTCACTGTTGACCACCCAAAGTGAACAGGTGTTCCTTCTAGAGTCCCTGGGAAAGGTTAGTACAAGAGATGCAACGATGGGAAAATGTCCATGCAGAGGCCGCACTCAGTGAGCTCTAGCATTCACATCATCCACCTGTGGACGGAGAGTCTAGTCGTGCACAGGAAGTGAGTTAATTGCTCCTACTCTTATCAGCTTGAAGTGGATGCCAGCACTTTTCTGAGGCAGATACAACACAGGAAACACAAAGTCTTCCAACACTCCTCCCCCTTCTTCCCCCTCCTCCCCGTCTTCCCCCTTCTCCCCTTCCTTCCCCTATCTCTCCCCCGTCCTCCTCCTCCCCTTCTTCATTTATGTCTTAATCCTAGGGTGGAAAGTCATTTGAATGGACATAGACAACTCAGCTTACAGAAGTCTCCTGCTCCACTCTGCAAATCACAACTGTGGTCTCACTCAAGGACTTGCCACCATCTTAATGGTCCCTCATTTATTTTCACACCGGGGACTTGCCACATGACCTCAGGTGAGCAGCAATAGCCCTCTAGAGCCTCTCTCTGTCTCAGTATCACCTGGAAGGACCTGAGTTACATGACAATATCAAAGTTGGTTAAGTAACAATCCTGTACAAAAGAGCAAGTCATTGTGCTATATGATACACCGAAGTGTATAATTCTTGCAGCGAGAGGGTCTCCTCTAAGTCACTCACACGTAGAGAACATGTTGCCCATCTCTAAAGATAGCTCTCCACAATCAGTAAAATAGCTTAGGCAGGGTGATGGGGGGGGTGTATATGTTTCTGAGTTGAAACCTTACTTCAGCAATATGGACAGGAGTGGTTAATAGCAGTCCTTGTCTCTTGTCTCTCAATATAAATCAATGGATAATTTGTAAGGTAGACAATAGAGAATTGGATGGATGGATGGATAGATAGATAGATGATAGATAGATAGATGATAGATGATAGATAAATAGATAGATAGATGATAGATAGATAGATAGATAGATAGATAGATAGATAGATAGATAGATAGATAGATAGATAATCTGGAACAAACCAGGGAAGAGCAATCAAGTAAGTACTCTTTCCTTTGGAAACCACAGCCAGGCCAACATATATTGCCATCCAAATCCACTCTTCCATGTATCAATAAATATGTACATGTGCAAAATTACTACCATATTGATTTAGCCACCATTTCTAAATCACATCCAAAACCAGTCCTTTTACACATCAATTTCAGTAGATACACATAAATCACATGATTTCCCTCCAAAGAACCCATGGACCTGAGTCTGAGGATCCTCTTTAAATCCTCCTGTTCCTAAAGAATTTTTGTCTGCTACCCACACCAGTGTTGAAGTGTTGTCTGTAAGGGACAGAGTTGGCCTGTGATGTGGAAGGCGAGATATAATGCTCTGGAATGCCCCTCAGCAGATGACCTCAGAAAAGGATAGTTGGAGAAGACAGCCTCACACAGGGTGGTTTACGGGATAAACAGAAGAAGCTTCAGAAAACGAACTCGCTGTTGATCTTAAACCGATCCCCCCCCCATCGCTAAAGGTAAACAGGAAAGAGCTGAGGAGCGCCCCACAGAATGCCCATCCATCGTAATTATTGCAGTGATCAATCCTGTGATCAAAGCACAGAACACATGAGATATAGTGATAAAACCAATGCTCTAGCATGTTGGCTACGCTCAACAAACCTGAGGAGGAAAGTCATGAGTAAATAAATATACCATAGGCAATAAATGCTAATCAAAGGTAGTGATTCACAGCAATAAAGTCATTTCAAAAATAGTGTTGGGGCAGCTCTGCCCCAGAACTTTGCATTATCCGCCCCCCCATGTTTACTCCAATGTGGCTTACAGAAGGGTGGATGGAAATGAAGCCATTGGAGCAATGGTTCTCTACCTTCCCAGTGCTTCATTACAGTTACAGTTTCTAAGTTACAGTTGTGCTGACCCCCAACCATAGAGTTGTTTTTGTTGCTACTTCATAACTGTAATTTTGCTAATTGTGAATCATAATATAAATATCTGTGTTTTCTGATGGTCTTAGGTTACCCCTGTAAAGGTGTCATTGGACCACGCACAGGTTGAGAAACACTGCATTGGAGCCCCTGAGGAAGCACAAGAGTAAATCATCTCCAGGGCCAGAGAGGACCCTCAGCAGCCTGTGATGTTTGTCACCAAGCTGAGAACCTGAGTTTTATCCCTGAGAACCACACATTGAAAATAGAGAAACCAGCCCCTGCAAGTTGTCCTCTAGCTTCCGCAGACACACGGTGGCACAAACACCGCTGAATAAATAAATGTAATCTTAAAAAGAAAAAACTAGAATCTCCAAGTTAGAGTTTTCCATATATAATATCAAACCCAGAAGCCAAGAAAAATAATTGAGCAATCTGACTGTGTCAAAGCACGTCTTCATGGGTATTCTCTTCCTGAATAGTTGATGAAAACCCAAAACAAACATCACATTGAAAAATATGCTGAGAACTTTTAATATAAAGGGCTAACAGAACGGGTCCTTAAAATTTAATGCAGACATCCAGCGGCCATGGACGAACTGGGTTTACCTGAAAGGGGAGCTGGAAATGTAAAGGGGGTGGGGAGAGAAGAATGAAGCCAAGACAAGGTTCTGATCAAGGCTCCAAATTTAATAACCAGCACTTCTTTTATATAGGGCAAGCCCGCAGACCCTATCCTTTGTTTCAGCTGGATTATGTTGCAAAGCAAGGTCAGTCTATTCTTCTAAGTTCCTGTGGGAACTTGCACATGCAACCAAGGCGGATGATTCCACCTAAGTCGCGTACAACCAAGGCTCCACCATACAATCAAGGCAGGTGACTCCACCAAGGTTGATAAGGTCCATCGTGGCAAGCGCTCAAGGTCTGTTCTGTCTGCTCAAAACTGGGAAGGGCCTTCACAAGGCCACAATTTAATATTGTAAAAACCTAAACAAAATGGTCAGATCATGGCAGAAATGTGCAGCTATTTAAATTCTTTCTTTTTACAATGCTCTGGGCTGAGGAGATGAGTCAGTGGTAAAGTCTCTGATACACAGACACAAGAACTCTGGTTTGGATCTCCAGAACCCTCAGAAAAGCTAGACACAGTACCTCTGTAATCCAAACACTTGGGGGCAGAGACAGGCATATTGTGGGGTGCAGTGACCAGTGAATCCAGTCAACTGTGAGCTCCAAGTTCAACAGGAGACCATATAATGGAAGGGTGATTGAGAAAGATGCCTGATGACAACCTAACATGTCCACAAACACCCAGATGGGTAAGAGGACCAAGTATGTGCACACTCATACCACACACACTAGCAAAAAAGTGCAAGAAGACCGAGCACATGCATATGCATACTGTGCACACAAGCAAATATGCTCTCTCGACTTTACTTTGGGGAGTCATAGACAATTTAAGATTCCTTCACCAAATAGATTAACAAAGATCAAATATTTGATGAGCCCTGTGGGTCCCACTGCCGGTGGGAGTAGAGAAGCCAACAGAGCGCGCGAACACATTCACTCTTTGGGAAGTTCTATTCCCTGACTTCCTCACACAGTTGAGAACTTGAGGTTCCTAAACTCATGATTAAAGAAATGAAAAGAATAACTCATGACCAGAGTCTGAGGGCAGAAACTTGTTACCACCAAGACCTGTATGAAGTCACTGAAGTCAACAGCAAACATGAGCTTTAGTAATGCTCTCAGCCAATCAGCAACAACCCTGCATCTGACAACCAGCCAATCAGTAACAACCCTGCATCTGACAACCATCCAATCAGCAACAACCCTGCATCTGACAACCAGCCAATCAGCAATATCCTTGCACTTCTGAAAATCAGCCAATCAGCAACAAGCCCAACCTTCTCTAAAACTTCATGTTCGACCAATCCCTAGGCGTTTTTTTTTTTCCTCTCAGTGTTCTAATTATTGAACTCAACGTTCCCAAAACTCTACATAAAATCAGTCTTTGTTTTGTTCGGACACAGCCCAAACCTTGAAGGGACAGCAAGATAATCTTATTAGGCACAATGATGTCAGAGAACAGGAATTGGAGAAGTCCACGTAGTATGCTTGAGTGAAACTGCAAACAGTTTGTGCTTGCACTGCTGAAAGGCGTTGAGCACAGTCCAGAGCCTCCACGTAGGCTGGAGGCTAACACGTCATTCCCGGCCATCTTTTCCTTCATATCACAAAAAGCAAGTACTGTGCAAATTTCCAAACACATAGCACATGCGCATTTTAAAGTAAATCTGGTGAAAAAGAAGTCAAGTACTTCATCTGAACTCAGTTCTGTCCTCAGACAATACACTGAATCCAGAGAAGGGTCTGCTTACAGCTTAGTGCCCAACAGAAATGTCACACTCACCGAATCACTCCAACAGGCCAAAGGAAGTCTTCATTTTCTTATCCGAGGAATGGGATCTTAGGATGCTAACACCAAGTTGTACTTTGTCTCTTTCAATAAGTCTCTAAAGGGAAAAAGAATAGAAAACATGAAAACATGTTATGCAGAGGCTGGTCTGAGTTCTAGCAGAGGACTAAAGTGACATTTCAATAATCCAAAGTCAAACAGAGAAATGTACGGTCAGCCCCTTGATGTTGACATGATATTCAGACTGTGTTGTATTGACTAATAGAGTTCGGTCCATAGTCTCTGGTGCACATCAATGCCACAGGAACTTACAAGACATGGTTTTAAAGTATTACATCACTTGATATAGCTTTAATCCAGCCCCTCTTCAACTTTTGCTTCCTAGCATGATTACGGAAGACAATGTCAACTCAGATACACATACCTCCGCTGTTCATTCACTGTAGGCTTTACTCAAAAGACTGACTAACATCATTGGAAAGGTCCAGCAGCTGAACCAAAAACTTCCTGCAAGCACACAGAGTGCTATATTTAAGACTGAATTTCCAAATATATTTGTGTTTCTTTTCCTGTTTAAAAAAAAAACATTCAAATAATTCCATCCATTGTCCACTGAGGTTTCAGAATTAGACCAGTCTTCCATAATTCAAGCGCAATTTCCAGCTGCCTCCAAGGGCTATCATCAGATGGTCAGGTGATTATCTATTAAAATGAACAATAGACATGACACAGTTCTGTTTCTGGGAATCTGTAAGAGCTTGAGTACCAAGATGCTAGTCGCAGCCCTGTGTTCTGGAGGCCAAGAATTACAACTTATGTAAATGTCCATGACGGAAGAATGGTAGAGTAAGCTCGGGACGTGGTGCCACCCTCACAGAATATTAGTCAGCCATTAAAAGTCATCAAACAGCACTACAGTTGATGAAAACTTTGGTTATGGTTTTTTTTTTTTTTGGTTGGGGTCATGACTTCGAGTTAGAGGAAACAAGATTCTGAAGAGTGTACAAGTGATTCCTACTTTACAAAAGAAATTATTAAAATTAAATATAAAACTAAGCCTTCGTGTCAGTTGTTGTCCCTACACAGGCATTTAAAACATCTGGTAATGATGAGCTGTCAAAACTCGCAGAATGGCTGGAGAGTTAACTCGGCAGGGAAAGCACTTGCCACACAAGCAAAGACAAGAGTTTGAATCCTTAATCCCTGTGTAAGCGCCATGCAGTCATGACAGCCTTCCTGTGATGCCAGCTCTCACAAGGCAGGGACAGAGGACCTGGGGGACAAGGCCTAGTGAGCCTAGCAGTATTAGTCAGCTCTAGGATGAAGTGAGAGACATGCCTCAAGGGAACAAGACGCAAGTCTCCCGGTGTCAACATCAGGTCTCCGCATATACACACATGCACATCCACACGCATGCACATGTCCCTACACAAATACAAACAAATACACACCTGCCTACAGACAAACAAAATCCTCGAGGGAGAATGCCTTTAGCCTCTAGTGGCTGAAGATCAGGGACGCTCCTGAGCAGCCTACGATGTGCCAAGCAAAAACAAGTGCCAGGCCCAGTGTGGCACCTTTGCTGAGGTTGAGACACTTTGGAGTATGTAGCAGTTGGGGTAGTTTGAATGAAAATGGCTCCCACACACTCATAGGGAGGGGCATTATTGGAGGTGTGGCCTTGTTGAAGGAAGTGTGTCACTGGGGATGGGCTTGGAGGTTCCAGATGCTCAAGCCAGGTTCAGCACCTCCTCCCTCTCTCTCTCTCTCTCTCTCTCTCTCTCTCTCTCTCTCTCTCTCTCTCTGTGTGTGTGTGTGTGTGTCTGTCTCCCCGTTGCATGCTGACCAGCTTTATAGCTCTTGGTTCCATCTCCAATCCCATGTCTACCTGCATGTTTCCTGCCACAATGATAATGGACTAAACCTCTGAAACTGTAAGCCAGCCCCAGTCAAATGTTTTTCTTTATAAGAGTAGCTGTAGTCACAGGTTCTCTTCACAGCAATAGAAACCCCAAGATAGCGATCATATGATGTCATGACTAAATTTGAAAATGAAACAAACAAACAAAAAATAATAAAGAAACATGGCAACTAACACACCAGGTTGTCCACATAGCTTTAATCTCTGGATAATGGGAGCAGAGGTGGGGGGATGAGATCTTGACAGAGTGAATGGCCTGCACGGAAACACCAAAGAAAGTGGTACCCACCCACCAGCTTCCCATTATCCTTTGGCATCTTTATCCTCCATCCTTAGGCAGTAGCTTAGTGAGGGAACTTCATTATAAAATTGCACTTTGCACAGATGCAAGAATATAAATTGAAGTTGTGGGGGAAAAGCCAACTTCAAAGGTCACATGGGTTAGGGAAATGATAACTTAGCCAGTTTGGCCTTTGGCAAATCTGTGCAAAGCAGCGCTCAGATTCCCACGTATAATCAAAATTAACATGAGTTAACCTCCAGTCTCTTGCAAGCTTCATATCAGGAGTTTGGTATTTTTATTGCACTAGAGGGAGTTCAGTTTTAAACAGAGCAGCATGCCCGTAAGAATGTAGCCAGTGAGTCACTGGCTGTGTGACTCTGAGCAAACCGGCTTTGCTCTTCACTTCCTGGAGTTTAGCTTACATCCTGCCACAGAGAACACATAACTGAACATCAGCCTTTCTCAATGTGGATATACATCCCAGTACATGTACTGAGACTTACAGTTTTACATACATGCTAATGATAAAACTTAAACCTTTTAGTTGAGCACAGTAAGAGACAGTCACTAACAATAAATATGAGCAGGTGGAACACACCGTGACAAAGTCCGCATCCCTATGTGTGAAGTAATGAAGACACCGCTTAAAATAACTAAAGGAGTCCTGAAGACTTTTGCAAGCATGAAGAATGGCAACACATCCCGTGAGCTACACATGCATGTGTGTTGTGTGTATATGGTCGCCATGAGCTCATGTATGCATATACATGTGAAAGCCAGAGGGCAATTTAAGATATCACCTACTTGGCTTTTTGAGACAGGGTCTCTCCCTGGTCTGGAACTCACTAAGGAGACGAGCATGGCTGACCAGAGGGCCAGTGGGGCCCACTGTCTCTACCCTCCCACTGCTTTTGGTGTGAGCTCTGGGGACCACATCAGCATTTTATCATCTGAGCCATCTCCCCAGGTCCCTACGTTCTTTCTTCCTAATAGCCGCTGGGTATCCCATGTAGCCAGGGTTGTTGTCAGTCAAGGAGGGATATATGGGCACACTGAAGTAAGTCATAAAGCAGTGGCACTCACGTGGCCGGTGGGGAGAAGCCACCATCATCACTGAATGTCATATGTCACTTGCATGGACACTACATATAGATGAAACCCCAGGCAGGCGGAGATGGCTATGGGAGGCAAATGCATTCTCATATTCACTTGGAAAATAAATGCACAATTTCAATTTCTAATTCTCCCCAGACTTAGCCTTCCACGGTCATGCGCATCCTCTAATGCTTGGAAGTAGTCACACTACACTTTGTTCTCACCTCCGTGACACACGCTCGAGCTCTTCCTCTCTGACCTCCGCCATCCCTCCCTCCCTACACCCTCACAGTTTTATTTTACTATGGGAAATTTCCTCACGAGCCTGAAACGCTCCTGTGGTTCTCATTATGAGTCTCAGTTGTACATACATGGGGTCTCCATAGACACACCTCTATCCCCTGGCCTTAGTCTGACCAAGCCTTCAGTGTCATCTGAGGTGGATAAAAGCTGATCTCATCTATCCATGACCGTGAGACATGCATGATCCAAGTACCTCTTTTCAAAACTCTCTCTGGTGTTGGCATCTTCTGAATATAAGATGCCCACATCATTGCATTCGCACCCTGTTCTGATGTTCAGGGTCCGCCTCACCTCTCTTCGCTGTGTGACAAGACACAGGCACAAAAACATAGGGGAGATTCTGGGAATGGGATCATAGGAACCAAAGCTCCAGCTTCCTTGCTGCTTGCCACCCATAGGTGAGTCTGTCCTCAGTACAGTGTCAAGGATATACAGTGGACAGAGGTGCTATGATGGCCTGGCCATGTTGGCATTGGAGCAGGTCACACACACACACACACACACACACACACACACACACACACACACACACACCTGCTGCATACATGCTTATCACAGAGAGGTCATCAGTGCTGGAAGCTGAAGACTAGCAGCCCATTGGAAGCATCTTCTTTCTCATTGCTGCTATTTTCAAGGAGTCCATGCTGTGTTCTGACTTCCATCCTGATGTTAGACATGGGTGCCTCTCTAAAACTCTACCTGCTGTGTGGTGTTTGCCAACTTCCAGGACTGACTCTTTTGCTGAGTTATTCCTATCTCCTCTAAAGACACATCGCTCCCCTGGGAAGCCTCCTCTGGTTACCTTCTTGCGAGCATCTGACCTCCAGGCTCTCCTGCTGCCTTAGCCATAATCTATCTAGCTTCATTACTTTTTTTCTATAGCACAGATCACCATCTGACATCAAGGTCCACTGGGCTATGGGCTTCCTCTCCTGTGCTCGACTTCCTCGTGATGATTAACAATGAGTGCCCACATTATAGGACCTAGAGTCACATAGGGGACAAAACCCTGGGATGTCTTGAGGGATTCCCTAGATTAAATTGGCTGAAGTGAGAGGACTCACTCTAACTATGTGTGGAAGTATCCCATGGACTGGAGTCCTGGATGGAAGGGAAGTGAGGAGGGAAGGGAGCATGGCATTCACCACTCTCTGCTTCCTGCCTGAGGATTGAATATGATCAGCTGCCACTCACTTCTGTCACCATGCCTTCCCTGTCACGGTGGACTGTATGCTCAAACTGTGAGCCAAAACAAGTCCTCCATTATGTTGCTTTTACCACAGCAATGAGAAAAGCATCTAATATACCGCACATCTGTATTGCATTGAAAGATCCATTGTTGGATGGGCTTAGATCTCTTGTGCACTGGGGCCCCGCTAGCACCAGACACAGGTTCATGGGATTCTAGTGATCTGTCTTACACAGGTAAGGAACAATGTCACCCAGAGAGTAAAAATAGAATATTTTATTTAGGTACACAATCCTTTGCATTCAAATATTGGCTCAGATTTGTTTCACATTTTTCTTTGAAGAAGAAGAGGAGGAGGAGGAGGAAGAAGAGGAAAAAGAAGAGGAGGAAGAGGAGGAGGAAGAAGAGAAGGAAGAGGAAGAAGAAGAGGAGGAGGAGGAGGAGGAAGAAGAAGAAGAAGAAGAAGAAGAAAAGAGAACTTATACAGATTTTTCTTCCCCCCAAAAATGCCCAGAAAAGTAGTGGTGTATTATGAAAACAGCCTAAATATTTAAAGGAATTCTGGACTCTGACCTTGCCTTCCCTGGGCAGAGTTCTCACTCCTCTGTTGCACATGGCTTTAAACTGAAGGCTTACCACCACCTGATCCCAAGTCTCTGGGGCAACCAGCTTCCTTCCCTTGAGGACCATATATGTCTATGAAGCATTCTAATCTTTCTCCCTTTCTCCTTTCTCCTGCCTGTCAATCAGCCCTCGGTCCGCCCTTTCCCATTTGGGAGTGCTTTGTTTCGTCAGCAGAACTTGAAGTGTAGCCGGTGAAGAGCTCTGGTCTATTGATCTGAGGGAGAGGGAATCAAGATCAGGTAGGATATCTTCTTAGTCCCAGCTACTTCCAGCCACAGAGTCCCCTGCTTGCTGGGAGGATGGCTGTAACCCACGGAGTGTGATGGTGACCTAGAGCTCTTCCACAGCAGAGAGAGCAGGTGCCTTCCTCCACACCGAGATGATACAGGGGCACTCCTGGGAACAGAGATCTCTAAGAACATCAAAGGACCCTTTTCCAAGGGCCAGTCTCCTAGATTTAATCTACAAGAACAGAGTGTGAGCAGTTGCCTTCAAATGTTAGACAAACAATGGATATGCATTTACTTTGTGTCCCCCACAAGATGTGGTGACCCCAGCTACAAGGAATGCCAATGGCTATCGAGTCTCTTTCCTAGGTCAACCATCATAGATGCCACTGCAATTTGGAACCACTGGTCCCAGTGGGTGTCACAGTGAGGGCTTTTATAACAGGGAGGCAAAGAAAGGCTTGTGTAGGCCAGACACCACAATACTGCTCCCCATAATACACTCTATAACATGGACAGAAACCTCTCAGTTTGAACACATAAGATGTCTTCTCGCAAATGTAAGTCACGCCTTTTCTCCCAGTTTTCAAGCTACATATTCTTCCCATTAAAAAATAGCTAACACTCAGAGATAAACCGCTTGTGAATGTATAACACAAACATTTATTTCCCTTTCTGTCTTTAATCACTCCACCCTCTGGTGAGATGCTTACTCCTGGGTGAAATTTCCCACAAAGCCAGTCCTATCTTTCTTCTCACTATCAAAAGCAACCATTCTGGCCTTCAAGACATCTCAGATATTTAAGATTTTGCAGGCACTGTACTTTCATAGTTTGGAAATTCTAGATCTGCACAAAAGACTATTTCGAAAGGCTCCAAATGAGTGTCCATGAGTCAACCGCTCCGTGAAAGGCATCCGAGTAGGCCTATCTGCCAGCTTAAGATGCAGATGGAGGCAGCCAATGCATGGCTCCCATTATTTTGCTTCTCATTGCATCTTTGCTCTGTCCTTCTGAACCCCATTGATAATCTCAGCTCCTACTCAGGAAGGAACTTAGTCATCGAGACACATGGCTCTGACATTGACCTGCCTTAGTAGAGCATGGGTAGAAACACATTCAAATGATACTACCATCAAAGAATTGTGTCCAGTAAGGCAGCCAGTGCGGCCAAGGGAAGGCTTACTTGGGAAAGGGCTTGCTGCACAGGCATGAGGACCTGAGTTTGAATCCCTAGCATCTCTTGGCTTTTGCACAGGGAGCTGTCTTAGGAAGAGGCAGACAGATCCCAGAACCTCCCTAGTCAGGCATCCTAGGCAAATTATTGAGCTACAAGCTCATGTGGAGAAGGATTGAAAGCAAAGGTTTCAATCCTTTGTTGAAAAACAAGGTTGAGTGAGAAAGACACTCAATCTTGACAGTCATCCCTAAAATGCACCAACACACACATGTACACATACACACACACACACACGCACACACACACACACACACACACACACACACAAAACCATGAAACATAGTACAATATTTATAGACTGTGTAGAGAATCCTACATATAACAGAGTCTTATCTGACCCAAATGCAGAGGTTCTCAGACAGCCAGAGGAATGACTCTGTCCCCTCCAGCAACTGCTCAAAGGTCTATAAAGATGCTGGCAAAACTCCAGAACTGGCTTGTAGATTACAGATCTCAGTAGATCTTCCATTTAGGACTACAGAGGAACAAGACAAGGCCTGGGGTGTGTCACATGACCTGGTATGCAAGGAGTCTTGAATTCCATCCCCAGCAGCTCATGATTCAGGGATAATGGTGCAAGCTTACAGTCCTAGCCCTAGGGAAGAACAGGCAGGAGGTTACTTCAAGATCGTCCCCAGCACATAAAGAGTTTGAGGCTAGCCTAGGTTACGCAAGATCCTGTCCTGGAAGGAAGGAAGGAAGGAAGGAAGGAAGGAAGGAAGGAAGGAAGGAAGGGGAAGGAGGGAAGAAGGGAGGGAGGGAGGGAGGGAGAGAGGAAGGAATTTGAAAGAAATTTGTTTTCCAGAATTAAAACAAGGATTGTCTACCTCTTCTTTGATAATTTTGCTACTTGCCTTCCCCACTGTCTGTCTGTCTGTCTGTCTCTCTCTCTCTCTCTCATACACACACACACACACACACACACACACACATGCACTCACACTCACACACACTCTATTATATATAGTATATATAGAAACATATTAGCAAGAAAGAAATCCCTAGCTAGATAATCCAATCTAACAGGAACACCTTTATTTCACATTGTCTTTCAAAGTACCCACATGAGCATAATAAGTAAGAAACTATACTGTCCTGGAAGAGGAAACACTCAGATATTTGCTCACAACCAGCCATTCTCCAAATCCTTCCAGTCCTTCCCTGCCCATGAGCACCCAAGATGAACAGAAGGATCTGCCCACAGAGAAACTTCTGTACTTTCACCGGGACAGGCTACTCTAGGGCCAGCACTGGGAGGGATAGGCTCTCTGCTGTCCATCATCATATCTTCTGACACTCTTTGCCATCAGAGAAGGAACACTGGGGTGCCCTGTGCCCATCGCTGGGGATGCACCTGTAAGCATGTCACTTGTAAATGGAACTTCAAAGGCTTCCAGAGCAAGACAACAAGAGGCCTGCGGGAGAAGCCATCAGCGGATGCCAGGAGAAGAGGTCCAAGGCTGCTGAGCCTGGCGCTATTTCTGAGGGAGAAAACAGTTGGGGAAGAGAAAGGGGAAGAGAGAAGGGCTGAGATCATAAAGTATCTGTTCTCCTCGGAGAACAAAAACATTTCCTAGAAGCCAGGGTGGGACGTCGGCTGTTAGAGGTTCTAACATTTCACAACTTCTGAGGGTGCAGGTGCTTAAACGGACACACACATTTCTGAGGCAGTGTCTCCCTGGCACCTGAGCTCACAGGAGTTCTGTGACCACTTCTCTGCATCACAGAAATGTGTGCCCCTGGAGTCCCTGTCAAGCACTCCTCATATGAAATACATAAGAGAGTTTCTCTGAGTGTGAAAGGATTGGAATGCATGATGAGTCTGAGTTCTAAATGATACCTTATAATTACAAAAAAAAATACCTCCAGTTTTGAGATCATGCAAACAACAAACAATAACACCCTCCATTATTATGCACTTTCCAATATGTAGTACTTGGGGTACACTGACTAAGAATTCTAAGATATAAAATATTTTTCTTGTTTTTTATACAGAATTTCAGGAAAAATAGGAATAGAAATGCAATGGTTCAGCTGGAGGTTACAGTTGATACCTATGAATTCAAGTGATTCTCAACTGTAAATTAGGATTGACTTCTGTGGGTGTTTATAATATCTGGTAAGAATATTACATCAAGGTGTGGGGAGTTGACTCAATAGGTCAAGCACTTGATGCACGAACATGGGATTGAGTTTTGGTCCTCAGAAAAAAATCCATGTAAAAGTCAGACATGGTAGCAGCACACGTCTGTAATCCCAGCATTCCATGGGTGAGGTGAGAAGCAGAAACAGGAAAACCTCTGGAACATCCTGTCTCAAAGAAGGCAGAATGTAAGGGTCAGTATCCAAGGCTGTCCTCTGAGCACCACATGTGTTTCATGGCACACACATGCATGCACACACACACACACACACACACACACACACAGAGAGAGAGAGAGAGAGAGAGAGAGAGAGAGAGAGACAGACAGACAGACAGACAGAGAGACAGAGAGAGAGACAGAGACAGAGACACACACAGAGTGGGGATTCATGGTGGAAACTCAGTGTAAAAAATTTAGTAGAAATCTGATTTGAAGTGAAGATTCTAACTGAAAGAAATTGAACTATAAGTTTAGGGGAAATATGCTACTTTAAGATTTTTTTTTCTACAAGCGTAACACTTGGTAAAAGGATTTTCTTACCTAACTTCTACCGGGAACGTCGGAGCACAAGGAGACCTTTGCCCCACTAACTGTTCAGAGCCATCTTGTGACATCTGTACCTAGAGACCTCCATGTGTGGGAGAGTGCCTGTCCCCTTGGCTGGCAGGAGGGGATGTAAAGGGCTCGCTTTCCGTACCCATAGGACCTTTCCCTGATCCTTGTATTTCTCACAAGAGGAGTGTTTCCCAAGCTGTTTGAGGAACTTGGGTGGCTGGTTTTTGACATATGGTGAGGACCTTAGCTGTCCATCTTAGTCATCACAGTAGCATCGGGGATGTAGCAACAGGGTACTGTCCTAAATACACATTTCCAAATAGAAAAAAAAAAAAACCAAACAAACCATTTCAGAGTTATTTCTTGAAGAAGGATCCCAGTACAGAGCTTCTTTCTTCACAGCCTGGGCATGTCGTGCCCTGCGAACACGTCCCTTTGGTGTGATTTCCTACCTCTCGTGCTCCTGAAATAAAACCTAAATCTAGTACTTTTGTAGGTTTCGATTATTTCCTACTGTAAACAGGAAATAAATGGCACTGGGTGAGTAGCGCCTGAGACACGAAGCCTCTGCTATTCCAACAACAACAACAACAAATGACAAATTGCAGGCTGCCAAACTAATTAGCCAAAACTGAAAGCTGAAATGGCAGGTTGACCTGTCTGTGGTGTATGCTGTATGTCTTCTCAGAAAGACTAAAATGGATCCCCGCCTCAGGGGTGAGATGGTCAACCAATCTGTTGGCTTTCAAGATCAAGGAGTGATGTTAGTGAGTGTCAGAGGCAACTGAGACAGGCCACAGAGACAGGAAATGGGTCCGGGAGATTTGCTTTCAGACTTCACCCTAGAGAAAGGGACTGGAGAGTTGCCCAATCCTGCTATCATGTTTCCGGCCATGACAGGAAGAGATAGATCGTAAGAGATAAAAATGGAAAATGTTGAAAACAAAATTAAAATTTTCTAAGAAAGGCAAGACGCACGCTCCAGCTACAGGCCTTGTTAGTGGAAGTGACTCCAGTCTAAACTGGAAGAGGGAGGTGCAACCATGCTCTGACCGGACAACAGTGGTCTAAGAGAGCCAGAAAGCCATGGACCACTCACAAGCTCCAGGATCTCTGTGGACAATGTGATACCCAGTGCTTCTCTTGGAAGGTCTAGGTATTCTACCCTGCTGGGGTCCTTCACCAACTTGAAAGGCCAATTCCCCATTTGTGTTTCAATAGGAAAGCACAAAAATTCTGTCTGTCTGTGCCTCAAAACTCAAACAAGCTAGCTATGCTCACTCCTAGTGACACAGCCCCAGGTCCTCTGAACTCTACTGGTGAGTCATTATCCAAATTGTAAACAGTTCATTCTCTTGCACATAAACTCCTGTGATAAGAGATCCAGCAAATACTCAGTCGCTTCCATCCCAAGGACACAGGAGAGATTCCTAGTTAAGAAAACAGTTCCCAGCCATTATCAGTTTAGTGTCTTCCTTGGAGAAAGAATGCAAAGTCCTTAAAACAACCACCCCCAGCCACCCCCAGGCTGCCAGCTCCGGGCCAGCACTGAGTGTGGATCTGTGGCTATCTGGATCCCTGAGCAAATGCAGGAATTGGCTAATACTACTCAAGCAGAGAGTGCCTTTTCTCATAAACTGAGCTGTTCTGCTCACATGAGGCACAAACCTTCCCTGAGAGATGGACAAGTTAACACTGGGAACGGGGAGCCTCGTTCTTGGAAAAACATGATAGCAGTTAGAGGAAGGGGAAGTGTGGTTGTTCTGAGGGGGCTGGGCCTAAATCAAACATGTCTGAGGACCCAGATGGCTTCTAAACACAAAGGCAGAAATATTTATTACCCAAGTTTCCAGGCAGATCTAGGATGAGCAGACTTACTTAGGTTCCCACTGACAGATGAAGTACTGTGTGCCTTAAAAAAAAATCATGTGGATAAATTAGAAAGAGTTTTGAGATTGCCTGGCTTGTGAGAAATGCCTCGCCCCCCCCCCCACAAAAAAATACCTCTGCCTGGAACCTTCATGCTGACAAGTGGTTCTCATCAGAAAATTTTGGAATAAAGGAAATTAATATTTACTTTAAAGACAAGAAGAAAGCTCCTGGCCCTGTCACTAAGCAGATGTCATGTTCCTCTCTACGACTAACACATATGAGCCACTTCATACCCCACCCACAGCCCATACACCAGACTGAATGAACCCTTACTTTCTTTTCAGACTCTCAGAAGAAAAAAAAGAGTCATAATCATGCTCTAGTGACAGTAGTAGTAACCTGATACACTTTACATTTTGTATGGCACTTTGTAGTTTGCATAAACAAATATCTGCATATCAAGATGGATGGATAGATAGATGATAGATAAATAGATGATTGATAGATGATAAATAGATAGATAGATAGATAGATAGATAGATAGATAGATAGATAGATAGATGATTGATAGATAGATAGATAGATAGATAGATAGATAGAAAGATAGAAAGAAAGAAAAAAAGAAAGAAAGAAAGAAAGAAAGAAAGAAAGAAAGAAAGAAAGAAAGAAAAGAGAAATATATCTCAGTAAAAGACCGTGACAGTCCTGAGAGATAACTATGCCAGATATTACAATTCCCTGCTTAAGAGATGAGGACTATAGATCTAGTCTGGCCTGGCTCCCATCCTCTGGTAAAGTCTGAGCCTTGACCAGTGAGCCTCCATGGAGAGAGTATGTAACTGACTAACTGTGATGGCACCACAGCTATAGCTACCATCCCGCTCTCTACTTAAGGCAGACATCAAAGTTAGGTTGGGAACCTAGAAATTCAACTTACATCTTCTCAAAAACTTAAGGCAGGCATATTGTGAGAAAATAGCCCATTAAAAGGATGCAGATGAGAGGGCTGGTGAAAGGGCTCAGTGGATAATGTGTTTGCCATGCAAGATGAAGTCTCAAGTTCCCATCCCCAGAACCCATGTTATGATCCAGGTGCAGTGACTCAGGCCTATAATCCTAAATCTAGAGAAGCAGACAGGGGGATCCTGGGTCTCACTCACAAGTTAGTCTTGCTGAACTGTGACACTCCAGGTTCAGTGAGAGGTCTTGTCTTTAAAAAACAGTGTCTAGAAAGACCCTGAATCTCTACCTCTAGCATCCACATGTATACACATACATGTGTACACATGAACATGTGCTCTCCTAACACTTTTCTGGGTGATCTGTCCTGAAATGACTCCACAATATAAAGTTAGTTTATGCTGATGCATCATTTTCATATGGATCTTTGTCATTTATATCTCAATGAAAGCGTTCCTTCTGGGAATGCACATTCTTAGAACTAAACCATTGGGCCAATGCTAAAAAGCTGTCCAGGCCTCTCCTCTCTGCTGGGAGCTTCTGGATCTCAAGCCGTGTCCTCCTCCGCCGGGCATTAGTGGTTCCTGAGTAAGAAGGTTGTCTGTGGACTATTCATAGCTACCAACTTTGAGACCATATTTTGCATAACAATATATAAATGGTCCACTTTCTAAGCCCAAGAAGAAAGCAAACAAATAATTCAATGTAAAAGTCCTCAAAACCAATAAACAATCAATTCACAAAACAAAACAAAACAAAAAAAAACTACGGATGGGGGAGAAGTATACAAAAGGTCGTTCACCCTCATTTTCATAGTGTAGATATGGGTATGAGGAAGCTAAAGGAGTAACATAAGAACATGGTATGCCCAAATTCCAAGAAGCAATCTGTAATGAGGGGCGAGATGGCAGGTTGAGGGACCCAGATGGCCAGTCATCATGTGCTTATTCCACACACAAACCATGTGATCACATCTGGAGGCCACCAAGTTCTTAAGATTCCAACAACAACATTTCCATGAAGAACTCCACTATTATACCTATGACGTAGGGATGAAACAGTACATGCATCCTCAAAAAGATGAGAATATATTTTCAGAGCATCACTTCATAATTTTTTTATAAAAGGGCATCTCTATAATAATAAGGGTGATTTTTTTTTAATGTAGAGTGATGGATATTACCACTTTCTAGGCAAGAGAGTCTCCATCTTTGAAGATACTTTCCCATTCCTGGAGCAGAGGGTACACACAGATTTACTATAGCAGACTAGCAAGAGAGTAGAGAGTTCCCTGTACTAGCCAGCATCCTACCAGGAACGTCTAGAGGGGAGGAGCATGGAAGAGGAGGAGGGGAAGGGAAGGTGAATGGGGAATAAGAGGGGAGAGAGGGGACAGAAGATGGTAACAGAGTCTAGAGCTAATGCTCATACCAGCGGTGAGAAACAGAGCTGAGAGATGGTCCAGGCCAAGACTGGTGCCCGGGTTGCATGTGTTCACCCTGCTCTATGCTCTCTATGGCTATGTGTTATTTTCTCTTTTCTCAGAAGTGCAGAGGAGTCATAAATGTGAGCCCCTGTGCGTTGTATGTAGAATCCCATCTTCATTTCTAGTCTTCTATTCAATACACACTAATGTGATTAGTTATTATGTGCAATAATAAATGGGCTGTGTAAATGGGGGCTGAATGCTGCTAGCCAGGGTTAATCCTGGATTCTTCAGTGACTAGCAGTGCAGTTGCTCTGCCTCTCTGGGTCTCAGTGTTAAGTCTTGAGTTCAAATCCCCACTATGCCTTTTGCTATTGTGAGTTACCTAATGACACGGAATCTAAGGAAGTAGCGTATGTCACTTTAATCACATGACACACCAATGGTCAAGCCCTTCCAAATGCCGACAGCTATCATTCTGCTTATGACAGAATCCTTGGAGCATTCTAAACCATGAGTTCCATGTAGCATACCTTGGGTATCATAAATGTTAGAATATCTGGAGATGATTCAATCTCACCAGAGCCCCCGTTTACACAGCCCATTTAGTATTGCACATAATAATAACTAATCACATTAGTCATTGGCCTTGGAGGCCAAGCTATTACAGCAATAGAATTCTTAATTTACTTAGTGCAGAGTTTATCAGTCTGTGTACAAAGCTTACTCAGAGGCTCTACATCACCCCAGTGTGCGGTTGGGTAAAGTCACCTCCCATACAGCAAGCCTTATCTCCTGCCCCGCAGTTTCCAGAAGCAATTCTTCCTAAGCTGGAGATCTGTTATCTGCTGGCTCCTTCCTAATGTGTTTCCTGGAATAGGTCATAAGCAGTTGAGTCAAAAGCTTCCACAGAATTAGCTCCACAGTAACAGGGAAGAACAGCCGTGGAACTCTCAGATGCACAAGTCTCTGAAGGCAGGCGTTGAAACTAGACTTCAAATGTGCCAAAGCAGATAGCAGACTTTATAATTAAAACACTAATTTTTAGAGCATTCCACATGTTTAAAAATCTCTGGTGCCAGAAACACAGTACCAGGTGTGTAACCATGGAGAATAACTTGCCTAAATAATTAATAATCATTTGTGTAATTACTTTGGATTACAAGTCACACTTTGTACTTTTAATCCACATGCAAATCTAGTCCTGCATGGTAAACTGAGCATGTAAAAAAAAACATAAGCTCTTGTATGCCCTCCTGTGTTGTTTGGACAGGCAGGGTGGTACCTTAACACTTTCACCTCGATGTCAGAGAGTCAGGAATGGGAGGTCTGGGTTTGTGGTAAACACTAACATGTTCTCTACCAGTTTCATCCTTCCTGGCCTCTTCTCTTCCCTTCCAACTTCTCACAAAAGAATAAATACAATGGATTTTATTTGATCTGATGGGGACTCTTAGGGGATGGAGGTTCCTTGGGAGTCAAGTGGGGACCATTAGGAGATGGAGATTTTGGGGGAGTCCGATGGGGACTCTTAGGAGATGGAGGTTCCTTGGGAGTCAGATGGGGACCCTTAAGGGATGGAGATTTTGGGGGACTCTTAGGGGATGGAGGCTCCTTGGAAGTCAGATGGGGACACCTAGGGGGTAGAGGTTTCATGCTGCTTCTTTTGCTAAGAACAAGCAAAGGACTGGTTGGGCTGCATCCCTTAATATACCTGCCCTGCATCTTCCCCTCAGCCCTCTGCAGCCCTGGCCCTGACGCTCCTTGGATCACTTCTTCTCCATCCAACCCCAAATCGAGAGGGTGTGAGAAACAACTCCCTCATTTTCCTTTCCTTCCACCTCTATACTGATCCTTTTCTCTTTGGAGTGCTCCAGGGGGAGAGGGGAATGCACATCTGTGACCATGAGGGTCCTAGAAACTGGTCATTGGTCCCCATATTCACAGAACAAGCACATTGCGGTTGGAGACATCCCCTAGCTCATTTATGTCAACCCTAATTACCCTTGCTCTACCACACACATCATGTTAGCAGATAATGTCTTCATCATTTGGGAGCACCATCTAGGTGCTCCCATTTCCTTGGAGCCTCTCCCTAGAAATCCCTTCTCTTACCCCCATTCCAAGTCAGAGGTGCTTTCTGCCTTCTTGTCTTCCACTGAGAAGCCTCCTTTGTCTTTTCCACTCTATATTTGTATTTTAAATGTATTCTACAAGTGTTGGTGAATACTCATACCCTCTAGTTATCTCTTACCCTTCTTGTTTTTACATTTCCCAACAAATCCCAGACTCCCTTTCCTAGTGTCCTACTAAGGGAGTTCTCTAGAGTTATCTACCAAGCAACAGAACTCTTCCTTCCTTCCTTCTTTCTTTCTTTTTTCTTTTTTTCTTTTTTCTTCTCTCTTTTTTCTTCCTTCCTTCCTTCCTTCCTTCCTTTCTTTTCTAATTGTATTCAATTTATTTATTTTTATGTCATATCACCAGTGTGCAGATTCATGGTGTTCACATCTTACAACACTGTCACTGTGCATATTATATAGAAAATTGCTAACTCAGTTATTTCCAAAATATATTCAAAGAATAACAAGACATTTCAGGATAAAGGAATATGTGGACATTTTAAACCATGAAGTATTTCAATATATACATTCAGCTATCCAAACAGATATATTAGCTATTGATCTACAAAATAAAAAAATTAAGCCAATACAGGCTGCTCATGATTTGTGATGGTTCGAGAATCCTTTACACATTTTATGATGGGAGAATGTAGCATTCAGTAGAATCCATTCCAAACATTTCACATTTTAACTTAATCTGGGGCAGCCATGCCTGGGGTGTCATTGTCTTGGTGTTGGAAGCCGGAGCTGTGAAGCACAAGGTGAAGCCTCTGGTTCATTGCAGTGCACCCCGAGGTTAAGATCTGGTATTCGACTTCCATGTATATGTGGCTTTCTGTTATTTTTGTTGTTATTGAAGACCAGTCTTAGTCCATGGTGATCTGATAGGGTGCATGGGGTTATTTCAACCTTCTTATATCTGTTGAGGCCTGTTTTGTGACTGATGATATGGTCAATTTTGGAGAAGGTATCATGAGGTGCTGAGAAGAAGGTATATTCTTTTGTTTTAGGATGAAATGTTCTCTAGATATCTGTCAAATCCATTTGGTTCATAACTTCTGTTAGTTTTATGTGTCTCTGTTTAGTTTCTGTTTCCAAGATCTGTCTATTGATGAGGATGGGGTATTGAAGTCTCCTACTATTATTGTGTGAGGTGCAAGATGTGCTTTGAGCTTTAGTAAAGTTTCTTTTATGAATGTGGGTGCCCTTGCATTTGGAGCATAGATATTTGGAATTGAGAGTTCTTCTTGGTAGATTTTTTCCTTTGAGGAGTATAAACTGTCCTTCCTTATCTTTTTTTTGATAACTTTTGGTTGAAAGTCAATTTTATTTTACATTAGAATGGCTATTCCAGCTTGTTTCTTGGGACCATTTGCTTGGAAAATTGTTTTCCAGCCCTTTACTTTGAGGTAGTGTCTGTCTTTGACACTGAGGTGCGGTTCCTGTATGCAGCAAAATGCTGGGTACATGAACTCTTTCAATCATAACTTACCTTGGGACTCTCTGGGGCATTGTCTTCCCACTTCACATCAACTGCCACCCTTAGAGATGATCCCTTGGGTTTCCATGCTTAGCACACTGGGACCTTTCCTCTCCTCTTCACTGGCTGCCTCCTTATTCCCCTTCCTTTCTCTTACCATTTTTAAACTGATGGTGGCCTTCCCTGGCCTCCCCTCTCCACTGTTCTCTCAGCCCTGACTCCAGCAACTCCTTCCCTCCTCCTGCTGACAACGATAACTTATTTTCAAAGTATTGAGCACCACACACTCCTTCTCAACCCTCAAAGTCAAGGGCATGCCTTTCAACTCATATCTCCAATGTTCTTAATCACTTCAAACTTAATCATTTCAACTTAATCCCTGCCTCTGCCTCAGCTCCTGCTCCCAATGCCCCTCCTATTTTGCTAATGGGACTCAGATGCCCATCATCTAGGGCCAAAACCTAGGACCAACCTTCTTTATTTTTGGTCCTGTTGATCCTTACATTCATCTAAACACGAAATCTTTGTGTTGTCCAAATGTCTACATTTTCTTCTTGCCACATGTTCTAACTTGCTTTGTGTTGCTGTTAAACATCATGGCCTCATGCAACTTAGGGGATGAAATGGTCTGTTTCGACTTGCACTTCCAGATCATAGCGCATCATTGAGGGAAGTTAGGGCAGGAACACAAGCAAGAGCTAGAGCAGAGATTGCTCACTGGCTCAAGCTCGGCTACCCTTCTTATATAGCACAGATCTGCCTGCCTAGGTACAGTGCTGCCCACAGTGGGCATGGCCCTTCCACACCCATCACAAACCAAGACAATAGATCACAGAGATGGCCACAACCGATACCATCAAGTCAATCCGGTGGAGGTTCCCTCTTCGAGGTAACTCTATGCTGTTGTCAAGTTGACAATAAAAACTAACCAGGACAGCACAGTTTTTTTTATTTTTATTATCTATCTATCTATCTATCTATCTATCTATCTATCTATCTATCTATCTATCTATCTATCTATTTGCATTCCTGTCTCTGGTCTCTACTACCCTTAACCATGTCTTAAGGAATTCTAAGATTACTCTTTGGGCACATCAATCATCTCTATGAATTACAGTCATAAGATCAAATACTCTCATCTTAGTTTGGTAAAATTCTGCTGGACCTGACTTTCCATTACACTTTATAACCCAATTTCTCACAATCTTCAGCATCACCATCACACTCTTCCTCAGGGCCGCCTCGTGTTCCTCCCTTTCTTGGACTTTAAGATGGTCTGTCTGCTGTCAATACTCACTCTCCATTGTCACCCGTACAAGTTCCAAAGCCAGGTCAAGTAATGCCTTTCCTTGTTAACACATCCTTATTCTCTCAGCGAGCCATTCTCTCTCCATCCTGTGCACCCAGATGTTTCCTTTATGACTTTAAGCAGAATTTTATAACACACCAATGGCAGTGTCTGTGTTCTTTTCCCAAATATGTTTTTCTCTCCTGCATCCATATCCTAACAGTGCATTGCTCTCAGCAGATGTTCAATAAAGGTTGATGGGTATCAGTCATTGGTTACCATGGTGGTTAAGAGTCAGCGGTAGCATTGATATGAGACTCGTGGGATTCTGGTCAATTCACGTGAGGCTCTCTGAGCGTAGTACTGTACATATAAGATATCAATAAAAGGCTGCTACCTCCTAGCAAGATGGTGACAGCTAAGATGATTGAAGTGTAAAAGGAACCCCATGCTTAGCACCTGGTATTGTGGCATTGTTACAAATGTGTATCAGGAAAGTTTGTCTTGTGACACAATCTCAGTAGCCCAGGCTAACCTGAAACTCTCCAGATAGCCAAGGATAACCCTTACTTTCTGATTGTGCTTCCACTTCTATTGTCCTGGATATACAGATATGTAGAACCATGCCTATTTTATTAGCGCTGGGGAGTAAGACTGAAACCTTATGCATGTCAGGCCAATATTCTGCCAACTGAGCAACAGACATACCTTTGGGTTTTTCATTTGTTTGTTGCTTTTCTTTCAATTTCTATTAGAAGATTTAAATTTATGTGATGATAACTAATAAAGGATGAAAGGCATCAGGATAAAAACAAGAATGAAACTCAATGGAAATAGAGAAATGTGCAAAGACTCGGCTAATGAGGCCACATCATCTCAGTTGCATTATCATCAGAAGAGAGATTACATCTGATGTAGAGAGGACCGTTTGTAGTGATTCCTAAAAATAATCAGAAATTTAACATTCTCTTTTTTTATTTTCTATATTTTTTATATAAATTCCAAATCATTTCCCCTTTCCCATTTCCGCCCTCCCCAAAAGTCCCATAAGCCCCCTTCCCTCCCCCTGTTCCCCATTCAACCCCCTCTCACTTCTCTGTCTGGTATTCCCCTACATCCAGTTTCCAGGACCAGGGGTCTCTCCTTCCATCTGCTTGGAAATCTATTGATATGTGAATTATGTCTTAGGTATTCCAAGATTCTGGGTTAATATCCCCTTATCAGTGACTGCATACCATGTTGCTACTTATGTTTATTTCAATTATTGTGTTTGGGGCTTTGGGGGACAGGGTACCATGTAACTCAGGCTACCCTGGATGTAGCTAAGGATGGCCTTGAACTCTTGATCCTCATGATTCCATATCATGAATGCTGGGGTTACAGGCATGAGCTACTATACCTGACTCTTTATCTTTAGTTCTGTAAATAATTTTCCCCCTCTGGACCACAGATATTAACATTATTAATGAACAGGCACTGACCATGCATGGTATTAACATTCTTAATAAATATGCATGGTATTTGACCTTGCAATTCGATTTCTGGGAACTTATATTAAGGAAATAAGTGAAGTTCAACACCGTGGTTATCACTAAGCAGAAATGCTCACGTTGCTGTAATGCTAAGGAAGGAAAAGTGCTTAAACTGCCAACTGAATGACATCAATGAACTAAAGTTTACTGCATCTGCAAGAAGAGGCATGGGTCACTCACACACACACACACACACACACACACACACACACACACACACACACACACATACACACTTCCAGAGCAAACTTTACAAAATACTTTAACAGCATTCCATAAAGAAGGATCAGAAGTTCAAGGTCATCCTCAGTGACACGGTAAGTTTAAGGCCAGAATAGGCTACTGAATTTCTATCTTAATAGTCCTTAATGGTACAAAAAGCCTTGTCCGCCAAATCATCCTTCACACATGTGTAGCTAAAAAGCGACCTAAATGTGTGCATACACACACACACACATGCATGTTGACAGTCACATGGACATTAAGTGGTTTTTCTTTCCCCATATGTTGTCTGCTTCTTTGAATTTTGATTTATATATGCTCTGAGACACAGTCTCATGTAGACCAGACTACCCTCAAACTTGTTAGAATGCTGAGGCTGACATTGAACTTCTGATCCTCCTGCCTCCACATCTGGGATTCTAAGCATGTGTTATCACATCCAGTATGTAGTACTGGGATGGAATTCAGAGCTTCCACTCAGCCAAGCCCTCTACCCACTGAGCCACTTCCCAGCCTCTTATACTTTGAACATATATATTTTTTCTTTTTTCCTGCTAAGCATTAAATATTTCCAATTACTTATATCTTTATTCACTTTTTATGTCCAAGTCCTGCCTAAAAATAAACATACTAAACTCTTACCTCCACTGATCTCAAGATCTACCTATCTCCCGTCTACCTCTCCAACTGTCTAATTTTCTTCTTTGGCTTGTGGATAAAACAAATTCAGAAAAACAAAACCTACACAGAGGAAATCAAGACAAAACTCATGACAAGACACACTCTGAGACTGCTTTAAAGTCTCACTGCAGAAATGTATGTAGCTAATGCTGCGTCCAGGCCAGAGTCCTGAGTATGTTGAAAACGAGCCATTGTTCTGAGTGGCACTATCACAACACAGCTATTGACCATCGTGACAATGGAAGAAGAACCTGGATTAAGGTCACAAGAATGTCCAGAAATGGACAATTCCTAGAATTGCTATTAAGTTCAGGAGGACACCATAGCATGTAGACAGTGAGACAGGAAATTACCTTGCTTACCAAACCTATATCGATGATGGTTATCAAGCCAAATTGATTATTTAAACTTGAGTCAAAAGGAAGAATGCAGGTGTTGCAAGATATTTCTTATCCAATGACATTGAGGCAGTGAGAGGCCTGTGATTGGAGGGGAGAGAGGAGGCGGAGCTAGGAGTTGGATGCAGGGGTGTGTGTGTGTTTGTGTGTGTGTGTGTGTGTGTGTGTGTGTGTGTGTGTGTGAGAGAGAGAGAGAGAGAGAGAGAGAGAGAGAGAGAGATCAGAATCTCAAGATGGATTCAGACCTTAGATTATCTAAAGGTTAGAAATTTGGATAAGACTTTTATCATTGTAAATTGGCATCTCGTATTTGTGAGTTTCATATACATAAATACACTTGGTTAACTATTTAAGATTAAGAGTCACGTTTTACCAGGTAATTGGAATGAATGGGCACTGGGTGGAAGTGAGATGAACTCTCAGGGACCACACCAGTAACCCTGGGACCTCTGCTAGAGAGACAGCCAGCTGGCAGGACTACCAGGGAGCTTGGGTCACACGGAGCAGGACGCTGCCGGGACATAGTGTTAGAAATTGTCAGGCCGGCAGATCTCAGAAGCGTGGTCCGGTACCACCGAGGTTCTTTTGAAAAATTCCTGCTACATGCAGGAATCACTAGAATTTCGTCAGAGCAGGCAAAGCCTACATGTGATACTTCAGGTGTGTCCAGTGTTCAAATAACAAGCAGTTTGTACCAGAGCACAGAAGATCACAGTGTCTGGGGTAAAAGTATGTTGACTGGCAATAGGCCTGGGAAGGAAGTGTGCTGAGCTGCCTACCTGGCTAGGGACCATAGATAGGAGTGGTTCTTGTGCCTTCAGACTCTCTGCGGAAATGGCGCTTAATCCAATCCAACAATCTGGATAAAGCAGCTATTAAAAAAAAACAGCAAGCAAAATGAGCAGACCAAGGCATTGGTCAGATGGGGAACATCAGATCTTCCCACAGGCCATGACATAGTTCTGATGTAAGAGGCTTCCTGACCCTGATGAGCAAGTGTACCATCAAACGTCAGAGTTCATCACTGTTGTTATCTGCCTTCCCCACCTGCAGAGATGTGGCAGTCCTTTCTCATCACATAGCAGAAGCAAGATGCCTAAACATTGGCCACGAAAGTCAAAATACGGCTGGGCGATGTAGACGTCTCATGTGCATGCATGTGTGCACGAAGGTGTGCATGCATCTGTGTGCAGGTCTTTGTGGATACCAGAGGATATCCTCCAGCTGGTTATAAGATAGAGTCTCTCAGGGGCCAGGAAGTCGCCACATTGTCAAGGCTGTCTACATCTCCGGGATCTTCTGTGCCCAATCTCTCTAATGTTGTGTTGTTAAGAGTACATTCTCATACCCAGTTTTTTTTATTTCTTTGTTTGTCTGTTTTTGGTTTTTTGGTTTTTTGTTTTTTTTTTCTGTGACAGGGTTTCCTGGAACTTGCTCTGTAGATCAGGCTGGCCTTGAACTTGCAGAAATCGGCCTGCCTCTGCCTCTTAAGTGCTGGGATTAAAGATGTGCACCAGCACACCCGTTTCACACCCAGCTTTTAAAAATATGGATTCTGGAGATCAAATACTAATCCTTATAAGGAAATTGATTTACCAGGTAAGCCAACTCAGCCCAGACACTTCTGACTTGACACTGTCACCCCTGACCAATGCCTTGTGGTTGCCATGGTGATAAATTGAAAAGTTGCCGTCCCTTTCAAAATCCATCCCAAACATTAACATCTTCTGTCAAGGTCAGGACAAGGAAGTGGCTGAGGTACACAGCAGGCAGGTGGGCACTTGTAGTCTTCTAATTCTTTCTCAAAGCGCTGAAGGAGTGAATTCTCCACTTGGCCAAGATCCTCAGGGAAACAGTGACTCAAGCCTAAGGAAGAGACAGTAAAGGGGAGCTTCCCCCTCAGAATCCAGGCGAGTGATTCTTCTTCCTCCAGGGCATTAGACAATGAGACAGGGGCACATGGGCCGAACCCCTGAAAGATGCACTTTTAAGTGCTTTTCCCCCTTGAGAGCGGGGGGGGGGGGAGGGAGAAAGAGCTGGTGAGTGTGTGGAGGGTGGGGCCGGGTGGTTAGCCTCCAGGAGCCATTTAATAAATTACTGCTTGTCCCTGGGTATCTGAGTGATGTCGGAAAACAAGAGAGAAGGCTAAAGGGCAAACTGAGCCCTCTGCCCCAGCCGAGATTTTCACTCTGCTCTCTCAGGAGGGATGGAGGCTGAGGGGAAGCGTCATTGAAGAGCCCAGCCATTGAAGATACTCCCGCTGATGATTCCTTTCCACATCACCCCATTTCTTCTCTTTCCTTTTTTAGTCATAAAATACACATTTTAATTACACTGAAATTAATAGAGCCCATCTCCACTGAGGAGAGATTAAATTACTGCTCAGCTTTGGTTTTTTTGTTCCAAACAGAACTAAAATAACATCCTAAATTTCAAGTGGCCTTGAAACAAACTTGCTCAAGGGCTCATCTTGAGACGGGGTTTCCGCAAGGGGAAATGACCTTTGGAGGTCAAAAGTCTGGTGGGAAGAGGTGTTGATGCCTTATCACATCTATTCATTTATTTATTCATTCATTCGTTCATTTCTGTCTGTGGAGGCCTGTGTGTTTGCTCCAGTGCGCAGGTGCATGTACAACACAGGTCATGGAGGTTGGAGGGCAACTTGTTGCGGTCAGTTTTCTCCTTCTAACTTTGTGGGCTCCAGGGATCAAACTCAAGACGCCAAGCTTGGTTTGAAGCAGCTTTGCAGGGTAAGCCATCTCACTGACCCCAAAGCCCATATTTAAAAAACAAAACAAAAACTTCACAGCTTCCCACATAAGATGCAGAGCTGAGTAAACTGAGAATACACTGGGGTTCTTAAATGAGTCTGTGAGGAATTGGTCACAGGGCGTTGAACAACGGTGATCAAAGACAAATGTGGGGAACTGATGCTCCTTTTGTACACACACACACACACACACACACACACATGCATGCATGCACATACACATATGCATGCATGCAAACACACATACACACATATACACACATGCATGCATGCAAACACACATATACACACATACACACATATACACACATGCATGCATGCAAACACACATATACACACATACACACATATACACACATGCATGGTTTCATACGCACATATATACACATGCATGGTTGCATACACACATATATATACATGCATTCACACACACATACACACACATATACATACACGCATGGCTGCATACACACACATATATACACATGCATGCATGCACACATATATACGCTTGCATGCACGCACGTGTACACACACACACACACACACACACACACACACACACAAAATGGCAGCTCAGCTTAGACCTAAGTCATTCCAAGGCAAATTTTCACAAGGAATGTTCCCGAGGTCTTATAGCTGCCTCACTATGTAGCAAAACTGACTTTATGCTTCAAGTCTTCCTTAGAGAAAGCAGATGACAAAAGGCACAAAATCAAATAGAAAATATGTACAAAATCAAACTCCATTACTGCTGGAGTTCAGCAGAGGAGGGAGGAGGGGGTTGCCTCTTGCTAAGTTACCATGCCGTGTTGTTGATTAAGACAGGATACATATGCCTGCATCTGCTGCACTTTCCATATCTGAGGGGTCCTGAGAGGGCACTGAATCCTGGGCTGGCTCTGGTGGCAGCCAGCACACACCATTAGAGGCAGCACTGGGTAGCAGGGTCCTTTAGGGCAGCTGGCGTCATTACAGGATGAAATGGTCCCTAATTGGGCTATTGATTTTTCCCTTCTTTAATGGATCACTCTCTCCCAACAAACTCCATGTTGAAACTTTTCCCATGCCACAGCCACGCTGCCACGGACACACATGAGACCGTACACTCTGAGTACATGAGGCATTGCCATGTGGGTCATTCAACCACAAAACACACAGAGGAAAGGAACATGTTGAATAGAGGTGCACACCTTTGTGAGCTCTTGCAAGTGAACAGTGTGTCTTTCAACTTTCCTTAGTCCCTGGAACACTGCTATGATGTGGAGTTTCTAATGCTCCTTTTGTAGATGGACAGAAGGAGCTTATAAAGGCAAGACATATGTCCGTATCAAACAGCAAAATTCAAAGCCAGCATTTCCCAGAAGAATTTCAGTTCCTGTGTGGAAGAACAGTGGACAAAGACAGAAGAGAAAAGGAAGGAAAAGAAAAGAAAGCAAAACACAAAGTGCAGTTGGTGGGGGCACATAAGGCTTTGGGTTTTCACTCCTCACATGGATGTTGTCAGGGCCTCCGAACTTTGGATGTGGAAACTCTATCTCCTAATGGGATGGGAATCAGAGACGGGACAGTTTTGGCGTAATTATGGTTATATTGGGTCATGGAGATTGGGCCTTCACAGTAGGATCAGTGATAAATATATATTTATAAATATATACATATATATGTATACATGTGTATATACATACATACATACATACACACACACACATACGTATGGAAAAAAATCTGTCTGGGGAGGATACAGGGAACAAAGTGACTGTCTGCAAGCCAAGGAGGGTCTTCAGCCAGCCTCAGCCACACCCTGCTCGGCACTAGAAGCCTTCAGAAGAGTGAGTGGGAAACAGCTTTTCTCCAAGGCACCTGTCTTGTGTCTTTGTCACTGAGCTAAGTCACTGCTAGCTCGCGGGCATGGGCACATGCCAACAGTCATGAGTAAAGGGAGGTGGCGAGCCACGGGGGACATGGGAGAGCCAGGTGGAGCTCATGAAGCGCAGGAGAGAGATGAACTCTGACTACAGATTGCTAGAACTGTCCACAGGAGAGCAAGCACAGAGGGACACTTGACACTTGCTGTCTTTTCCGAGCCTTGGAAGCTGGGGAAGCATGGGGAGTGGACTGTGAAATGACTACTTGGTTCTTAAGTGGGATTCCTGACACGCTGGATGGCATCAGATCCTGTTTGCTGTACTACAGAGAACATTCTAGATCAACTTAGATCTGTGCACATCTCACTCCTTGCACACTACAGCCCAGAACGCTCCGCCCCAATAGCACTCAGCCAACCACCAGCCGCACCAACTACCCCACTTCAAAATTATCTTCTTCTACATCAATAGACTAATAGAATATTTTAGGCTTCAGAGAGTTGTGGAGAAAGCTTAACCCTTTCTATGGTCTCCCCACCTCATCTCCTCCATGACTAGTACCTTTCATTATGGTGGTTCACTTCTCAATGCTAACCCAATAGTCATATTGTGACCAACTAAAGCCCACAGTGTACATTAGGTTTCCCATTCGGTGATGAATGTCTCATGAGTGTAGACAATCCATGTATGCTGTTATGGAATAGTGCCACTGTCCTGAAAATGCATCATTATGGCCTATCATCATATTCCTTTCTCCACCCATGAAGCCCCCAGCAACCTCAGTCTCCTTACTCCCTTTGATTTTGCCTCTTCTAGAACATCACAAAGCCAGAACAAGACTCTTTGCATCCTTTCAGATTAGCTTATTTGCCCGTGTGATGTGCATTAGAGTCTCTTCCCTAATAGCTCTTCATGCCTTGAGAATTCAGTCCTCTTCAGGGTTGAATACTATTCAATTGTGTAGACACACAGATGTGGACAGAAGTTTTCAGCATGTTTAGCCGAGTCTGGGTTACAGCGGGGATCGTTGTTACTGGTTCCTGTGGTAAATTATGTTTAGCTTTATAAGAGTCCGAATGATTGCACAATAGTCTTCTGATCTCCATTATCACTTGACCTTCATTTTTAGCATCATGATGCTCAGGAGTTTGTGCAATACACACTGGTCTGGTTTCGCCCAGAGATAAAACTGTGGGGAGGGAGGAGGGGCCGGAAGGAAAGAATGGCGCTTTGGTGTGAGTTGGAGCTGCTTGGGGTTTCCCAGCAACCAGTGGAGAGCGAGGCTCCTTCTGATTGTTTCCTGGGTTGCAGACTTAGTGCTGATGGTCCCTGGAATCATCATTTCAGGGTGTGGATTTTTCAGGCTGCTTCCAATTGCTGCAGACTCCTCCAGGGACATTCACAGCGATGCCAGGGTCGAGCAGCTCACACCCAGTGCATATGAAGCAGGGACAGTCTTTTCTTCCCATCTTGAGGGAGATGGATTTACCTACCCTGATTCGTGAGTCCTGACTGACCATGAAACCTGCCTTTAGGGTCAAAGATAACACCCCAGACTACAAACAAAGCTGCAGCTTGCTGAGTCGAAGCAGTCAAGAGATAAAGCCACAGCGTATGTCAGCTGTGGGAGAGGAAGGCCGAGAGTCTATTCCAGCTTAGGGGATGCTCCTCTCAGAATGTGAGAAACGTCTCTGCCCACCTCCAGACCGACATGGGAATCACAATCCATGAGAGCTGGGCAAACCCTAGCCTACCATCTAATCACTACCAGGCCAGACGAACTCCTTCCAATACAAACTGCCCACGCATCCTAAAGGTTCTTTATTCTGCTCCTAAGAACCCACAAAGCCCTCCTTAGAGACATTGTGAAACCTCAGAAGCAAAGAGTACAAGGATTTCTACCAGGCACATGTCTATGTGAAACGTGGCAAAGCAAAGTTAACTTTGGTGTCTGGGAAAGCCTCATTCCAAAGGAGACAGACCACACTGAGTACCGAAGACATCACTAAAAATGAACCTACATATGGTACACATGTGCAGAGAACGTGGTGTGGGCTCTGAAGGTGGGTCCCCAAAGGCACGCTGCCTGGAAATGCATGCTCTAGAGACCGGTCATCTTAGCGCTTGTGTCTCTTGCAAATGAATTCCGCCAAGTGCTGGGCCATCGTGGTTGGAGCGGGGCTCATGGGACCTCATCCTCCCTAGGCGTAGGCAGTTAATGGTGGCTGGGATCGCTACCATTATTAGTATGGGGTAATGCCAGCAGTATATTACCCTTGCTCAAGGAAATGATCTCCCTTCCCATGCTCATGTGAGAAGCCCTGGCTACATACAGGGAGTGGCAAAACCTGATGCTAGTAAAAGAAGACTGGACATGAAGGGATCTGTGGAGAAGAAAAGGACTTGGGAATGAGTGGAAGAAATTACGAGAGGACAGTGAGGGAAGATGATGAGCGTGCTCCAAGTATTTATTGTGTGAAATTGTGAGAAAATAAACTAGCTTATAGACTAGAAAGCTGGATTTACTCTTCCTTTTCAGAGAAGGCCACAAAGACTGCACTATTATTATAAGAATTTTAATGTTTTGTTTTTATTTATGAGCTGTAGGAAGGAGATTAGCAGGGTGAGCTGTAGGAAGATACCCAACCCAGTTGGACAGAATTTATCATTTTACTTAACTGGTTTCATTTATTAATTTTATTGGTTAAACAGGCATAGCTTTTTGAGACTATGGTTAATCTCAGGTTCAATTTCTCTAATAAGGGTTTGTAAACATTTTAGCTACCGTGTAACTTTCTTATTAAGCATATCTATGGACACGGCTCTGAGAAGGTTGAGGAAGGATTGATTGCATATGGCTTCTTGGGTTTCATCTTACCCTTGGCAGGACTTATTGCCACCACTGCATGGCGGTCTTATTTATGCCAAAGTGGCGCTGGTGTCTTGGCTTTGTACCACGCCTACCTCCTTACTTTCTGGATAATAAGTAGAATCAGGTCTGATCTAGAAGATGGGGAATGCTAGTCTGGGACTGGGGTGGAGCGGGGAGAAGAATCCTCCCATTTCCATATGCGTACATGGACGTTGGTTCTTCTCACTCTCTTGTTTGGAGTTACAGCCGCTTTGTAAAGGAGCTAACTCTGGAGACTTGGGGGTAGCCACTGTTCTCAGGATGCAACATTAAAGCGGGAGCTGGTCCCAATGCCCACCAAAGTGAACTCATAAATCTCTTTCATTAGGTAGACAGCTTTAGGACACCAGGTTGAAAATGAAGTTTTCTCTGAGTGCTTTGAGTCCTCTAGGCTCACAAAAACCCCAACACCATGATTATTTCTCAGGTTCTAGTTTATATAATTGAGGCAGACATAGAGTGTGGCAGTAGACTCCCAGTGCTCCTCTCCTCTCCTCTCCTCTCCTCTCCTCTCCTCTCCTCTCTTCTCCTCTCCTCCCTTCCCCTCCCCTCTCACCCCCTCCCCTCCCCTCCCCTCCCCTCTCCTCTCCTTCTCCTCTCCCTCTCCTCCCCTCCCCTCCTTTTCCTCTCCTCCCCCCCTTCCTGTCCCCTCTCACCCCCTCCCCTCCCTCCCCTCCCCTCCCCTCCCCTTCCCTCCTCTCCTCTCCTCTCCTCCCTCCCTCTCTGTCCTCTCCTTCTCTCCTCTCCTCTCCCTCTCCCACTCCCTCTCCTCTCCCTCTCCTCTCCTCCCCTCCTTTTCCTCTCCTCCCTCCCTCCCTTCCCCTCCCCTCACATCCCTCCCCTCCCTCCCCTCTCCTTCCCTCCCCTCCTCTCCTTTCCTGTCTTCTTCTCTCCCCTCCCCCCTTCCCCTCCTCTCCTCTCCCTCTCCCTCTCCTCCCCTCCCCTCCCATCCCTTCCCCTCCCCTCCTCTCCTCTCTTCTCCTCTCCTCCCTCCCTCTCTCTCCCTCTCCCCCTCCTGCCCTCTGATTCCTGTGTGTGAATGCTGTGTGACCTGCTGCCTCAAGCTCCTCAGGCTCCCATGATATCCCCCATCAGGATGGGTCTTTGAACTCTGAGCCAAAGTGAAAGTCCCCTTCCTCAAGTTCCTTCCCTGCTTCTGTCTGGCATCTAGTAACTGAGACACAACCCATAATACAATCACAATTAGCAAAGTCCAAGAGAGAAATTTGACATACGGACTTTCAAAATCAACAGGCATGCAAGCAAACTCAGCTGGATTTTCAGGCATCTGAGCATCTAGATAATGGTCTTGGTCCTATCATGTGTCATGTGTACGTGCACACACATGTACACACATGTGCATGGACACACATGTGCACACACACACTCCTATGATTTTTTTCTCCTCTTTAGATCTAATGTTGCAATCTTCCATCAGCAGCTGAAGTGCTGGAATTTCTCTACAGACCAAAATCAAGGCTTCACCTTTGGTGAGCTTTATCTGACAGCCTTGGCAAAGCAAGGGTCACTGAGTGGAAATCTAGATTCCACGAGAGACCAACTCTGCAGACTCCAGCCTGGGCCCAGCTAAAGCAGAGATTCCAAATGATGCATCTCATCTTAATGTATGCTAATCAATGTCGGATGGCCCATTATTAGGCCTCCAAGGGAAGACAAAAATATAAGCTACTATTGAGGAGAAGTTAGTGTGTGTGTGCATGTAAGCATGCAGACTTGAGTGCTCATGCACACGTGTGTGTGAGTGTGCAGGCCAGAGAGCAACTTCAGTGTCATTCCTGGGGTGATATCCATCTGCTTAGTGTGGGACAAGGCTTCTCACTGACCTGGCACTTAACCAGTTTGCCTGGTCTAGATAGTAGCAAGCCCCAGGGACCCGCTTGTCTCTGCCTTTGTGGAGCTGGGATTACAGGTGCATACTGCCAGGCCTGGCCTTCTTAAGGTGTGTTCAGGTGTGTGAACTCCAGTCCTCGTGCTCAAGACAAACACATTTCTGAATGCACTAACTCCTCAGCATAGGAAATGCATTTCTTATATTCAAGTTCATATATATTCATTTTATATTTGAAACACACACACACACAGACCACACCACACCACACATATACCACAGACACACCATAAGCACACACTCACACATGAACACCACACAATTACACACTCAAACATACACCACACATATACTACACTCACACACAAGCACACAAACACCACAGACATATACACACACATAAAGATATCACACACACACACACACCAAACATATCACATACAAACATACATCACAGACAGACACACCTACCCATATCACATACATACACACCCTCTCTCTCACACACAAATACACACTCACATACCACAGACAGACAGACATACAAACACATATACACTCACATACGACAGGCAGACAGTCATGCACACACACACTCACATACCATAGAAAGATGAACATACACACATACACACTCACACACCACAGACAGACGGACACACACACACACACACCTTCAGGAGGAAATATCATTCCCTCTTATCAGTAAATTCATGTATAGTATCCATCAAGTACTACATGTTCTATCATTACACTCAAATGTATATTTTATATATTCAGTCTGTGAAACTGTTTCATTTCATTTCCTCATTTCTGAACATCCTTGGTCCATGGTGATATTTGACCCAGAGAGTTCCCAAATTGCTAGTCACTTGTTCCATTAAATTTGGTTAAAATTTTGAAACCAAAGTTCAGTTTCAGCCAGAGCTCTCTTCTGAATGTTTCTGGGTTCTGACGTCAGTGCATATGGATAGATCCAAGGAGGTCCCACCCCTAGACAGTTCACACTGTGGTCCACACTTGGTTTTGATTAATTTATTAACCCAAGATGTCCCCAGGGAGTAGGGTTACGGGAAACACCTTGAATTCTTTTGTTTGAACATTTCAACACTGCTATTCATGGAACTGCTGAGCCTTTTATTTCCCCACTATCTTTCTTGCCAGCAAAGTAAAATATGTTTTTAAGTGTTTGGAAGTGAAGGAGAGACAATGTGTTTTAAATGTATTACACACACACACACACACATTATTGTTCTCAGCCATCTCCTGCATCCAGAGGCTGAGAATGTAGACTTGCCCTCTGACCTCCTAAATTATCGGAGGTGAAACTCCCTTTTCAACAAGATATATAGCTTTTGTGGTTTCCTCCAGCTTCTAGCATCTCCCTAGCCCATCTTTAGTCCCCAAAGTGTCAGTTTTATGAGAGGCAAAATTCTTCCCAGGGCAAATTCTCCCCATACTATGTTTTTAGGGAGGCATTTGCAAACATTTAATGACAATGTGAAGTGGGTGCCACTAGGTTCACAAGAAGCTTCTCTGGTGGGAAACACACAGCTCGCTGTCCCTGGGTCTACCCACCATTCTACTCTCCTGGGGCTTGCTTTAGCTCCCACTCCCCCAGGCAGAGAAAGGAGCTTTCACTCCCATAACCACATGGACAAATTATCAGACAGGCCTTAGGAATCCATAACTCTCAGCTTATAGCAAATTTTCAATAATTTGGATTTCCCAGGGGGAAATCAATATTGAATTGGAAGGCAATTACAAGGTGTTTTGCAGAAAGCCTGATCTGCTATTGTGACAGATGTGTGTCTGTTATTTAAAGAAGCATTAACCATATGCACACCAGTCCAGTTTCTCACAAATCTTGTATAAGATAAAAACTTACAGTGGGGTAGGGGTATGGCTCAGAGGGCAGTGTTCACCTAACATGCATGAAGCCCTGAGTTCAGTGCCAGCATAGCATGTAATGGTATAGTGGTGCAGACCTGCAACAAGATACATAAACTTAAGGTCATCCTCAGCTACAAAACAAGTTGGAGGCTAGCCTGGGCTATATGAGATCCTGTCCCAATAGAAAAAGTTTTCCTATAAGTGTGGAAAATTAAGTCTGTTGAACTCTGCTTTTAGATCTTTGGTTCTTCTGTTTTCTAAGCATTAGTCCTTAACCATGTTATATGGACCATATAGGAAATAATAATAATTTTACTATAATAATAATAATAATAATAATAATAGTTTTACTATAAAATTAAAAACTAGTCAGAAAGCAAGTATTTATCAATGCTATTTCTTCTCTGTTTCAGAGTCTCCTGGCTCGAGAGCTTAAATAAGATGCCATTTTTATTACTAAATGGTTTATAAGGTGTTTGAGAATTTAAAGAAGCATAATGACATTTAGAAATGTAATAGACTCCCAAAGAGAAACATTCTTTTTAAACTTTATGTCAATGGGAGTTTTGCCTGTACTTGTGTATATAATGTGAATTACAAATGGGCAGGTGTGTGTGTGTGTGTGTGTAATCATGTGTGTATATAAGATCATGTGTGTATGATTACATGTGTGACCATATGTGTGATCATGTGTATGTGTAATCTTGTATATGTGAGCACTGTGTGTGATTATCTGTGTGTGATTATGTATATAATCATTTGCATGAGTGATATTGTGTACAATCATGTGTGTGTGATATTGTGTGTATATGAGATTATAAATGTATAATTATGTGTATATACGAGATTGCCTGTGTGTGATCATGAGTGTATATGAGATCATGTGTGTATGATTAGATGTGTGACCATATGTGTGATCATGGGCATGTGCAATCTTGTATATGTAGACATTGTGTATGATCATGTATGTGTGATTAGGTATATATCATGTATGTGTGATTAGGTATGTGTATAATCATCTGCATGTGTGATATTGTATGAGATTATATGTGTGTGATAATGTGTATATAAGAGATTATATGTGTGTAATTATGTGTATATATGAGATCATGTGTGCGTGTGAGATCATGTGTGTATATGTGGTGATCAGAGGATAAGCTACAGGTATTGGCCCTCACCCTGTTGGAGGCAGACATTTTTATTCACCACTGCATAACCCAGGTGAGCTCATCTGTGAACCTATGGAGAATCCCCTGTCCTTGCTTCCTATCTCACTTCAGGAGAGCTGGGATAACACACTCAAACACAGATACACACACACACACACACAGCACTCACTATCTTATCCAGTTTTTCACACAGGATCCAGGAAGACAAACTCAGTTCTTGAAGGTTGTGTGTGAGCACTTCACCCACTGACCCATCTCCCTGGCTCCGGATGATCATAGTCAGAGGACATGCTCAGTCTCACTTTCAATCTAGTCTTTGCTTCTTTACAACCAGGAAATGAATCTGTTTTGGAGTACCAGCTTCTTCATCTGTAGAGTAGAGTCCTTCTGCTGAGGATGGCCCTTGTGAAAATTAATATGAAGATGCAAATACTCCATTACCTGCCAGGTATGTATAACCTGCATGCCATTGGTCGTATGTATCCTAGAACACTGCCTAGATTCTGGTTCACTTGAGCAAAGTTAGCTGTGTGCAGACTAGGACGCTGCCACGGCTGTAAGTAGCCTAGGACAGCTGCGGATGTAACCTAAGGAAAACAGTAACCTTAAGCATTGTGATACTTTTTATGTGTGTGTTTCTGGTTTTTGTTGTTTTTTGTTTTCTAGTAACTTCACGGCTCAGTGTAAACTTTGTAGATGACAAAGTCACATTGTAGCAATATCAAAACCTTGGGCCTATCTGCAGGGATTCTGATACATTGATAAGACTTCAAACCAGCAGACCCTTCCCCCTCTGCATCAAGGAGAACATGAACCATTGGGCTGGCTCTGTGGACCCTCGTTCCTTTGCTGACCTCCGTATGTCTCCAGACTGTCCTTGAACTGGTCTAGTTCAGGCTTCTCCATGATTTTGTTGTTCCCTTGGGCAAAGCGGCCCCATGTTCTCTCTTTGAGTTATCTGCAACTCCTCTCCCTTCAACATGAAGCTATGTGCTTTTTCCACGTTTTCTTGGTTGGTGCAGACTCGGGAATCAAATTCATTTCCTAGACAATCTACACCCAACCTCAAAGGAAATTTCAAAACCTGTCTGTGCCCACTTCCTTCTCATTTCAGGGCAAACACATCACTAGCACAGATCACATAGTCACATACAGGCCTTGCCTTTCACATGTAAGTAACCTCAGTGCTCCCCAGATCACCTCGGTACAGCCAAAAATGCAGAGAAGAAAAAAATCAACAAAACAAATGGATTCCCCAGGTAAAATTGGGCTCACAAGTCAAATGAAAGTCATATCCCTAACCTCTCATGAACAGGACCGTTTTTTTTTTTTTTAACAGTACAAACCCAAATACCAACAAGCTCACATCCTCCAGGAGATCAAACGATAATGAACTCTGCACAATGCAACATCCAGTGGTCCTCCTCCAGGGCACTGGGATTCAACCACCATGGGGCTGCAAGGCTGAGCTTGTGTCTTTGCAGGAAGCAAACAGGAATGGTGGTGCAGTGCTCCGAAGGTCAGGAAGGCCGCGGACCTCACCCTCCAGGGCATTGTCCATTGACTCTGTGGGTCAGAGGAGAGTCCCAGTTGGAGGAGCAGAGAGAATGAAGGCCCAGGGCCTTGAGCGTTGCAAATGAAGAAGCCGCTGAGGAAGCTTATTTTGTGGTATATTGTAGGGTAGAGTCCAGCTCCTTTTCCAGAGCGATCTGAGTGTGGGTTCTGTGTCCCACATGCAGCCCCAGGGGCCTCTCTCCATCTCCCTTGAGATGTATGAAGAGCAAAGAGTAGCAACCTTCGGAGTTTCACTGGTGATAGAGAGAGGCTGTGGGCAGTCTGGGCCTCAGCGCGCAATACACGAGTCAGTCTTTAGTGGTTCCCAACCTTCCTAACACTGAGACACTTCACACACTTCCTCATGCCATGGTGACCCCAACCGTACAATTATGTCTGCTGCTACTTCCTAACTGTAATGTGGCTATTGTCATAAATCATAATGTAGATATCTGTGTTTTCAGATGGCCTTAGGTGACCCCTGTGATAAGTTCTTTGACACCCCCTCCCCTCAAAGTCAACATGACCCACAGGTTGAGAACCACTGATTTAGGAGGATATCTTCTTCCAGGAACATTTATACTTCTTGATGCTTTCACCCTTACCCCCAACAAAGCATTTTGCAAACAGTCAGCTTCCTCTTTTTGACTCACGAAAGAAAACTTAAGGCACGCACACACGCACGCAGGCACATTTGGAGAAGTTGAAAGTCTATATACTCCCATCATCTGAAAGAAGCAGCATTAAAAACTTTCTTCTGCGTCCTTCCTGACTCTACAAAAATCCTGTTTACAAAAAGCTTGTATTATTTATACAGTCTTCGAGGGGGCGGCGGTGTTCTCTGTGTTACTGTTTCTGTGGTAGTTCTTCTCATCACTGGAAAATTTGGGCTTTTGTTTTTAAAAACGTTGCATGCTATGTACAGCGTATACGATTCTAAAAGTGGTACACCTTGCTCAAGTCTTAGCCGATTACTTCTTTCTTGTTTCTTGGTGAGGAAACCAGTGTCTATAGTCACCCAAGTCATCCAGGAGCAAAGGGAGGGGCCAACTCCCAGGACTGGGCTTCACCATTGAGCTACAGCAGCCCACTAGACAGTCAGAGCATCCAGGGTGTGGCAAAAGCAATGTCCTTCGTGTATCACAGACACAAAGCCTCAGGTACCCCAGACTAGCCTTCCTCTCATTACATAGCTGAGGATCACCTTGAACCCCTGAATCCCCTGCCTCCACCCTGAGTGTTGTGCTTACATGATTTTCACCACTACATCCAGTTTATCCAGTGCTGGAGAGGGAACCCAGGTCTTCATGTATGTAGTTAAGCACTCTCCCACTGAGATATGTGGCTAGCCCAAGAAGCCTTCTGAATGAACAGAAATTATATAAACTGCCAACGGGAGGACGTGCTCCAGATTTGGAGAGTGGTAGTGATAGATAATTAAAATTATTTAAAGAAAATAATTGTAAAAATATATTTCTCGCTGTGTCTTCTGTGCAGTTTCTAGTGAAATATGAACCCGAAAATGTACAACCCTGCCTTTCTATTTGGCTTTATGACAAATGTGACACCAAACATCTCTTGAGGCAACCTGAATCCATGTCCCCAGACCATGTCACTCAAAATGGGCTCAGAACAAACCCACTCTCATCCCCCTCCCAGTGAGAATGGCATTTTGAGTGGTGGGTTTCAAGTGGAGAAGCATCTTCGACCAAAGAGAATGCTTGTTGGGAGTTGCATGTGAAATGCCCACACTGGACGGACACATGTTTTCACACATCCTCTGAAGGGCAAGATGTAGTAGGATTGTTTCCCAGAGAAACAATTAGAGAATACTGGAGCCAGATAATTTACAACCTAATGTTAACAGTGAGAGGAGTAGATTCCCACAGTCATGTCCCCCAGATAAGAACTGCCTTGGAGACTGGCCCCACACAAATCTTAGATGTCACAACACAGGGGTCGGGACCTCCTTCTCCTTCATCTCTGAAGAAAGTCAAAGGCAGATCCCTTCTTAGGGACCGCGTGTAAAATACAAGATTATCTAGCTTTGCTCCGTCGTTGAGTTTGCAAAAATACTGTTATTGCTGCCTTTTCAATTTCATTTTCTTTTATTTCACTGAGGCTAAGATATGAAGCAAACGGTCCAGGTTCCCACCAGACAAAGAAGCCATTTGGTCCTGTTGAGGACAGAACAAAAATTCTAAGTATGGAGCTAGTACCTGCTCTGGAGCTGGGAGGTAGACAGAGTCACAGAGGGGCCAGTCTCCTGCCTTCTCCTCTCAGCTACAATCCCAGAAGGCCTGAAGTTATCTCTGCCCAAAACCTGCTTGCCTTGGCTGGCAGGAAGGAAATGAGTTATCCCAGGATTGCAGCAGACCTAAGGCCTCGACTGGGAGAGCAGGTGGATCCTCTGCCCAGCTCCCCAGGTTCAGTGAAGGCGATTAACGGATTAAAATTCGCAGGCAAAGCAACTGAGACCCAAGCCATCCCCTCCCCTCCTTGTAACTGAGAAGATAAAAGCTGTTTCCTTTCAAAGCTTCAGGTTAGAGATGAGAGTATTAGCCAATATGTAATCTTATAGCCTGGCACTCAGCTGAGAGGGGAGAAGGAAGGATAGCCAAGTGTCAATCTGCATTTAGAAAGGGGGGGAAAAAAAAGAGATTAACCCTTGAAATACTTCATCTGAAAACGAAGAAACATCATTTCTCAAGTGATGGCTCCCAAACAGGGAAATGATGATTGGAGATACTGTCATCACAACTGGAAGGAAGTTGGGTGCCACTGGCATCTAGCGGGTGCCCCTGGCATCTAGCGGGTGCCAGGTGGGAAGTGTCTATCAAATACTCAACGCGCAGGGTAAAAGTGCGGGACCAGCCCAGGAGGTTCAGAGCGCAGAAGCTTGGGCTGGAAATGTAGCTCAAGGTACACTGTTGGCCTTGTGTGCAGAAAGCCTATGCGAAGATGCACAATTGTAGTCCCAGAACTCGGGAAGTGGAGACGAGAGGATCTGAAGCTTAAGGTCATTCTCAGCTACATAGTGAGTTTGAAGCCAGAGGGGACTCCACAAGATCCCGTGCCAGTAAAAGGGGGAGCAAGGGAGACTGGGAGAGCCAGGGTTTTGAGAACCCCTGGTGGGATGACGATTCTCTTCTGATGTATGTCCTCATTCATCCAATAGGGGGCGTCGCCTCACATCACAGCCATTCCGGAAGAACCCCAGCCCAACCCTCTAAGTGCATTCTCAGGACTCCATGCTGCTAGGTTTCCCTCCTGGACCATACCACAAGGGAGAGCACGTACCCGAGGAGGAGCGAGGAGCGCTGTCTCCCCACCCAGGCTAATTGATTGCCAGGAAGAACCGCCTTTGCGGTCAGAGAGAGGCACGTGAAAAGCTATCTGTGTCTCTCTTTGTAAACAAGTTGTTTAGCTGTCTCCGCTTTCCATCTAAACAGCTGCAGACTCTGATCAGACTCCATGTTTTCAGAATAAGACCTTGCACTTACCACTCTGTTAGCACTTTGGAAATGAGACAGTTCGGCAACATTGGCGCCAGGACAGCTTGGTGCTTAGTGACACCATCGGGGAGAATCTTAATGTTGTCAGTAGGACACGCTTTTCAGTACGTTTCTGTGTAGCCTAGGAGGGGTGGGGGGGCGGGCAGCCATAGCTCATAGCTTCCGATTGCAAGAGTCTTCTGGCAGAGGGCTCGGGGCTCATGATTCTAATCAGTACTAGTGAAAGTGCTGGCTCCCAGCTCGGCGGTCCCTGTGAAGCTAGAGGACAGCCAGGAAGAAGGCAGTCCACTATGTAGTCCGGCTTTATGGAAGGATTACTGATCTTTCGACTGTTTTCTTCTGTTAAGAAAAAGAGGCATTAGCTATATTTCCGTGGATTGACTATATTCCTTACAGTGTTATTCTTGGCCTGACCACATCTCTGTCTTTCTCCACTACTGCGCCTGCCACAGAACAACTTGGACATCTTTCTCCCCGACCACCTTGTTAAAGTCCCAATTCAATACAAGAGTGTCTGGTGGTGAATGAGACCCTCACAAGGGCCAGCGCCACACATTTACTTCCTTCTGAAAACTGCCTTTGTCCCTTTGGCAGGGAACATCAGCTCTTTTAAGATTGGAAGATACACGACAATCTTTGCTTGTGATTGGTCCACGGCAACAGCTCTACTGAAAATCACCTCAGTAAAACTTTAGCACACTGATATTTAATTAGGTGTAAGGAGCTTTGTACAAATGGTAGAGAGAACATTCAGATTGTCTGTCAGATAGGTTTACCCACTCAGTGTTTGTGTACGCAGTCTGTGCACATGCGGATTAATAAAAGATTAATAAAACTGGCTGATTTAAGATACACCATTTAACTTGCTTTGGCTTATCCTTGAAGCGATGCTTTATATCATTACATAACTACTTGTGGCATCTTTCTTATGAGTGTGTAATATTGTGCCATTGATGTGTATATTATCAAAGCCAAAGAGTCAGTTTTATCAGCTATTCAAGGTTGATTTGATATGCCTTTATCGGCATGTGTGGCAAAGGACGACTTTTGCTTATCCACCATGACTGCCCCTGAAAGATTCATGTGGGAAATGTTAGGATGTTTTCTTTCTTTCTCATTAACATGCCAATATTTAATAGTGTGATATCAGTGAAATGCCACTTCATAGATTATAAGAACAATGAGACTTTGTGTGTATGTGTGTGTGTGTGCGTGTGTCTGTGCATGTGTTGTTTATGCATATGTCTATGTCTCCATGTGCATTTGTCTGTGTGTACTAATGTACACATGCACTCAACTTATGCTTTCATTTTATTTGACTTAAAGCAGTGTATTCCTAAATGCTACGCTAAGAACAGAGAAACCTCCCAGAGGAGACCCACCTTTTCCCCTGTTGCAGTATGGTTGCAGAGAGGAAGAGCCAGTGGGAGACATGCATTTTTACAAGACGATTTAACAAAGAGGTTGGCTCATGCAGTTGCAGAGACTGACCAGTCCCTCAGTTTGCCATAAACAAGTGGAAAGCCAAGAAAATTGCTATATAACTTGTTCAATCCATGGGATTGAGACCTAAGGGCTTTAAAATCTAAGGTCAATAAGGGATGGATGTCCCTGAGTTCAGGGGCAGGAGGGACTGATTTACCATAGACCAAGGGCAAAAATGATGGATGTCCCATAGTCCAAGGGCAAGAGGAACTGATGTCTCATAGTCCCAAGAGTAGGAGGGATGGATGTCTCATAGTCTAAGGGCAGGAGGGGTGGATGTCTCATAGCTCAAGGGCAGGAAAGGATGAATGTCCCATAGTCCAAGAAAGGGTTGATGTCTCATAATCCAAGGGCAGAAAGGGCTGATGACTCATGGTCCAAGGGCCGGAGGGGTGGACATCCCAGAGTCCAAGGTTAGAAAAGGATGGATATCCCAGAGTCTACAGAAAGGAGAAGTGATTGTTCTATAGTCAAAGGGTAGGAGGGGTGGATGTCTCATAGCCAGGGAAGGAGGGGTGGTCATTCCAGAGTCCAAGGTTAGAAAAAGATGGATATCCCAGAGTCTACAGGAAGGAGGGATGATTGTTCTATAGTCCAAGGGTGGGAAGGGATAGATATCCCAGAGTCTAAGGGCAGGAGGGGTAGATGGCCCAGAGTCCAAAGAGGGGTAGATGGCCCTTCTCATAAAGAGAAAAGATGTCCTTCCTCCAACCTTTATTCTCTTCAGACCTTTTGGTAATTCGCTGAACTGCGCATGTTGGTGAGGGCCATCTGTGTCCTCTCTATTGGTCCAGACACTCATTTCTTCCAGAGACACCTGCCCAGACACACCCACATAAAATGTTTTACCATACATATGGGTATTCCTGAGCACAGTCAGTCTGATACACAGAATTAACCAACCATCACATCCAACTGAAGAAAGTCTCACCAAAGATAATTCTTAGGTTTACCTCTCTCTAGTAATGTGGGGGTGCTTGGCTTTAGAGAGTAGTATCAACTGAATCGATTCTCCCATCCAAATTTACATATCAACATCACCTCACCAATTAGACTAGGCCTTAGTCAGAGTGTCCCAGGGATCCACCCATCTCTGCCTCTCCAGGTCTGGGATTATAAGCACATACCACCATGTCTGGCATTCTTTATACAACTTCTGAAAGTGCTTTGCCAACTAAATCATAGTCTTCAGCTCCTTGACTGGACTTCCATTATCTCTCCAAAATGTTTTGAATTACACTTTGGGAGTTGATTGGGAGGGGGGTGGTGATGGGATTAATGCCTTTGGGGAAGCTCCAGTGAGCTTGTTCATGAGGTCACCGTGAGGAGAGCACCTAGCAGGAAGTGGGTCCACACCAGACACCAAACATGTTAGTTCCTCAATCCCAGAATCCCCAGAACCAAGAGGTGAGAGGTCAGCTCCAGTGCTCACAGTTATCATTCTAGGGTACTTTAGTTACAGCAGCCAAAAGTGTCTGAAGTCATGGTGCTATAGATAGCAAAGGGGGATTAATAAAGGGATAAGACATTCGGTGGAGGGTCCTGGTCCTCAGAGATTCTTTCTCTGATCCATGGACAGAAAGGGCAGAGAAATAGTTTTTCCAATGGCAAAAGCCTGGTCAGATGTCATCACCATCAGCTCAAGCTACCAAAGCACAGACTGGAGAGATTCGGTGATCGGTGAGAAACCTGTTTCCTGGTTTCTCACGGACCGACGAGAACAGTTGTCTCTCTCCGGTCTAACCAGGGCACTGATTTCAGTGAAGAACATGATATCCTGTGGTAGTTAAATGAGACTGTCCCCCATAGTCTCAGACATTCGAGCATCTGGTCCCCAGTTGGTAGGACCCTCTGGGGTGGGTTAGGATGTGTGGCTTTGTTAGAGGAAGGACCTCACTGGCGGTGCACATGGAGAGCTCAATGACTCCACTTTCCTTGCCACTTTCAGACCAGTCTGCCTAGTGTTTGTCACTCAGGGTGTGCGCTCTCAGCTTGCTGTTCCTGCCACCATGCCTGCAGCTTGTTGCCATGTCTCAACTCTGCCACTCTGGGCTCCTATCACTCCGGAGCCCTAAGCCCAATAACCTTTTTATTGCTATAAGTTGTCTTGGTCCTGGTATTTTATCACAGCAACAGTAACTAACCCAAACCTAACAGTAACTAATCTGCATGATATAATGTCCTACCTCCCAGAGGTGCTATCTCCAGCTTCCATATGAGTATTGGCGCATCGACACATGAGGTGGAGTAGGGGGAATGCTTAGCGGGTTTCCATTAACTCTATCTCTCTCTTGGTCCTCCATGGAAGCAAGGGAGCATGGGAGATTTGGAGAAAGAGCACACATGTAGTGAATGCTGAATACACAGGAGGAAAATAACTCTGGAGGAGCCCTTGGGGAGTGTGCTCAGCCAACAGGGATGACATCAGCAGTCACCAATGACAGGGAAAGCATCTCTCCCGAGGGACACTGGGAAACGCAGAGAAGGTGTTGGCGAGAACTCTTCCCTATTATCACCTTACCTCTGCTTTTGGAAAGACAAACTACAGCTGGTGGCTTAGAGGAAAATGCCTGACAACGCTTCAGTCCAGAGACTTCTTCTGAGGGGCCCAGGAGAGCAAGCAGACAGTCTCTTCACCTTTAGCATACCAAAGGAAAAGCCTAGTGCTTGTTTCTTGCACAAAAGACCTTCAGATGTGCAGAACAGGTAGACATTGAGCAAGCAGGAGATGGGGTGACCATTAAATGAGCCCTCGTCCTAAATTTCTCATGAGATAAAATCAGAAAGCAGTAACACAGTGCTGGGGGAGATGGCTCAGTGCTGCGCATGCAAATGTGAGGAGCTGTGTTGGGTCCTTAGCATCCACGCAAAAATGCTACATGTTGTCCTGTGTGCTTGTAAACCCAACAATGGAGAAGTCGAGACAGGTAGATTCTCTAAGGCTGAAGAGGTCAGTCCAGGAATGTTGGAAAGGTCATGGAACATTGCCCCTCCATTCCTCAGACCATGGGGTAGTGGGGGAAACCAACCTACAAGTGGGGACATATTCCACAGGATGGACTGTTGGTCACCTACCGACGAGGGAAGTCCTGGCCACCTCATTCCCTATTTTTGATCAGTTTAAAAAGTCACACTGTTCTGCCAATCACATTGTGCCTAATGGTGGTGGTCCTGAGAACTGTATAAAGGCTTGCTAGATGGGCTGCACATGGTGGTCATTCTCTTCCCATGTGCAGGCGACCCTGGCATGCTGGATTAAATAAAATTCCTCTTGCTTTTGCATTGATTCCCGTCTCCACGTTGTTCACTCAGGTATCTCTGGTAAATTAAGGCTCGCCAGAGTCTTACAAGGCAAGTTGGCCAGCCTACCCGAACATACACATACACATACACATACACATACACATACACATACACATACACATACAGAGAGAGAGAGAGAGAGAGAGAGAGAGAGAGAGACAGACAGACAGACAGACAGACAGACAGACAAACAGAACTAGGAACTCTTCCACATTGCTGAGAGCAAGACCTTTAGTATTGGCTCCACTCCCTGGTGTGCCTCACAACCCTGACATGTCTCTCTCTGTGGGGGCGATGTCCTGATCGAGAAATGATACCAACCTGAAAAGGGGAAGAGATGAAGTAAGTGCACTGAGCTCTAGAGGCTGCCAGGCCCCACTCTAATTTGAAACAGGACCACCACTCCAGGGCTACTCAAGTTCTGGTTGAGTGCGTCCTGTCAGGATGTGAAGGCTGCGGGTCCCCCCGGGATATGAGAAGAACCATCACAGCTCAGAGCTCAGCAGTCACCCAGCTCTCCCAGGTGGGCTCATTTACAGTGAGCATCTCCAAGAGTCAGTCATGAGGAAAGGGAAACACTGAGTGACAACCCCTCAGACAGCCGTCCTCCCCAGCGCTGGGCTTGTCAGCTCCTGGCCTTCTAGAGTAAGCCAGCTCTTGGCTCTCCTGTGAGACAAGATGGGGCTCTCTGCCAGTGTCTATCTGCAGCAACTGCAAAGCATGGATCTCCGCAGGTGGGAGTGATGTGGACTAAATGGGTCTCCAGTGGTCCAGGGCTCCCAGCAAAGGCCGGACCACAACAATCAGCGGTCGCTTATTTACCATAACCATATACAAACCACAACATCAGAGTTCCCTCAAATGCATCGGAGACATTCTATACCTCTTCATTAAAGCCTGTCAGGATTTGTTATGGCCCCGCTCACCCAGACAAACTGGGGTTTGTGAGGCTGGAACCGAACATCACACCCTAAAGTCAAACCCAGAGGCCGGGCAGAGGCAGATTTTTCTCCCGGCAGCCTCTCACTCTCCCTTGGAATTGATTTTAACTACACTTGAGCATTGAAAATGTACAGTGATATATGGCTGTAAAATATTTTAATCGTTCATAAATATTTACTGTGTGCCACTTTTCCAGTCTCTTCTATGTTGGGGAACATGGTAACCGCCTCAGCTGCCCAGAACCATCAATCTCGGGCTTGAGTTCGGCGGGGGGAAGAATTTAGAGGCTTTGACAGGTGCCATGTTTTCTTGCTGTTTGTATTTGTATTTTGCTTTTTGTTTGTTTGTTTCTCCGATTCTAGGAATTTTCCTCAAAGCAATTATATAAATTATGTATTCTAACACGGCAATGTCATTCTAAGTTTCAGTGGGTGTTTAGATAAAGAAAAAACGTTATATGGAATTTGAAGTTTTTGAAAGGATATTTATGGGCAGGAGAGAGCACAGTCAGTAAAGTGCTTACTGCCTGGAGACATGAATTAGACTCCAAAACCCAATTAAAGAAAGCCATGGGTGGCTGGAGTTTGTAATCCCTACGCTGGGGAGGTGAAGACTGGAGATTCCCTGGGGCTCCCTAGCCAACCTGGTGGAATCACTGATTCCCAGGAAAAGGTGAGACCTTGTCTCAAAAAGAACCAAGGTGGACTGAGAAGCTCACGTGAGAGACGACATTTGAACATCTAGACATCTGGTCTCCACATACGCAGAGACAGTACCTACGAATGTGTACGCGCGCGCGTGCACACACACACACACACACACACACAGGTACACATGAACACACAGAGAGAGACAGGTACGCATGAATATACACACACACAAGTACACTTAAACACAGACATAGAGGCAGATACTCATGAACACACACACAGACACAAATGAACATCTACATACACAGACTACATGCACACACAAAGAGACAAGTACACATGAACATACACACGCACATGTACACATACTACACACACACGTTACAGACACACACATACCATACATACTACACGCAAACACCACACACACAACACCACATATACTACATGTAAACGGGCATGTGCACACACACACACACACACACACACACACACACACACACACATATGCACAGTCTTTGTTACAAAAAAACTTCTATAAAGGTTCTAGTAATAATGACCACAACAAAAGGCTGTGACCAATGACTGAGAGATAAGAATAAGAGGCCTTGCTTCCTACTTTAAATAATGCACTCGATTGAAATTCAGCTGTGGGGTAGTGAGCTGATTCAGGTTTGCCTGATCCCTCCCTGGCTTTAGCCTAGCGTTTTCACATTCTAAGAATCGCCCCCTCCCTGTCTCACCCCAAACTTCCCTAGTACAAAAGCCTCAGCTTTTGCCCTGTGCACAAACTTTTCACACTTTGTGCAAGACCAAAAGCAATGAAGCTCACACCTATGGTGTGGCCCAGATGTTCCCTCAGACTTCTTTCCACCTGTCACCACTGACTCTGGGTTTAGTTAACAGAACTCTATCCCTGAGGCTGCTGGGAACTTACGACTGAGGCTGTCTGGGATGGTCTCCCATTCCTTTTCCTCTGTCTAAGGATAATAGAAGGTAGGAGAGAGCAGACAGCTAATTTCCAGAAGTCCCCATGGGCCCTTCTGACACTGTGTTCTCCCCTGAGTACAACCACTATCCTGATGAATCACGACACACTGCACACACGTGGAATCAACTCTGACATACCGTTTGATGTTGTGTCCTGCCCATGTTATTTATGCCTCCATCAACAACAATTTGCTGACGGCACGGGTTCATCCGCTTTGTGCCTGTATAGTAGTCCCTTGTAAGGATTAGGTTTACAGTTCGGATGTTCTACCCTTTTGCATTCAGCAGAGTTGTTCGTGTGGCTCTTAGGATAAGACCCTCTTTTTAACTCTTTTTTTACAGGCAAAGCTGATAATTTTAAGGTTAAAAAATTAAGTGGTTGAAAAACTACCCCAGTACTAGATCCAGTGTGCTATAAGGCAGTGATAGCAGGGAGAGAAAATTTTCATGAATAACTTGCAAAGACAGAGAAAACAAGCTACCAAGATCACATTGGTGAGGGGTAAGTGAACTGAACCATGGATGTCTAGAAGGGTTGGTTGGCTCCTTGTAGAATATTCTATTCACTAACTTTTAAGACTGGACTTCTGAATTCTGAATGTGTTGACCAAAGTCACAACACAAATGAGAAGAACAACCCTACCTGTATTAGTTAGGGTTCTCTAGAGTCACAGAACACATGGGTAGTCTCTATATAGTTAGGGAATTTGTTGATGACTTACAGTCCGTAGCCCAACTCCCCAACAATGGTCAGCAGCAGCTGTGGATGGAAGTCCAAGGATCTAGCAGTTACTCAGTCCCACAAGGCAAGCAGGCAAAGAAGAGTGAGTGAGTCTTCCTTCTTCCAATGTCCTTATGTAGGTCTCCAGCAGAGGGTGTGACCCAGATTAAAGGCATGTGCCACCGCACCTTTAATCCCATATGACCTTGAACTCAGAGATCTCCTTGTCTTAATCTTCTGGAATTCATAGCCACTAAGCTTCAAGATCTCCATGCCAAGATCCAGGTCAGAAACTTGTATCTCTGAGCCTCCAGATTAGGATTCATTCCAGATATAGTCAAGTTGACAACCAGGAACAGCCACTACACCACCCAACACAGAGCTCACAAGCCTCCAACACTCCTTCACCCTAAGCCAGTCTGCCTCCCAATGACCCTCTATCTCCTTTGACGTCATCTCTTCAGGGCACTAGCCTGAACTCTACACATACAAATCTTATCAGTCTTTTTGGAGAGAGCTATGTTCTTTTGGTGTTATAAGGGATTACGGAGTGCCTTGTTCACTCTGCCTTTCTCTGTAGTTCTATCCCCCTGTGCTCTGTCACCTCCATCTATCCCCTAATTTGCACACCCGACAAAGTCATCACTTCCCTTAGAACCTGGCTAAATTATCCCCTCCAGTAAGTGTTCCCCAAGGGACTTAGTCCATATACCAGTGTATCAGGAACCTCTGCTTGGCAGAAGCCACCACAAGTTGGTCAATTCTATATTTACATTTGCATTTTTGGTGGGAAAATGTATGAACCACTGCAGTCTAGTAGTTTTGTTTCATTTTTAATGCTTTCCACTTCACTAACAATAAATCTGTTGTGTTTATGAAAATTGCATAGGTGTGTACCAGAGTTGATATTGAAATACTAGGAGCTGTAAATATGGATGGAGACACAAAGATAATTGAATACTATTTTTAGGGAACAAAAGTTGAAGAATAAGTAAAAAGAATCAGAATTTTAAGTTAAGAGCAGATAGATAAATGTAAAGTCTTCTACCAGGGATCAAATAGTAAATCATTAAATTCTGCAGCATAAGTCATGATGGTATGCTCACTTCTGTGGTCCAATATTGAAAAGCCACTGTGTCTAATCATACCCTGGTGGAGAGTGCAGATGTGACCCCACCCCAGCCCCCATACAAGTTCCCAACTATGTGGGGTCACAGGGTCTCTACATAAAGACCTTTTATTGTGTTGACTCTTGGGAGATGACCTGCTATCGGAGATGACTATTGCTTTATTCTTGCTGTGAAATGAAACATTTATAAATTGCCAAGAATTGTTTAGAACCCTTTAAATTTAGTGTGATAAAACTTTTCATCTCACCAGAAGATTGGGTATCTCTTCTAGTGTGTCATGACTTTTTCAAGAACAGTGCCAGTAAATGCATTTAAATATCTATTATGAATATATCAGCCAGAATGGAGTTTCCCCCACAATCATACCTACTGGTCTCAAGGTCTTTTCATGACCTGAGGCATAATCTAGCTACTCATGGGACCTGATGGTCATTAAGATGCCATCTAGTTACCTTGGTAGATTTTTCCAAAACTAGTGCTAGCCACAAATATATACACACCCTGGTCCATGTTGAACTCAGCATTGATGACATGCTTTCTTATAATTATACAAAACAGAGTATTGAAACCCAGAGAATAGAGAATTAAACTCTCATATAAGCAATTGTAAAATGCGTGTCTGAAGCTGCCTTTTTTTCTATGTAAGAATTCAATTACTGTGGTCTCTACTTGGCCAGAGTGTAAACAACATTTTGAAATTGTATTATTGATTGTTTATACCACACCCATGGTAATCCGGGCACCCAACTTAATTGCCAAAAAGGTTTTAATTTACCTTTTAAATAAAACATATCAAATATATTTTACAGAGGAGCTTGTATACTCTATCTTGGCCAGTCTCCAGGAACATAGATTTCTGTTCATTTCGGGTTCTTCCTTATTTTGGACATTCCCAAATGATTCGGCCATGACTAATTTCCTGTCCTCCACATCCCACAGGTTAAACCAGATAGGCAAATCTAGCTTCAAGAGGACATTAATTCTAGAAACCAAACCCAACAGGAAATTCTATGAGCAACTACTTTTAAAACATTAAAAATTACGTTGTGTTTTCTAATTCATGTTCTCCCCAGGTAAAACTGTGGTTAATTCCACTGAAGGGGGGGGGGTATTGTAAGCATCTAGAAACAGAGATCCTCTTTCCAAAACATGCCTGAGAACATTAGAAAGCATAGGGAAAATACAGCCCGGAACCATGTTGCAGAAATGTGTGGCATCTCCTATTATGGCATGAAGAACACATGTACTGCATTCGTTATTCGGAATTGTGGCTCTGCTCCATTCTAGTGCCTCCCAATTAGGTCTTCTTCCTGACAGGCGCTGGTTCCAGCTAATAAATTCGTTAGGTTCTGTCAACACTTACAAGATGGGATTCGCAAAATGCTGCTTGGTGCTCCTATGGCCTTTCATCAGCCCCCAAGTGGAGAAGAGACTAGCCAAGGAAGGCAGAGTCAAAAGTCCTTCTAAGAAAAAGAGTTGGGAAGATGAGTATCATCTCCGCCTGTGCAGATCCTCTCACGCCCCTGGGGCCTCATTTTCAAACCAACTCAAAATGAAGGGATAAGAGAGTCTGAGTGTGTGCAGCGTAATTAGTGGAGATTTATCACAGCAAGGCAGTCCGGGTCCGCAACACTGAGTACAGTGTCTTTCCTTAGATATCAGAGCACAAAGTCCATGTCAATGGTGCACAGAGATTTTCAACATTTATAGGACCAGGTTATAATTGAATACATTGGCTGGTTGTGTCTCTGTGACAGTACTTTAATGTAGAATTATAAGGGGATGGAGAAAACAGCTTTTTGTTAGCCATTTCTCCTGGCTAACAAAGAATGTGTGTGGGACCCACTGGCGTGTCTCAGATAGCTCTAGATTTTCACTGTGACTCTCAAACTTGACTCAGTGTATTTACTGTTCTTCGTCCTTCACAGCCAGCCTTGTTTCTGCTTATGTGATGGTAAGTATTGCAAGTCACCATGTTGCTTCTTGAGATGCTGGCCTCAGCCTTCAGTTCTAAACACTGACAAGGATGAGCAACGGTGCTTGGAGGGAGAGAGCAAAAAGGTTATCACTCTTTCACATCAAACCTATAGATACCCCATAGTCTCTAAATTCATATGTGGTAATATGGATACACTCTAGTATCTAAATCCATACACAGTAACATAGATGCACATTATCATCTTTAAATTGATACATAGTAATACACACACACATATACACACACACGCACACAGACAATAGTCTCTAAATTGATTTACATATATATAGTCTGTGACAATATTATTCCATGGGAGGGGAAGACCACTATTTATATGTCTGGCAAAATATGCCTGGCAAAGCTCCTAAGACAGACAGACAGACAGACAGACAGACAGACACACACACACACACACACACACACACACACACACACCCTCCAACTCTCAAACACTGGCCTAGCCAAAAGCTTGCAGAGAAGAGCAAGCTTGCCTTGCCTTCTTGTCTAAGAAAAATGATACAGTTTGTGGCCTAAAACTATGTGGAAAGAAAAGCGACACCCCTCGTGCACCCCTTCACTGCAGCATGGCTTTCTGTTCTTCACTGACACACGTACACGTGATATAAGGTTAACTGTCACGAACGTTCAGTCCATGCGAGTTTTTATATCTTCCTATTTACCTTATGTGAGCACCCTCATGCTACAGCATGAGTAATTCTCAGTTCCTTTCTAAATCTCCAGGTCGTCAAGCAAGATTCATCAAGCCCAGCCTCTTAAGAGAGTATAATTTTGCAAATGCTTAAATCTGTAAATGCTTTGAAAGACTAGAGAAGAGATGGTAAAGGCTAAGACAATATCTGGTTGGATATCTAGAAGTCACACATCACCAGGTCCCCAGGGAAGGCATTGAGGACAATACCTCCTCTGCCTAGGAAGTGACAACCCCTTGGCTTCATATATGGACCTCAGCTTTTTCTCTTCTAGTTTCTGATACTAAACATGAAAAATGACTTCCAGACTGGCCTATTGACATTTTTTTTTAATTTTTTTATTTTTTTTCTATTTTAGTTGGTTTTTATCCTCAACAAACCTATCAAACCCTCCTTTACATTTGTTCCATGCTCCCCACCCATGCTCCAGATGGAAACATACCACTTGGGTACAGTTACACAACGTTCAGTCCAAGTTTGACTCATGCTACTACCCAGAACACTTAACGCCTCACCAGGAGACATCTATTTAAGACGGACTGTTACAAAGCACCAGGGAGACCTGGGGAGCAGGAGGGTTGGCATTTCCTAAATCAATTCTTCCTTTTTAAAGGAAGTTAACGATGGATTATTTAACCATCAGCAACATCCTATTGTTCAATATTTTTGACCTGGCCTAACTTTTGCTAATTACGCATGGCAGTACAATCAACAGGTGTGTGTAGAGGATTGGGCTTGCTATTTCTGTTCACAAAGTTTGTCTATGTTCCCAGACGGATTGGTTACTTGTGATGCTGCCATGACAAAATGTGACAAATTGTGACAGAAGCCACTAAGGAAGGAAGGCTTTTATTTTGGCTCACAGTTCAAGGTAAAATCAGTCTATCACTGCAGGAGATAGCGCGAAGTAGTTGGTCACTCCATAGTCTGCATACTTCACTTCCTCCTTATATGTTGTTCAGGGCCACAGCTAGTGTTATGTAAGTCCTCCCACCAAAATTAATCTAAGCAAGATCATCCTTCACAGCACGCCCAAAGGCTTATCTCATCTCTTTGACTGGAGGCCCGTCTCCTTGCTGATTCTAGAGCCCACCAGGCAGACAATCAGTATTAACAATTAATATCATAATCATTGAGATGTATTAATTAGCTTCTCTGTTGCTATAGGAGATGAAGAGTTTATTGTGGCTTACAGTTCAAAGGGATCATTCCATCATGGTGGGAAAAGCTTGACAGCAGATGCCTTCCAACATGGTGGCTGAAGGCTGGCGGGGTGGTGTTTGGAGGACAAGAAAATCTGGGAATACGTTGAAGAAAAATATGTGATTGTTCTTGTAATCACTGCCATGCCTGCGTCATCTGACTTGGGCCACAAATTTTCTATAAGCGAGCTCTAGGAAGCTGTATAGGAACCCTTGAAAGTCACACTCAGAAGTTCTGTCTTTTTTTTTTTTTTTTTGCCAGAGCTGAGGACCGAACCCAGGGCTCTACCACTGAGCTAAATCCCCAACACTCAGCAGTTCTGATACCAGAAGGATTTCTTTTATTTCGAATAACCTTCCAAAGATGCAAGTCTTTTGGGGTTTACCTTGAAAATCTCAATCCCTCTTAGTTCCATTGAGGATGCTCAAGAGGCCTCTTGAACTGCCTCAAAAACAGACTTGATTTCTAGTGACCCCCCAAGTGAGCTCCACACCCACACTGATGTTTTCCAAGAGAAGCTAGTCAAGTTCCCCATCAGCCAATCCACACAACTCCCTGGGTCCTGACTAGAAACATTGGTACCCTTGAGTTTAAGGTTCCTAAGTCATACACAATGCACCACAGGCATCACCAGCATTCCCACTGGATACAATCAGTCTCTGTAGGCAATGTTAAGTAAGCTTGATCCCCTATTCCATAGAAAAAAAAGTGCTGTTTTCTTCCCAGAATTACCTCATATCATGTTTTCAAAATGGCTCTGATTGGTGGATATGCTAGCACATACCTGTAATCCCAGTATTCATTTGGAGGCAGAGGGACCAAGAGATATAAGTCTGTCACCATCACCACAATCATCACCATCACAATCAGCAGACCTGTTGTATTATTTTAGTTTAGGGACTGATAAGCACATCCACTGATCAACAACTAGATAACCCTGTTGAAATTTTACAAAATCATACTCTAACATGCAGTTATATCAAAGGACAAAGTCCAATGTCCACCCTAACTTGCAGAAAGAGCTTAGATTGTCCATTAAGTCTTTCTTATCTGTGGTTTTATGAGACCATGGAATAGTGCCAGGGACTAGTCTCAGCTTGGAGAGGGGTTCCTATGAGAAGGGGTGTCTTGGAGCAGCAAAATGAATGGCCCAAAGTCAAGTCATGAGTTATAAACTGATAGCCTATGTTCTGCTTGAGACAGATTTCCAGACAGACCTCTCTATGTTCTCCTCAAGACAGCTTGAGATAGCTATTTCTTGCAATTCTAAAAACTTTCTCTGGATAACTCATCTCTTGCAGATCAAAAGCCCAATCTTTTATTTACATATCAATCCATTCATTACCCCAGGATCCCTTTTGATTATCCCATAAATCAGCATCCCATGACCCCAGCGCCTTGATTCTTAGAAAGAGATAGTAAGTACATTTCTTTCTAAACATTGCAAAAGAATTCAGAAATCTGCATGCCTTCATTAAACATAGACAATAAGCTGGCTGTGTAAGAATGCATAATGAAATTACCATCTATTCCTACCATGCCTGGGCCTGGACCTAAACTCACTGTGTCCCAGGCTGACCTTGAACTCAGGAATCTGCCTGCCTTTGTCACACCCGAACCTGAGACTGAATCACTGCTGTGACTCCACTTTCTAACTAGACATGCATGGTTATGGGAAAAGGGGTGAGAAGGTCATTAAACAAAAAGAGCATTACCCAGAGATTTTGCCAAACTCTCATTAGAATATACTTTATCAAGGGAATGAGATGATATTATACGTCAAGCATTTGAGTGCACCTTAATGATACATCATTAGGATCCTTGTCTCTTCTTTCCTCTTCCCACAGGTCTCTCTCCTTATAGGGGCACTATTGAATGCATCAAGTTGACATGAAAGTTGACAGCATGTGTGTTTGTTGGGTTTTGTCACCATGACGTACACCTGACAAATTTCAGTTTATCTCAAAGTTTCAGAAGAGAAACCCGACTTCCTTCAGAGATGGACTGTGCTGTGGAAGTGTAAGCTAACATAAACCTTCTCCTCCCCAGGTTGCTTTGGGTAATGGGTTTTGTCACAGCTATAGAAGCCCTAGCTAAGACATACAACATTGTCATAGTTTCATGATTTGCCAAAGGAACACCTTGGACCAACAGCGCAGTGATTGAGAGATGGAAGTCACATTTGAAATCAGTTCTCTCATGCTCGTGGGCCAAGGTCCATGCTTGGCTGATTTAAATAATTACTTACTAAAAATAAGTCTGTTTAAGTTAAAAAAAAAAAAAGAAATTTTGAGGAAGAAAAAAAAAAGGCTGTAACCAAACTCTTAGCACAAAGAACAAGAGGATCAATAACATTGAGTTCTTCTCAGAACTTCTCCAAACAGCAGAAGGGAAACAGAGATGGGAAACCCATATTTGACCCCAACAGAGGCCCTAGAGCAGTGCAACTTGGTAGCGTTGACTTACCCAAAGCTCCCCCAAAATTACGTGCAATTATCGTCTCCATTACATTCTAGCCTCAGTCATTAAATATCTTTATCCCAAACTGTCTCTCTGATCACATCCTGAAGGCATGGATTTCCCCCAGTAAAGACCTCCTGATTAACAACAGTGTCCTAGAGCACAAAGCCTGCAGGACGCTCCCTCTACGGTTGCTTAACTTCTGTAAGTCTCCTCAACAATAACCTCCAACATAAGCTGTTGGCCAAGCCATAGAATGAGGCTGGCAGAGAGGCCCAGAGAAGCGGTGCTGCCCCGTAGGTGTCCAGGGGATGTACACATCAACAGAGAACCCAGCAGCACACGGTTACTCCCATCCTTCCTGATCCTATCTCAGAATGGATGGAGGACATGGCTTCAAAAATGGCACCTTCAGAGCCAGCACAGAGCATGTCAGAAATACAAATCCACCGCTTTCTCTAAGCAGTGTTCTCTAAAGATGCCCATTATTGGATTCCACACATGGACATAATCCCCATGCCTCTTACAGCACTTAACACAGATTCTTATGTATAGAAAGCACTCAGCCCTTTTTTTTAATGAGTGATTGAATTATGGCATTCAACTTGAGACGCTAAATCCCTAGACTTAAAATATGCTAAAAGTTAAGTCACTTTTTTGGAGCGGGTGTTACACCAATATGATCTGTAAAAATGAAAAAAAGAAAGATGAACTTTCTTTGGCAAAACCACAAATGTCTGTTAAGAAAAAGCTTATTATAAGACACACCTGGATCCACACAAACTTACTAATATCCTTCACGGAACAGCACTGCTACTGAGAGCATCGTGTAATGCACCTAGCTTATGAGCCCTAAGTCACCCTCAGGCACGGGAAACTCTAGGTCTCCAGTTTCTAACCCAGTGTGCATGAATTCCTGTGTCTTCTCTTTGTCCTATTTCCTAATGTAATCATCGGAAATATTAATTTTCCCATTTCCGCACCCACCTTTTCCAAATGCTTCCTCCCCCCCCATCTCCCTCTCCATTTCTTCTCCCACACATGCAATTTCTTTCATTTTCACACCAGAAATTTCCTTTATGCCTGCCTTCTCTACCTTTGCTAGCCATGGTCTGAGCTCTCATCTCTCAGTCAGAAAACAGGGCCTCTGTCCTGCCGCTATACCTTCATACACAAAACTGTTCCACAGTAGCTCAGGGAGCTCCACCCCTAGTTCACAGAGCCCCGCACCGAGTTAAAAATAAGCACACTGAACACACAACCTGATCGATCATCTTACTTTCACCAAGTTTAAAACAAAAATCTAGTAACAAAAAGATTAAATGCCAAGTCTTTGTCTGCAACGTCTGTCAACAACCTGATCTGGAAACACTCAGATGTGCACCTCCTCTGGTAGAATGGATATAAGGAACATGGGGGCTGTCCATCTTAACAGCACGCGGGTTGTGCCTTGGTCCTTAGTGAGCCTTGCCTCCCCACTCTTGTCCCAGTGAATACATGGGAAGCTTTGCTTTTTCCTTTTGTGAGTGTGTTTTACCAGGGGCGGGGGGAGGGAAAGGGAGGGGAGGGGGAGGGGAGGGGGAGGGGAGGGGGGAGGAGCAGAGGAGAGGAGAGGAGAGGAGAGGAGAGGAGAGGAGAGGAGAGGAGAGATGCATGCACACCACATGCCTACAGAACTCACGGAGCTCAAAAGAGGACACCAGATGCCCTGGAACTGCAGTTACAAACCACTGTGAGCCACCATATGGGTGCTGGGAGCCAAACCCAAGTCCTCTGTAAAAGCAACCAGACTCTTACCATCTGATCCATCTCTCCAGCACGAATGTTTTCTTTTGATCCCAAGAAAAGAACTTTCAGAGACTTGCTATCGCAGTGTTCCATGTCCTCTTTCTACATACTTTTCCGTGGAAACTTTTTGCTTTGCGTGGCTCTATTTTTTTCCAGTCTGCTCATTCTTGAGCAATTGGAGACCTCACCAGGCTGACCTTTGATGGCAGACAGGGTGTGCATGTTGCCTTTGGCCTTCCTGCTCATTCACTTGCCCACTGTGTAACTAGCCACAGGCACTTCTTGGAAATGCAGCAAGAGCTCAAGATACAGGCTCCACCCACTGACTTGTCTTGTGGCCTTTGTGTAAATCAAGAAATCAATTCCTTGTTATCACATGTATTGATAGATGATAGATTAGATAGATCAATCGATAGATAGATAGATAGATAGATAGATAGATAGATAGATAGATAGATGATAGATAGATAGATGGTAGATAAATAGATGACAGATAGATATGATAGATAGTATATAGATAGATAGATAGATAGATAGATAGATAGATAGATAGATAGATAGATAGATAGATAGATAGATTATAGATGGATGGATAGTTACATGATAGATAGATGACAGATAGGTAGAAGATAGATAGATAGATAGATAGATAGATAGATAGATAGATAGATAGATAGATAGATGACAGATAGGTAGATAGATATGATAGGAGAGAGAGAGAGAAAGAGAAAGAAAGAGAGATGATAAGTAGATGAATAATTGAGAGAGAAGTTTGGATGTGTTTGGACAAGTACATACACTCATGAAACATATATCTCATTAAGAAAGAAAAAACAGTTCTATCAAAGAAGAAATTCCCTTTCATCTCTTTGCATTCAGTTCTTCCCACTTTCTATCAGACTCTCTCCTATCTCAGGATCCCTAGTAAATGCCCACTCCCCTAAACCTTGGTCTTGTCCAATGGTAGCAATCCCCCTTCTTCAACAGAACCTGCCGGTATACCCCTCTCAGTGGCACTGAGTGAATTATTGCCATGAGATTCAAGTTACCTCCTCTCCATGGTGGAACCATGGGGTCCTGTGACCCCAAAGCGATAGTGTGCTTGCACAGAAGCAAATTAGTGACAACATAACCACATACAGCTCTTGTCAGAAGCACCCTTGAATTCCCCTGGTACCTGGAGTCTCCACATTGTCCCTACAAGATGCTACTGTGACAGCTTCAAATATGACAGATAACAAGCTGTGAGGAAGCAAACCATTGTGACACCCAACCATCTCAAACTGAGGCTTTGACTTCCTGGGCCCTGGGCAGGCAAGGTGTCAGAAGGTCTTTCAGGTTCACTTTGCTCACAAGGACTTCTCTCTCTCTCTCTTTGCAATCCCAGACTGCCATGGGGGAGGGACAAGAACAAGCCATTTAGGGTTTAGCAACAACTTCCTACTGTGGAGACTGGAAAGAATCAGTATGATGCAAAATCTGCTGTGAAACGAAAGTCTCTGTCTCTGAATTCTCCTGTGGTGACTTTCTGGGAAACTCTGTCCACATAGCACAGCAGGGGAATGAGTCTTGGAAACCCCAGGATCTGTCCAGGCCCTAACAGGAATTGGCCGGTCTGGCCAGACCTCCAAGGACTTGCCCACAATTCCTGGGTCAGGCCAGCATTTCTGTTCTTTCTCCACCCTCTCTGTCAGCTGAAGAGGTTTTTGGGTTCTGAAGCCAAATCCCTTCCTTGCCTTTCCTACAAACGAGGCTTATAATACTTTCATACAGTTGCACTGGGAAATGTGGGGAACCCAGACAGCAGCCCACACGCAGTGGCCAGTTTAAAATGTCAACAAGAAAGGCAAAAATGTTCACCCTAAGCATAGCAAAAGCCACTGGGGTTCTCAGAGGGCAAGCTGGGGCCCTTCTAAGAAACCCACAGAGGCATCCACTGAGCAATATGGGTGCTGGCTTCTCTCACAAAGGGCACAGGAACTCAGCAGCTTCCTTCCGGGATCCAGCCTCACCTCAGGGGATCATCCCAGCAGAGGAGGGAGTAGAGGCCATATTTATACTGGATCACCAACCAGAGCAGTTGTAAAAACTCAGCATCAGACAGTGGGTTGGCAGCAAATGACTTTCCCCCCATTAGCAGCTTGTGGACTGGGGCAGATCTCCAAATACTTTGTGGCTGTGCTACTGAGCAAGGTCTGGGTTGTACCTCGGTTGCTTAACACCAGCCCTGACATGGTCCCCGTTGTCTCCTGACAGAAGGAAAAGTATGACATTACTTTGGGGTAGATGAACCAGGTTCTTTCTTGGGATGAATTAATTAGCATAACAGACTAAACCAAAATTCTGCTGCCCCGGGAGGTGACTGGGGACTGGTGTGTCCTCCTTTCTTTGAGCTTTAACATGAGCTAGCAGAGCATTTGACACGGTAGCCTTCAACAAACCCCAATAGCAGTCACAAATACCATGGGTTTGCCTCAACTAGGACATTCCAATATGGCTTCCCATAGTGGTAAGGGGGTGGCCCTTGTGGTCAGTTTTCCTGTGGTTACAAGTTATACACGATGGAGCCACTTTGACTCCCGCCTACCCAGGCCAACAATAACTGTGCCCATGAGCCATGTTGTCATTAACTTGGACCCTTGAGAATTATGCTTTGGCAATATGAGGGAAGGATTCCGGACACTTACAGATAAGGATAGGGGTTTCCTGTGATCTGATGCCACCCATGGAGAAGGACTGGATCATTCGGGCTCTCATTAAACTCCAAACTCAGATGGACTAGGTATGACAGGGACATCAGGAGTCCCCACTTGTATCAAGTCCCCAGGGCATATCTGGATAGTTGGGATGTAGCTGTTTCTGGGCAACAGACCCTGAAAAGCAAGTCTGGGAAGCACACCAATGGAGAACGTAGACAGGATGATGCTGGATCTCCCTTCAGAGTCACTCCAGTGTCACATCCGCTGCTGTTGGAAGCACTCATGAGTGTTTCCTTTGGAGTTTGGAGTTCTCAGTGTTTTCTGTTCTTGTTACCCCAGGCTTCTGACTGATGATAATAATTCCCCATTGGCTCATCAACTCTCCTTACAATCTCTGTTCCCCAAAGCTGTGAGTTCACGAGATGCTCCAAGAGCCCATAGGGGAATAAAGAGATGTCTAAACTCTGCCTGGCAGTTGTTGCTATTCTAAAGAGACCTGGAAGTACTCAAAAATTTACTTCAGGAACATGTGCTAAGTTTTAATCTTTACAATTAGTGCTTCTACGGAGAGCAATAATGATAGAAATCATAACCCCATGACTAGATGGACTCTTGGCACCCATAGGCTAAAGGAATGGCTCGGTGGTCGAGTGGTTAACTAACCAACCAGCTTAATTTGGTTCCCAGCACCCAGAGTGAGCAGCTGTCTTAGAGTTCTATTGCAGTGAGAGATGCCGTGGCCAAGGCAACACTTATAAAAAAAAAGAATATTTAATTGGGGTTGGCTTAAAATTCAGAGGTTTAGTCCATTATCATTATGGTAGGAAGCATGGCAGCATCTAGGCAGACATGGTGCTAGAGAGGTAGCTAAGAGTTCTACATGTTTATCCATATGCATCAGGAAGAGACAGTGACATACTTCATCTAACTACAGAACACGTAGTCCAACAAGGCCACTGGGTGGTTTGATTAGATCTGGTCCTCATAGACTCAAGTACTTGAATGCTTGGCCAAAGGGAGTGGCACCATTAGGAGGTGTGGCCTTATTGGAGAAAGTGTGTCATTGTCATTGTGGAGGTGGGCTTTGAGGTCTCCTGTGCTCAAGTTATGCCCAGTCACTCACTGTCTCCTTCGGCTGCTTGAGAGTCAAGATGTAAAACTCTCTGCTCCTCTAGTACTATATCTGCCTGAATGAAGCCATGCTTCCCACCATGAAGATAATGGACTAAACCTCTATAACTGTAAGCTAGCCCCAATTAAATATTGTCCTTTAGAAGGGTTGTCATGGTCATAGTGTCTCATCACAGCAATAAAGCCCTAACTAAGATACCTCTTAATAGTTCCACTCTCTATGAACCTATGGGGGCTCTTTTTATTTATACTGCAACAGTGGCTCACACATCTCTAACTGCAGCTCTGGGGGGGAGCATAACACCCTGTTCTCAGCTCTGAGAGCAATGTGCTCATGGGCATATACCAACGTGCTCGTGTCCATAACCATACATGAACGCATGTGGATACACAATTCAAAAACAAATATTTGAAAATTAAAAAGCACTCAGCAATTGACTATAAATGTCTACAACAGTTCATCCGTTCACCTCTAGGCAGAATCTGAGAGATTTGGGGGGGCTAGGTCAACCCAACACCAGCAAAAGCATAAGTAATGATCTTATTTTGTATTTATATCATAATTTGTGTTTGAAGTATAAATGTTTATGCCAGGTATGCAGCAGGGGGGGCATAAAGGTCAACTTTGAGTGTTTCTCTTCACACATTGCCTACCTTGGTTTTTGAGACAAGCCTGAAGCTTGCCAAGGAAACTAGGTTGGCTGCCCAGTGCATCCCGATCCTCCTGTCTCTGCCTCCCTCCCATTTCTCCTACTTTCTTACAGAGTTCTGGGATCAAATTGCTTGTTCATCAAGGCCCTTTGCCTTCTTAGCTGTTTCTCTAAGCCAAGCCAAACACATTTCTTTAAAAAACAAAACAAAACAAAAAACAAACAAAAAAACCAGGCTTCTCTTATTTATTCCTTTGTAATGTCGTGCATGTAAGCAATGTACCTTAATGAAATTCACCCCAACTTCCCCCACCCTCCCCTGGGTACCCCAGTAACACCCAGGGGCCCTCCCTCTTTACAAAGAGTCCTTCTTATTCTTTAAGGAACAATTTGTCGTACTTCTAGAGTTAGGACTGCAGAGAAGACATAGGATAAAATACTGTGTGGACCTCATGTATGCAAGTACGCTGTCTGTAATTAAGTGTAACTGAGTGATGTTTACTTCACTGGATATAGAATAAGTGAGTGACTATAAAGATACCTTTCCTCAATAGAGGATGTGGGAGGAGGAAGGAAAAGTCTCCAGTATTGATTATCTCTAATCTGGTTAAAACCCACAATCAAGGTTTGACAACAGATAAATCAGAATTGTACTTTGGTTTGTTGTCGTGACCTTACAAGTAGAAGGTAGACATTGTTTATCTCTCCCTAGCAAAGGAGTTCCTGCAATAAGATGAGAGACATAAACCTTATGAAAGAGACATAAATCTCTTCTTTGGCATCCCATGAACTCGGGACAATACAGTACCTGCAGCACTAGGCTGCAAGTCTGAAGACCCAGATGTGGCTTAGATACCAGTTTGGAAAATGGCTTGTTTCTGAACCGCAGCTCTATGGCCTGTCACATGAGCATAGTAAGCATAACACTGTGGCAATACAATATCGTGGTAGGAGACATCTCTTACATTGTAAGAGACTGGAACATTTGCCAGACCCCACAGCTAAGCTAATGAAATACTTTGAGGTCATTTAAGACTTAAGACTGCTATCCTACTGTGGACTCAGCCTGTTTATTTAACCTGCCCTTAAGAGGACAACCAAACCTTGAGTGGCTTGGATTCCCCATGTAACCAGCTTCTACAACCTAAGATAATGCATAGCTTTAATCTCAAGGTATGTAGTCTTCCTTGCCCCAACCCAAGAAACGTATATATGTTTGCATGTGTAGTGTGATGACCGTAATACACACAAAATAAGCTAAAAGTAACCTTACAAAATGGTTATCCACCAGAAATGCTAGAAGTAGTATTTGGCTATCGTATTATAGTGTTTGTTTGTTATCTGGTCCAGGGTGGGGAGGTCAGTTGGAAATCCCTTTTAAGATGCTGCTAACGACCTCTGTAAAGTATCCCTCATTCTTTCTCCATGCAATGCTTTCTGTGATGCTCAGCAAAAGAGCGAGGAAAGTCCATTGTTAGGGACCCTCATGGGCAGAGACAGACATAGGGAAAGAGAGACTCAGAAGGCAGTATTAACACAACACAGATTCGGACTCATACAGCAAAGAGAAAGGGATGATGGAACACATACACTCTCTCTTATATGTACAGAGAGAGAGAAAAGAAGAAGAAGAAGAGGAGGAGGAGGAGGAGGAGGGAGAAGGAGGAGAGGAGGAGGAGGAGGAGAGGAGGAGGAGGAAGAGGAGGAGGAGAAGGAGGAAGAGGAGGAGGAGGAGGAAGAGGAGGAGGAGGAGGCGGCGGCTCAAATCTGAGGGAAGTGTTTAAGATTTCTGTCCTTAATGAGACACTGAGATGTTATTGGTTACTATGAGTTTAATATGTCTGTGTTCAAACAGACACACTACCCTAGTATTGATGTTCAAAATCCAAATGGGGGAAATTCATGAGAGGTTAGGATTTGGTTCTCCTCTCTTGTGACAGGTAGATGTCAAATCATTTCTAGGATGCCCCATCTTCCACACACCTTTGGTGCTTGCCTGTTAACTAACATGTCCTACTAATTTTTCTCTGCAATTAAAAATGTGTTTTCCCTGCCTATAGTTTTTTTTCCAACAAGCAATCACCAATCATATTATCCAATCATATTATCATTTTAGACTCTAAAAGGAAATTTTTAAACTTTGTAAATAAAAATAAATTTGAGATCAGCAACAAAACTGAAAACCTGGCTATTGGGTTTTCATGGTTTTTTTTTTTTGGCATTTAAAATAAAACATAATCTATATCAAAGTCAATTTACTGGCTTTAATATCTCTAATTTATTTTTTTAAAAAACACCCAATACTAGCATATTGAAAAGTATGCTGATATGTGTAAATAGATACATCATGTGACATTCAAGAGTCTCACACCATGGCCTGGCCATTACTTCAACTGAAATATCACCTCATCATAAATGGGTCTTCAGGCAGAGGGAGAGATTCTCAGACAACAGAATGTTGAGAAGATGCATTGAGACCTGAAAATAGAGTCTTAAATATGTGATCACTGGAAGGACTGGTATTTGGATTACCTATAAACTTCTCTGTATTTTGGAATTCATTTGAAGACTGAATGCCATTCTTTTATAAAATAACACATGACACTTCTGTGTCTCTATGATGGTAATATCTTACAGTAATTACAGTTAGGACAATGTTGTAGGCCACAGATTCCGTTGGTTCCAGTCCATCAAGGCAGATAAGGCAAGATGGTGTGGTCCAGTCCAGGGCAATGGGGATATTAGACAGAGATTCGCTCACACAGTAGCATATCAGGAAGTAGGAAACATGGCTGGTCTACTATAACTATCAAGCACCCACAGCTGGTGATTTCTTTCTCCCACAGAGACTCCAAACCCTCCCATCTGCGGAGCAAGTGTTCAAAGCACAAGCTTGTGCAAGCACATCTGGTCAGACCGTAACATGACACTCCAAGCCCTCAAAGACTCAGGCCACCTCATCCAAAATGCATTTGACTCGGCTTCAACAGTTCTCAAAGTCATAACCATTACAGTATGTTTGAAAGTCCAAAGTCTCTCCTAAGACGCAAGATAAACTCAATTGTGAACACCTGTAAAATTACAAAATAAACATTTTTATTACAAACCCCACAGGTGGAGAGCAATGGAAGATTGACTCCAAGCAAGACTAAAACCTTACTGGGTAAATATTAAATCCCGTCAGATCTGAGGTATTGATGGTAAGATATGAGTTCCAGCTGACTTGGGGGCGGGGGTTACCCCTCTGACCCTCCACCTTCTTCTGGGCCATCTTCACTCACTGCCTACAAGTCTGTAAGGCAGAAGTCCAACTTTCTCAGCCTCTCTACCACCCTGGAGTCTCTACCATGGCCTAGACTTCACCTTCAGAGTTTTGTGCAACTGCCTGTTAAAGAATTCTCACCAGAATGTCAACCCTGATATATATTGTCTGGAATCCTGTAATTCTGACATTTTAGCACAAAAAAAAACAACCCATGGATAATACCAAATTCTATTGCCAGTATGAAAGAATCAAAGCTTCCTTGGACCAAAGCTGCAGCAGCCCCTGCATGGTTTTACACACACACACACACACACACACACACACACACACACACATACACACACACACATACACACACACACATACACACACACACACACATACACACACACATACACACACACATACACACACACATACACACACACATACACACACACACACACACACATACACACACACATACACACACACACATACACACACACACACATACACACACACACATACACACACACATACACACACACACACTTCCCAGGTTGGCATCTTAGGAAACATTCTCTTTTTAAAGAAAAGCTTTTTGAATGAATTTTCAGTTTTATAATCTGGAGTTCTTGAGGATAAAAGTATCATCTAGCCTAGGAATATCACTGAGCGAAGTTAAGGGCTTATTAATGATGCTGACCTCTTTAGTGTCTATGGCCGGTTTATCAGCAGTTGCTTTCCCCACAACTTTAAAGTGTCGGCGCCATTGCTGGCCAGCTAGCACGGACTGCAAATCCCTTGACTCTGGGTTTTGACTACCGGTTCTTGCTGTAAACGTGACAAAAAGCATCCACAAGCAATCACACCACCACACGAATACGACGATGTCTTGAATTCTCCTCTGTTACACTAGTCTATTGCTTTTGAATTTAGCCTCCCTCAAATGACCAAGACGAGGGTTGAATACGGACAGATTTGTTGTCAGAACACAACACAAATGGCCTCTGGTACAGTTCTCAATAGCGTTCTTGTTCTCGTCTGAAACATCCCGAGTACGGACTCCAGAAGAAATACTTGCTCAGCGTCCTGAACTCCAACAATCCCCACTGGCTCTAACTGTGACATTATGAGGCTTCTCTAAGCCACATCTCCAAACTTACCCGCACTCATCCCTCAAATCATTTCCAAAGGCCTAGGGTCCAAATGGTCAAAAATCACTTCCTGCAGAAACCTCACTTCTCACACCAGTTTCCTGCGTTAGTTACTTTGGAGTCATAATGACCACAAAACTTAAGAGAAGCAACTCAATGGAGAGGAGGGTTACTCCAGCCGTCTGTTTCAGAAGGCTTTAATCCATCGCGGTGGTAAAGGTGCTGTTCCTAGTGGCAAGAGCATCTAAAAGAGTTCACTTGCTATAGAGAGGATCAGGATGTAGTGACAGAGTAATCTTCAAAGTCCTACACCACTTCTGCCAGCCAAATATCACCTTCTAAAGGTGTCACAGCCTTCCAGCCAGATGCCACCAGCTGCCAAATATGCATTCAAAACACAAGACCACAGGGCGCCTACTCAAATTCAAACGCTGACGATACCCAGAGCTGTTGCTAGCACTCTGAGGAGATGACTCAAAGTTCCATAAAATTTGTATACAGAGGTCAACACCACATATTCATGCATCTGGTTTGAGCACATGAAGTATCTGAATATTTTCATAGCATTTACAACCATCATAGAGACGGACATACTCTATTTACAATTAAGCCAATATTTTTCTTTTAATTATATCCAAATTGGGTAAATAGTTCATTACTCATGAAGACAATGTGAGTTGCCTTTAGGATGATGTAACTATTTTACACATACACAGAACATCTGAGGTTAAGTGTTCATCTTTTTCAAGTCCACAAGTCACTTTTCCGCCTTTGAATATGTCCAGTTTGGTCTCCTCTGCATTAAACATCTAAAGTCTGCGGGTGGCATCTCACCGCCACAGCTGATCCCCCACAAAGCTTGCTCTAGCTCATACAAAAGCAGTAGACTTAACATAGAAGAATCCTTTGTAGGGCAGCATCAGTCAAACTGCTCCAGCCAGTCCAGGGAGCCAAGGTCAGAGTCCCGGGGGCTCTCCACACAGGATATGCATCTTGTTACAGAATTCCTCTATGCCTCATCGCTGTCTCCCTAACGACCAGTTAAGTGGGCTCCCCAGAGGACGCTTGAGTCAGAGTCAGCATGAGAACTGCTGCAGAAACATCCTCTTTTACTGGAAATGATTTCCACCCAACTGCCCTGTGCCATATTTAGACTCCTGGCTTAGTAACACCCAACAGAAGGGGCTAAGTTTGCAGGACAGGAGGCTCTGCGCTGTGAGAAAAGAGCTTGCTGTTGTCTGGCCCAAGTGACCACAGGGAACAGAGCTGGCAAATCTGGGGTGGTCTGTGACTCAAGGGACAGAAATATTCCATTTTTTTTTCTGGCAGTGCAGACACAGAGAAGACCTGACTGAGTCTTCCCAGACTGTTTGTCCCCAAGTTAGAGATCAGATGGAAGGTAGCAATTCAAGTCCCTCCCATGTCTGTGTGGAAATATGACCCAAATCCAAGGACTCAGATAGAGCATAACTACTGGGGAGAATAAGTTCTGCTATTCTGTGGTATGGCAGGGGATCCCCAGCTAGCAATAATACATGTCTTTCTAACTTGACAAGAAGGGAAGGTTGGGTTGTCTCATGACAGGCCATGATAAGAGTTTGAGGTGGTGATTACAATATGTATGTATGTAATAGCATTGAAACATCAGGTTTCACCCCACAAGCACATACATAATCAAGATGACATTAAAATATCTAAAACTCTGATTGATTGCAAGGCTACTAAATTTTAGGGCTTTAAGATGTGTTTGTACATACTGTGATAACACAAGAAAGTAATGCACTGGGAATATCTAAGTGTGATGTCCACGGAGGACTGCCAGGGCCAACCTTCCTCTAATGATCCCTGGTCTCTGTCTTCACCTTCCTCACCCCCACTCCCACCATATTGAAGTATCAACAGCATAGCTCCCATATCCCCCAGAAATCTAATTTTGAATGGAGACATAAATATGTCTACATAGATCCGTTAAGTCTGCTATTGTTTTCTACCAAAAGAATCATATCACATACAAAGGTTCTCTGCAGTTTGCTTTCCTAGCCCAAAAAGACTTAGGAAAATTCTCCCATATCAACCCAACAGCTCTGACTAGGTCTCTTTAACAGTTCTACCCCAACATTGCCCCCTCTCATCCATGAGAAACACCATTCCCAGAGCCCAGTAGGGGTGTAAAATGATGAATGGTACCAAGTTCTAATTCCAAATAGGAACCTATATCCTAGGGTGTGCGAGTTCCTAACTATTTTTTAACAATTTCCCCGTGGCTAGTAAAAACTTTCTGAAACCCAGTCTGGTTCTCTCTCTATAACATCTTACCTAATTAATTAATGAATGAATGAAAATGATGAATGTATATCCAGATCTCAACTGTATTTTCTTTAGCAAAAAAAAAAAAAGATAAATTCTCCTTTGAGCCTTAGTACAAATATGAATATATATTATTTCTAGTGTGAAGAGATGGCTCTTTCATAATGTGAATTTTAATATTGTGGGGCACAATGGCTGAGGGTCACAGACAAGGGGAAAGATGGTGTAGAAGAGGGCTTTTGTTATAGTTCTCAACAGAAGAAAGCCTGCCGTGACATTAGAACTACCTGGGGCTGGAATGGAGGGAGACAGAACAGGAACCTCCTGTGGATTTCACTGGAAGACATAGTCATGTCAGATTCATGGAGATAAGTGAGTTCAACATTGCCTGGTTTGGAAAGACTCTGAGACTTAGGAGTATCCACAACTATCTGAGGTAAGTGGGACTGGAGGAAAGTAGCCTTGCATAGAAGAATCCAGAAAAGGAGGCAATCAAGGTGGCTTGGCTTCGGAGTTGGTAGGTCTGCCTGGGAAAGTTGCATTACAGTGTTTATAGATACGATACATTTCTTTTCTCTATGAATTAACTTACCATATAAGGGCAGTCTCTCCCAGCCAGTCATGGAGTCCCCAGATGTCCCCAAAGCAGGTAAATAACAAAACATAGTAAATTTGTGTATGTTCACACTCAAGCAGTGCTTGGGGAAGAGTGGCACATTAATCAAGGAGTCATTGAGGCTCTGCCTCTAGCCTGGATTCACAGCCCACAGCCAGGGTTCTCACACAGGGCCTGGAAACCTTGGAGATGCAGAGAAGGTTGTCCAGTGAGCAGCTGGAAAGGGCTAGAGATGGGATCAGGACTGATGAGCACAGCACAGTGACAACAGTTAAGTCCAGCTGTGTTCACAGTGATCCGCACTGTGAATCCTTCCAGGACTAACAGTGGCCATTACAAGGGACTCCATGGTCCCTTCCTTAATTGGGGGAAATAGTATTATATGATGATCATTGGAAAGAACTATGAAGACTCTGTAATTATGTCATCCTACTGGCAATCTAGCATGTTAACTGGCCTATTTCATGGATATGGACAGAAATCAAGGGGCTCCTAAGATGATTTTATCACAGTGCAAGCACCATAAGCGTGCGCGCACGCACACACACACACACACACACACACACACACACACACACACACACACACACACTGTAGTGGCTATTCCTGGTTGTCAACTTGACTATATCTGGAATAAACTACAATCAAGAATTAGAAGGCTCACCTATGATCCTAATCTGGAGGCTCAGAGATACAAGTTTCTGACCTGGATCTTGTCATGGAGATCTTGAAGCATAGTGGCTATGAATTCCAGAAGATTAAGACAAGGAGATCTCTGAGTTCAAAGTCATCTGGGATTAAAGGCGCAATGGCACACACCTTTAATCTGGGCCACACCCTCTGCTGGAGACCTATATAAGGACATTAGAAGAAGACTCATCCTTGCCTGCTTGCCTCGTAGGGCTGAGCAACTGCTAGATCCTTGGACTTCCATCCACAGCTGCTGTGACCATTGTTGGGAAGTTGAACTACAAGCTGTAAGTTATCAACAAATTCCCTAACTATATAGAGACTACCCATACGTTCTGTGACTTTAGAGAACCCTGACTAATACACACACCAAGTAAAAACCCTCAGAGAGGTTTTAGCTGAGCGTCTCACCCATCTGAATCTCCACTCTCCAAAGCTTCAGCTATGTGTAGTAACTATAGTGCAAAAGTATTGAATGGGAAAACATACCACAGAACAGAAGAGGTCCTAAGTCACTTCAACTACAACTTATACTGTATAATCCTCTTATTTTTATTACAAATTATTCTTAACTATTTTTACTGTACCTAATTTATAAGTTGAGCCTTAGGTCAGGTATGTAGAAAGGTGGTCAGAGTATATACAAAGTTCGTTGCCGCCTTCTGCTTCAGGCTCTAGAAAACCAGTGGGAATATGGAATACATCTCTTCAGAATAAGTACAGAGTCATGAAAACATGTGACAGAGATGTACTGCACTGACCCTCACAGGCAGCCTCCTCCATGAAGTTCTCCCCATATTATGGGTATTTTCCACTCACTGTCAAACTTCAAGAATATAAAAAAATGAAATTTTTAATTTTGAATTTTTATTTTCAGAACTCATGTTTATGATATACAGAAATATTGAATAACATGAAATATGGTGCCTTCCTATATCATTTGTACATTCTGGGAAACAGTAGCTTATTTAAATTGTTTTTATGTTTTATAGCAATATAACCTGACCTAAACGCAATTGAGTTTTACATTGACACATCCCTTTGAAAAAAATCACTTAGTAGACTACATTGAGTGTCGTTACAGGCCAAATCATGTTTCACTTCATCCTACCATGCATGAAGTCTTAGTACACCCACCCCCAGTATTTGAAAATGCACACAACATTTTTTTAAACGAGGTTATTGTAAACATAACTAATAATATTACAATGAGGCCATTAGAATGAGCCATCATGTTTGATTTTTCCTATGAAAAAGAGAAATTGGGACAGAGATATGCATGTTGGAAGGATGCCAAATGAACACCCAGGCAGACAGCAGGATAACACATCTATCCATCAGGGGAACTGGTAGTTACCAGCAACCCAGGAAGAGCCACAAGAGGCCTGAAGCAGAGGCTGGGCCAACAGAGTCCAAGATTCCCACCTTTGTCAATGTCATGACTCCCGGCCTCCATCTCTAGCACTTCAGAGCATGCAGGTCTGTCATCTCAGCCCTCTAGTTTGTTACAAACATGGTAATGTGTGTCTTGATACTCTACTGAAAGAATGGGACGGAAAGTGTCATTTGTCACTTGGAGCCCAGCTAAGTCAACAACACTAGAGAAACGTCACAGAGGAAGATGTAGTATGGCCAGTTCTTAGTGCATCCTGCTCCCCTATCAACAGGGCCATGGCAGGTTGTGAAGCAACTCTCACCTCTATCCAAACATCTATGTATTATAAATCAAGTTAAACTACCTCCAAATAGGTCCTAACCTTTTATCTTGCAACCAGACCTTAATAATAACAAGAAAATGTGTGTAACTCAGGGTTTGTAAGTCCATATGCCAGCAAACTAGGATAATACTACTAGGTGTGCCTGATGTTTATGCAACTGGACCAGAATAAAATAATAATAATAATAATAATAATAATAATAATAATAATAATAAACAACTAACTACATATTCACTCCATGAAAATTACTTTTACTTTCATTTCAAATAGCCCTATAACCAAAAGGATCATAGGATTCCTTTGTATTAACATGAGTACCAACTGAATTGAGGCAGGGTTTTTATTAATTTCAGCATCAAAGACCAGTTTCTCTGTTCAGTTGTTCAGGAATGACATCAACAATGTCAGGTTTAAACAGTATTGAAACTTGATAGGAATGTATGATTTTTACACATTGTGTTGGAGTTTTCCTTCTATTATCCTCTGTAAGGCTGGATTAGTAGAAAGATATTGTTTAACTTTGGTTTTGTCATGGAATATCTTGTTCCATCTATGATGATTGAGAGTTGTGCTGTGTATAGTAGTCTGGGCTGACAAGTACAGTCTCTTGTGGTCTGCAGACATCTGTCCAGGATCTTCTGGCTCTTAAAGTCTCTATTGAGAGGTCTGGTGTAATTATGATAGGTCTGCCTTTATATGTTGCATGGCTTTTCCCTTATAGCTTTTAATATTCCTTCTTTGTTCTGTACATTTAGTGTTTTGATTATAATGTGGCAAGAGGATTTTCTTTTCTGGTCCAATCGATTTGGTGTTCTGTAGGCTTCTTGGACATTTATAGTCATCTCTTTCTTTAGGTTAGGGAAGTTTTCTTCTATGATTTTGTTGAAGATATTTTGGTCCTTCAAATTGGGAATCTTCATCTTCTTCTATTCCTATTATTCTTAAGTTTTGTCTTTTCATTCTGTCCCAAATTTTCTAGATATTTTGAGTTAGGAAGTTTTTACATTTGACATTTTCTTTGATGGATGTATTAATTTCTTCTATGGTATCTTCTATGCCTTAGATTCTCTCTTCCATCTCTTGTATTCTGTTGGCCTCAACAGATACAAGAAGATTGAAATAATCTCTTGCATTCTATCAGATCACCAAGGATTAAGGCTGGACTTCAATAACAACAGAAAGCCCACATGCTCATGGAAACTGAACAACTCTCTAATCAACGACCACTTACTTAGCCTTGGAAGAAATAAGTGAAGAAATTAAAGACTTTTTAGAATTCAATGATAATGAAGGCACAACATACCCAAACTTATGGAGCACAATGAAATTAGTGCTAAGAGGAAAATATATAGCACTGAGTGCCCTCTTAAATTGGAGAGATCCTACACTAGCAACTTAACAGCACACCTGAAAGCCCTAGAACAAAAAGAAGCAAATATGCCCAAGAGAAGTGTAAGGGGAACTCAGAGCTGAAATCAATCAATTAGAAGCAAAGAGAACAATACAAAGAATCAACTAAACCAAGAGCTGGTTCTTTGAGAAAAACTAGACAAACCCTTAGCCAAACTTACTAAAAAGCGAGAGGTACTACCAAATTAACCAATTCAGAAATGAAGAGGGAGACATAACAACAGAAATAGGAAATTTAAAATAACCATTAGGTCTTACTTCAAAAGCCTATACTTGATCAAACTGAAAAATCTAAACAAAATAGATGATTTTCTAGATAGATACCATGTACCAAAGTTAAAATCAAGATCAGGTAAACTAAACGGTCCCATAACCCCAAGGAAATAGAAGCAGCCATTAAAATCTTCCCAATCAAAAAAGCCCAGGGCCACATGACTTTACTGAAGAATTCTACCAGACTTCCAAAGAAGAGCTAATACCAATACTCCTCAAACTATTCTACAAAATAAAACATAAGGAACACTACATAATTCATTCTATGAGGCCACAGTTACCCCGATACCTAACCTACACTAGACCTAGCAAAAAAAAAAGAGAACTGCAGACCAATTTTGCTTATGAATATCAACTCAAAAATTCTCAATAAAATACTGGCAAACTGTATCCAACACATTAAAAACATTCACTACAGTAAGGAGGCTTCAACTCAGGGATGCAGGGATGATTCATATATGGAAATCCATCAATGTAACCCACTATATAAACAAACACAAAGAAAAAAAATCACATGATCATCTATTAGATGCTGAAAAAGACTTCTACAAAATCCAACAGGGATTCAAGGCACATACCTAAATATAATAAAAGCAATATACAACAATAGCCAACATCAAATTAAATGGAAAGAAACTTGAAGCAACCCCACTAAAAGCAGGAACAAGACAAGGCTTCCCATTCTCTATCTATTCAATATAGTATTTGAAATTCTAGCTAGAACAATGAGGCAACAAAAGGAGGTCAGGGGATATAAATTGGAAAGGAAGAAGTAAAGTTATTATCACTATTTGCAGATTATATGATAGTATACATAAGCAACCCACAAAAATCTACAAGAGAACTTCCACAGTTTATAAATAACTTCAGCAAAGTGGATGGATATCATTTGGAATGTAAATAATAAAATACTTTTTAAAAATTAACTCAGAGGCCCTCCTTTATACAAATGATAAATAGGCTGAGGAAGAAAGTAGGGGAGCAACACCCTTCACGATATCCACAAAATGGCCATCCTACCAAAGGCAATCAGCAGATTCAATGCAATACCCATCAAAATTCCAACACCATTTTTTACAGTCCTTGAAAGAACAAGTCTCAACTACATTTGGAAAGAACAAAAACCCAGGATAGCCAAAACAATCCTGAACAATAAAAGAGCCTCTGGAGGAATCACCATCCCTGACCTCAAGCTGTACTACAGAACAATAGTTATAAAAATCACATGGTATTGGTACAGAAGCAAACAGGTTGATCAATGAAATAGAATCAAAGACCCAGAAATAAACCCACATACCTATGGACACTTAATTTTTGACAAAGAAGTCAAAACCAAAGAATGGAAAAAAGAAAGCATCTTCAACAAATGTTCCTCATCTAGCTGGCTGTTTGCATGTAGAATAATGCAAATAGATCCATATTTATCACCCTGCGCAAACCTCAAGTGGATCAAGGACCTCAACATAAAACCAGACACACTGACTCTAATAAAAGAGAGAGTGGCAAATAATCTTGAACACATTGGCACAGGAAAAAAAATCCTGAACAGAACATTAATGGTTCAGGCACTAAAGATCAACAACTGATAAATGGGACCTCATGAAACTGAAAAGCTTCTGTAAGGCAAAGGACACTGTTGTTAGGACTAAACAGCAGCCTACAGATTGGGAAATGATCTTCACCAACCCCATATGTGGCTAAGGACTAATATCCAAAATATGTAAAGAACTCAAGAAGTTAGACTTCCAAAAACCAAATAGCCCAATTTGAAAATAGAATACAGAACTAAATAGAGAATTCTCAACAGAGGAATTTTGAATGGCCAAGAAACATTCAACATCCTTAGTCACCAGGTAGATGCAAATCAAAATGACTGAGATTCCACCTTACACTGATCAGAATGACCAAGATCAAAACCTCAAGTGGCAGAACATGCTGGCGAGGATGTGGAGAAAGAGGAACACTCCTCCATTGCTGGTGGGAGTGCAAACTTATTCAACCACTCTGGAAATCAATCTGGCAGTTTCTCAGAAAACTGGAAATAGTTCTACCTAAAGACCCAGCTATACTGCTCTTGGGCATATACCCAAAAGATGTTCCACCATATCACAAGGACACATGCATGTTCATAGCAGGTTTATTCATAATAGCTAGAAACTGGAAGCAACACAACTGTCCGCAACCAAAGAATGGATATGGAAAATGTGGTTCCTGTACACAATGGAATACTACTCAGCTATTAAAAACAAGCACATCATGAATTTTGCAGCAAACTGATGGAAACAAAAAATATCCTGAGTGAGGTAACATGGATCCAAAAGGACATAAATGGTATGTACTTTCTGATAAGTAGATATTAGTCAAAAAGTTCAGAATATCCATGAAACACCCCATAGACCCAAAGAAGTTAAACAAGAAGGAAGGTCCAAGTGAGGATGCTTCAATCCCACTTAGAAGGGAGAATAAAAAAAGTCGTGGGAGGCAGAGGGACAGAGGGACCTGGGTGGGAGAGGTGAAGGGAAAGAGAATGAGAGGGCTGGGGAAGAATCAGTGGAAATATGCTGGTGGGGGGGGGAATCTCTAGAAAGTCTCAGAGACCTGGGACTGGTATAGATCCCAGGAGTCAATGCAGGTGACCTTAGCATAAATATCCAACAGTGGGGATAAGGAAGCTGAAGAGACAACCTCCAGTAGCCAGATAGGGCCCCTAATGGAGGGATAGGGACACCAACCCACCTACAAAATTCTGACCCAAAATTGGTTCTGTTGAAAAGAAGTGCAGGTACCAAGATATAGCAGAGACTGAAGGAAAGTCTGACCCATGAGCGATCCAACTTGAGACCCACGCCATAGGCAGGCACCAATCCTTGACACTATTATTGATGCTATGTTGTATTTGCAGATAGCATGGCTGTCCTCTAAGAGGCTCTACCCAGCAGTTGAGTGAGACAGATGCAGAGACCAGCAGCCAAACATTGGACAGAGGTCAAGGACCTCTATGGAACAGTTAGGGGAAGGATTGAAGGCCCTCTAGAAGATGGCAACCCCCTAGGAAGACCAACAGTGTCAACTAACCTGAACCCCTGGGAGCTCCCAGAGACTGAGCCATCAATCAAAGAGCATACGTGTGGAGGGGTGCATATCACACATGTATGTACAGCTGTGCATGTCTCTATGTGGTATGTGTGTGTACTGTGTCTCTGTGAGTGTATATGTGTGTATGTGTGTCTATCGGTGTGCATGTGTGGTGTGGGGGTGGGTGGGTATGGATGTAAGTATGCGTGTGTGTGGTGTGTCTCTATGTGTGGGTATGTGTGTGTCTGTGTGGTATGTGTCTGTGTGGTGTTCGTCTGTTTGTGTGGTGTGGAGGTAGGTGGGTATGGGTGTGTGTGTGTGTGTGTATGGTGTGGAGGTAAGTGGGTATGGGTGTGAGTATGTGTGTGTGAGGGGTGTCTCTGTGTGTGGGTATGTGTGTGTGTCTATGTGTGGGAGGGGTGTCTGTGTGTATGTGGGTATGTGTGTGTGTGGTGTATATCTGTGTGTGTCAAGTGGGGGTGGGTGGGTGTGGGTGTGAGTGTGTATGTGTGCAGTGTGTCTGTTGGGGGGTATGTGTGTGTGTCTGTGTGTGTGATGTGTGTATGTATCTGTGTGTGTCTGTATGTCTATGTCTGTGTGTGTATGGTATGGATCCTCCTGACTCTAACCACACTGTCTGGACTTACAGGACTGTTTGTCCATGCCCGGCTTTTTACCTGGGCATCACATATTTGAGTTCAACTCTTTGTGTTTACACAGCAAGCACTTGTACCAGCCAAGCGAGCGACCTCCCAATCCAGCATGCTCTTCTTCCCAGCTCTCAGAGAGTCAACCCCGCTCTCTCTGTGTTCATCCCTAAGACCCTCTCAGGAATGCACTATGCCCCCAGCACCATAACACTCCCAGGAACAGAAGAGACTTCAGAGAAGGAGAGAAGGCTGTCTGCTTTCAACAAGGCAAACCTTCTCAGACAGGAAGAAACTGAGCCAGAAGTGGATTCTGGGGAGACTGGGCTCTCTACACAGAGAAGCAACTTCCACTGTTGCCTCAAGGGTAGGCGAGGTTTACAGTCAGGAAGAGACAGAGAGAATTAGAGGGATGGCACCTTGATTTATCTTGGAGGCCGTGTTTGAGAAGGCCTTGTTGAAGCCATTCCTTTAGTTTTTTCAGTTACAGAGAAGTTGGTCAGTTTGGCCTTAGGATTGACCAGGACAATACTGCAAAGAAATCCAGCTGCGCCGTGGAAGGAGACAGGTATAGGGCTGTCTGCTTCTCTCTCACCAGCTCGGGAAGGAGCCACTGTGTGCACTTCCAGGCACGGGTGCTCAGCACGCAGGTGGCACTATGCCTGGGGCTATTAAGCTGGAAATGCAAACCACTTTTTTGTGGTTCAAAAATCATCTCCAGGAGAGAGTTTCCTGGAAGTTTTAAGTCCCGTTTCTCATATCACCTCCGTCTAAATTGATGATTTCTGTGACCTTTTCGTCTAATTACACCAGTATTTTGTACCTATTTTTATTAAATGGTTCCATTACACAAGCCATTATGAGATAGCTCTTTCTTCAACACTCACCTAATGAGCCCACTCCTGATCCCTTCCCATGATCACCCCAGGAAAGATGTTCTTAATAATGCCATGCTTTCTAAGATTGATCTAACATCTTCATGAAAAATTTCACTAACAATTACACGAACTAATCAGACATCCAGGTTCTGTCCACGGCGTAGCAGTCTACATGGCTGTTGCTACTGGGGGTGGTGGGAGAATTACAGAGGAGGAATTAGCCACATGGGAAAGGGACCAAGAGGATAAAAAGAGACTAGAGGAAGCTCCGGCATGCCACCTGCCACTAAGAGATGTCACCATGGACAGCCCACATTAGACCGCACGTCGCTTTGAATCTCAGAAGACTCATAAAGCTGCAGACTCTTAATGTAATTTGTCAATCTCGTTGGGCCTCCTCCGTGAAAGGTAGAAATACAATCAACAAGCAGACTGTGGAGACTCAGATTTCTCTGGGCCCAAGGTCTACTGTGCTGATTTGCATATTGACATCCTATATACTGTCCCTGGAACCTGTGCTACTCACTTGCCCTGGTGACATCTCATGCTACTGTTTTCATTTTCCTCCCTCCTGTCCAATACTTGCTTATCCCCTAGTCAACATGGTACACTGGTAGTATTTGTGACAGTCATTTAAAAGTTACAAACACCAGTAATAACACAGCACTCAACAGTTCCATGACAGCAGCCAGTACTAAACATGAGGCAGGGACCCACCTAGAAAAATCAACACACTATGGTACCTCGTATCCTAAAAAAAGGCTGCTGTTAACTAAGATGCTTTGCCAGAGGCAGCGGGCCAGTGATTATGCGCATAAGCCGCGTTAATTGCAGTTGTATTGTTAATTTCATTAGCATTTTCATTATCATTAGGTTTTAATTACCACAGCAAGGCCACCAAAGACTAAGATCTGGATCTGACAATGCCAATTCCCTGGACGCATCTTGTGGTTGCTGAGTGAGCGTTGCTCAATCTTTTATTGCTTTTGACAAACAGAAGACAGCACAGGCTCTCAGATCCCGACAGGACCAGTCACATATAGTGTGGAGAGGCTAAAGCCAAAACACTCCCCAAAGCCAGAGGAGAGAACTAATAGTTATAAACCGAAGGCAGCGTGACAGAGTCGTGTCAGGTTCCACTTCGGCTGCCTTTGCTCTTGTGGAACGTGGCTTTTGTGTGGAGTGACATTTCCCAAGGCTTCCCCTGCTACTGCGTGATTAAAAAAGGATCAGTAGAAAGTTAGGTATGGGAGATGCTGAGCTAAGTAGAAACATGGACCCCCAAGGCAGACCTTCTTGGGGCGCTTGTGTGCTGTCGTAAATGGTGAGTGTCTGAGAGGCGACGGAGTTTACACTCTGTCTTAAAATGTTCTTGACCAGCTGGGTGGTGGTGGCGGCGGCGCACACCTTTAATCCCAGCACTTGGGAGGCAGAGGCAGGAGGATTTCTGAGTTCAAGGCCAGCCTGGTCTACAGAGTGAGTTCCAGGACAGCCAGGGCTACACAGAGAAACCCTGCCTCGAAAAACAAAACAAAAAAAACCCAAACAAACAAAAATGTACTTGACCATCTCATCTTCTTTTGCCCCACTGCAAATCTTTTATTAGTTTTTATTTTTAAGAATATGTTTTTGATAAGCGGAATGAGGACAGTTTATCCGCAGCTAGATGGGTCACATTCCACGTTAGAAAGCTCTGTTCTACGGGAGACTGGCCATCCCAAGGCCTTTCTATAAATACCCAGGTACATCCCCAGGATATAGTATAAGAAGAATCAACAATATCTACAAGCTATAAGGCTTTATCGTCTTCTGCGCTCTTCCAGCTCTGAGCCCCAGATCCTTTAAGCTGTACATCTCTGGATCCTGTCTTCCCCAAGGATACACTGTTTCCTTCCACTCGGCATTAACCCAAGCACGGGACATCACTCCTTGCCAGATTCCTACCCAGAGAGGACACTTAAACAAACCAATCCTTCCGTGGATCTGCTAGTGAGTTAGAGGGCTTGGCCTTCTTTGGGGTGGCATTCAGAGTCACGCCACGGCCCCGTAACCGACTTGGTTGAGCATTAGGCGTGTGTGTGTGTGTGTGGGGGTGTGTGCTTCCTTTATAATCCTTTGCTTATGGAGATTGGTCTCATATATCCCAGGCTAGTCTTGAACTTGGTATATAGTTGAAGACGAGCTTGAACTTCTGATTCCCCTACCTGTACAACCTGAATGCTGGGATTACAGGTGTGTACCACCAATCCCAGTTGGTGCTGGGGAAGGAACCCAGGACTCTGACTGTGTTGGGCAAGCACTCCACCAACTGAGTTATAGCCCTAGCACTTGTATCTCTTCTGAAAGAGCTTGGCTGAGATAAAATTTAATAGCACAGAATACGGTTGTTGAAAGCGCTCGCACTCGAGTGGCTGCCCATAGGCCTGCACTGCTGAGGCAGGCCTGCCCGTGGACTCTTGGAGTCATCTCTAGCCTCTCAGGATCTAGTTCCCTCCTCCCTGTTCTCTATTTTTTTTCTCTGTTATCATCAAAGTTGATTTCTTTCCATTTTGACTCTTTGACGTTTTTCCTGTGTAGAACCAACACAAGGCCTCTAAATATCACCTCTCAGCTTCCTGAAGTATACCAGGGCAGTAACTTCCTGTATAAAGATAGATTCCTTCTTGAAGGGTACATGGGATTTAAACTTTAAAAATAAGCAAGCCCAAACCCAAAAATTTAAGCAAAAACTTTAGGATACCAGTTTCCCCTGCTCGAATGCCACATGGTACTTCTCCTCCACGGTCCTCAGCTGTTGGGAAAAGGGGTCCCTGGACAAAAGCAGCCATTGACTTCTCCTCCATTGTGAAGAGCTTACTATGGTATCTCCTCACCTGAACAAACAATCACCCCCCTGCCATCTCGTCATCCATCTCCCACATCCATGTAATTACACCACTCAAAGTTTTTATACAACTATGAGAGACAGGAGTGAGGGGGAGAGAGGGGGGAAAGAGAGAGAGAGAGAGAGAGAGAGATCATGACACACACCCTGGCTTTCATCCTAACAAGCAAGTATTCTGTCACCCATTCTGCAGTCAGGAAAGCAAGTCAATATGAACTCTTTCAGCATTTTCTACAGGCTCACCCTCAAAGAAGCATGGCCTAGAGTTCCACAAACAAACAACAAGAAAGAAACAGGAAACCAGGGGTGCATACGTGAGTGTCTGAGAGTCCTGGGGTAGACTGCAAGACCCCTGGGGTAAACTGTAACAGATGTGGGATGGAGAAAGAGAAGAATCTCATCCTCCTTAGTATCCAGGGGAGCTAGAAGAAGTGAGGGAGGCCTCACTCCTGAGTCATTTGTCACTGGGGATACGTGTGGGGTTCATTCGCAAGATGTGATTCTGGGCTCGTTATTCGAAGATCCCTAAAATGCTTTTCCCAATGGCAATTCAACCTGGGTTCATCACTGGCAAGCGCCTGTAGCCATTCTCAGTTCTTTCCCTGCTCATTAGCCAACAACTTCTGTTCTCCTAATAACCGGTCTCTATCTAACCCCATGTCCTTGGTGCAACTCACTGGGAATTACAACAGGTGCCCTGGGACTCAGATCTGCATTTATAAAAATGCCAGTTCAAACTTCTGCATCCATTTCTGCTTGGGAGAATGTCTTTTTTTTATTATTGAATATATTCTTCATTTACATTTCAAATGTTATACCCTTTCCTGGTTTACCCCCTCCCAGAAAACCCCCAACTCATCCTCCCACCCCCTGCCTTCAAGAGTATACCCCTCCTCCCAATCCACTCCCACCTACCCCTCCCCCCCCCCGATTTCCCCATGCTGGGGCATCTATTGAGCCTTCATAGGACCAAGGACCTCTCCTCCCACTGATGCCCAACAAGGCATTACTCTGCCACTCTTTTGACTGGAACCATGTGAACCCCTTGGTTGATGGCCTAGTCCCTGGGAGCCCTGGGGCATCTGGTTGGCCAACATCTTCATTCTTCCTATGGGGCTGCAAGCCCCTTCAGCTCCTCCAGTCCACCCTCTAACTCCTCCATTGGGGACCCCACGCTCAGTCCAATGGTTGGCTGCTAGCGTCTGCCTCTGTATGTGTAAGGCTCTGACAGGGCCCCTCTGAAGACAACCGTAGCAGGCTCCTTTTAATATGCACTTCTTGTCGTCCATAATAGTGTCGGGGTTTGGTGACTATTTATAGGATGAATCCCCAGGTAGGACAGTCTCTGGGTGGCCTTTCCTTCAGTCTCTGGACAAGTCTATTTTTACCAGTGCTAAACCAAACTGCTCTCCGGGAAGTCGTTGTATGAATGGATACCTGGGCACGTGCGCATGCTCTAAAACTGCCTCATGGATGCCTGGGTGCACGCACGCACAAGCTCTAAAGCTGACCCAAAGTCCGTGACGGCTCATCACCATCATTGATTTGATGGGATTTAGAATCGTCATGGAAATACATCTTTTGGTGTACACATGAGAAGGTTCCCAGGGAGGTCTGCCTAAGGAGGTAGGACCTACCCTGAACGTAGGCAAGATCATCCGTCCATGGGCTGTGGTCCCAGACTGAATCAAAGGAAGAAAATGACCTGAGGACCATGTTCCCGCCTCTCTGCTCCACGTTGGCTGGAGTCACGTGACCAGCTGCTTCGTGCCCCTGCAGCCATGGCTGCCACACCACGGTAGATTGCACCCTCGAACTGTGAGCCAGAATAAGCCCCTCCTTCCCTAAGTATTTTTTTATGGGTATCTTGGTTATAGCAATGAAGAGAACAATTGATATATGATCCAAACTGACGCCATGTCTAAACAAGTAGGCAAAACGCTCATGAAATCTTGGCTGTTGGCTCTGCCCCTCAGCGCAAGCAAAGTCAGAAAGTTAGCACCTTCCTCTCTGCTGGGGGCAGGCCAAAGTCTCCACTGAACTCTAGCAACCACCACACAGGCTCGGAGAGGACTTGAAGAGCAGTGTATGAGCAGTACCTCTCAGAAAGCAACAGGAGGGCGTGATGTGGTGTAAAGTAGCAGGTGACTGCTGCAGGATTTTTAGAAGAAATTTGTTTTCTTTATAAAATCGGATGTCGAAGGCCGTTCACTGTTCCTTCATAAAAGTGGCAGTCACCTGCAGTGAATGTTGACAGGATAATGCCAAGTGGAGAAATATCTGGGAAGAAAGCCTTCCTCCAGTGATGATGTAATAATAGTATCTGTGACAGCTGGCCTTGACTGCCACAGCACTTGAGCGCTCCAGCCTGCCGTGCAACCCGGTGAGAATGGAACCTGCACTGGGCGTGGTCCTGGGGCTAGTTATCACCAGATCTGTACGAATAAGTGTGAAGTTTGCAAATCATAGGTTTGGAAATTTGACTTTGCCATAAGATCCAAGTTCAAGGATACTTTCTAATCATTGTGATTGCCTGTCTTGTTTATTTGGTTGGATTTGATTTGGTTTGAGATGTTTTGTTTTGTTTTGAAAGAGTTCAAGGTAGCTCAAGCCAAAGAGAGCCTTGAATTCCCAATTTCCCTGCCTCCATCTCCAAGGGCTAGTATTGCAGGCATTCACTACCATACCAACCTTATATTTGGATTTTGTTTTGAGACAAGGTCATATAGGATAGGATAGCCTTATCCTCCTGCGCCTACCTACTGAGTTCCAGGGTTACAGGCATGTAGGGCCATGCCCAGTTTGTGCCATGCTAAGAACTGAGCCCAGGGCCTCCAAGTGAGAGGCAGGCAGTCTACCAACCAGGCTACATGTCTAAATCTTTGTCATTGTATTTTAAGGAAGCTTCAGTTCTCAGCAGCTTTGATTTTTTTTTTTGTAATGATTCTCTACTTCACATAACAATGATTTAGTAACCAATTAAAACATCTTAAGGGCCCATGTGCAAACTGGAGTTTTATGTATGCCCTCACACACAACATACACAATGAACATGACAAAACTCCAGGAACAGAAAGAAGCACGGGATGTCGTTGAATACAGAGACTTTCCCACACATATCATCTTGCCACCTTGACCGTGGAAGTCAGTGGGCTCATTCTCAATGGGCTCATAGCTTGATGGTAATGCAAGAGCTAGAAAGTGATTGTATTTGCATATGTATATCTCTCTCTGTTGTAGGAACCACCATCACCCGGAACCACCATCACCCATGCTCTCTGCATTTGATTCTGCAACTCTAAAGCTGGCTCTCAGGACCAGCTTGAGGTGTTGGTAGCCACACCTCTGGAAAGAGCCTTTTGTTAGGGCCCAAAGGCATCTGAACTCACTTCTCTGAAAGCACACTCCTCTCCACACTGCAGAGTTTTAAGTTCTCCCTGGAGAAAAACAACCTGGTTAACCCTCTAAGCGTATTGTTATTTATTATTTTATTGAGCAATAAACTAAAGTGTGATTGAGTCACCAATGACTCTAAGATATTGTTAAGCCCGGGTTCACGTGATCTCATGACTGGCTGGCCTGAGAACTGACCAATTCAAAGACTGTAGAAGACAAATGAGCCAGGAGCTAGAATGCCTCACACCAACTCAAACCAATTAATGTCAACAAAACCCTGTGAAATTTATTGTTGCCTAGCCTCTGAAAATGGTAGAACTAAGCTTTCCCTGTGCCTGCAGGGCAGAGTTATTAGATGAGAACCAGAGCTTGTTAACGTGGAGTTCTATGCGTAAACAGAGGGGGCAGAGCCTCGGTCCAGGAGATCTGCAGAGGCAGCCCAGCAAGAAGGGACAGGAGAAAAAGAGAACGTTGTTGACCCTGTGGCAGCTTCACTAGTTGTATACAGGTGACCATTCGTAAATAATGTCTTAGCGTCTCCATGAAGAGTGGAAACAATGTATCTGACATGTATTCTGTTTTTAAAAAAAAATCATATTTTATTAAAAGGTTTGAGACTTTGATTTCAGGTTCACAAAAGATCTTTTTCTTTGAGTGATAATGATCTGTGCTACCTCAAGGCCAGATGCCCTAGAGTCATAGCTCACAAATCTAACAGTGTCTGAGGAAACAAACTCTAAAGTCATCTGAACCCAAGGTAAACATTCATCAGTGACAACCATCACCCATGTGGACTGGGTATGGGTGGCTTCTGAGAAGACTCCGGTCTCAGCGCCCAACAATGTTCCCCTTTTTCTAAGTGGAGAAGATGCGGGTGGAAGGGTCATGTCACAGAGGGCTTTGTGGACACAGATTCGCTCCCAGCGGATGGTAGAAGAGGGAGCTGGTAGAGAAGATCTAAACAAAAAGAACTTAGTGGGGGAAGAGTGAGCCAAACAATCCACAATCAGGACTTTTCGGAGACCATTCTCCTAGCCACATCTAATTCTGGTTCAATCAAGCCCGCATTGACTCATGCATAGATTCCAGGGCGTTCCATCCAAAATCTACTGAAACAAGATGAAAACACAATAAAATATCAGCACAAATGTGAACCACGTCTATGGAATACACTTTCTCGTTTAAGACGATCTCAGATGTCGATGAAGCTACTGGTATTTGTTCTTGCATGCTCTGACAGTGGGATAAATTATTCACTCCATCAATATATCCCAGGCATAGCTCAAGGCTGCTGGGTAGTAATTATTTCTTGGTTCTACTTTTAATAGTGGCCAGTAACAGGAAAAAGATCTGGAAGATAATGGGGCAAGCAGGCAGCTAAAGATCAGATGGGTGATGGCCATCTGAGCAACTCTCACTCCCCAGACCACAGAAGGAGTCAAGATCTACATGTGATGGTCAATCATGGATTTTTAGTGATGATAAAGACAGATGTTAGATTGGTTTTCTGTAGAGCATTAGATTCTGGTCAATCTTAGCTTGTCATGACAAGAGGCTCTTTGGATGCAGAGTGGGGAGCACTGAGCACAGGGAGGACTATGTGAAGAAGATGGGATGACTATGAGAAGACTAGGGACAGAAAAAGCCAGCAGGCCAACAAGGCTCCTGGGAGGAGATCAAGCTCACAGTGAAGACCCTAGCAAGAATGTATCAAGCGGCTCAGAGAAACTTTCATGCTCTCCCAGGCTCCCGGACCTTTTCTGCTGCCTTTTTCCTTTGCTTATTTAGATATTGCCATTTGTTCTTGTTGCCCTTAGCACCCTAATCCATAATTATTGTCAGCGAAGCCGAGCCTAGCTGCTTAGCTACTCACCGATGCAGGCTCCATAGCATCGATCCCAGCAGAAGTGCGTCAGCCTTTGGTGAGGGGGGCTCCCTCTTGAAGGGACTCTGCCAAGGCTGAAGAGTATCGCCTGGAGGAATCACACTGTATGCATCTGCATGTGCAAGCAGCCAGACATCAGCAGGGTAGAGATGAGGACATTCAACACATCCCAGGCTACAGTCCCTAATCTGGTCCTCTCAGTGATGCCTTGAGTCCTCTTTTTCTCCTCTGCCTTTTACCCACTAATAATTACTTGGATCCTAGAAAATCAAGAAAAGAGAGAAGAGATTAGATCCATCCAGTCCCCAGTGTCACCCACCACTAACACGGCGGAGCTGGGCTCAGCAGCTATGTACAGAACAAGATGTGTGTCCATCCAAAACGAGGCACACCCATGAGGATGGACCAATGGTCAGGGAACACTGTGTAAGAAAAAGAGCGAAGGAGGGGGTGGAGGGCGCACGAATCGTGTTGGACGCGCTGCAAGCGATCCTTCTCCTCCTCAATTTGTTTATCCTCAGAGCAGCTTTGGCAATAGTCCCCAAGACAAGAGGGAGCCTCTCCAAGGCCACTCTGCAAATTCATGAGGCCGGGGAGCCACCCGAGCTGGGCATATTCATGATTATTACAGGAAGAGGGAACCATCTGAACTCTCTCTCACCACTGGAAGGGGAGACCACAGAGACACAGGACGGGACAGGGAGAGACAAATGGGGCGGGGGAAATTTTCTAATCTTCATAAAATCTGTTGCCTTTTCCAGTAATCGAGGAGGTGAGTGATTGTGTCTGGTTTCATATCATCAACTGGAGAGAGAAAACTCTTGAGAGAGAGAGATTGGGAGATGGAGACCCATACTTACTATGACTTCCCCCAGGAGACCCGTACAATACTATGCCTTTCCCAGGGCACACCTTAATCTATACTCTGGTTGGCAGTAAGCTGGTTCTATATAAACGAGGGTTTTCTCAGCAGGCAACAGCTAGTTAATCAGGTCCTCTTAAGGCCCACTACAGCTCCCATGCTTCAAGGAAGGACTTAAAGAGATAGCGTGGTCTACTGCTGCTAAGCACACTTTGTCAGGAGGAAACAACCCCAGGAGGAGGCAAAAGGAGCAGGTTCTCCACAAGAACTCCTGACTCCTACCGGCAACTCTGTACAGAGTGGGATGACCAAAAGTTAATCTCCGTCTTGTCTTGTCTGTCTGTCTGTCTGTCTCTGTTTCTCTCTCTCTCTCTCTCTCTCTCTCTCTGTGTGTGTGTGTGTGTGTGTGTGTGTGTGTATAGAGGGTAGGCAGGAGACAACCTTGAGCATATATCATTCCTCAAGTACTATCAGTCAAGGAGGCTGGGGTACTATCCAGGGAACCCCAAGATCCTCTTTGTCTCCATTTCCTCATTGCTGGGACTACAGGCCTGTGCACACCGGTTCTAGGAAAACTCAGTTTGCAAAGGAAACAAGCACTTTACCCTCTATGCCAGGCCCCAGCCCGATCTACATTTTTTTTTCCTAAATGATTTTTTTTTTCCTCACCCAAGGTGTTTCAAGTTTTGTAAACAGACAGCGTCCTTAAGACAGGCAGATGAGTCTTGCGGGCATGGAAGGAGTAGTTCTTTATTAAGTGACTCCAGTGACCAACGTAAGTTTCCTCAAGGATCTGCTGACTGAAGCTCACAGAACTGGAGACAGCTACTGTCTCCTGCCTCACTGCTCACCAGCTACCGTAGCAGGTACCTGAGATCGATCTCATTCGCCATCAGCCAAAGCATGTTAGATGCTAACTGAATGTCATTTCTCTTTCCTAATCTTTGCTTATGTTTGTATTCCCTCAGAGTGTGGACAGCATTTTTAAAATGGATCTCAAAATGTCTCCTGTGCTTCCTTGGCACCATCTTTACATTTTTAACCAGCAACAATGTGGCACCTACGGTGTTCCTTACACTTTAGATTGATAAGCATCAACATGGAGAAATGTAATGGCTCTAGGTCCGTATTTTGCAATTGATGGGAGTGATTATCTTAGAAATACTCCTCTGATAGGGACGGCCACATGAAGAGCCACTCTGAAATTCTGTAGTCGTTGGAGAGGCAACTCTGTACATGTATAGATATGTGTTCTCCATAAATCATTATTCAGGTTGCCAAGTGACAGCTCGGTCACTTTACCTAAGGCCGTCAACCTTTTAAAAAGCAAAACCATACGCACATCGCCACACCCTAAACTTTCTGTTTCTTTCCTCTTGTGAAGCAGGATGGCCGACCCCAGACTCCCTTAGACAAGCCTTGAGATAAAAGTATTGGCCATCTTGGCGTTGACCGTATATGTCTGTTGTCTAAATCAGTAAACAAGGTCATTTCTCAGTGCAGTTCACACATTTGGAGATGACTCTGGTGTCTAAGACCGGTCATGTCCCTTTGAGGGGCACCGCCCTTCCTCTCTGCCTTCCACCCGCATTCTGCTCCTCTGTTAGAGCCTGTCATTTAACTCAAAGAATAAATATCGAAGCTGATGTTAACGACCGCAGGTTCACATCTTTACTTTGGAAAACTCAGTACACCTGAGTGTGTCACCAACTCAGGATTAACCAACCATCACTGATTTGGGGTACGGGCCACATATTTTTGTTTCCTAAATAGACATCCGCGTCTTTCAGAAAATGCCCCACGTTTGAAGAATTAAATGGGAAAAGCCACGGTTAAGTACTGTGTTTCTTCTACTGTCTACATAATTGCAGACCGGGGTGCTTTAGTTCAGGCTCCTGACTCTGGGGATAAAAAAACAGTGCTCCAGTGTGTCTAATTCCTAAGATGGGTAAAATAACATTTTGGGTCAAATGATATTAAATCAGTGGCAGCAGTCCTCGAGTAATTAAAGAAAAAGCTATTAACAACCCCTGTGTCTGCCATCTTGTTATTTATAAATCAAAAAAAAAAAAAAAAGCAGGCATGGGTTGGAATTCAGAGGGGGAAACACATTAAGCTTTATATCCTGCAAAGCTATGGCCGTCCTCAGCTCATCCTGATTGATAACAGGGACACGAACATCTGTTTTCCTTTATTAAAACACATTCAGTCATGAGCCAGCTTCAAGAATTTAAAGGATGCACATCTGCTAGTCAAAGACAGCATTCGTGGCAACACTACACTGATCCACCGCACCCACGCCAAACCACCATACCAGCGCACCGAGCCACCGTGCCCGCGCCGAGCCACCGTGCTACCGCAGTCCTGATTCTGTCATGTTTGTGTCTGTCACTTCTGCACAGACCTTTCCTCAAGTGACTAAGGAATGGATCTATCGATGCAACTTTCTTTTTCTCCCACCCATCCCTCCCGCCACTGTTCAGCTTTCAAGGGTTCTCTATCCTACATCAGGCATCCCGAAATAACCTGGTCATTTATGAAGCCCGCCTTGCAAAACCTACAGCGGCAAAGAGGCAGGTGTTGAAGTGAGTAAATGCTGGCTTTGTCCTTGCAGCGTGTCATTTACGGAGCTTGGGCTACACTCCAGCAGGGATGTACAGGAAGGGCTGGGGTGGGGTACCACCAGTAACGGAGGTTGCAGGCTACAAATAGACTAGGAAAGTAGGGCTCCGGGAGAGGATAGCTTAGAGAAGGGCTAAAGCCACCACAGTGAAGCTAAGTGGGAAACTAACAGAACTGTCTGGAGAGAATCCGACACACTGCAAGAACAACTGTAGCCCGATCGAAAACAACATATCATCAAAAAATGGCCACCAAGGAACCAATCAGAAGTGACCAACAGGCCCTCTACTTTGCCCTCTCCACCCAAAGTGCAGGTTCACGTTGTAGGAGGATCCGAGGGAGACATCTCAAGGATAGCCGAAGGGTCGTTGAGGTGTGGCATGCATCACCAACACTTGGAAGCTCAGATAGGAGGATCCCAAGTTCAAGGCTACCCTGGGTTATATAGGGAAACCTGTCTCAACCATACAATAAAATAAAAATCAAGCATCGGTGTGTGCTCACGAAGCTACTTACAATCTCAGGGGCTACTGTAATTCTTTTTGATTAGAATTATAATCATGAAACTTTTTTTATTAAAATCTTCAGGATAGCGAAGGTGGGAAGAAGGAAGACTGGAAATTCAGTTTGGAAATCACTAAGTTTCCATCTACGTCAATGGTAGTTAATCCCTGCTTTTGGGGAACACTGACATATTTCACTTATCCTAAGGAAAAAGTTGAACTCCCACCCCTTAAAATGTGTCCTGGCAATCTTTAAATTAAAAATACATATTAATAGGAGAGAAGTGATAGCATTGACTCTGACACACAGAGGAAGGTAAAAGACATCGGGAAAGGAAGGAGACAGCCTCCTGAAAGCTAACGGGGTTATTGTAGGTTCATAAGTGACAGGTCTGGGCTGATGAGTGTATCTCACTCTGCTTCCTAATGTCCCCATGAGATATTGCCTTGCATATTAATTCACTCTGAAAACAGCAGTTATATGGAAAAGAGAGAAGAAAGCTGTCATTTTATTGTCAATAATAATAACTTTAAAGTCATACAGAGGTTTTTTTGTGTATTTTATGTGCACGAGTATTTGGCCCACATGCATAGCCGCACACCACATGCATATAGTACCCACAGAGGCTACAAGAGAACATCAGATCTCCTAGAACTGGAGTTACACACAGTTGTGAGCTGCCATATAGGTGCTGGGAATCAAACCTGGGTTCCTTTGCAGGAAAGCTAGTGCTCTTAACTGCTGGGCTATATCTCTAGCCTCTAGTTTTCTTCAAAGTGGACAGTAGTTGTAACAGAGGATACTGAGTTTAATTCCACTGACTGTGACATTGAGTGTGAACTCTCTTGGCCTCCATTACACAATCTAGAAATGAAGACAGCCATGGGTACCAGCAATGTTTGGAGTAAGATGAAAGATAAAGAAAGCTAATTAAAGCATGCTGCTTTATAATTACTACACTGTTAATGGCTGAGGATATGGTACCTGTCCTGAGGAGAGAACACGAGCTCTGGAATACTGTGGATTTTACTGCAGAACTTTCTAGAAGGGTATTTGTTATTGTGGTGGTTTGTATATGTTTGGCCCAGGGAGTGGCATTATTAGGAGATGTGGCCTTGTTGGAGGAGGTGTGGCCTTGATAGAGTGGGTGTTGCCTTGTTGGGGTGGGTGTTGCCTTGTTGAAGTGGATGTGGCTCTGTTGGAGTAGGTGTGTCCCTGTGGGTGTGAGCTTTAAGACACTCACCCTAGCTGCCTGGAAGCCAGTCTTCTAGCAGCCTTTAGATGAAGATGTAGAGCTCTCAGCTCCTCCTGCACCATGCCTGCCTGGATATTGCCATGTTCCCGCCTTGATGATAATGAACTGAACCTCTAAATCAGTGGTCTCAACCTTCCTAAGGCTGCAATCCCTTCATGCTGTGGTAACAGCAACCATATCATTATTTCTTTGCTATATCATAACTAGTTTTGCTAATGTTATGAATTGTAATGTAAATATCTGATATGCCACACCCAGGGCTCACAAGTAGACAACCACTGTTCTAAATGTACCAATAGGCCTAACAGTGGGGCTATCTTTTGGCACTTGATCTTGGAACTCCTAGACTAAAATTATGTTTATTCCTTGTGCATTTTTCTCTGGTGTTTTTTTTTTCTGTGTTATTTGTACTCTCTTGGTTTAAAAGCAAATTCCACTGTGTTTTATTTTTCCAGTAATGGATGTTCACACTTGCAAGACCAGCTAAGTTCTACAATTAAAACAATTTTTATGTCTGACTTGCCTATGAAAATAAGTTCTTTTCTGGTCATTTCTCTTTCTGTCTTAGGTTCTCACTAGGCAAGGTTGCTCAGTCGACCCAAAGCCTGGGAACTGGGTAATGAGTTATTTTATTTATTTAAATTTTTGTTTCATTTTTCTCTTTATTTGTTTAAATCTCACTCAAATCACTAACAACCCCTTTGTCGTTTATTAGATACTTAAATGAAGAAGAGATAATGTGTTTACGACGTAAGAGTCATACGACAAGAAGTGTGCTGAACTTCTTAAAGTCATATTTTATACATTTTCTTTTTTTATTTTGTGACATTTTAAAACTATGGCGTCGACATAGTTTTACATTATCACATGCAAACTTATGTCTATTATCTACCTAGTAATAGGCTATGTGTGTACTAGACGTTCGTTCTTTAACTATCAAGCTTGATCCACATCCAGGCTTGAACTTTGTCCCTAACTTTCACACAAGCAGCCTCATACCAAGGTCGAGGTCTGACTCAAGAAGTCGTATATTCAACCCCCACCCCCCCCCACTCCCCACCCCGATCATTTCACCTTGACTTTTATCTAACAAATGAATGTCTTCCAGTCCCTGAGGCCAGAGACAAGGTATCTCTTCCTTCTCTGAAGCCCCAGAACAGCAACAACAGAAACTCTTCAAATCCGACATCCTCAAAGACCAGAAAAGGAAAATTTACAAAGAATGCTACAAAGGGAGTGGCTTGATGAGGGTGGGGTGCTTTACACTCCAAAAGCAATGTTTTACAGTTCCGTTTGCCATCCCCAGGTCCAGTGGAAAATACTCATGTGGGCACAGTTTAATGTAATGAGTTGTGTTTATTATATCAGTATGCTTCATACACAGACACACACACACACACACACACCCCACATAGATCAGCATATAGATATAAAACAAAGCAAAAGCATCATGTGTGATTTACAATAAAACCTTCGCGAAACTCTCTGAACCATTTAAAACTGCAGCAGGCTCTAAGGGAAATGACTCTTCTCTATTTACTCTTGGAATTAAGTGTTAAAGGAAAACAGAATAATAATATCTAAAGCCAGGGTTTCCTGTAACAACAGTAATTATGAAAACTAACCTCTGCACCCCGCTTTACAGTTTGCAAAGTGCTGCCTCATACATTACTTCATTCTGCCGAGTGGGAATGTGTAATGTTCCTCATCCTGAGAGACGTCTTATCCGTGGTGTGTACATTTTTATATTAATAAGCACATTTAGTCAAAGGTTTCTTCGGAGCGTTGTGCCCTGAGTGTGGACAGAAGGCAGACCGGGCAACGACGGAGACCTTGTATCCAGCCCATAAATTGCACACACATCAAATAAAATCTGTCAAACACTTCATAATGCTCTGGGCATGTCATCGGCCTCCAGTAAGACCCTGCTGTGTCACCTAGGGATGATGAAGGGGCCTGAGGTGTGGGAGCACGCTGTTAGAAGTTTCATTAAAGCCGTATTTACTAGTTCAAAACGAATTTACATTGATCTTTTAAACTATCGTCAACCACAAATGCATTAAACCTAAACAGTCTTCATTTACTGAAAAAAATAAACGTGTCAGCAGAAGCCAGCGGGGGTTTGTCCAACATTGTTCCGGCGTTTAACTCGCAGCGGCTCAGTGTTAAGCTTTTTATTGCTTGTTGTGCTAAAGCGTGCTCATTTAATTGCGAATATATTTCCTTCCTGCATCATTATCAAAATTGTTATCTTAAGGAAATATTGTTTTTAAATAATCGGCTGCAAAAAACCAGAGCGGTCCATGGGCTTACTAAGGATAATTGTTTCCTGCTGCCGATGAGATGACGATTAAGTGGGGCCCAGCTTCAGTAATGTTAGGAGATGAGGAGGAATGGAATAGGGCTGTAAAGAACAGCGTTGCACGAAGCTGGGGCCGTGTGTGTGTGTGTGTGTGTGTGTGTGTGTGTGTGTGTAGTCAACACACACCCCCGGCTGATTGAATCAATACCTCCTTGTTTGTATTTTTTTAAGGAATTTTTGCTAAGCTCCAGGACCTGATGTAATAAATAAGTCATTGTGGCTTGTTTTACAATTCGGAGAGCATAAATCATCTCCAAGGTGACCTTAGTCATTCTGAACTTGAAATGGAAGTGAACGTTCCGAGTTTGACGTTGATCACAACCTTTCCTTATGTTAGCTTGGGAAGGCAAACAAAATAAAACAAAAACACTTGCGATCAAGCTTTAAATTAAAGCTAATAGTACAATTAGCATTCCTCAGTAGCCAAATTCAACAGACATTTGCACTTTGGCGGGTGAGAATTTATTGACGACACTCTCAGTTCTTCATTAGCTAAACCCACAGTAATCAGCTCTCATCAGAGCATCCATTAAATGAAACATCTCTTAAAAGGCACACTGAAAATTCAGTTCAACTATGTTGAAATTCAAGGAAAAAAAAACAACTCTTCTTTACTGAGGGTGTGACTATTAAAAAAAAAACCACTTTGGGCAGTGTTTGTTATTACCAGATTCATTTATGTTTACAAAGATGAGAGAGAAAGAAAACCACAATTTCTAGAGAGTAAACCACCATAAGCCAAGAAGGGTTACAACCAGGAGAACCCAAATTTCTACCACTAACATTCCACTAAAATAGAAATCGCAGGAATGGACTCTCTATTGGTCTAAAAGAGGTGAGGTTTCCACAGCCATGCTATGACAAGCGGATCTGTCTCCATTTATTTTAGGAGTGAAACTATAAAATTAAGTAATAGTCAGGGACCGAATACGGGTGCACCCCTGTAGCAGGTCAGTGGGTGGGAAGACATTCCGGCACAGCCAAGACGGGAGTGATACACTTGACGTTAGATGACAGATGAGAGATGAGATACCATCTACTCCCATCCTGTCTGCCTCTCAGGGAACCGCCACATTCACCACCACTGAGGGTCATGGTCATTACGAGAGAAAGGTGGGAGAATGGGCCGGTGCTCTCCAAACTTCAATATCCCACCTAAAACCTACACTGTGGAGCAGCTGGAGGGCAATGAACTTAATTACTACGTTTGCTTTGCGTCTCTCAAAGAGCTAACTAGGCCAGAAAACTCCAGCGGCGCAAGGAAAGTGGCTAGCAACCTTTAAGTGGACACGGGATGGGATGCTAGGGAAAGGGGACGCCATTTTCGGAAGTTGACTGCAACAGTGAAACACTCCAATCAAAGAAAGGACGGATGGTGTTACCTTGACAAACAGAGGCATCCTCCCCAGCCTTTGCGCATGACTCTTCTCTGGCCACAACCCTTCCTCCGCTGTCACCCTCCGCCTCTCACGGGTCCCTCATCGCTATAAATATTGCAAATCCTCGAGCACCGTGTGCCCTTGTACCAGCTTCTGCACTTTTCTGCCTTGCTCTGCTCACCTCCCACGCTCCCACCACTTTCTTTTTGACCAAATGCTACCTGTGGTTTTCGCCTTCTTTCCACCATCCATTTAGGTACTCCAAAGTGTTGGATGGTTGTCTTAAATGCCTTCTTGAAATCAAGACCAGATTCCTCTGTGAGGCCAAAGCTCAGCTTTCTTCTTGACCACAGTGACCCTCTCTCCTGCAATCTTCTGCCCTTCATAAAAGCAAAGTAGAGTATGCTGGAGCCTGCTGCATGGAATAACCCTTCCTTCCTCTGCCCCAGAGATGCTCAGCTAGGATTTACCCCCCTCCCCTTAGTCAGTCTCTCTTATACTTCATAAGACACCAGAAAGGCACATTTCTTAAATATGTATCCCCCTCTCCACAGCCCAAACACCAGAGTCCTTCTCTTCATGGTGTCTACATCTCAGACTCAGCCAACCAAGGGTCAAAAATATTCAGGGGAAAAAGTGTGTGTGAATGCAAGAAATTCTTTATTGTCTTTGTGCCTCAAGCAATACACAATCACAACTCTTCAGGTAGTACCAACATCGTGTTGGATTTTATAATTCCTCTAGTGATAGTTTGATGTAATGATGCAATATAATGATGTGTGTAGGTTATTTGCAAATGCTACATAGACTGTTTTACATGAGAGGCATGAGCTTTCAACACTTCTCAGATGCCCCATGAGCTTTACAGGCGTTTGAAATTCCAGCTTCATTGCTCTCGAATACATAACCCAAGCATGGATTTCAGTGTTTAGCTCCAAGGCTATGAACTTTTCCAAAGACTAAGAAATTTTTTAACCTATAATAATCAATATAGTTGTATACACAAAAGGTTTTACTCTTGATCAATATCCTTGAGTATAGTTTCCTTATAGTCTCTTTCCAACCATATCCCAGGGCAGTAGCCATAGCTATTTGCTTTTACACACACTGAACCAAGGTAGGCCTGAGAGAAGCACTCAGCACCCCTTCAGGGCATTGAATGCTAACCTCACTTACCCTTTGTGAGTCAGGGGCCAGGTCTCATGGACCACCTGAACTCTGGATCCACCAACAGGGCCCTCGTCCTCAAGATAATGAATAAGCACACACACACACACACACACACACACACACACACACAAAACCACAAGCAACAGCACCCTCAAATATTTATAGGCCTCACATATGCATGTGTTTATGTCTTAGTCAATTTGTTCCATTGGCAGCGGTTCAGGCTTTATGAGTTCAGGTTGCCTCAGCTCACAGACCTTTATGTTCATATCTAGAATATAGATATATTTTCCAGCCTCAGCAAGTATGAGCACTAACATTTCAAGACCACTTATGCCAGAGGGGGCAGAATGGGTTTCACTGGAGCAAAAGTTAAAAAAAAAAAAAAAAAGACAACCCGGGTGATACGGAATTGTGGCATCGATCAGGAGCACAGGTAAGAACTTCTCCAGTGAGAAATGGGAGGGTGGATGGGTTAGAGAAGAGACCATGTCCAACTAAGAGAATAGACTTGTCTGGAAAGGTCCTTATGTGACTATGACACCGTCCCAAGGGCAATAAACAGACACAATGTACGTTCAAAACTTAAAAGAGCAACCCATCCGCTAGTACATATAGCATGCATTTATACATGATTAGTTCGAGCCTTTCCCTTTGGATCATTGTGTGCTCTTTCTTCAGTATTTTATGTCACCCCCACCGGATTCAGCAGGAAGCCATGTTCTTTGATAACACCAGGTCAAGTCGATCATCATTTTCTACTGTGCTCATTTTCACAGGTCCAAGTTGAAATGAAATCAATTATGAGAACAAATAGCCCCGTTTTATCACTGATGAATGGATTTTGTACTGTTTTCCATATTCCTGCCACTTAAAATGGAAGGAACGGAGCACGAGAGGTACAGAGAAGGCTCAAATCGTCCAGGCTAATGGTGGGAAGACTTAAGTATCACCCTATACAGCTAATATAAACCAAAGTGGTTTATTACCGCAGTTTTGTGATTTACGACCCACATTATGACTTTATTTTGAAATGGTGGCATGAAATATTAATGTGTGGTGAGAGAACACGGAACAAGGAGCCGGGATTGTGTTTTATCAGCTGTGAGGCTGCCTGATTTCTTCCCCATAATACACGAGCTCTCTCAGCTTCCTTTCTAGGCGCTTATGGTAATCAGTCCCTCATAGTCCAACTTCTCAAGGTGAGACAGGCCTACTTTTGTGTTCTGTTAATTTTTAAAGGGATGGAGAAGTTTATAACAGATGTGAATAATTTATAGCAAGTGTTCTCAGCATTGATTAGTGTTCTTTTGAAATATAATGTCTTTTGGATATGGATTGTCTCTCTGATGAAAAGTCAGGAAACCTGTTACTGCATTACTTAATGGGTAAGTCAACTCTAATCTCAATCATATATAATACAAACAATAAATACTTACGTTTTCCCTTCTTTGGAACTTGCCAGGCATTAACACTAAACATTTGCTCACAGCAATCTGAAGAGAAGTTAACAGTGGGACAGAATCATTCTCCATCGGATTCAATCTGTTTAATCTGCTTTCGCCAAACTTCGAATTTCTGGGTGCTGGAGATTTGATTTGCGCTGCAGTCTAGGACATTCCTCACCCCACTTGGAAAAGCCCCAGTGTTGGGGGGAGGGAGTAAAGAACGGATTCCGTTACAACTTTACTGTCCTGTTCCTCATTTCATTTTAACATGATCAGCTGCATTCGCTGCGCAAGATATTGTCTTTTTGAATCATAATAAAAGGTAATGTTTGAGTTCACTAATCATTATCCTGCTATCACAGCAATTGACTTTTGAAAAGAAACAACATGTTTATGGCTCACATTGTACTTTCTGTATGTGTGATATGTGGCATCCAAGAGCTGCATTCACATCCTCTCCCAGTGACCTGCAAAATGAGTACTATTCTACTGCCTATTATACGAGGAAAGACAGGCACAGACTTGGTAAGCAACTCATTCTGGGAAAACTCTAGGAGCTGCAGAGCTGAACTTAGAAACTAAGTGTGTGCGGGCTGAAGAGGTTGTTAAAGGATCCATAGCCTTACAATCGTGAGGACCCAGAGCTCACTTAGCCTGGTGCGGTGATGTATGCATGTAACACAGTGCTGGGAAGGCATAGGAGAGCAGATGCCCGGATCACTCCAATTTTGGTTTGCTGAGATACATTTGCTTACAAAGCCCTGGGCATAAAACTAAAAACCATTAGGTCTGAGGAGATGATACAGCAGTGAGGAGTAGTTCCCATTCTACAGATCCACAGATGTGATACCTCCTGCTGACCTCTGGGGGAACCCCGTGCACATACACATAACAAATAATAATCTTTTAAGGAAAGGTTTAAAAAACAGATAACTGTAAATATCTGACCATTTGTAAAAAAAAAAAAAAAAAGCTCTAGCTTTATAAAGGATCAGTGTTAAGAATGAAGATGTCCTTGAAGATCTGTGGCCATTCAAATGGCAGATGGTGGCCTCTGTTCCTTGTTAGGGCTCCATACTACAAGGATTCTCCCAGAGTCCTTTGCGGGCCGTACTAAAATGTGGCTATGAACCCAGGTTCAACTGCTATCAGCCTAGGCAACCATGGAGCGGTATTGAGCACTCTGAGCAGACACTCACTTCCAAAAGAGGTCGTAACAGCTACCTGTGGAGGAGCCACACTGGTCGGGGATCATGTGCGTGTGTGGCCTGGCACAGCGCAGCACTTGCTGCCATGTGTACTGGCTGCTAGAGTGGGGCTTGTTCCAGCAAGTGTCCCTGTCAGCGAATCAAGACTCAGAAGGAGTCACTGCTTGGGCACAGGGAACTTCACATTTTCATAATTAATCATATATTTCATTTCATTTTATTTCATTATTTTTTATTATATTCAACACTATATATATATATATGTATATTTAAACCAATCATAAAAATGATGGGCATGTTATGAAATGAACATAAACAGATAAAGTCTTTGTTTGGTTGGTTGGTTTTAGTAGAACTTAAAATCTTGGCTCTTACTGTGGTACAAACACCAAATAAGAACAATTTTTAGACACTGGAGTTCACTGTAATGAGGCTGTACTTCAATGTCCCTCACATCACCAAAGGATTTTACCTCCATAGTAGCTAAGCTGAGAGTTGACAGTTCTGCTGCGTCAAGGAATGAATTGCAGGCACAATTATTGGATACAGATTTCCTGCTATGGTCAAAGCTATTTGACTCAGAAGAATTCAGTGAGGCATCCTCTCCAGCATCACCTAAAGCTCTGTTTTAGATAAAGATTTCTCTCTTTACTTATTTTTTGTTTTGTTTTTTTTTTGTTTTTTGTTTTTCAAGACAGGGTTTCTCTGTGTAGCCCTGGCTGTCCTGGAACTCTCTCTGTAGACCAGGTTGGCCTCAAACTCAGAAATCCACCTGCCTCTTGCCTCCCAAGTGCTGGGATTAAAGGTGTGCTGTGCACCACCACTGCCCACTGCCCGGCTTGTTTTTGTTTTGGGGTGTGTGTGTGTGTGTGTGTTGCATGAGTGCCATATACAGGCAGGAGAGTGCATTGATGAGAAGAGGGTCTGGAACCCCTGGAACTGGAGTTACAGACGGTTGTGAGTTGCCATGTGGGTGCTGGGACTCAAGCCCAGGTCCTCTGCATGAGCAGTAAGCACTTTTAACCACTGAGTCACTTCCTAAATTTTAAATAACCATTGTGAAAACCTGGTCCAAGACCCTGAAAATTCAGAGGAGGGGACACTGTCTCTACTGAGAAAAACTCCATTTAGGGACAATATCTCACTCTTAACCTGCACTTGAGATGTTGCCGGGAAAGTAAGAACTATCTTATTCGGGACACATTTCAAGAAGCTGCTTCTACCTATCTGTCTGCCTGTCTATCTGTCTGTCTGTCTGCCTTCCTGCTTATTTATTTAGTATTTATCATAAATACATAAATCTCTTCTCCTTCCTGTGATCCTGCTTTTATAAGTCTTACTACCCTTCCCCTCATCTTTCTTTTCCATCTTTCTTTTCTCTCTACCAACAGTTCAGAGCTGAGATCCATTCCACCCACCTAACTCTCTACAGTCCTCCATTCAGTGCCAAGAGCTGGTGCCATGGGAAGGAGATGTATATAAATAACTATTAATGTATGCTCTATAATGGAAATCTTAAAAGCCAAGGTAGACTGCTTCATATGGACAAACACATCAATTAGGGGGGGAAAGCTCTTTTTAAACATAATTGTTTGTGTTTGGCTTCAAATACCAATTCCCCAGAGGCAAGTTGTCACGAATGGATGCCCAAGACTGAGGCTCATTATCCATTGTCCAGGCCTAGCATACCAATGCCAATAGCTAGAGTGATGTTCTTGGGTTGGGGGGGGGAAACCATAACCTTCCGCTCCTCTCCCTTTGCTTGCTCTTCAGAGCCTTTCTTGTCTCTTGCCTCGGCCTCTTTGCAACCTTTCAGCTCCTTCTTGCAGTTTTTACCCCTGGATCCTTTCTGAAGCTCCCAGCTCCGAGTTATGGAGCCCCGGCTCCTGGTAACTCTCTAGGACTCCCATCAACCTCTTTGGGCTTGAGGCTAGTGCTGGGGTTCAGAACACATTGACAACAGATCCTTCTGAAGAAGCCTGTATCAGGGCTGATGCTGTAACACTTCACAAGCAAGAGGAAAGCATAGGAGAAAAGCCTTCAAACCAGCCTGGAAGGCATCAATTACATAGTGGGGGGCAAGCGTAGAATGGATATGTTATGGGTCTCACTATGTAGCCCTGACAGGCCTGAGATTTGCTACATAGACCAGGTTGGTTTTGAACTCACGGAGATCTTTCTTCTGAGTGCTGGGACTAAATGTGTATGCCACCATCCCCAGCAAGGCTTTCCTTTATGTTTGTTTTTATTTCAAATTAGCTGAAATGTTGGGGCTAGACATCGACTCTCTGATTGACACCTGTCCGTTGCTTGCCTGTGCCTCTTTGCCTTGAGGAGGGAGTGCCAGTTGAACGGTCCCTCTCTGAGAGACCGGCAGGACTGGCATTGGGAACAGTCTCTGCTTTGAACACTTTCCCAGTGGCACGAGGAAGCAGCATCTAGCTGCAGGACACCACAGGCCCCGTGCTGGCTGTGACTTCTGCTTCTGGAGGCCCTGAACATCCGGTCTGCACCAGCCGTGGTGTCCTTCTCACACAGCCTCAGGGTCCCCCGGCTTGTCTTACCCAGGACTGTTCAGGACAGTCCCACACCTAGCTCCCATGGGATTCAGGAGAGTAGTCCTCAACTATATCAGCAGGAGGAAAAGAACATCCATTAGTGACCCAGCAAATCCTGTGATGGACAGAAAGGGGCTGTGCCTATGCAGTGCCTGTAATGGGTCCTTATGAGGTGAGAGTTGAAGTATGTCCGGTTCTGCCTCCCAGCCCCACGCTCTCAGAAATAAGACTCAGACTTAAGATATATTTACAAATAAGTTGGCCACACAGCTAGGCTCTACTCTGACTAGAATGGTAACTTAAGATAACTCATTTGTTTTAACCTACATTCTGCCACGTGGCTGGTTACCTGTGCTCAGGTGCCCCTCGGACATCTCCTCACATTTTCCTGGGCTGATTTCACTGCACCTGGTTCTATCCCAGAATTCTTTCTTCTTCCTGGTGTCCTACCTTCTATTCCCTGCCTAGGCCATAGGCTATATAGGCTTTTTAATTGAGGTGATGTATCCAGAAAATACATAAGATCTTTTCCCTACAGGCGAGCATGACTGGTCCTGGTTAAAGTAGATATGTACTATCACTGTTGTAAATAACAATTCTGAATTTGTGTAACATATCCATTCTACACCTGCCTCCTATAAAAACCACCCTGCCTACATAGGACTCTAGAAAAAGTGATGCAATGTATTCTGTAACCCAAGTCAATCTACCTGCTTGAGAAAACAAGTAAATTAAAAAAAAAAAGAGAGAGAGAGAGGTGTCAAGTTGGTCAGGTCTTAGACCTCTCTGAGCTTAAGGGACTATCTCCCAAGTCATTCTCTGTCCTCTGAGAAATCGGTGAGTTACATCTTGCCCTGATATTTCCTTTCAAAGAACCAAAGAACGTGTCCAAAGACTTCCTGCTATGAATTAAAAAAAAAAATCTCCATTCAATCACTAGTTCATTCAACAAATATTGCTGAAAGGTCCACGATATACCAGGCAGGGTGCCAGGTCTCAGAGACCAAGGCACGGACTTGAGATGTTACTGAGGACAGTGACATTTACAAACCAGAAGGGAGGACACTTTGAGAAAGCAGCTTGCTGCAAACTTAAGTTTGATGCATTCTTGTTACACATGGTGTAGCTCAGAGTTTTAAGTTTAAGAATATAAAGAAATAAAGTATTCAAGTAAGTAGGTTTTCAGAAAAAAATAGCTACAATGTTAAGAATGGAGGCTAGAAGAAGTTCTGAGGACTTAATTCCAAAGAAACAAGTAACACATGCAAATGAGCTAGGAGAACAGTGTGGGGAGCCCCTGCCTCTCCCTGGTGGAACCTCACCCTTTTCTTTCTTTTTTTTTTTTAACTAGTTGTTTTCTTTATTTACATTTCAAATGTTTTCCCCTTTCCAAGATTTCCCCCTCCCAGAAACCCCCATTCTATCCTCCCTCCCCCTCTTTCTATGAGGGTTTTCCTCCACCCACCCCACTACCACATCCCCACCCTCAATTACATTTAACTGGGGCATCTATCAAGCCTTCATAGGAGCAAGGACATCTCCTCCCATTGATGCCCAACAAAGAAATTCACTGCTACTTTTGCACCTGGAGCCATGTTTCAAAACTGTGGCTCTTGGAGCTTGATGAATCTCAGGAAGGTTTTAAAGTGGGGAAACCTTAACCTAAACAAATAAAACCTCATAAAGAAGACAGGCTGGGGAAGGTGGACTTTTCAGTGGAGATTCTCTTGTACAAATCAGCAAATTCTTTGCCCTGTTTTATACATTTCCTTACTTTATCCCTTGCTTAAGTTGCTGTCAGTACTGCCAGGGATGGGGCATAGGCAGAAGGTAAGAGTGGGCTCTCAAAAATTATCTTATCACAGAGATAATTAAAAAAAAATGCAAAGCAGCAGGAAAACAGAGGAAATAGAAATAAATCACACGCCTGGCAGTAGCGTTTCGATGCCTGGAGTCTAACCTAGCAAACCAAGAGCAGCAAAGACAGTGTCCCTGGAAGCTCGGCGGGACCGGAGAAGACAGAAGGACAAAGTCAATGTCCAGGGCATTAGATGCCACTCTGGGGGGGCCTCAAACAGAGGTGAGCAAGCTCTGTTTATGGCTTTAAAATGCCATCTCTTGGACAACAGTCACAACAGAAAAGCAATGTTGGGCTCAGTCCCACGTATAAAGCTGTCAGAGCCCAAGTCCTAGGTCTACAAAGAATCCAGGAAGAGTTCAACATTGCCTGGCATTGCCTGGTGACTCGGAGGCAAGGGGGATGCTGGCTCTGCCCATCATCCTCACAGTATCCGTTTGTCCTCCCATCCTTCCTTTATTCCTCCCTCCCTCCTTCCCTCCCTTCCTTCCCTCCCTTCTTCTTTCCTTCCTTCTCCTCCTCCCTCCCCTTCTCTCTCCCTTCCTTCCTTTCTTCTTTCCCTTCCCTCCCTCCCTTCTCCCTCCCTTCTTTCCTTCCTTCTCTTCCTTCCTTTTTTCTCCCCTTTCCTCATCTCTCCCTCCTTCCTTCCTTTCCTCCTTCCTTCAATCTTTCCTTCCTTCCTTTCTTCCTCCCCTTCCCTCCCTCCCTCCCTCCCTTCCTTCCCTCCTTCATTCCTTTTTCCTTCCTTCCTTTCTTCCTCTTCTTCACTCCCTCCCTCCCTCTCTTCCTTCTTCCCCTCTGACTGTTTTGTCTTTGTAAACTCCTTATTATATTCCTCTCTCACAAACACTTCCATTAGCTCTCAGAGAGAAAGAGAGAGAGAGAGAGAGAGAGAGAGAGAGAGAGAGAGAGAGAGAGAGTAGTACCCGCACACCAGGATTGACACTTTACCAAGTATCTTGCAAGAATTCACAACCAGCTGTTTTAAAATCACTGGAATCGCAATGTACAGGAAAAAAAAAAGTAAGGCTTTTCTAATGGTTGCCTGGAAGATTTATATCCCTAAAATGTAATTAAAAAGTAGATTTAGAAATATACTCAGCAGTCAAAAAGATTAAATATTAATGTGAAGTGTAATTAATAAATTATACATCTCTTGATTACTAATGGCTTATTGACTGTAAAAGCCTAACATTATGGAATATTAGGGCAAACAAAGGCTTTTGGGGAATATCGCTCAGCTTCGGGGAGGAAGAATCTGCTCTTGACTTTTCAGAAGAAATCTCCATTTTGCAAAGAAAATAAAAAAGCAGGCAGAACTGTCCCCTTTACTCTTCCTCATCCATCCTGTGCATCCCAAAGTTCCTCAAGTTCCAGAGTCTCCTCAATCGATTTTAGTTACGCTAGGGCAATTTTGTTTGCAAATTTTATCAGCGTCTAAAGCAAAGAAAACATTTTAACATTTAAAGTATTTCTGACCTCTTCTATGAAAATAGAAAGTAAACTGTATGACTTCACACTGAAGAAAGAGAACGTTCCCCTCCGCCTCCGCAGGTGAGACACACCATGAACAGGTGGCAAGCTTCCCTTGTTTCTGCGGATACGTAAGTTCCAACCACCCAGTTCCCCTAATGATTTTCAAGACCGCTGTTGGGCTATCAGAGCCATAGAACACCCTGAAGCTGACCTAACCAGCCAGCTCCATCTTGGTTCTACCATGGCTCACACAAGATGGTGGAATGGAAGCATAACTTCTCCCTGCACCCCGTTTTCTCTGTTCCATGTAATAACTGAAAAAACTGCAATGGCCAGTTTCTTTAAAGGTGTTAATCTAGAGGTCATCTGGTCTTATGTGGTTTCTTTTTAGGAAATGTCACTAAAGCTTGCACAGCAGCAAACTATCTGTAAACTTTAGAAGCCAGATGAACATGCTTGTGCCTTCAGAGTCCAGTCCCAAATTCAGCTCGTCCTCTCCCCGAGTCTAAGGCAAACATCATCCCAGAGCCCCTTCTAGTGGAGAACTGACAAACTGGAGTGATTCCACAGACCTAGAAATTTGTCCCATTTCTCCTTTGGAATTGGGCTCCAAAGCTCCAAACAAGTCACTGCTTAGAGCAATGGAGAAGACTTTGGAGGAATAATATCTAACATCTTGCTAAAGAAGTTTACCACTAGACCTTTGCAGACAGAAGAGGGTAAATGCTAGGGAAAAGTGCTGTGCTTCTCAAAGTGAAATACTTCCTGTGTCAGAGTTCAAAGTAATGATGGCTAACCCCTCATCCTTCAGAAATCCAGAGGGTGAGATCGTGGGTTTTCTATCAATGCCAATACTTGTTCTTCAGACAAAAATGCTCTCCCCTGACCGCATTCTTTGCATCCTGTACCCTAACGACATTCATCTTTTGTCCGCTTATTCAATGATAATTTATTTAATATATAATCTATGCATCTATTTCTATATCTAAGCTCATATGTTTCCATTGTTTTCTTGGCACTTTGGTCACCCTTCCCCAGAGAGTAGAAGAGTGCTGTGTTAAATCTGGTTTCAGAAGAAATTGTTTTAACCAGCAGAAAGTAATGACAAATGCAAAACACATATAAAAACACATAACTTAAAATTAAAAAAAAAAGTCTTGTGTCCGCACTGAGTAAATTACATGTATTTGTAGAAAAAGGTGCAAAGCATGAACAGATTCTTCTCTGTTAAAGTATTATTTTCCAAATTTTTACTAGCTTAATATTACTAAAGCAGAAATTAAAAATGAATTTGGCTAAAGAGACATTCCAAGACAACAATGGAGTCTGGCTGTTCTGAATAGAGTTTCCAAAGGCTTAAGCCAATCATGACCACAAAACACGAACTCTTTCATGGGACAAAATTACGTGGCATTTTCTAAAATGTTCTGGGGCTTCGTGATTCAACTCAGCCTTGCAGTTGTGTTGGTGGTGTGGACATTTTAGACCTTAACTGTTCACAGTTATAACCCTTCATGACAATGTCGAGATCAACACATTTCTGGAAATTGACATGTGTGTGCTAATTCATTTGGGGACAAAAATCTGTTCCAAAGGAACACATTGCTATTTATGATCCATACCCCACCATTAGGGACATTGACACATGATTGACAAAATAGAAATAATTATGATTGTGTTGAAAATCCTGCTAGACTATGCTGTAGTCTGAATGCGAAATGTTTCCCATAGATTCCTGCACTTCATTCCCTAGAGTGGAACTCTTTGGGAAGGCTATGGAAACTTGATGGGGAGGCTCACTAAAGGAAGTGGACACAGGAGGAGGGTCTTGAATTCTTATAGCCTTACCCACTTCCTGTCTTCTTTCTACATGCACTCACTAAAGGAAGTGAGCACAGGAGGTGGGCCTTGACTTCTTATAGCCCCGCCCCCTTCCTGTCTTATTTCTACAAGCTGATTGAAGATACAGTGTGGCCATCTGCTTCATCTTCCTGCGGTGAAGTCTCCTTGCCACAATGGACTGTATCCCCTCAGACTGTGACCCACAACCTCTTGAGTTGCATCTATCAGGGTTTTGATCACAGCACAAGAAAAAAAAAAAACTAATACAAGATATGGCACAATGGGGGGCATGAGTCATATTTTACCTCCTGAAACCTGAAAACATTCCCATTTCAAACTTTATATAACTCTGGAGATGGATGTAGACTTAGACTGTGCCTTACTCTTAATTACAGTCCACACTTGGCCCAAATTTGATTTGACCTCACTGTTAACTGCCTGACTACTTCCTAAGAACACAGGCCCAGGAAAGCCCTCCCTCCTACCTCCCAGAAGTCCACAGAGCTGGAAGGAGAACCTTGTGCTACAACAGCAATTACAAGGGCTTCTCATTTGTACCACTGTATTGATCTGCCATGTGTATTCTGGAGTTTCTCAGGAGCTTGCGGCAAGGAAATGCCTAAACTACTCCCTATTTTAAAATGAATAACTGCAAGTTCCTGTGTTTGGGTTTTGAAAGAAAACTGTTTCCCAGTAACTTAAGCCCCCAATATAAAATAATCCTCTGTCTGTCTGTATGCTTAAGTATTCTAGAAGTGAAAGGGGAAAAGAGTAATTAAATTGAATGTATTGGGGCTGTTTAAACCCTTTATGGTGGTGGTATTGATAAGAGAGATACCGTTAATTTCTCAAAGCCCTGTGGAACCAACATAAACCTGCTGCTTGCGAGTTGGTGTTCACATTGAGGACTGTAAAATAGGAAATATTTTGTGTAATTTTTCTTTTTGTAATCAAAAGTTACCCCACATCTTCCTGGGTATATCCATCAAACTTACAAAGTGAACACACATCACCAAGGAGCCACAAAACCCTCCGGAGTCAAGCATTCCCTGTGTCAGCCATGTATTGGGGTAGCATGTTAACTCTTTGGAAGCCTCTCAAGAACCATTTAACATATTCAAATAATAAGTGGGGAAATCAACACCAATTAATATTTTCTGTGTGCCCACAGGGTACTTGGCACCATCTCTTGGACTCAGTGAGAAGCAGCCATTAACTGTCCCTGTTCTCAAAGGGCATTTTCCAAACAGACAATAACACTGATCGGTTCTTTTACCAAACCGCAGAAAGCCAACACACACAAAAAAATGGAGTGCTAGCACATTCAGAGACTGTTTTTAAATGGGCTCTCTTATTCCAGCTGGGTTAGACCCATGTCACTGGGGCCGTGCAGAATGACTGTGGTAAAGATGCCAACGGCAATGCTGATGATGATGCGACAGGGTTCTAATGACTAAAGGAAACAAGTTTGCTGGGGACACGGCCCAGTCCTTCTCAGAATGGCTGAGAGACAATCCATTCATTCATTCAACTCCCACTCCCAGAGATTGCCCTGCCCCTGCACCCTGTCCAGGATTCTGGGGAAGAAGTAGGTCTAATGTAGCCCCTACCCTCTGATACTCATGGTCCCTATTTGGGGGAATTAGTGTCAATAATACATGAGTTAATAAGTGACAGTGTCACAATGGCTGGTACAAGTGTCAAGTGGCATAGATATTGCAGTAGCATGGCCTTGGTAATCTGCTCTTGTAAGCAGCCCTAACGAAACACATCATGTCACAAAAATAGAAGGGGCACGGTTAATTTTATCTACTTTCTCTCTTTTTGCCATATACCTTGGTCTCCAATGTCACTGGGCAGGCAAATTCTTAGACTATAATACAGTGGAATCTTGGTCATGTGTCCTTGGCCCGTTATGACAGAAAGTTGTTAATTGGATGTGTATGCAAATCTGCATCCAGTTTCTCCACACAGACTGAGACACTTACACCCACCTACGAAAAATGTTTCCCGATGGCCTTGGTGTGGAATGAGTGTTCATTCCAAGCTTCACAGGATGGGACCTTGGACCTCACAGTGGAGATGTTGATAGAGAGTTGGGGGTGGGGCTCCAAGGTGAAAGGCGGTGGGATGGTGGGGCACTACCTTTAGAAGGGATTGATGGACTTCTCTTGGGACTCTGCCTACTTCCTATTCAGCTATAAAAGGAGGAAGTGTGGCCCTGGCTTCCTTTGCTTTACTGTTGTGACACAGGATCTCTTCTGCACGTGCTACCAAAACTGATTCCTCTCTGCCCTGAGTCACTCGGGAATGGCAGAAAAGATGAACCCAGCCTTGAAATGGGAGATAGGTAAGCCTATCTCTTTTCAGAATAAAAGACTCCCTCTCTCTCAGGGACTCTCCCCTCAGGGTCTCTAAGTTGGGAGTTACAATGAATGTTTTACAATAGGATCTTCTTCCTGCTTCTTTGGGGCGGGGGAAAATGTGATAAGTGTGCTCTATCACACTGGCTTGTGGAAGAGGCTAGACATGGATACAAATGCCTTCCTAAAGCACATATGAGGTTTCTTCCCCCTCTCCTCCTTACGCTTTTGAGACAGACACACTATGTAGCCCTGGCTGGCCTGGAGCTTGCTGAATAAATCAGGCTTGCCTCAAACTCGTAGAAATCACTCTGCCTCCTGACCCCTGACCCCTGACCCCTGACCCCTCCTGCTTCTGCCTCCCAAGTTTTGGGATTAAATCTGGGTCTTAGTTGTTATTTCTCAGTTGATGTGACAAAGCAAGAGGACCAGGGCATCTTATAAATGAATGCATTTAACTTGGGGCTCCCGGTTCCAGCAGGTAGTCCATGCCAGTGATGGAAGAGCATGGCAGCAAACAGGCAGGCAGGCACTCAAGAAATAGCTGAGAGTTTAAATCTTGATACACAACCACAAGGCAGAGAGGGCTAACTGGGAGTAGCGTGAGATGTTTGAAACCTAAAAGTCAACCCACCCCTACCCCGGGGTCACACCATCTCCAACAGAGCCACGCCTCCCAGTCTTTCCTAAACTGTCCTGCCAACTGGAAGCCAAGCACTTAAATATATTCTCATTCAAACCACCACAAAGTGCATGCGGTCACACACGGCACATGTGGCTTCTCATCGCCCTGAATTTCCGTGGAGACAGAGAATAAACACGCACCACAGCATTCCCAGTTCACGCTGACTGACTAGAAGCAACAGCATCTTGCTTTACTCCGGGCTCAGTTGTATTAAGAAGTATTAATCGTGTTTGCTAATCACCTATTTGCCATGGGTTTTTCTATAGATGGCTTTTTGCCGTTTTGTTCTGTATGTTTTTATACGTTATGTTATATATGTTTGCCAAAGAGAGTTATCTTTTATTTTGTGTGTTTGAAGGTACTATTCCTGGGGTGGGCATCAGTCGTCTTGGAGTTTTACTTGAAGGACTTGGGTCCTGCAGAAAGTTTCAACATTTAAGTATCACTTACGCTGAATTCACTGATCTTTCCTTTCATTTTACCTTTGGCTATGCATGTGTGTGTGTGTGTGTGTGTGTGTGTGTGTGTGTATGTGTGTATGTGTGTGTGTAAACATTTTCCAGGTTCTAGAAGGATCCTTTGATTAACTTTGTCATCTGTTTGAAGGTTTTTTTTTCTGTTTTGGCAATGACTATAGTTTTGTTTTTTAATCCAAATAGAAATAAATCATATAGGCATGACGTATTGAATTATTTTTAATTTATGCATGGAATGCCACATTTGTGTATATAAGGTTCTACATATTTGCATTCCTTTTAAATCTTGAGAGATTTCTGGAATATTCTATATAACTAATGTGTATGCTCATTATCTGGGTCCACCTGGATAATTATCCAATGCTGTAGATAATGTTAAAACCATTTAAAATGTGGTTCGCCAGGACTCCCTGAAACAGTCCCCTCAAATCTCATTGTGATTTCAGAGTTGTCTTGACTACTCTCTAATAGTTATTTTTCCGAATAACATTAGTGTTGTTTTCAAGCTTTGGGTAGGTGGTAGGAGTTGTGGAACTTGGTTCAGATTTTACCCTAGCATCTTCGTATGATGGATTACAACATGGGAGAGTCTCCTTGTTGTCATGAGCTATTTCCCCGCTCAAGCTTCTGGTTTTTCGAGTTCTTCAATTGGATCTCCACATTCTTCCCTCATAAGTGCTACTTATAGCTTTACCTTTTTATTCCTAGAAAAGTTTGTGTTTTGTTGCTACTTAAAATATAATATTTTCCATTATATTTTATTGGTGTTTTTAAGGAGCATACTTTAACTTATAGTTTCGTGCTTCTGTAAAGAATGGCTCTAGAGGCTGGTGGATAGAGCTCAGTGGTAGAGCATTTGTCCAGTATATATGTGAAGTCTAGGTATACATCTGCAACACTACCAAAAAAATAAAGAAAGAAAAGAAAAACTGTATTCAAGTTTGTTTGGGAGCTTGGTATTCAGTAAAAATCTTTTATTCAGTCGTGGGAGGAACAAAGAGATATTTGCCTGCAGTATCTCCCTGGCTTCCCTCAACCTTCCCATGAGCCTATGGGGTGAACATCTCCAATATAGCCAGTGTCACAACTTAAAAGTCAATGTGGCATGCCATTGATATGAACTCAAGACACAAGCATCTACTTTCAGGCACAGGTGGGAAGGTGTAGATAGGCAGGACACTCAGGCTGTCTAAATCAGTACTCTAGCAGTCAATTTAGAGATAAAATATACATTGTCACATTAGTGAGTACTATAAAACTGTACTAATGCAATGCTATTTTAAGATCATTATAATGCAGCTGGGGGACAGCTCAGTATCTGAAGTGCTTAGCGCACAGAAGGACATGAGTTCAATCCCCTGAACCCATGTGACAACACTGGGCACAATGACACATGCTCTGGGGAACCAGAGCAGGCAGGTCCCTGGAGCTCGCTGCTCAGTCAGCCTGATTCAAGTGGCAGTCTCCCAGCCATTGAGATACTGCAAGAGCAAGACAGGGATGGGAGAGATGGTGCAGAAGGCAAAGTGCCTGTCATATAAGCACTCGGAACCTTAGCATGTACATAGAGAGCCAGGCACAGGTGTCTGTAACCCTGTCACAGCTGTGAGGGATCAGTGTCAGGTCACAGTCCGGCGAGCTCTGGGTTCAGGGACAAATGTTTCTCAAAAGATAAGGTCAATAGTGGAAAACACCAATATCAACCTCTGGCTTCCACATGTGCACACTATTACGTATGTACCCACACATATGTGCGTGTGTGCGCACATGTGCACACACACACACACACACACACACACACACACACACACACATCCAAGAGAGAGAGAAATACCAGAAATAAATCTTGTCCTTCCATCAGCTTTAACTAAAAGTTGATGCCTATTCTCTGACAAATATGACTCCAGGTGACAGCAAGTCCCATCAGTCTTCTCAAATAGGACAAAGATGCATGTTTAAGCTTTTCATTTGATGAAAATCTTAACCCAGGGAAATGCTTCAATAATAGCGCGCTGTGGCTACACACACTTCTCATTCACTCTGTCCAGCCCTCCCCCTCAGCCCTCCACTCCGTGACGTACTACACTGAATAAGTCTCGAAGCCTTGGAGTAAGGGATTCATAACTTTTGGTTCTAGATCTCTATGAAGTAAACACATCAAGGCCTTGGATGCTTCTCCTCTGTGGACCTGTGTCTCCTCATCTCCAAGGTGAAGACATTCTAACTCCCAAGCGCCACAAAGGTCCCTGTATATTGTCACTGATAATGGCAGTATAAATAATGGCAGCATAACTGACTCGGGAGAGGCATGGAACTCAGTAGAGAAGGGTGAAGAGATGAGGATGGCGGGCCCTCAGAATGGTGAGAAGCCATTTTCTTTAGAGCAGACTTCTTCCTGCACTGTGAGGCATCCGGGAAACAGCTCAGCTTCTGCGAGTCACTAAACCCAAGCACACTTCTCAGCAGACCTCATTAACATCCTCTAATTGGGTAGAAAGTTGGGGGAAAGTCTAAAGTAGAGGAAGATTTTCACAGAATTCTGTTTCACTCCGAACTCACACGGTCACAAGGATGGCAGGGCCCCACAGAGGAAAGGAACACCTTAGGGACGTGTTAAGGGTTTTCAGCGTAACTTTTAAACGTTGAGAATCAGAACATTCACTGTTTTGCAGAGGCCTTTAAACACAAAGTGATTTTTACAAACTCCGAACTATCTCTTGGCTTTCCGCCCGAGAAAGACACAGTTTCCCTGTTTGTTCTTTCAATTTGCTCCACAGACCTTTCCCCCACACAGGTCCTGATAAATCAGTGCAGTTCACCAGCACATTTAATGTTGGCCAGACTTTCAATTAGTGACTTTCTCCCTGGCAAGGCCAGCTATGGTCACAGAGTTCTTTTCTTAAACTTCTCCCTATCCCTGGCTCCCAGGAAGTGTGCACCTGTCAGCCAGCCCAGCCCCCACCCTCTCTCATTTTCTTAAAAGCCGGAACTCGGTTTCATTTTTCACTCTTGATTTTAAAGCAGTTGGAAAGCATGAAAGAGAAGAGGCCAGCAAGGGAGGTAAATAAATCTAATCACGGCGAAAAGGCGATGAAAGACCCGTGCCTACGTTTCCTCAATTTGTTCTTGAAATGATCCTTGACACACTCATTGACTGAGGACCAGCTCTTAATTCTCCAAGGAGAGGGTTCATGGAGCTGGGAACAAAAGATCCAGTTCTTTCCAAACACAAATTGGAGTCATTAGTTCCCACCTTTTCCTCTTCACATTTCCAGGTGCGGTTAATAAGTAGCTAAATTGACTTCTTTGAATCCTGCGCCTGCTCCTTTCTCTCGCCCACCCTCCTAGACGCCTGTGGTTGGGCAGTTCATTCCTCAAGTGGAATGACACGAAGAAAGAAAGTCCTTGAAAAATGGCCACCAGCCACTTAAGACCTGTGGACATGTCTAGTAAACTGAACAGCTAAACAGTGGCTGAAAAGGAGAGACATAAAACCAGTGTCCCTGACTCTTATTGTCCCTACGGTGGTCCGTCCATGACACTCCAGGCCTCCTGGAAGAGCATACAACTGTCAACGCTCTTCTGATAGCTTTCTCTGGGGTGGTGAGGGGAAGGTCTGGAGCGCTGCTGGCCTAGAGCAGCAGTTGGCCTCTAGTCGACGCGGGCTGGAGGGTGAGCAGACAGTCGCTCTTCAGTCTCCCAGGGTGCAGCTGTTCTACAAGTCTGTTCTGCTGTGTCCCAGAGACAAGCCTTGCAGATGTGTCACTGACCATCCTAGCAAGGACTTTGGGTAGCGAACAGCCAACAGCCATGGGAGAAAGAGAAATGTCTCCCCCTGGAGGAAGCACAGGCATGCTCGCTGCCCACGATAGCAGACTTAGTTCCCCACACAGCATTCCGACCCACCAACAGCCTGCACCAGGCTGAGGCCCACTGGAAGCACGTCTTGGGGAAAGGGAGAATCATGTCACAGATTCTCAGGTTTCTTGCTGTTCTGTAGACATAAAGTCTTCATCCCTGTTGTCCTGGGTTCATATCCTCCACCCGCATCCTCGACGCCAGGGAAGGCTTGTCAGAGGGGCAGAGGTCTCCCTTAGTTCACAGGTCTCAACTCTCCTGCTGATCGCACACCAAAGAAGTTCAAGAGCTGAATTTCTATTTGGTTCAAATTAGAATAATCACATCCTAATAAGATTTACCTTAAAACTTCATTCTCCCTCTCTCTCCTTCTCCCCACATCTCTCTCTCTCTCTCTCTCTCTGTGTGTGTGTGTGTGTGTGTTTGAATAGATACATAGATGGGTGATAGATTGATAGATGCATAGACAGACAGACAGATAGGTGATAGGCAGACAGTAGACAAACAGACTACATATAGTAACAACTCCATATAATCCCAGCTTTTGCTTTATCCCTTATGAAACATCTGTTTACTTTACGTCCTTGCTTGTTTGTGGTAACACAAAAGAGTCCATCTCACTAAAAGTATTCATTAATGTTACAAATGGAGGGAAAATATAATTAACAGGAAAAAGTAAAAACTGTTAGGATATGATCTCTTTTTTGGTTGAAAGGGACATACAAGGAGATAGCTGGCCACAGGACTGGCAACTTGGTTGAAGTTCAAAGGCTTTTCCTACCTCTTCATGGTAGACAAGTGGCCGTGACGACCCCACAGCCATAACAGAAGTGAAGACTTCACCGTTTCTGCAGGCTACACGGACCAGGTTGTTCAAAAGGAGCCACGGCTGGTGTGGCTGAGGGACATTAGTTTTACATCTCATATATATGGTAAACCAAAGTCCTGGAAAGTTCTTTCTGGGCTGTCTGTAAAAACCAAGGCCTTGAGATTCTTCCACTGAGGTTTCCCCACTCACGTGTCATTTCTAAAGATGCACATGAGAAAACATGGAGGAGGTAGGCGACCTGCCTGCAGAATCACACCCCTCCCCCTCCCACGCCCACCCCCACCCCCGCTTCAAGGAAGAAGGGAGAGAGAGGCAGAGTCTGGAGGCTAACTTCCTCTGCTTCCAATGCTTCTCAGATTAATCTGAGAATGACACCACAAGGCTGAGGTAAGAAACTCCTGGGCATATACCCAGAGACTTTACCTGCATGCAATAAGGACACATGCTCCACTATATTCATAGCAGCCTTATTTATAATAGCCAGAAGCTGGAAAGAACCCAGATGTCCCTCAACGGAGGAATGGATTCAGAAGATGTGGTATATTTACACAATGGAATACTACTCTGCAATTAAAAACAATGAATTCACGAAATTCCTAGGCAAATGGTCAGAACTTGAAAATATCATCCTTAGTGAGGTAACCCAATCACAAAAGATCACACATGGTATGAAGTCACTGATAAGGGGATATTGACCCAGAATCTCAGAATACCCTAGACACAATCAGCATATCAATAGATTTCTAAAAAGATGGAAGGAGAGACCCCTGGTCCTGGAAAGACTGGATGTAGGGGAACGCCAGGACAGAGTAATGAGAGGGGGTTGAACGGAGAAAAGAGGGAGGGAAGGGGGCTTATGGGACTTTCGGGGAGGGAGGAAACGGGAAAGGGGAAGTGATTTGGAATGTAAATTAAAAAAATAAAATAAAATAAAATTAAAAAAAAAAAAAAAAAAAAAAAAAAAAAAGAAATGCAGGCAGTGGTGGCCACTGAACTCAGCATTTAAAGAGAAGTTTCATGTTATGTTACAAAGTAACATATTCACCCGAGTGGTAGAAGTAATGTCTAAAACAACACCTCCACCTACCATCATTTTGCTTGTTTGTTGTATGTTCTTCCACTGAAGAAGTTTCAGTGTCGAATACAAACATAACGAACAGTCTCTACTAAAAATAGAATTTTTCTTGCCTGGCCTGACTTGACGCTGATTTATGGCAACTGGTTTTGAGGAGAGCAAACGTCTTCAATACACAATCACTTACTGAGGGCCCGGGACACCCAAGGCCTGGTGTGGGACGCTGCCAACTCAGAGGGCCGTGACTCAAGCTGGTGTCTTTAGAGACTTTATTATGATACAGACATTTTTCCAAGATAAAAATTAAAAATAAATACATGACTTTGTGTTTTTCCACAGCCTCTGAAGATTGATTTTTTTCCCCCAAATTCTCTGTAAAATGGAAATTCAGGGAGAAATTAAGATGTGGTTTTATTCACCATTGTTAACTGGAGTTTCTTACTGCAGCAGGAGCCTCGGGAGTTTCCTCATTCGGGCCAGAAACAGCAGAGAGGTTCCAATCTCTGTGCTTTTTAAAATAAGGTCTTTTCCATCTGTTTCTTAAAATTCTCTCAGCAGAACAAGGTGCTGGTCAGGGAACTGCTATTTGATTGGATCTTAAGGGCCTCAAGGCCAAGGCCAAATAGACCTCAAGGTTAGCTAAAAGGCAGGAATATAGGTTCCTCTGTCCCTATCCTCAATCCCTAAGATGGAAATAAAATAAAAAGCAAGCCTCAGCTGACAATACCCGTGCCCCTCTACTGGAGAGTCTAAAGCTAAACTGTGAAGAGACACATGAAATTACAGGTATAACCCACACACTATCCATGTTCATACAAAGTAACCTAGGGGAAACTCCTCAGTTCTATTTACATGGTGAGTATGGCCCATAAACTAGACAAGGACATTAGAAAACTATTACTGGCTAATCTATATGTAGATGAGTTATAAATGCAAGGATCGCAAGTAAAATATCATTGATGACTAGGCATTCAATATGTGGTGTCTATGTATGAATTCCTCGGGAATATAAGGATAGACAGGTTGTATTAGGAAATAACATTCACAGATTATTGTATGGGGGAAAATGTATAGGAAATCCTAAATAGAAAACTGAGGAGAAGGGGCTACGAAGGTAAAATTTAACAACTGGTAGCATGACACACACATACAAAAAAACAAATTCATGAAAAATTTGCAGGGTACAGAATCCTATAATAGGGAGTCAATATTGCCACCTTAGAGGGAGAATCCTGTCGGAAACATGACAAAAATGTTGGCTCCCACTGTAGCACCTGTGTAACCAATGCAATAAGGCAGGAAAAAGAATGACTGACAAACCACGAGAAAGCAAGAAATAGTTTATGGAGAGAATTCTAGAAAATCCCGATTTGCCAAAAGGAGGGATTGATGGGTAGATTGCAAATCTGCACAGGCAAGGTTCATGGGCAACAAAAGGGCTGATACAAAGTTGCAAGGGAAAGAAACACGGTTCTAAGTATGACTACCCATTCAATGACTAAGTTAACTCCTTGCCAGTGACAATGACAAACAAATCTTAGCTGTATTTTAAAATCAAATTTTTAACATTTATTGGAGAAAACTAGGGACTGGTTCTCTTATAGTTTTGAATCATTTCTAAGTCAAAGCAGGAGAAAAGCACAGTAGGGGGGCAGAAGGATGTTTTCTTGCTTGCTTGTTGGTTATTAAGTACCCTCAAATGTGAACACTTAGTGAACAAGAACACTGAAAGAAGAATGGAATTCATACACAAGGAGTGGGCATCACAAATCGCCTCAGAGAGACTCCTATGGTCCTGTTGGTCAGTCACGGACTGACCCTTAACCATCATTCAACTGCAGGAACTTGGGAAAGACCCGCTGTCCTTTATTAAAATACCAGATACTCATACTTTTGCCAAATAGGGATGCTTTTCACAAGAATGAAAAGAAGGTTATGTTGGCGAGTTGCTGAAAATATTCACAGGCAAATAGAAAGTAAACTAGAAAGAACCAATAAATTATGTGAATTTCATGAAGCATTGAAGAAATGGAATTTAAGACAAACAGGGAGAGGGAGAGAAATCACCACAAAATCATCAGATTGAATTTCCTAAAGCATCAATAATACCAAATCTGGGGATGGGGTGTGAAGCTTCTCCCTACATCCACGTCTGACAGGTTTCTCAATTTTGATTTATTTAAAGCAATGGTTCCCGAGCTTCCGAAGGCTGTGACCCTTTAATACGGTTTCTCATGTTGTGGTGACCCCAACAAATTACCCCATAAAATTATGTTGTTGTTGCATCATAACTGTAAATTTGCTAGTGCTATGAACTGTAATGTAAATATCTGATACACAGGACATCTGATCCGTGACCACTGCGGCGGTCATGACCCTTTACACTCCTCCTCTCCCACTACAGAGCCACCCGGTATCCCCCCATCTTCCTGCTGCTTCCCTTTCTGAGAGTACTCACTAATCACGTTAGTGGGACCAGAAAGTCACCTAGTACTGTTTGAAATTGCCTTGATTTTTGCCTTCTTTGTTGAATAATTGTTTATTTTAGTCCCAAGGCTGAACACCCTATTAGATGTTGTAGGGATTTTCTGAACTTCTATCTGGGACCAAACTTCCCTAACTAACATTCTTTAGCTGAGAAAGTGGCTCAATTGGTAGGCTACTTATCTAGCACATATAAAGCCCTGAGTTCCATTTAGTAAGCCAAGCGTGGTAGCATACACCTGTAATGCCAGCACTTGGAGCTTTAGGCAGGAGGAGTGGAAATCCGAGGTCATCCTCTGCTACATAACAAACTCAATACAAGCCTGAGAACATGAGGACTCATTTAAAATAAATAAATAGAATAGAGCTAAATAAATAGCTACTGCACAAAGATAACTTCCCCATAGTTCCAATTATGTATTCTCTTTGTCAATTTCTACCAAAGTGGTGTTCTGTGAAAAGACAGTGTCTAGCTCTGTTGGGTAATAAGAACTTAGGAATATTCCTGTACCTCTCTATACTGTATAGAAAGTCAGAACATAACAGCTCCCTTCTCATGACTAAGGTTTAATACTTAAAGCTTTCCATTCAGCCTTTATATGTGAAACCATTTGAGAACACCAAGAGTTGCTTATTTTTATAATTTTTGTAAAAGATATAAGCTTTTACAAAAAGCGGGGGGACAATGATCTTTTTATATAGTAAATCATGCCATACATTAGATTATCATATTGTCATGACAGTGCCATTTGGTAACTTCTGTTCATTTCTAAAACACCAACATATGTGATCACATAACTGCTGCACAGTAGCACAAGAATATTGTATAAAGTAATGATTTAGTAATTTAATTGAATATCCAAGCCATGAGGAAGATAGTTTGGGATATTATTTATCATAAACCACCAATTTAGTGTTTGCTGAGAAGACAAAAGCGTCTCTTAAGAAAATAATGAATCCACTGGCCAATAGGAAAAAAAAAGTGTGACGAAATAACACATCTAAAGGGTTAAGTGCTTCAGACATGTGTAGATTTGGAATAGGTTTCCCTGTGAGACAAACATTTCTCATTTTTTTGTAAGTGCTGTGTTTGACTTAGAAATGTATAAAACATAGGGGTATATACATATTTGAAAAAAAACTAAAATATTAACTATCCCTGTTTTAATTTAAATGCCCTTTGGTACTCCTATCTGTCATCCAATCTTCCAGGCCATGGTTGGCTAAACTCAGCCCCATGGATGCTCTCTTGACATATATACCATCACAATACTTACCTGAGAAAAAGGACACAGTATATTCATGGGTTTTGTGGTTATTCCATACTAACTGTTAGATCTACATCCCCCACCTTTCCCTACTGGCCTGTTTTGTCTCTGACCCTCAGGAAACAGACTTTTAAAAGATGGTTTAAGTCCATAACCTTGACATAATTCCCTGGCTACCACATCTTACTAAAACTGACACAAGAGGAAAGAGAAAAACTTGCTGTGTTTTGAATTTACTTAGAACTGCATTTATAAATGAATATTTTGACTCTGGCAAACCCCATAGCCACGTGGCTCATCTACCTTTTGAAAACATGTGAGAAACGGTACCGAATCTCACTAAATCTCCGAGAAGACAGAAAGGGGCCTCTTTAATCTCACACTAAGACCAGCAAGGATATAATAAGAGGTAGAGATTATGAATAAACTCACTTTATTAGATAAAAAATCCTGAATAAAGTATTTGCAGACTGATGCCAGTCAGCAACACAAGAGGAGACTCACAACTGTGTCTGTCTCTCTGGAATGCCAGGAGGAATTAACATGAGAAAGCCAAGCAGTATCATTCACAAATTAAAGGAGAGATGACATGAGCGTTCAATCAGAAAAATTATTAAATTCATTTAAAGAGCAAAAAATAAACTCTCACAAACTCAGCCATGCTTGGTCTCTAAAGAAAATCAATAAAAACAGTGTACTTCTTGGCAGAATTGAAGGTTCCTTTGGAACTGAGGGCAGGATTCAGATGTGAATGTTTTTAGCCTTTTTTTCTTCAATTTCTATCAACTTTTTAGTCAACTTTCTAGGAAATGCAAGAGAAATTAACCAATGACTTAAGGGAGTCGCAAGAGAAACAGACTTCCATCATGCATTTGAACATGTCCCTGAGTGAGTGCGGCCTGTGACCTTCTTTTAACACTCTTGTGCGGTCATTATCAAGTTTATGGTATTTTCATAAACATTAAAAAAATACTCTAGGGCAGTTTATTCATGCATTAATCTTGCCTTTTAATTTGTAATTGCATTTTAAACTTATTTTGTGTGTATGTATGTGTGGGCATGTATGTGCCATGGTATGCATGTGGAGGTCAGAGGTCAACATGTGGGAGGTGTGGGGTCCCGGGAATCAAACTCAGGTTAGCAGATTTGGCTGCAAGCTCCCCTGCCCTTAACCCTCCCTCTTGTTTCCTGCATCCTGTTACTGTGACATCTTTGCAAAACTCGGAGGGACTTCCACTCCCAGGACAAGCCAGTCCCTACCACACTGGGTCCCCATGAACATATCCTTGGAATACAAATGCCTGGATCTTAAGCCTGCACCCCACACTCATGGTTCATGGGCTCTCCATGAGAGACAACAATTCCCACTGAAATCAGTCAGTTAGCAAAGTAACCCATCCTACACCTGTTTACCACACTGAAGACACTGCCCACCTCTGCCTCCTGGTCATCCTACCCCACCCCAGTGTCAGCATCCACGGAGTGGGATGCCTACTCTTACAGTAGGTGAATAAAATCCCATCTGTTTCCTATTAGTCCTCTCTGGATCTGCAGACCTTGCCACCCCTAAATAATAATAAACATGTCTGAAAACAACGTGAGATTACAACTATTTATATAACTTGTCAGGAAATTCTACAAATAACCTGAATACTTTCCTGTGCGAGAAGATTTCTTTTTTTTTTTAAACCGTATGTTTTAAATAGTCTCTAAGCTTACTCGTGTTTTCTGTTTCTTCTTGGGATGATTTGAAGCATCTTTGTTCTCAGCTGCTCTCCCCAGCTTTATCGTGTGATCATGTCCCATCTCGTAATGGCTTGCCCTTTCTTTGTAGGGTCCAACCACGCCAAACCTCTCCCTCATCAGGACCTTTGGGACCAGAGCACAAAGTCTGCCCTCAGCTTGGAACGCTCTTGCACAGGACTTTGCTGGCTCCCTTGTCATCATCTCAACCTTCTCTGTCACCTGATCTAAAGTCAATCCCTCCTCTCCAACCTCCCATTTTTCTTACACTGCTGTTTTCTTGAATTCTACTTATTATCCCACTGATACCCATTGCAGTCCTGGATCATGGTTTTCTGTTTTATTTTATTTGCCTTTGGGGCAAGACAGGTTTCTAGGGCTTGAACATCATGCCTACTAGGTCAAATGCTCTCCCATGCCTACTAGGTCAAATGCTCTCCAATAGACTACATCCTGGGCATCTATTCCAGTCTCTTGTGATCTGTTTCGGGAGGAGCCAGAATTTCTCAGCTGTCAAAATTTTGGCTTAGTACTTGGTACCCAGTTACAAGTACCCAGTACCGAGTAACACCCTGTACTTAGTGATGTTAATATTCCGAATGAAGGGGCAGTGTGGTGCATGCCTTTAATCCCAGAACTTGGGAGGGAGGCAGAGGGGGAGGATTCCTGAGTTTGAGGCCAGCCTGGTCTACAAAGTGTGTTGCAGGACAGCCAAGGCTACACAGAGAAACCCTGTCTCGAAAAACCAAAATATATATATATCTATTAATTCTTCATTCAGAATACATATATATATATATGTATTCTGAATGAAGAATTAATAGAAAGGTCACACGATTGTAAGGAAATAGTAAGAAGACCATGCTCTGAAGAGTCAATGCAATCAGGGAAAGATGGTGAAGGGCAGGCGATGGTCTGTCTACACAGTAGGAGGGTCAGGCAGGTAGGAGCATAAATATCTTGAACGCCATTTACTACTAAAAACTCTTGAGTGAAGTAAGACTTATTAACAATCAGAAGGCCTGGGATTCATTTGCCACTTACCAACACAGTCACCACTACTGTGCGATTTAAGCCACCAACTGGAAATACCATCACAAGCGATTAGATGTAAGGAGACACAAAATGCACTTCTGGGCTTCCTAGTGGGTGGGAGCCGGTTACAAAAATTAGATGTGTGAAATAAATATCATTGTGCATCAATTTCCCATAATCCTGACATCACTGAAGAAGTGTCCCGTCTCGGCAATTTTACAACAGAAAATGGAGAAAGGTGAAGGTTTTTAACTTGATTCAGGTGTCATTTGATATATACACACAGGAAATTAGATCGCTGAAATAATTTTTTTTCCCAATCAAGAAATTTGCAGCCCGGAAGAAAAAGATGCTTTGATCCATTTTAGATGCTGTTCCTGTTTTGGCTTCCGTTTTCCTGCTGGTATTTCTCAACGCCATTCTGCGTCGGTCGCTCAAGACTGCAGAATGTGCGAAGTTTGAAAAGTCCCTGATGGTCACTTTGATTCTTAAACTTTAAGAGCAATAAACTTGAACTGTTCAATACAAGAGGTAGAAGAACTATAAGAGCCATGGGTAACAGATGATCACAAAGAAACAGTGTTTCCTAGACCCAGCTGGGCAGTTGTACATATGAATTCATAGCAATTGAGTGTATATATATATATATATATATATATATATATATATATGTATATATACATATGCATCTCTATTTATCTACCTATGTATATCTAACATATATATACTACATATATGTGTATATATATACATATATATTTACATATACATCTCTATCTATATTTATCTACCTATGTATATCTATCATATATATTACATATATATGTATATATATGGAGAGATAGATAGATCTTGGAGGTAAGGTACATGGGAAATCCATATGTGTTCTATGTCCACTTTACACACATGACCATCAATAAAACATTTCCAGGGTACCTCTGTTCTGTGACCTGTCGTGTGATGTCAGGTGTGGAGCTTCCACATACATTGCCGTAACAGTGCTCAGAAGGTTCTAGAGTTTGTTGCATTTTGAGTTTAGTATGTGGGAGTTAGAGACACTCCATGCATTGTGCCAGAAAAGACACACGCAAGGGCTCCTCCCAAGTGTGTGTGTGTGTGTGTGTGTGTGTGTGTGTGTGTGTGTGTGTAGAGGCAGAGTCATAGCCAGTGCTGTATTACTCTTCTTGGGAGATGTGGCATGTGGCTAGAACAGAGTATACGCACCACAGACAGGGCACCCAGGATGAACCAAAGAAACAAGTCCACCCATGTCTAGGTGGGAGACTGTTACTGTCACGTGTAAGAGCCTGGCTGATTCAGGTAGTTACCTGGTTGAAAAGAGGCAGCCCGGCAGGGTGATGATTTAGGAGTCCCTGGAGCCCCAGGAGCAAGCTGTAGGCTTCTTCTCTCCCTATCTGTTTATATTTATACTCTGGAGGGGGAGTGGAAGTGGGGCTCAGGATCCTAGTCACCCTCTCAGCTTCCTGCCCTGTTCGAGCTTCTTTAGCTTCTTTGCTTGAGGAAGAAAGGTTTCCTTTAGGAAGAAACAACTCAGTAGCAAATGGAAAGCAGGCCCCTCCCCACTTAGGCACCTCAGCGAAATGTAAGGCACAGGGCAGCCGCAGATCACAGGTCTTTCCTTATTTTTCATTAGTTCTTGGGTGACCTTTTGGTGAAGCATGGTCAAGCCGTCAGGGGCTGCAACCTTAAAGAAAACTAACCCTTCCTCTCCTGGCAGCTCTCAGTTACTGGAAGCTTCTGAGGATGGGACCCTGCACCTACCCACTTCTAAGCAGGTACTCTGGCCTGAGCCTACGCAGGTCTCAGTTGCTATGAATTCATATGTGCAACTAACTGCATGAACAAATATTTCAAATCCAAAATACTTCTGGTCCCAGATAACTTCGGCTAAGGGACAAAGGATCCATACTCTAACTCAATGCAGATATCAGAGTCGTAATCAGAGCCAAGGTGATGCACACCTTACCCCAGAACTTGGGGTGTCAAGGCAGGAGAATAAAAGAGAGTGATATGTAGCCTAGCCTAAACTATACAGCAAGACTGTTTCAAAAGTCAAGAAATGGAATGATGTCACATCGTCTTAGCACTTGGCTCTCCCACACTGCTCTTCAAAACTAAAGGAACGGTCGGTCCGTGAAATTCTAACCTTCATCCCAATGGGAACCCATGGCTCAGGATATACTTGACAACAAAGCCTGGTGATACTTTCAAAGAAAGGAGAAGTTTAGATATGACACACGCAAGGCACTGAACTGACTTAGAAACATCTCCAGTGAAGACCTGCTTCCAGACGTAACTTACACATTTAATATGCCAAGCAGTGACTCACAGCCACTCAGCCAGGGCTTTCCTATTGAAATCACCCTGCTCCCCATTAATTTTGCTGACTGGACTTTCAGGCCAAAATTAAACAGTTAATTTTTCAAGTAGTCGCCCAATCACTTTTTCTGCTAATGGAGGATGTTGAGGCCCGAGAGTGCTTGCCCATGTGTGGAGACAAAACAGTCTTTTGTACCAGACTGCAGGGGAAATGCTAGGATTGGAGTAGGTTTCGTTATTCTACTGCATACGACATCTAGAAGCTGAGAGTTTTCTTATTCAAAGAAAGTTACAAAATATGCATTTTAAATGAGAAAAAAATCTGAAAGTTGTTAATGCCGATTGTGGGAAATGATTGTGATTTGAGACATTATGGCCCATTATTTATTTGCTCAGTTGTCCTTTGTTGTGAATCTGATTGGATTTCGAGCCACCTAGGAGATACACTTCTGGGGGTGCATGTTTCCAGAGAGAAGTAACTGAGGAAGGAAGGCTTACCCTGAACATAGATGGTATCATCCCACAGGCTGGGGGTTCAGTCTAATAAAGAGAAATGAGAAAACCAGACTGTGGTGTTATTCTGTCTCTGTCTTGGTCTCTTGAAATGTGAGGACTCCCACCCCACACTCCTGATACCATGAGCTACCCCACACCTCCCCCACAACACCACAACCGACTACATGCTCTCTGTAACCAGGATAAATACCTCCTTCTAAAAGCTACCTTTTGACAACTCTTTGTCCACAATAATGAGAAAAGTAAGAAATGCATATCACCTGACACATAGGGTTTTTGTCTGGGTTTAGATAATGTGGTTCCTGAAAAAAATCAGGAGGTATCTCCCCAAATGACTCATAATAGCCCAGAAAGGCAGTCCGAACTCTGATCATAAGACAGCACCACTGAACACTGTCCACTGAATATTTGCCTCCTGTATCTGAGACTGGATTTTTCCCTAAGTCCTCTGAGAAGTGCGGGGATGCGACTTGCAAGGAAAATAAGTAAAGATTTATATCCTGCCCTCAATTTATTCAAAACACACTGTTCTCCAGCTTTTTAAGGAGAAAATGATTGCATATCCAGTTATCTTGAAATAATTAAAAGGTCATCAATTTCCTGTCATGGATGTGATATGGTTTAATTACATTCTATGAATATATTGACCAGACCATCTGGGGACACAGCCCCGAGAAGAGGTTATTATCTTAACAAAAAAACTGACATCCATTGAGTTGGGTGTAAATATGTAAATAGAGATTGAAGGCTAGGGGACCCTCAAAACTGACCTCAATGACAGAGCCAGATTGAGCCAGAGAGAGTCTAATGGTACTCATTTTCTGAAGAGAAACGTATCTTCCCAATGAAATATTTATTCTGAGACATATACATTTATTTATATTAATTTTCAATTATTTCTCAAATAATAACTTTCATGCGTTTCACACTATTGAAATTGTGCAAAGAAAATAGTCAAGAAAATAATGCAACTAAGTAGACTTCCAAGGTAAACCGTATTTACCATTTATCCTGAGCTATTGTAAAGAAGCAAGAAGAAAGGAGCTTCTATGAGCATTGGAAAGCTACGGAATCCCCTCTGCCTCTAGTCTACCACCATCTGAGTGCCAGCCAAGGAAACCTACCCAGTAAATAACTCAGAAAACCTCCACTGGCCAGCTTGAGGTGGACAGGGCCAATATCAGTGAAACTCTGCATCTCAGTCTACCCAACAGTTGCATACAATGCAGGCGTGGGCTCAAGTCCTCCTACAGGCACAGCCCCTACCCGGAAGAGGAAGTCATCCCCATTGGCAAGTTTGTACCTGGTCACGTGGGACAACGTGCTCCCTTCCCCTTTATTTGGAAATGTTTTGTTCACAGCCAATCAGGAAGTGACCAGCTAGTTAGCCTGCCCCCACCCCACCCCCTACAGAAGTCACTTTTGTAACTCCCTCCCTGGGCTGCATTCTGTCTCACCCCAGTATAACCTGGAGGATTTGGTAGAAGCCTACCCAGTACCTGATTAGTTTCCCCTGGTGTATTCTTTCGGAATGTCCAAATACAGCCACTTTTCCTGAATGGTAGCATACAGCAGTGCTCAAAGTCAATCAATTAGTTGGTTTTAGCTTGCAGTTCCTAAATCATGGGTTAAAGAATGATGTTGATAAAAACGGTTTTTGTTCTTGTTTTTGTCATCCCTCTCCCCAACACGAGCATGTGCTGAGATCTCCTGGATGACTTGGATCCCTCTGCAAAACCACATTGTTTCTCCCATGTGAACCTGTTCTGCTGGATGCCTCCCGGATGCTTCCTCTCCCTCCGCATCTCTATCCAGGCAACAGCTATTGCTTTTGCTCATTCGGCTCGGGCTTCAGCAGTCTCTCAAAGCCCTGAAATGCAGTGGTGGCACACGCCTTTAATCCTAGCACTTGGGAGGCAGAGGCAGGCGGATTTCTAAGTTCAAGGCCAGCCTGGTCTACAGAGTGAGTTCCAGGACAGCCAGGGGTACACAGAGAAACCCTGTCTTGAAAAACCAAAACAGAAAAAGAAAAAGCCCTGAGATAAACATTCCCTCTAGTGCTGACCTCATCAAGCCACAGCCCGTTGGACGAGAAATCAAACCCCTACTTTGGGTCTCTGAGAAAACCATTCAACCCTCTGCCAAGCTTCTTTCTGACGGAGTTGGAACAATGACACACAATTTAGCAAGTCTTCCAGCTACAGGGCAGCGTATGTGACAAGTCCAGGATAGCCCCGTAATACATGCAGTTGCTGTGCAAGTGGTATCTCCCCTACTCCTCTGCTCACCGTAATTCTCCCCCAGAATTCCCTACAACAGAAACCTGTTTCTGAGTAAACTCTAAGAGGGACCCCAGCTGGCACCAGGTCAGCATGTCCCAGTGACTGACCCCTGAACCCAAAAGTCCATGAAGACATTTATGGACACTGTGGTGTATGGTACACTTCCTTCATCTGTTATATTTTCTGCCTGGCCTATGTGACCCTATGTGATCTCCAAGGGATTGCAGATACAGATTAGGATACGAATATGTAAGTCGACGGAAATAAGATCTTCCACAAATGACTACAATCCAAGGCAGTGAGTAATGGAGCCGGAGGGTACAGGTGTGGAGAGGGGTGCAGACTTCCAAACAACTCTGTACTGAAAATCTTGTGTACTGAAAGACTGGCTCTGATCTTAAGAATCTGAAAATGATGAAACTTAAAACACGATGCTTAAAAGCCTGCTACCAGTGCTCTTCCCACAGTACAACAAATCAAGGCAGCCTTGGGGGTAGCAGGTGAAACAGGAATAATCTAGACCTATCTGCCACACCCACACTATAAATGGATAGTTCAGTAAAGCACTAAATTCTGAAGTTAAACTGAAAATCAACAGCTCAAACTAATCATGAAATTAATATCACGTATATGTGTAGGCGTATAATATATGGCTGGGTGTTCCTTTAATGTATATAAAAACATTTTCGTTTTATTTATTCTTTAAGGAACACTTTAAGTGAATGATCAAGGATTAACTAACCTGGTGGAGTTGTATATTTGATATCAATTGTTTTCATGTGTTTATTCAATGTATAAACTCTTTTATAACGTTATTTTTGTCGTAGCTGTGATCAAACGTCTGACAAGAGCCAATTTAAAGTAGAAAGCATTGATTCTGGCTCATGATTTAAGAGTTACATGGTGGTAGGAAATCATGGCTGTAGGGAACTCTATTCTCATGGAAGCGTCCGGCAGCTTCTTCTTCTCAAGCCCTGACCCTACGCCCTAACTCTTCTAGCAAGCTTCCATTTAAAAGGCATCTACAACCTCCCATACCTTTGACACCAGATGGGAGCCAAGTGTTGAGTATGAGCGGAGACAGCTTAGACCAGCGGTTCTCAACCTTGCTAATGCTCCAACCCTTTAATACAGTTCCTTATGCTGTGGTGACCCCCAACCATGACATAATTTTTGCTGCTGTCTCATGACTGTATCTTGACCACTGTTATGAATTGTCATATAAATACCTGATATGCAGGGTAACTGATGTGTGACAACCCCAAAGGGGTTGTGACCCACAGGTTGAGAACCACTACTCTAGACGTGAGTCACGCAGTTCACATAGTGTGAATCTCACTAAAATCACTCACCAAAATAAATCCTGAAAGAATTTTAAGATTAAATATTGATCGATAAGAAAAATGAAATAAGTATTTATCATACTTGGAGTAGATACATCTTATTGCTCAGAATAAGAGCATTAACCTATGTATCCAAAATAGATACATAGAAGAGAAATAAAAAGCAAGTATTCCATTTGGGAGAAATTGTCATGGGAAGTACCATATTGACAAAGTGCTAATATCCCTTAGTATGATAAAATATGTCAAAGCTCATGTTAACATATTAAAGTCCCCACAGATAAACTGATGAATGTGCACAGCCAGTCTGACATAGAAATACAGCCAATCAGCCAATGTGTGGAAAACGCTTTTCAGAGTAATCAGAGAATAGCACCGGGCAACTCACGTAGAGTAGCACTTGACCCCCGTAAGATGAACAAGTTTGTTTTTTTAATGGTATCCACTGATGAGAAGGAAAGGCTACACTTCAATATTGCCAGCATTCTGGAACAATCTCTTTGGAAAGTAATCTGGCAAAGAGCCTCAAACCAGTTATTCTCCATAACCCTACTTTTGTGAAAGGAGCTTATGAAAATAATCTAAAATATTGAGAAATATTCATTATAACATTGCACAAATTAGTTATAATGGCAAGAAAGGAGAAAAGAACTTAAACAGCAAACGCCAGCGCACAAGTTACACGAGTTATCTATAGTTGAGTTCACTAGGCTGTATAAAAAGATTGGGCAAACGTGGAAAACGGATTTTATAGCAAACATAAAAGCAAGGTAAAAATAGTACAAATGTGGTAGCTACATTTGGTTTTTTTTTTTGTTGTTGGTGGTTTGTTTGTTTGTTTGTTTTTCGAGACAGGGTTTCTCTGTGTAGCCCTTGCTGTCCTGGAACTCACTTTGTAGACCAGGTTGGCCTCGAGCTCAGAAATCCTCCTGCCTCTGCCTCCCAAGTGCTGGGATTAAAGGCATGTGCCACCACTGCCTGGCAGGTAGCTACATTTGTATTGAAATCAAATAGAGTAAGTATAACATACAAACATACCATATATACAAACATACCACAGATATAGATAGATAGATAGATAGATAGATAGATAGATAGATAGATAGATAGATAGATAATGTGTGTGTGTATCTACACATATATACATACGCACACACAAACACAAACATACCATATATACCTGTCTAAACTTATTTTTTTTAACCCAAAGCCCTTCCCACTCTAAACTATCTCTCTGCTGTCATTGTCAAACTCTTATGGTATATCACCTAAAGCCTTAAAAAATATCATTCTTAAGTGCACTGCTGGGGTTTAGATATGTAATATCCCCATATTCTCTCATGTGCTGTATACTTGGTTCCCAGCTGGGGACAGTGGTTTAGAAGATTGTGTATCCCTTAGGAGCTAAGGCCTCACTAGAGGAAGAGTGTCACTGGGAATTGTCACTGACATTTTTATACCCCAGCCCCACTTCCTGTACAATCTCTACTTCCTGTTTCACCAAGATGTAAAGGAATGAGGACTCAAGGCTATACATTCCTGCCACCAGCCAGCCATACTTGTCACCACCCACCCACACCTACCCCACCTATCCACACCTACCACCACCCAGCCACACCTACCACCACCCAGCCACACCTACCACCACCCAGCCACACCTGCCACCACCCAATCACACCTGCTACCACCCACCCACACCTACCACCATCCAGTCACACCTACCACCACCCAGTCACATCTATCACCACCCAGCCACACCTGCCACCACCCACCCACACCTACCACCACCTATCCACACCTACCACCACCCAGCCACACCTACCACCACCCAGCCACACCTGCCACCACCCAGCAACACCTACCACCACCTACCCACACCTACCACCATCCAGTCACACCTACCACCACCCAGCCAGACACCTGACACCACACTTTCACAACCATGAATGGCTGTGTCCCTTCAAACCATGAACTGCAATTACTCCCTTCCCCCCTCAAGTTGCATCCAACCAAATATTTGATTTTAAGAACAGGAAAAGTAATGAATTTAATATGTTCTTCACATTGAAGAGTGTGATCCTAAGACTTTTCAGGAAATAAAATTCTCACCTCTAAATGTTTTCTAAATTTGTTTGTAAATAAGAAGCAGCTTTTATTTCGACTTTCATTCACACAGTCGCTGGGTTAATAACAAAATAAGAGCTTTGGCATTTCATTCAAAAACAAAATCCAACAACAGTTGGAGGCAACAGTTCTCTGGTGCAACATTTCAAAATTCCACTGGGGCTGTAGAGGCGGCTCAGTATTTGAGAGCACTGACTGCTCTTGCAAAGGACCCGGGTTCGGTTCCCAGCACCTGTATGGCAGCTCACAACCATCTGTAGTTTCAGTGTCAGGACGTCTGCTGCCCTCTACTGACCTGCACTGGAACTGCATTGCACAGCGCACTTCTAAACACATAGGCAAACACTCATAAAACAAATCTTTAAAATAAATAATAAAACTCCATTGGCTATCTTACAACCACCACAAAGTGTTGTTTGTTCTTCATTTTCTCTATAAACGTTGAAGCTCAAATGAAAAATAACAGTTTTAAGACATCTACACACACTTTTTCTTTTTTTACATATATACATCTAGACCTTTTATTTTTTAAGACTCAAAATATTATGATTTGGCCCAAATATTGTGAGCATTAAGTTTTTAAACTGTTTGTCCATCGGTATTTTTACATTTGCAAATCATGCTTAAGAAAATCTTTTTGGGCGAATGAGCTGAATGGTCCCAACAATGTGAGAATCTGAGTTCAGATCGCCAGAACTTGCTGAAAGTGGGATAAGGTAGTGCTCAGTCCATCTGTAACCTTAGCACCCTGAATGGAATATGGGAGGCAGAGACAGGAGCATGCCTGGGAGCTTGTAGGTCAGCTAGCCTGCTATACACAGGGGTGCATGCCAAAAGACCCTGTCTCAAACAAGTTCTAAAGCAAAGACCTCCTCGCATATGTACCATGTCAAGTATGAACACATGTGAGCACGTGCACACGCACACACACACACACAGACACACACAGACAGAGAGAGAGAGAGAGAGAGAGAGAGAGAGAGAGAGAGAGAGAGAGAAGAGAGAATTTTTTTCTAAAAATAAACGATTCTTTGAAGAAAGTCTTCAAGTATTGGATTTGACCAAAGTGGCTCTTGAGATTGACAGAGGGGTGAGGAAAGCAGGCTCTGACGCACAGCCAATCATTGAGCCAGAACCCAGTAGCCTAGGAGGAGTCTAGGCAAGCCCCGAACCTGGGGAGCCACTTGGCTCTGAGAACCAAAGGACCTGTTGCCTTAGAAAGGCGATCTGGAGTACAGCTGGAGAATGGGGCACTCCCCAGGGGCTTTTAGTCCACATATCTCCCTGCTCTGTGCTCTCCCATGCAGAAGCTCCATCCAGGGCTGGCCAGGGACAGTGTATAGAGATCAGTAACCAGTCCCTTCTTGCCGCCACTGGAACCCTGTTCTAGTGATCCAGGAAGCCTGCCCAGGCCAAGTGGGAAAGCTGTCGAATATCACATTTATTAGTTCTCTTGCCAGGTTTGTAGCCCCATTGAATCAGGTGAGAGACTATAGAGTCCCGGCACTCAGAGTCTAGACAATATGATAAAAAAGGTCACAGTTCAATTTCTTTCAAAAATCCGCATCGTCCCACTCAGTAGCCAATAGCCACATACAGTCGTTATTTAACTTTAAACTTAGAAAAATTGAAAACTCAGATGCTCAGTTGTATAAGCCACATTCAAGCTTCGACACACTATTGGCTTCTACATCACACCATACAGGTAACAAACCAGTTCAGCCACCTTATAAGGGTCTCAAAGTCACCACTTTTCTGGGTTCTAGCCATGGTGCACAGGCCTGGTCCCCCATTTCCACGATGGTAATACTTAAATGACTTCACCAGCAATCCCTAGGGAGAAGGGTTGAGTGCTATTTACATTTAATTAATTAATTAAAATTCGCCTGCAGCCCCCCTCCCCCAATAGAATACACCCCTGGCTGTGGTCTGCGTCGCACACAGACTTTGTCATTTTGCTGACGGACCACACGTTCTCATTGATCAATTCTAAATTGGATTATTGTTAGTTTTAAAAGCGTCTGAGCAGCAGGAAGTGACTGTGGTGGCAGGCGAAGGAGAGATGGATGGCAGAATAAACAGGGGAAGTGACAAGACTGGCGACGGAATTGATCACCATCAGCGGGTCGGTGGTCAGCTGGTTGCCCTTTAGTGTCCAAAGTAAACATCAGAATAATGTTTAGACAAACACATTTGATTTTTGAGGTAATGGGTATGTCACCTAAATGACAAACCTTAGAAAGGTCAGAGGGATATCCATTTTTCAGACTTTCTCAACGATTAATCATTGATTTGGGTGCCAGCGCACTTCTCAGTGGAGTGGGAGAGCTCACTGGCTAGCCTGTGGCTGGACCACACTCACAAGCCCACATCAGCACCACCAAGTTCTCACCCTGTACTTTTCTCCATGATAAAGCCTCACTGGGGACAGGGTTCATCTTTAAAAGTGGAAACAGACATGTTCCTGGGTGTGGAATTTCAGTTGTGTAGAAATGGCGTACCCAGCAGCCCTGTCTAAGTCCTTCAAACCCAACCCATCCCATCAGCAGATTCTACAAGAGAGAGAGGTGCCACTCATTGTAACAAGACAGACACAACCTCCTGTTGATCATTGGGCAGTAACCTCCAAGGCTTTATAATCTATCCCAATGCAGGATACCATTAGTGAATCATAAGTATCCCCAAATTATAATTTAGTGCAATTCCCTATTTGCTGAGAGAGAGAGAGAGAGAGAGAGAGAGAGAGAGAGAGAGAGAGAGAGAGCTCGTGTTCATGTCTGTGTACAGGAACAAATTTGTACAAGAGTGTGGAAGTACCAGGCATCTTCCTCAAATGCTGCCCGCCTATTTTCTGAAAGAGGGCTTCTCAGTGAACCTGGAGCTGTCTGAGTCTGCACAGTCAGCATCGTGATACCTAGGCTGGGAGGGCCAGCGTTAAGTTGGTTTCCTTGAGCTCACAAAGGGATTTTTCTTTTGCCTCAGGACACTTGTTAGAAGAGACCAGACGGGACAGCATGCACTCCAGAAAGCAACTTGTGTCTAGAGAGAACTACAAAGAATGCTGTGTTTCTCACAGAACGCCATGACGAGCTAACAGTGTGCGGAAGCAGGATCAATCACCAAAAGGCTTGGGGTCCTCAACCTCCGAAGCCCACAGTGGACTCTGCAAACAGAAAGACGTGCTGGTGCTCTCGGCTTCTGTGGTGGTTTGATGAGCATGTCCCCTGCACTGGCTCAGGTGTTTGAACATTTGGTTCCCAGCTAGTAGACGAAGCAGATTTAAGCGGTCAGGCCGTGCTGGAGGAAGTATGTCACTGGGGCAGGCTCTGAGGTCTCAAACCTTTGCCCAATTCCCAGTGTGTTCTCTCTGCCTCCCGCTTGCAGGTCAACAGGGGAGCCCTCAGCTTAGGGTCTCAACGTCCAACCAAGTTCCTGCCTTCACCTCCGCCTCCGCCTCCGCTCCACCATCATAGACTCTAACGCTCTGGAACCATAAGCCCCAATACACTCGCTCTTCTACAAATTGCCTTACTCACTCACAGTGTTTTATCACAGCAGTAGAAAAGGTCTACACGGCCTCCGTAGACATCATGATTCTCAGGTAAAGAAGCATCTCAGGCGGGAAAGCATATATGTTGCAGGCATCTATTTTCTTAGTGCGTAAGACTCCTGAAAACATCCCATATAAGAAGGGTAGCTGCCAAGTCTTTGATGGCATTTGTGTTGTGGGGAGTGTCTTAGCTCAGGCCACTGTGAAGAATGGCACAGACTGGGATGACTTTTAAAAAAAAAACTGAATTTTTGTTTTCCTATCAGTCCTGGGTGCTGCAAATTAAGATAGCAGAGTGATCAGGGTTTTGTAAAGGATTTCCTCCACTCTGGAAGGTAATTGTCTTTTAGCAATGTCCTCAGTTCTAACAGAGACAGGTTCCTAGGTATCTCTCCTTATCACAAGGATACCATAATTGTCTCCTTATGACAATTTTATGACAAGGGCCTCATCCTCATACTTCGCCTAACCTTCGTAGGGCACTGATCTTATCAGTCACAAAGGCCTCACCACCACACAATTGTGAGGGATGTGATTCAGTCCATAGAGGAGACGTGTAGTTGTCAGCTTTCAGAAGCAGAGTTACAGGAGGACTCTGTCACATTAAAACCAACTAAGGATTTGAAGAACAATAAAAAGAACAACAGCCCAGAAAAAAAAAAAAGACACCTTGCCACTGCAGCTGGGAAAATGGACACAAGGTGGCCATGAACTCCAAGCACAGGGGACACTCAAGATTATCTGACCCATCTACAGAGATCCCGTTTAGATGACAAAAAAGTAGAATTTCTTCACCAAAATTCAGTTAGGAAAAATCCTGTCTCAGGGCCAGCAATATCACCCAGTGGCAAAAGCCCGCGATGCAAAGCCTAGCAACTGAGTTGCTAGGGACCCGTGTGGGAAAAAGAGAACCAGTTCCTCTAGTTTTTACATACATGTGCACATGGGCACATGTGAGCACACACATACACACACACACACACACACACACACACACACACAGAGAGAGAGAATAAATACATTTTAATTCTGTATCTCAAAACTGCTGAATGCCAACCATGAAATTCCAATCGATTTTTACTATTTACTTACTTTTATTATTTTTTTTATTTTTGACAATTTTTATATATGTATAGAATGTATCTAGGTCTTTTTCTTTATCCACTGTGACCCTTGTGCATCCCTCAACCCTCCCACTGAACTCCTTTTACCCAGGATGGCTCCCTCCTATTTTCCTTGGTTTTGTTGTTGGGTTTTGGGGACCCACTGAGTTTAATTGGGGTCACTTGCATGAGTGTGGGTGGCGTGTCTTTCCTGACACTTGAGCAACTTACCAGGGGCTACACCATGAAGAAAATGACCCTTCCTCCATAGCAACCATTAACTGCCAGTAGCTCCTAAGGGAGGGTGGGGTCTCGTGATAGAACACTGATAGCCTTCGCTCTCATACACGCCTGGTCTAGGTATCCACAGGAACACAAAGGCCATGTCCTGTCCAGACAGGTGTCTAATAGCAGCCTCCTGCCCACTGCAGATCTTAGTTTCTTTCTGGCACTTTCTCTGATGTTCCCTGAGCCCCGGGCAGGGCAGTACAGATGTTTAGGGCTGAGTGGACACTTGCAGTCACTCGGTCTCAGCAGTTGTCTTCCCATAATCCATTGCTCACTGCAAACAGGAGTGTCTCTGACCAAGGCTGAGAGAAGCATCGTCTATAGTATTTAGAAGGCAGTCTGACAGCATGTCCACTTAGCAAAACAATAGGAGCTTCCCTCTGAGGGCCTGCAACCTGGCATCTCACCACTGGGAAGACAAAGAGATGAGAGATGCTATCCGAAAGGGAAACCTCAGAGTAGGAGACCATCAGCAGTTATGTTTCTCATGGCTGGCTATAGCAGGTCGTCTAGCAGAACACAGGTGGAGAGGGGAGTTACACAGAAGGAATTCTCTGTACCGGGAAAGTCCTTTCTATAGAAGAAAAATATTACCGAGGGCAGCCAACAAGTTGTAGCCACAATGCACGGCCAGCAGTACCCAAAGAAGGGAAAAGTCAGGTGAGGACAGACAGGTCAGGTAAAAGTCCATGAACAGGACAACACTTTCCAAGGCCAGCTCTCAACGCTGCTGTAATGGACACCTTTGAAATGGTGGAGTAACGGGCAATAATAATGTCATAAGCTGGATTGTTCCAACAAACAAACATCTCGTGGGTGACAGCAGACACTCAATGGCAAAGGCTGAAGGTAGGATTGGCAAATCCGTGTGATATGAGGACCGCAAATGTGTTCGTGAGCATAAGACTCACAGATATAAAGGTCACACTGTGTGCCTCCTATAGGACATTTTGAGAGGGCTTGCTGTTCACTAGGAAGTGAAAATCAGGAGCAGGGAGTTAGGAGACTCCATAGAGTCACAGAAAAGGAAGGGCAAGGGAAGAGAGAGGAAGGGGAGATGGACAAAGACAGGGAAGACTCACTTCACCCCTCCCAGGAGAGGCTACCCTTTAGATGTCACAACACAAAGTTGTCATCTATGATCTTCATGACTAAACACAGAACAACTGATTTGTTTTTAATCACAAGAGAACCTCTGCTTGCAGCCACGTGGTGCACACGGGACAAAAGACACCTACAGGCCCGGGCCCCACTAAGATGAGCAAGTAAGTGATAGAGAGACGGGAAAGAAAGAAAAGCAGACCTGTGTGGGCATAATAAAGGGAGGAAGAACTGGACACTGGGGGGTAGTGAGGAACAGCCTAATGTGAAGTAGTCTGGGCTGCCACTTAAGGCCATGGTGGTTCTGGCCCATGCTGCCACTGAGGACCATGGTGTCTGGGTCCATGGCCCTGCAGTTGTGAGGGTCCATGTCAACCGCAGTGGCCTATGTTATCATCAGCGTCCTTGCTGATGTCCCTGGTCTGGGCCATGTCGATGTCCAAAGGCTGTGCTGGTCCTGGCCCTTGCTGGGAATGTACTGGAAAGTTGTCCCCGGTGACATGGGTGCAGGAGAGCTGATGGGGTCAACAACTCAGATACTACCCAGGTCCAAATCCAGGGTTCTGAGTTGGTTCACCACATCTACCCCACCTATAATCTGTCAGAGCACATGAAGAAACCAGTCCTACAAACCCAAAGCTGCAGGATATCCCATTATACAGGGTACAATAGGATATAGGAGAGGAGTCCTGGCGAGGATCCAGTATTGATAGTGTAGCAGAAGCCAGAGAGAGCAAAGGGTGGTTCTGGAGGGACCAGGAGAGGAGGAGGATTGGGGTGCATGATGGGAAATTCACAAAGAATCAATTAAAAGGTTTTTTTTAAAAGCACATAAAAAAATCTCAAAATATCTTAAATACATTTACATTTTTGTGTAGGTCTGTCACAGCTATCCTGGGCCTGAACACACCTGAGATCTTTCTAGTGCCCTGATGGATTATGGGGAAGTCCTGTACAGGGGGAGGCATTGGAGGAAGGCAGGCAGGGTTAGTCCATCATGAGATGAGCTTCCGTCATATCCTAACACTCATCAAGGTCTTCATTCCCTGCATTGAGTATGATGGGGTGTCTGAGGATGAGTGGAGGTGTCTTGGTGTCAGGATTTGTTTTCTGAGTACCTCATCTGTGCTATCTTTGAGCGTGCCTGTTGAGGTTTGGTCTGTTGCTATGTATTATAGTACTAAGTGTGGCCCCCAAGACCTGGTTACCCCAGAGACAAAAGAGAGTCCGCATGTAGACACAAGTGATGCTATGTGACTTTGCCTCCAGGTTATTTCTGGTTGGTGAATAAAGATGCCCACAGTCTATAGCTGAGCAGAATCGAGATAGCTGGGGTTTGGTGTTCTCTGCCTTAGGGTTGAAGGAGAGCACGAGGTGAGAAAGAAGGTAGTAGAGAGAAGAGAAAGACTCCGTGGGTTAGGATTCAAGAAAACATGGCCATGAGGGCTGGCCAGTGGTTGTTAAGAGCAGTCCAGATGGAACATAGTAAGTAATAACTCAGGGCTATCGATAGGAAATAGATTTTAATAGCATAGAAGGTAGATATCTGCCTAGGATTAGTGCTGACAAAGGCTTATTATACATATAAAGATCATGTGTATCTTTTATCTGGGAACTGAATGATCAAAGGCAGGGTAGAAACCCCAAATTGGGATTAAATATTTCATATAATACTTGACCCTGCCTATAGTAGCCATTAGAAGTAAGCTAAGGATGGTTTAAAGTATACAATCTGTGTAGCTTGCAAATACCGTTCCACTTTATGTGTAGGATATGAACTTTTGTGGGCACTGGTACCAGGAAGGGGTCCTGGAAGCTTGTCTCTCTCTCTCTCTCTCTCTCTCTCTCTCTCTCTCTCTCTCTCTCTCTCTCTCTCTCATATGCATGTTGATAAATGCCTATGGTTCGTTTTTTGGTTCATTTTTTACATGATATAGCTCACATCCAACAGACTTAAGAGTTTCTCCAGCTAAGCTAAACATTAAAAACCACGAAGATTTTGGAATTTTGTATGCTCGTCTTTGTTTTCTAAGCAGATGATCATAGTCACGAGACTACACGCTTAAATCTCCTTTAGTGGCCTCTGTGTTCTCCACATCAAGAGAGTACCACTTAGAGGTAGGTGGATGCAGAGGAAAATAAAAACCAACGCAGCGTGTCCCAGCCATTCGCTGCCTTTGCGTTCTGAGTCCGGTCCTTCACCTCACTTACCCGTATAAACCTGAGGTCAGACCTCCTCTCCTCCTCATCCATAATCTCAGAGGGAAAAAATGGAGAAGTGTTAGCCACCAGAGAGAATTCCAGTGTGTGTTGACTACTGCTGTGAACACAGACAAACCACCATAACTCCTGGAGACACAGAGACCCAACCTACCAGCTTCAACTGTAACATAAACACATATGCTAGTAGCTTCTCTATGGATGAGCTGTCTTTGGTATTTTACAGAGGGTGAGGTATATGGGGCTATGTTCAAGTTAAATATAAACCTGGGAAAAGAGGAGCCAGCCTGGTCTACAGAGTGAGTTCCAGGACAGACAGGGCTACACAGAGAAACCCTGTCTCAAAAAAAAAAAAAAGAAAGAAAAGAAAAGAAAAGAGGAAATTTCAAATTTTTAAAATCGGTTTTTTTTTAGGAGAAACTGAGGCTTTCCCTAGAGTGTACAGTTCTGTGACTGTTGTCACCTGTGCACATTTGCGAAGGCGCCACTGTAAAAGAACACGGGGTGGGGCGGGGCATTTTATCACCTTAAAGAATTCCATCCTATGGGACTGCAAGATGGCTCAGTGGATAAAGGTGCCTGCCTCTGAGACTCGCACCCTAAATTCAATCCCTGAAGCTACACGGTAGGAGGAGAGAACCAACCCCACCCCCACCCCCCCACCCCCACCAGATTGTAAAAGTTGTCCTCTGACCTCCACACTCAACGTGTGCACTGTGTCAAGCATGTGCCCCCACAGACGTTAAATATTTTAAACTATTTATAAAGATAATTCCATGCTTCTATCTCTTTATACCCATTTTCTTTCTCTGCCCCACCTTTGCCACCACTAACTTATTTCCGGATCTACTCTGTTTTTTGTTTTTCTTTTTGTTTGTTTTGTTTGTTTTTTTTCTCCAGGATGTGCGATGCAGCCTTTTGAACTTTTTCTTCAACCAGCATTTGAAGACTCATTCAAGTGATAGCACTAACATTTGGTTTCTTTTTATCATTTAATGGCATTCCGTGCTGTAGAAATACCATTGTTCGCTTCACAATTCCCTCCTTGAAGGACATCTGTAGCATTTGTGTTTGCTTAAGATTTATGTTTATGTGTTTGTGTGTAACTATGTGAGTGGATGCCACGTGTACGGTGCCCTCAGAGGCCAGAGGAGGGCACTGGACCCCTTAGAGCAATAGTGACCCGTGGTTGTGAGCTGACCTCCTGTCCCCTGAAAAGGCAGTGCGTGTTCCAAACTGCTGAGCCATCTCTCCAGCCCTGTGGTATGGCTTTGATGAGTATTTCCTAGAGGTCCTTCTATACAGCCTTGATCCCTGGTGAGGCAGTGCTGGAGGTATTTAAAGGTCCTTTAGACGGGTGTGGCCAGTAGGCCAGCCTTAGGTTTCTGGCCGCACTGCCTTCTGGGAGCACTGTGGAACTCAAGGCTCTCAATCTGAGGTTGATTTCCTGTCACTGTAGCAAAGGACCCCGACAAAAGCATCTTAGAAGAGAAGGAGTTTATTCGACTCATAATTCCAGATCACAGCCCTTCATTTTGAGGAATTCAAAGTGGCAGGAACTTGAAGCAGATAGTCAGACTACACCCACAGTTAGGGGCGGAGAGCTATGGATTAATACACGCATGCTAGGCAGATAGAGTACACCCACAGTCAGGGGTGGAGAGCTATGGATTAACACAAGCATTCTAGGTAGATACAGTACACCCACAGTCAGGGGTGGAAAGCTATGGATTAACACAAGCATGCTAGGCAGATAGAGTACACCCACAGTCAGAGGCGGAAAGCTATGGATTAACACAAGCATGCTAGGTAGATACAGTACAACCACAGTCAGGGGTGGAGAGTTATGGATTAACACAAGCATGCTAGGCAGATAGAGTACACCCACAGTCAGGGGTGGAGAGCTATGGATTAACACAAGCAAGCTAGGTAGATACAGTATACCCACAGTTAGGGGCAGAGAGCTATGGATTAACACAAGCATGCTAGGCAGATAGAGTACACCCACAGTCAGGGGTGGAGAGCTATGGATTAACACAAGCATGCTAGGCAGATAGAGTACACCCACAGTCAGGGGTGGAGAGCTATGGATTAACACAAGCATGCTAGGCAGATAGAGTACACCCACAGTCAGGGGTGGAGAGCTATGGATTAACACAAGCATTCTAGGTAGATACAGTACACCCACAGTCAGGGGCGGAAAGCTATGGATTAACACAAGCATGCTAGGCAGATAGAGTACACCCACAGTCAGGGGCGGAAAGCTATGGATTAACACAAGCATGCTAGGTAGATACAGTACAACCACAGTCAGGGGTGGAGAGTTATGGATTAACACAAGCATGCTAGGCACATAGAGTACACCCACAGTCAGGGGCACAGAGCTATGGATTAACACACACATGCTAGGCAGATACAGTACACCCTCAGTCAGGGGCGGAGACCTAGGGCTCAGCAGGCTCTCTGCTTTTCATTCAGTCCAGAGTCCAGGCCATTAAATGGCGCTACCTACATCCAGGGAAGGTCTTCTTACCTCACTTAACACAAGAGAGGAAATCCCTTGCAGGTGCGTCTATAGGCCAACTTGTCCTAGACAATTCTTACTAGAACTCCCTTCCCAGGTGATTCTACAGGTATCAAGTCAACAATCAAAACCAGGTATCATTCCATCCATCTGCCCATCTCTGCCTTCTGCCCCGCAGGTGCGGAGGTCTCCTCTACTGCAGGCTACCACCACGGTACTACCTCGATGGAGGTGAGGTACCTGTCACCCAGAGCAAGTGAAATGAACCCTTGCTACTGAATAAGTTAATCACCTCAGGTATCTCACTGCAGCCATGCGAGGTGAATCGATGTGATTTATTTTCACATCTCACCAGCTGTAATTAGAATTCTGAATATCCAAGTATAGGTTGCCACATGAACTTACATCTTCTCTGCCTGAAGGGAAATAATGACATGTCGATACCAGCATCGAGAAGTGTACCCAGATATTCTCAACCCAACTTCTAGAGAGAGAACCCTGTCAGTCAGTGCGGATTAAACTAATGCACCTTACTTTCTGTAACATTCGAGTTGTTTTGATATCTTTGTCGGTATTTTGATATTTTTTGCCATATAATTGAATTTTTTTTAAAAAAAAATATTAACCAAAAGTCATTACTCTAGCAGATGTAAAAGCGTTTTAGTGAGTCTATTGAAATGTTTGTTTATTTAGCTTTCCAAAAATAAAATTAAAATAAAACGTAGAAAGGGACCTGGTCATGAGAGCCTTGAGTGAGCAAGGTTTTGAAGTGAAAGGCCACATACCACACTTTAATGGGAACACGGTGCATCCTCTCCCAGGGAGTGCTCCAGCGCTCCTGACAACAGGTGAAGAGCATCATGGGAATGCTCCAGACACTGTTCAGAATTTGTTTTTTGTTTGGTTGGTTTTTTAAAGATTTATTTATTTTATGCATGTGAGTACACTGTGGCTGTCTTCAGACACACCAGAAGAGGGCATCAGTTCTCATTATAGATGGTTATGAGCCACCATGTGGTTGCTGGAAATTGAACTCAGGACCTCTGGAAGAGCAGTCCGTGCTCTTAACCACTGAGCCATCTCTCCAGCCCATCATCCTATAGGAGTCCCCTACTACTGAAGTTCTATGGGCCAATCCATAGCTAGCACCTCTCAGTCCAGCCTCATGGGCTATGCACCAATCTATATCCCCCAGGTTGAAGATGATAGCATAATGTCCAGGTACTTAAAATTCAATTGCATTCTTTTTAATCTATGCCCCATTATTTGGGCCTTGGAAATAATCTCCGAAGAAGGTAAGCCTTCTATTGATTCCAGTCTGCCTATGTAGCAACTGGTATGTAGCAACGCGTAGTTTAGTAGGAGGGGGAGAAGATATTGATCCTAGGAAACTTAATATTATTAAAAGACAGATGTATTAAGCCTCTTTCCTGGACTTAGCTGAGCATTTTTTCCCTCCCCTTTCCCATTTTCAGAAAAATCAATGGAGCTAACATCCTTGTTAGTTTTAGTTTCTGCCGAAGCAGTCTCATGTCACCGTAGAACCTGTACAAAGTGAATCCTCAGGGCTGGGAGACCTGGGCTGGCAGAAGAGAATAGCATCTCTGGCCCTCATTAGTCACCATTTGGAAGGAGCTCCGTTTGGGTTTCACTTCCTTGGTGATCTGTTTTAGTTGGAGTGGAAAAGTCTCTGGGTATCACTTAGCCTCAGATGTTTAAGTAGACATCATAAAATTCATCACTCAAAGGCAAATTTCAGTTCAAGAACAATCTAAAGAAATAAAACCAATGAAGACAAACAGAAGAGGATTTTTTATGACACACCCACCAATCAAAATAAAACCCCTCATAATTTGATATTTAAGAATTCAAGTCGCATTTTCTTTGGAACTATCTAGACCTGAGCTTTTCTTTTCAGACAGAGCAGCTGCTTCTGATTTCTGGGAGGATTGAAACCTTCTGGAATGTCTCCATATATCCGAGTTATGATAGAATGTTGGTATGTCATTATCAACTATAACAAGGCTGGGACATGGCTGAGAGGCAGTGAACCGAAAACTGGAATCTTCTTCTAATTATGTCCATAAAACTCCTTTTTTAATTCTGATGCCATAAATTTGGAATTTGAAACAGTAAGAGGGGTTGGATTTTGCAAAACAACACGTTCTTCCTAGATACTACAAACAGTGTTTTAAAAATAAGATATCAAGAATAATGTGGAAAATATGTAAAAATAAAATCACACTGTTTATAGGTCTTTTTTAGATGATTTAGGAGAATTCAGACAATTTTTAGCCTAAAAATACTCACGGTGTATTTTGTAGCTATTTTCTACTCTGTCTCTGTTTTCTATTGAGGATGGGACTCTCTACTGCCAACCAGCCATGAAGGTTGTATGCCTCTGATTGAAATGGATGCTGGGATCTCTGTTCACTGTGCCACTTCCTGATTTCCCACTTGACACTAATGAACTTTTCATGTCCACTGCCACCTAAAGAGCAATCCAAAGATATGACCAAAGGCATTGCACAGGGAATGCCTATCCTGCCTCCTCTTCTCTGGGCTCTGACTGCTGTCTGTTGCCCTTGAAGGACCACAGCTGTGCTCCCAGTAACCAGAAACTCTGCTTCTCAACTGTGACCAGAAGGGTCATCCCGAGGAACCAAGACATGCTACATTAAATCATGTGGAGAACTGCTGTGGGGTTGACCTCCGTGGTCAGGTAAATGCTACGTTCTGCATCATGCCAAGAGGAATCTGCTCATTACACAGGGCCAGAGAGTCCAGCCAGGAACCAGGACAGGGTCATGGTAGAAAGACCGACTTCCTTGAACCCAGTTGTTCAAGGGATGAATGGTGCTCCAGTCTGCTTTCTGTTGCTGTAGTAAACCACTCTGACCAAAAGCAACCCAGTGGAGGAAAGGGTTTATGTGGCTTGTACTTCCGGGTTATAATCTATCACTGATGGACTTCAGGGCAGGAACTTGATCAAGCAGGAACTCACAGAGACGATGAAGAAACGCTGCTTACTGGCTCTCTCTCAGCCTCAGGTTCAGCTCGCTTTCCTATAAAACCCAGGCCTACAGAATGGTGCTACTCACAGCGTACTGGGCTCTCCTACAACAATCAGTCAAGAATTTCTCCAAGACATGGCCGCTGGGTGACCTGATCTAGGCACTCCTTCAGTTCAGACTCCTTCTGATGACTCTAAACTCGGCCAATGCTCACCAGGACAGCAGATTAGGCATTCATGCCAATGGATCTACCCAAGACTTCTCCACCACCCCAGCCTGTGGAAGCCACATTAGCACCCCTCCCTACCTGAGCCTAGGGAAGCCATATTAGCACCTCACCCCAACCCCAGCCTATGGAAGCCACAGAACCTTAGTGAGCAAAACAAAATCCAAGTCTGTTCTGAACCACATACAACTTAATCACATCACTGAGCTACTAGTCATCACTGCTAGTAACCACCCCCATTACCTTTATTTAGGGAAGGAAACAAAGACTTATTAACATTTTTTTTAGTGCTTCCCTTGAACATTGGCTTTGCACACACAAATGCCCTGTCTCTACAATTTCAATGCGTTCACCCTTTCTCCAGAGGCTAAAGACATACAAAGTAGATCACAATAGGCCATAAAAGCCCAAGGTATCAGTGGACTTTTTTCATTGAACCCCAAAAAAAAACAATTTAAATAAGATTAAGAGTGCATTAATGGGAAGGGGGCTTATGGGACTTTCAGGGAGGGAGGAAACGGGAAAGGGGAAATGATTTGGAATGTAAATAAAAAAAAGAATGCATTAATGAGATGTCAGACATATAAATGAGGCTGGGCATCTAAATCCAACTATCAAAGTAAGTTGCCTAAGACTAGAATCTGGTGTTTCTGTCCTTTAGAGGACCACATTTGCCCATCCTGGCCAGCAAGACACATTCTAGAATACAGACTTGACGTTACCTTAAGGGTGTCTCTCAGGCAGCACAACCTCCCTGTGGGCACGTTGAACACAGTAATCTCCTGTCCAAACCTCCTTCACTTTCCTGAGAGCAAGCTTACCCATCCCTGTCCCCAGTCATGATCAGTTTCCTCTCATCCTCTCCACAACCCCTGCCGCCACTGGCTTCCCAACGACCATCACTGTGTGTTTGCGTATGCGCGGGTGCATGTACATGTGTGGGCATACATGCACATGAATCTGAAGGCCAGAAGTTGACATCAGTTGTCCTCCTCCTCCACGTATTTTGAGACAGGGAGCTCACAGAACCTGGAATTCACTGGTTTAGCTACAGTGGCTGGCCCGGAAAACCCTGGGATCTTCCTGTTTCTCTCCCCTGAGAGTTGGGATTCCAGGGCACACACAACCATGCTCAGCGACTTTTTCTACATGGATCATGGGGACTGACCTAGGGTCCTCACGCTTTCAATTCACTGACTGAGCCATCTCCTCAGACCCCTACTTCTAACCTCCCTGTGATCGCCTGGATCAGTCCATCGGCATTCCTACCATCGAGACATATCCCCACACTTCTCAGGGACTTCATCTGTGTCCTAAATGGCCTCTTGCTGAAGACGTCTATAGCTACCTGATGTCTTCTCATTTGGACTCAAGACTCCTCTTCCCCTGCCCCACCCCTACTCAATGGAGCCCCCTCATCTCCCAAGCTGGAGCTCCAATGTCCCTTCCTCTGTATCCTTATCCTCTCCCACATCCCTCCACAGAGAACCCAGGATCCCTCCTCTCCAGCCTTCTGTTCGGTAGTCATCCTCGGACTTAGCTGGTTGCACCCTAGTTCCATTCGCAGTCTCCCACCATGTGCATTTCTTGAAGTCCTGATCACTGCTGGCTTCTCATCTCTGACTCTGGGGCCCATGGCTTCTCTTGAACCACGTATGTTCAAACGCATTTACACAACTTAAGATAATAAGCTACAAAGAACTCATTAGTTCTTCCTAGTCTCTGGCAAAGCAACGTCGATCATCAAAAGTATGTTCGTTTGCACTTTGGGCATGAAAATTTTGTGTCTCGCTTACTTTGATTTTGCCCACATGGGTCCGTTTGTTCTTCCTAAGAACAGGTCGCTTACATTTAGAATGTATATTTTACCAAAGTCCTATGAGTGCACAGAGGGGAAAGGCGGGTAGAATCAGGGATCTGAAGGCTCGTCATCAGTACTTACTTTTAAACCTGGGTTTGTCCAGCATCCCAGGAGAGTACAACTGTGCAGAGGGAATCACCTGTTGGCTCCCAAAGCAAACAGTCCTGAGATTGATAATCAGCTGTGGGTGAAATTAACAGTATGGTCCCCGAGGCCATCAGTCCTGTGCCAACAAATTGGCTTTCTGGAGCCCACACCTGCCCCAGGCTAGTCAATTATCAGTGTTGAGAAAGCAGGAAATGAAAGTCCCATGGCTGGAAGCATCAATAATTTAAATAAAGGAGTCATAAAGAGTAGACCTCCTTCCTGGAGTGTAAATGAATGAGATTCTAAGTGTATGGTAAAGACACAGTAATTGTCAGCAAATTAACTCCCAATGAAGACAGAGAGGGAAATCCATCTCTTTTGACTCTGGCACCATTTCCTTCCAAAGAGATTTTAGCATGAGGAGGGAGAGCTCAGCTCGGGAGGGACCAGGCTCCTGCAATATTCACAGCAGCCCCCTAGGAGGCTTCGGTCAGTGCTGTGAACCCCACGTGGGGCTGATGAGACTTTCTGTGCCGAAGCTACAATCCTTCCCAGGAGCTTGGTCTGGAGGTGTGCAGGATTGCTCGGTTATGGGAAAGCAGCTCTCCTCTCCCACACATCCTCTCTGGCACACTGGGGCGTGAATGCGTGTGCAGGAAGAGCTCCTGTGTGTGCACAGGTGTGCGTGTGCAGCCTGGATGACCGTCCCCGGTGGGTGTTACTCCTCAAGTTCTGCCTGCCTTTTTAGCATTTGACAAGAGTACAACCGCTCACTGCTGGTAGCATCCTCGTGTTTCTGCCTCTTGAGAGAGAGATGGAATTGGGAGCCTGTCTGGTCATGCTCAGCTTTTCTATTAAGAGTTCTGGAAATCAAATTCGTGTCGTGTACTTGCACAGCAACCAGGTTAGTTGTACAATCCCCTCAGCCCCAGCACACGGATACTTAAGAGTAAAGTGTGCATGTGTTTTGGGTCTATATCCATGTGTTTTTGTTAGCACCGTCCTACTGGAGTGAGGGAGGGTGAAGGGTTGAGATGAGGCCTTACTCTGGTTTCTGGGTACTCAGTATCTGTAAAGTGTCCTTAGTTCCTTTTGACTTCAAAGTGATTTTGCCATCAACCTCACTCAGGCTAAAATGCTGAACACCATCCTCATGTGTGGAGAGAGTTTAAAAATTCTTCCAAGTGCATCTGGATGCATAGACCACAGTCTACCAAAGTGTATGCAAATAGCAAGGGGAGTCACCCTAACAGGGAAGAAGCTGTCCATACGCCGACTTCAACAACACACTACTGAGGAATGAAAACAGAGAAGCCCTCATTCTCACGTGCTTCCAGTACTGTGAAATGCCCAGGATTGCAGAGGGAGAGCGAGTGGGAGGTTGTCAAGGTCTGGTGGCAGACCCCAGTGACTGTTGGATGTCATTTCTGTCATGATTGACCATCCTGACTCAAGAACCTTAGTGGGGGAAGTGGGGGTGATAATCCATCATTCCAGGGAAGTGAACAGAGGAACTCAGGCAGCAAGAACATCAGGTCCAAGAGCAGAGAGGAATCACTGCATGCACACTCAGTGCTAGAGCGAGTATGGCAGAGTCCAGAAGAGGACATTTGACGTCCTGGAACAGGTGGTTGCAAACTACTCGACACGGGTGCTGGGAACTGAACCCAAGTCCTCAGCAAGAAAAGCAAGTGTTCCTAACCACTGAGCTATCTTGCCTACTTCTCTTACCTCAGTTTTGAATGCCTGGGACAGAGGAGACTCCAGGTACTTTGTTGCAGTTCTGACGGGGAAAACTTCAGCTGCAATGAGTACGAGGCAGGCAGTGTTCTTGGGGTCTCACAGAGACCACAAGCAGGGTCCCCCCCCTCCACATGTCTAGCCTTTCTTGAGGCCCTTCTGGGAAGCGATGGTTTGCTTGAAAGAAATCAAGCCAAACCAGCCTCCGCTTTTGATTGGCGCAGATCCATCCACTGTGAAGAGAAAGATACAGCTAGCAACATGCTAACTGGAATTATTATTTAATTATCCATATTCGGTGCTGACCTTTTATTTTCTGTGGCCTAAAATTAGATGGTATGCTGTTTATTTAGCTCTCTCACGTGGAATTTGTTAGACTGCATTGATTTCCTAACACTGGTGGCACAGAGCTAGTTACATGCAGCTGACTTAATGACTTCACCCTGGACGGAAGCGGGCACCCACAGCTAAGGGAACAGCGCTGGTTTCTGGTCTCTGACTTTCTCTTGTCCTCAGGTGGACTTGTGCACCCTACCCAGAACCCCAGCGAGATTCTGAGGCTCGGACAATCCTCACTGGGTGTGCGAAAGTACCGTGCCCGTCCTAGGCAGAAAACCAGCATCAAGATATAAGAAATATAAAAGATGAACTTGGAATCTGTTTAGGTTTAGGTTTACTGGGTTTGCTTTTAATTTTACAAGATGTAGATTCTATTTTGTGTTGTTACCACAAAAGTTACCAGGAGGGGAAAATGGTTGGAGCCAAGAGACACTTCAGTGAAATGTGAAGAATTATTATGAACAGTCAAAAAATTTCGAAAATAGCCTTTTTAAAGACCACTCTTTTACATCTTGGTGAAACAGGAAGTAGAGATTGAACAGGAAGTGGGTCTGGGGTATAAAATGTCAGTGACAATTCCCATTGACACACTTCCTCCAGCAAGGCCCCAGGCTCCTAAGGGATACACAATCTTCTAAACCACTGCCCCCACCTGGGAACCAAGTATACAGCACATGAGAGAATAGGAGATATTACACATTTAAACCCCAGCAGAGGACTTAAAAATGATTTTTTTTAAAGCTTTAGGTGATATACCATAAGAGTTTGACAATGGCAGCAGAGAGATAGTTTAGAGTGGGAAGGGCTTTAAAAAAATTAAGTTTGGAAAGGTATATATGGGGTGTGTGTGTGTGTGTATGTATGTATGTATGTGTGCATATATATGTGTATGCATATATGTACATATATATATATGTGTGTGTGTATATACATATACATATATAGTAAGTTTGGGCTATAGAAGTAAGACACACACTGTAAGAGAAGGTGTAGTGGCTATTCCTGGTTGTCAACTCAACTATATCTGGAATGAACTACAACTCAGAATTGTAAGGCTCACCTATGATCCTAATCTGGAGGCTCAGAGATACAAGTTTCTGACCTGGATCTTGGCATGGAGGTCTTCAAGTATAGTGGCTATGAAGTCCAGAAGATTAAGACAGGGTGAACTCTGAGTTCAAGGTCATCTGGGATTAAATGTGTGGTGGCACATGCCTTTAATCTGGGCCACACCTTCTGCTGGAGACCTACATAAGGGCATTGGAAGAAGGAAGACTCACTCTTCTTTGCCTTCTTGCCTCATGGGACTGAGCAACTGCTAGATCCTTGGACAGCATACTCCAATCAGTTCTAGGTACTAGCTAACATTCAAGAACATATCCAGGACAGTCAAGGAACATTAAATTTTTGAAAGCCAATGCATGCATTCCTATGTGTCAACAGGCTCATATGTATGCCTTCATATCTATATGTTCAAACGGGTTTGTGTTCATGTGTTCAATTTAATATGTGAGCATGTCTTTGTGTGAGTTTCTGTGTGTGCATATGCTTGGGTGCATGTTCATATATTATGTTTGTGTGTGTGTGTGAGAGCATGTTTATATATGCATGGATATCCATTTATTTGTGTGTGTTTGTGTGTTCTTGTATCCATCTTGTGTTTGTGACGGCATCTCTCACTGACCTGGAGCTTGTCAAGTAGACTAGGTTGACTGAGCGTGAGGCGCCAGAATCAGCCTGTCTCCACCTCCCTGTTGTCAGGGTTACGAGATCTCACCACTGATTCTTTTCTCTGGGGGCTGAGGTCAGAACTTAGGTCCTTGTGTTTCAAGGTGTCTTAGTTACTTGCATATTGCTGTGAAGAGAAGAGCAAAACAGAGACAACTCTAGACAAAAGAGTTTGGGGGGGGGGTTGGCTTACAGTTTCAGAGGTTGGTCCATGACCATCATGCTATGAAGCATGGCGGCAGGCCAGCAGGCATGGTGCTGAAGCAAGAACTGAGAGCTTACATCTGACTGGAAAACATGAGGTAGAAGAAGAATGCTAACTTGAATGGTGTATGTTAGCATTTTGTCTAAGTTCTGCCCTACAGTTACCTGTCAATAGCCAGGTGTGCTTGACTCACTATAAAAGAGGCTGCTTGCCCCCTCTTCTCTCTCTTCCTCCTGCCTTCCTGTTCCCCAAATCTGTCCCCTCACCTCTTTACCCTCTCTCCACATGATCATGGCCGGCCTCTACCTCTCTCTCTTTCTCTCTCTCTCTCTCTCTCTCTCTCTCTCTCTCACTCTCTCTCTCTCTCTCTCTTTCTCTCTCCCCCTCCCTTTCTCTGTTTCTACTACCCTCTTAACTCCCCTCCCCATGCCATGAATAAACTCTATTCTATACTATACCATCATATCAGAGGGAAGGGATGCCTTAGCATGGGCCCGTGGAGGCACCCCCTTCCCCCACATCTCACCACACCTCCACCCAAAACATATCCCATCTCTCTTTATCTTTTTATAAACACATCAGTGTGGGCTTTTGAAACCTCAAAACCCATCCCCAGCGACACACTTCCTCCAACAAGGCCATACCTCATGGTCCTTCCCAAACAGTTCCACCAACTGGGACCAAACATTCAAACATATGAGTCTATGGAGGCCATTCTCATTGAAATCACCACACAAGGTAAACACTTAAGTAACCTACCACCCCTTTCCTAGGTTTTGTTAAAATCAAAGGCTTCAAATGCCCTAAAGGTTAAGCCTCCCTGTCTTACTAAGGAGACTCTTCTGCCACTTAGATAATTACCAAGAAGTCCCAACTTACAAATCCTTCACTAAGACTTCAAAGACCATTTGAAATATGGTTACCACCTCTCTAATCTTTGTGGAATTCCGAGAGGCCACACCAACTGCAGACTTCAGCTCAGATATTTGAGCACTTTGTCACTGTGTCCTGTTTGAGGGACCTATATATGTGTCTCAACCCTGGAAAGAGCAACTTAGACCTTCCAAAGCTTGAAGGCATTGTAGTCCCCAGAATCACCAGGGCAAAAAGGAGGACTGTGGTCCATAGTCTTTACCTGCTCATGGTCACTGCTGTCATTGGAAAGCAGCTGAGTTCTAGACAAGCTCATTTAAAAGCCATCTGTAAAACCCCTTTCCTCAGAGACAGGTCAACTGATAGAAGCCATTTCACTGTTCAAACAAATACCAAACAACATTTTCTACCCACCAAACTTTAAACAGGACTGCCAGGTGACTTAGCAGGCAAAGTGCTTGCTATGCATTGTAAGGACCTGAGTTCAAATCCCCAGAATGCATGTAGAGTCAGAAGATACAGCCTGGTTTACATCCCTCCGGAATGAGATGGGAGAGGAGACAAAAGAATCCACAGATTCTTGTGGGTTAAATAGTCTGCCGAACGCAGGAGTGAATAAGAAACCCTGTCTCAAACAAAGTGGGAGGCACAGAGTCCTCACACATACACACCACACACACATACCACATACACACACACGTACACAAGCTCACACACACACACACACACACACACACTACATACACAACACATACACCACACACACACACTCACACATGTACACACATACCATACATATAAACCACATACATACCACACACACACCACACATACACACCACATACACCACACACGCACTCAAACGCGTGCACACCATACACACCATACGTACAAATCACATATATACCACACACACGTACATGCACACACACACCACACATACACACTACATATACACCAGACACACATATGCACATGCACACACATATACACACAGTTGTATATAGACTAGAATACATGAAAAGAATGGTTGCCTTGCTTCCTATTTACAACTGCAAAAACATCAAGATTTCCATTTTAACTGTTGACTTAACTGTAATTTCACCTCTACCAAACTTTTTTTTTCTTTTTTCTTTTTTCTTTCTTTTTTTTTTTTTACTTCTCAGATACCAAGTTCGAATTTGGTAACATTTAGGATCAGATGTCCAAGGGTGTGTGAGTGTTGTCGTGTAATGTGAAACTTGGAATGTGCATCTGCCGTGATGGGATGTTTGGGGTAAAGATGTCCTGCCAGGAATGTGCAGCTCAAATGAGAGTCATGGCTTGTAGCCCCAGCCCCATGCAAAGCCACCGCCTCAGCTTGTAGTTCAAAAGTAATTACCATCTAACCAGCACTGGCTAGGGCAGGGAGGGAAAAGAAATCACTGCATTCATTTTACGATTAAATGCCAATTAGCGACTAAGTGGTCTGCAATAACATGGTTCTCACAGCTCATCATGGAGGCTTCCACACCCACACCACCAGCCTCTGGATATCACAGCTCTCTACCTCAGGATAGGGCCCTGGGGAATTCCCAAGGCCAATATCCAACCAGCTCTCATAGGTCAGATGGACTCTCAGAGGAGTGGTTACGGATGTGGACCGTGCAGAGCATCACCGCTGTCAAGAAGCTAGCTAGCACGTCAAATTACTCACCGTCCATATCTATACCTAATGACTGGGGAAATGGCGGCTTCCAGGCGGAGCTTGATGGTGTAGATGAAACCAGTTAAGGGGTGCAGAGTAAACCCACGGAAGTGGCTAACAGTTCCCTGTGCCTCTGTGAACCTTCTCTGGGGCTGGAATAGTTTAATTCTTTCCTACCCTTGCATGATTGAAGGCTCAAAATGGTTTCTAAAAATGCGGTGTGGAGGCTGGAGTGAAGACTCGGGGTGAGAGTGCTTGATTCACCAGCGTGAGGCTCTGCGTTCAAGCTTTCCAGACTTGCTAAAATAAGTCTGGCTGTGGCTGAGCGTGCCTGTCACCCTACCAGAGACAGGTAAATCCTGGCCTGAGAACATGATAAGCCAGGCTAGTCTAAACAGAGAGCTATGGGTTCAGTGGGAGACCCCATCTCAGCAGAAAGGTGGAGAGCAATGGAGGAAGACCTTCGGTGCCCTCCCTCTGCCAGCATGTGTCTGCAATGTGTGCATGAACATGAATGCGCTACAATACATGTACTTCCCACTCACAGTGCATGGTGTTTCCCATGACCAAAACAAAACTAAATTAAAAATCCCAGCCTGGGGCCAGCCTGTCCCTTCTTACAGGTTTATCCAGTACCTGAGGAACGACCTGCAGTGGTCCTCAAGTGTGAAAGAAATACAACTGCAGCCCTAAATAAAAAGTATTCGTTGGCCAAGAAATAAGAGGCTTTGACTTTAAACCCAAAACCAGAGTTCCTGACATCTCAGGACCAAACTGGAAGAGAACAGACCAAAATAATGCCACAGGGAACATGTGTGTGGCCAGCATGTGACTGCGCACATTTCAGCCATACCTCATCTCTCTACCTGGCACCTCCTTGTACCACAGTGATTGTGAATTTGGTACAAGCAAAAGTAGCTAAAAATCACTTTTAAAGCATAAGAATGTGATAACTGCTGCAAAACCATAAAACATTCTCAAAACTTCTACCTGGGGCAACGTGTGCTACCTTGTCTCAAATGACGACTGCGTCACAAGTCCCAGCATTTCCTGTACCCCTTGTCAACTTGGCCAATAGAACCAACACTGAACTCTTCTCTCTGGATCTCCGAACCAATATGGTAGCCACTAAACATGTGTGGCTACTAAATACTCAAAATATGATTGGACTCCAAGAAGCTATGCCCAAAATATAAAGAATATGACAACTTTCAAAATCACAGTATGAAAATCACTTAAACCCTTCCATTGATAACTTCTTGTTGATTGCATGTAGAAATTATATTTTTAGATACATTTGGATACATACACTGTTAAAACTCATTTCACCTGACTTTTCCTACTATAACATTTAAAAGTGTGTCTCCCTGTATTCCAGTGAACAGCACTGGGTCTAGAAATTAATGAAGATACTTGCACCCTCATCTGTTCGCACACTTGTCCACTTGCACACTCACTTGTCTCTCCACCCTTCACAGGAAGTTCTTAATGAAAAGCAACAGTATTCACCCATTAGTGAGTGAGGGGTGCAACAGCAGAATGTAAGGAGAGGAAGATGGATGTGGCTGACTTTCAACTTGCCGACACACGCACGATTCAAGCTTCTGCCCATACAGGCCGTGAAGTTGTCTATGGGAAGAAGCACTCCTGTCCTGACAGCTGGGCTTCTCTCCAAAGGCTGAGCAAGAAGAGCTCACGGGCATCTTATTTTTATGGATTGAAAGCCAAGGAAAGTTGGGCCAGTCATTGGTTGACTGTTCCCCCTTCTCTGTTCCATCTTTTTAATTTAATTTAATTTAATTTTTTTATTGTTTCTTAGATATATTCTTTATTTACATTTCAAATGATTTCCCCTTTCCTGGTTCCCCCCTCCCTGAAAGTCCCATAAACCCTCTCCCCTCCCCCTGTTCCCCAATCAACCCCTCCCGCTTCCCTGTCCTGGTATTCCCCTACACTGCTGCATCAAGCCTTCCCAGGACCAGGGACCTCTCCTTCCTTCTTCATCCCATGGGCAAGTAGCAATCCTTGACTCTATCAATGATACTCGGTTATGCTTGTAAAAAGGATCCTAGCATAACTGTTCTCTGAGAGGCTCCAATGAACATGAAGACCAACAGAGTCAACTAACCTGGACCCTTCAGTGCTCCCAAAGACTCAAACCCCAACCAAAGAACCAGGATGGAATGGACCTAGGTCCCCTGCAAACATGTAGCAGATGTTCAGGTTGGTCTTCATACAGGTCCCCCAACAACTAGAGTGGGGGCTGTCCCTGAATCTGTTGCCTGCCTGTGGATCCCATTCCCCTAACTGTGCCTCCTTGTTTGGCCTCAGTGGGAGAGGATAAGTCCTTCAGGGATTTCATGTGCCAGGTTGGAGGGAATGATACCCCTAGTGGGTTCCCCTTTGCAGAAGAGAAGGGGAGAGAAGAATGGGAGGCAGACTTATGTAAGGGGTACTGATATCAGGATGTAAAGTGAATAAATAAATAAATTTTAAAAAGAAAGGATTTTAAAGGAAAGGATTCCAGCATTAGAAATATGTCATACATATGTATGTGTGTATATACCTGTGTGTGTGCACGCACAATATTTACACACACGTAACACTTAAAACTTTAGGATATTCAGAGGAGAAGTTCAGAGATTCACCCTGCTTTCCCCTTAAAGAATTCGTTCATCTTCCTGGGTGCAGCTCCATACATACAGGGATCTTAGATCTGCAGAACCAAGTCAAATGGGCAATTTAGCTAGCGTGGCAACTGCTGGGTTCAAAGTATAGTCAGGCTGCTTAAAAACAAAGGATCCGGAATTGCAGAGATTGCCAACATTGTGCAGCTTGATCCGACTCCTTCAGAGCAGCAGGCCAGTTTCCTGTGACTCATCAGGACCTTGGCTACTGAGTAGGGTCACTGTCCTGTGGGTTCTTGGAAGAGCTCTCTTGCCACTGTGCCCCAGGCTGCTTCACATTGTTTAATCCCAGCATTGTTTCCTTACAAGGAGGAGAAATCTCTATGGACTTCCCCGTCTCTGTATGAAAGGGGTTGTAAGTGGACTTGGGGAGCTGGGAGGGTCAACTATATGAATCACTAATGTGGTTGTATTGAAAGCGATGGATTCCTTAGGCAGTGTCATCTGACAGATCAAGACTATAGCATTTTTACCCCATTCATTTTTTTTGTCTTTGGGGTAGTAAGGGGTCAGTGGCTCAGTGCTGTCCTGAGACAAGTGAGTTTCTTGGCTCAGAGATGCTAAGGTCAAGTGCTGCCATCCCCCACGCTCAGCACCACAGCTCCTGCAGGGTTGCCCTCCTGGCTGATAGGAGGAAAATAACACAGAGCATTTCCCATTTCCCCTGGTGAGTCTCAAGGGTAGACCGAGAGCTCAGGGGAATCCCGCTCACACAGCATGGGACAGAGTCACAAGCAGCCTGACCTTTGAGACTCCCAGAGCCTGTTATTAATTATATGTGGTAGGCTGCATAGTGGCCCTCCATACCCTCCAAAAGGGAGATGTTTAAATGCTAGCTCCCTTGTACTTGGTGTCAGAACATGGTGCAAGAATGGAGTAGTGTGAGAGTAATTCTGAGTGCTTGTGAGAAAACTCCCAAGAAAGCAAGAGACTTATGATCTCAGTTTCTACAACACATGGAATTGTTCTTGGAATGTGTTTTTTATGCGTCTGCACCTGGGAACTCCTCTCTAGTGTGATGAATAGGTGTTGGGTTTAGTTCAGATTATTCATCACAACTGGCTATTATTACTTGTTTATATGCCTCTATAGAAAACCATGATTTTGTCATGTGTAACTTGTCCTTGCGATTGTAAAACAGCTCGAACTCAAGAGAAATTTACTTGCGTGACCTCTCTCAATCCTCAGGGTATAAATCGTCTGATGCTCTGAATAAAGTCGGCTATCACCTGAGACTTTAGTCTGCCTCAGTGATCAGCTCCATCCTTCCCTCTCCCTCCACTTCTAGAGAAGTTAACATTTGGGAAAGTGATCTTACCTGGAACAGTTATCTTTCCATCTTATAGACCTCAAGATGAGTTCTGTCTAAATCCAAAACAATCTCAAGTCCAGTTATGGATGTCTTTAAGGATGAAAAGCAAGAGAAGTTTGACCACACTCTTAGTCAGCTTCCCGTCACTATAACAAAACACTGGACATTAATAGCTTTAAAGAGCAAAGAGTTACTATTACTCACAGTTTTTAGGGAATCTAACCCATGCTTGTGAACTAGCAGTGAGCAGAATGCTTCTTGCTAAGAGGGCATTGCTGAGAAAAGTCGTGTTGTAGAACTTCTGAGAAAAAACCAAAACAGGGATGAAGCAAATCCAATTACCCCTTGCAAAGGGGGCTCCAGCAGCATGAAGACCTCCCATTTCAGAAGGGTTTCCCACTTCCACACTACAATGGAGAACAAACTGTTCACTGCAGCACACACAGACACACAGGAGGATGGAGGCAGAGAACATACTGAGGTATCTTTAAGCCAAGAAGGACTAGGGTTCCCAGCAGCCTCGGAGGCTAACAAGGAAGTACAGTGTGGATTCAGAGGTTCCAGAACAAATCAGCTCTGTGGAGACCTGGATTTCGAACAGCTGGTGTCCGGAGGTAGAAAACACGTTTCTGCTGTGTTAAGACACTGAAGTGGTGGTGGTTTGTTATTGCAGCCCTGACACAATTATACAACAGGTGGCAAAGCTCAGCAGAGCCCAGGGAGCAAATGAAGCTGTCGGGAGCAAGGTAAACGCCAACAGCAAGGCTATCTCCGCATGATGTGAGGAGCACAGGCCTTACTAAACAGAGCATCTAGAGAGCAGAGCCCCTCAGCACTTCCAAGTCACCACCGCCCTCCCAGATATGCTATTCATGTTAACTTGTGATAGTGCAATTTTTATCAGATCTGGAAAAGAAACTTACATTCTTGAAGAAGAAATGGGGGACACTTGTGCAGTGTGATTCCATCTGATTTTAGAATCCTGCTCCGATCCCCACCAGGTTTAACATACATGCACACACATACAAACACACATACTTTTTACATGAACAAACACCACCTCCTCCTTCACCAGTATCTACCTTTGGGCTTCCTTGTGTGTCTTTTTGAAAACTATATGCATAGTATTTTGCTCATGTATGCACATGTATGTCTGTGCATCATATGTGTGTATGTGCACACACACACACACACACACACGTGTGTGCATGTAGCCCTCAGAGACCAGAAGAGAGTATTGATTCCCTAGAAAAGGAGTAACAGATGGTTGTTCGCTTTCATTATGGTGGTGCTTGGAGTTGAACTCAGATCCTCTGGAAGAACAGCCAGTGCACTTAACCACCGAGCCCTCTCTCCTGCTCCACCTTGTGAGTCTTGGCACAGCAAGGACCATGCTCTCTACTGACAAATAGCCTTAGCACCCAGGGCCATATCCAGCCGATTGAATTACCCTACTTCGTTCTCAATGCCGGAGATGGGGAGTAAAAAAAGGAAAGGGGGGTTCGTTGGGCTGTTGCTCTGTGAGGAAGTGAGGAAGCCTCTGGTGGTGGTTGCTGCTACTGAGGGGTTCCCTGCAGAGCCCTGCTCTCTGGTGGAAGGGGCATGCAACCATACATGAAAGGAAGAATGGGTCTTCACTTGTCCAGGGATCCAACCCCCTAGCCCAAACCCCTGTAGAGAGCAAGTCTCTCTGAGAGAAAGCAGGCTGACCAGCCAAAACACAGCTCTGTAGCCTAAGGGCAGCACTGGCCCACAGGAGAAGGGCACAGTGGCACATGTATACACACTTGAATATGTGTGATCATGGGGCACCCATAGATGGAGATTTAGGTTCTGTGCCATGCGCTAAGTCCAGTCTACCCACATCCTTCCTGGAACGTTAGAAGCACCTCTACCTTGCTGGCTGTGTTCTCCTTGCTCTACTATTGTTCCTTTCCTGAGGAGACTGCCTCTCTGATGGTGGCGGCATACCCCTAAAAGCCTCTCCTGAGTTCCTTCTTTCCACAAAGCTGGATCTCTCTTAATATTTCACCACCATAATTGCCCCAGGCCAATTTCTTCTAAAGGAATTAAAAATGCAAATCTAATATTCTAATTGCATCATAGGATAATCTTGGCAGCTTGATCAATACTCTCCCCCCCCCCACTCTCCACTGCCAATAATATGGCGGGAAGGCGTGTATGTCAGAGCCCGACAGTCTCACTTTATCGCTGGCCCCTTGACCCATCTGCATCTATGAGATGTGACATTTTATTAGCAACCTCCCATCCATCAGCTCTAATTTGTGCATCCCGGAGATGCAGGCTGTCATCTCAGCATCTGCATTGCCAAGGTACCAGACAGCACAGAGCTGATGCTTCAAGATTCCAGCAACTATGTTAGATGACAGGAACAGCCTGGATCACAGCTGCATGTGACAATGTCTGATGGAGTGAGGAGCAGAGGACTCACATAAGACCCCGCCTCAAAATAAAGATTTAAGAAGAGAATACGCAAAGTCCCAAATCCATGACTATAGACGCAGGGTTTCGACGGCAGTGTGTAGTGGGACCCTAGCTGCTTGTGGCTGCCATTTGTCTCAGTTTCCCCTTCAGTTATGTAAGTAAGAATTCTGGCCTGTGTTGTCCCAATCTGCAATTCATTTTACTTCTAGAACAGAGAATCTCACACTCAACGGTAGCCTGGGTGATGATACCATTGGCTTGACTGAGATAGGATGTCTGGGCAATCTGCCAATTAGCAGTAGAAACATCCCAATTAACACTTATCAACAGAACTCGGTTCTCATGGCAAAGGGCTTTTTAAGCCCTGGCTCTTTACCATTCAGTTGTCTTCTTTGTAATTGAAACTTTCAGGTTTCAAATACCATGTCATTTAACCCAGATCACTGGCAGTCCATTTACACATTTAAAGCAGCAAAGGGCACTTCCATACCTATGCATACAACTTCAGCACAACCTTAGCACGCAGGATGGGAGGAAACTTGGAAATTCTGTTAAATCTGATTTTAGACAAGTAAGCTGAGTTCAGAGCCATAATCAGGCCAAATATTCAAATTCTTTGAATAATTTTCTCCTAAGTGTATGACATCACAAAACACAACTCAGAAGGTGATTTAGGGCTGGCAAGATGGCTCCGCAGGTAAAGGATGCTTGCGGCAAAGCCTAAAGACCTGAGTTTGAGGCCTGGAACCCAGACAATAAAGAGAGCCAACACCTGCATTTTGTGTTCTGACCATCACAGAGATGTGCACACATGCATACACACACACACACTGTGGCATATGTGTGTGCCCACACATACACTAAATAAATGGAAGAAAACAAATTTCAAGGTAATTAGTTTGGCTTTGTAGATAAGTACTTCATAGGTAAGTTTGTCATGAGAGTAAATTTTTCTCATTTGGCATTGTTCTTTTAGTTTCTTTGACAATCATCCACGGTATCCTAGGTGTTAGGTGAGGAACTCTCATACACAAGTTTTGCTTCTCATGCGAGTCTCATGGTGAGCTTGGGAGTCATGGTGTTGCCCCCAGAATGAAACCATGGCAGGAAGAAAAACCGCATGATTCTCTGCAGACATGGCTGCCGGGGGATGATTAAAGGACTAATAACAAAAGTGAGAAGCACATGCTCAAAAGCTGATCTAGGGCAAAGGGTCTATTTTTGAAGGGGGTGGGGCTAAATAGAGGGAGGGGTGGCATAAGAGGAGATGGTTCCTGAAATACGGATTAAGGGCTAATATTGATCCTTGGCAGAACTAATCATGGCGGGATGATCTGTGAGCTCAGGGACAAGAAGGCAGTGACTGCCAAGAGGCCAGCAGTCACGGCCAGTCGCCCTTGGTTAATCTTGTTTCCTCTCCCTATAGGGTTGTTAGGCAGAGTGATCAGTGTGTCTGGCCTTCAGCGAGGCACTTGACAGAGCTTTTCAGGATATTCCTGTGGACAAGATGGAGAAATGGGGTCGGGGTAGAGTTCTAAGTGGATTTGTAACTGGTGAACAAGCATAGCCAACGTGCTGATGTACAGAGGCATGGCAACATGAGATAAGTGAACCCTGGCCAGCCAGGCTACGTGTCTGAGACAGGTCCAGCCCTGTGCGCATGCTCATTGGTGGCTTACATAGAATTATAGAACACACTTGTCAGAAAGTTGAACGACATCAACGCAGGAGATGTGGTCATCGTGCTACCCAGAAGAATCAGGATCCTGAACTGGTTCCATCCTGCTAGTCCCGTAGCCCCAAACTGTCCAGAAGAAAAGCAATAGGAGTGAATACAAAGTCCCTTCACTGATTCTAAAATCAATAACAAAGAAGAGAGGCCAAGATCCTTGGCCACAGGACAGTTTGTTGAAAGAACACCTAGACAGGCACATTGTGTCCCCTCATTATGTGGTTGCCAACAAACAAAACCTAAGGGACATGGAGCTGCATTTGCCGAAACTCGGAGTCACTTAAAAAGCAGTGGCCATTGTAACTTTAAATTTTCCAAAGCCTACTTTTAATGATGGTTCTTAAAGGCTTTAACCTCCCTTGTAGCTCACCGTCCACCAGAGGTATTAGAAAAGAAAGGATATGGGGGAAGTACAGTTGTTTGGAAATGGTTCTTTGGAGAAGATCCCATCTGCGTTGTCAGGAATTCAGCAGCTCAGTTCACAGATCAGCAGCAGCAGCTCAACCCACTCTCAAGTACTTCACAAATATATCAGCAGCACCTACCGGTCGGGAGAGCCGAAATAGCAAGCATGAATCAGCAGCAGTGGCATGACTCAGCAGAGACAGCCAGGCCTCAGCTGAACTGGCATGAGTCGGAAGGAAGGATCAGGACCAACAGGAACGCCAGGAGTTCTTTGCTGTGCCTCTCTCAGAGAAGCAAAGATCAGCGAAGACACAAGACCAAGAAATGTTGCACAGCCAGCTCTACAAGCAAGCTCTGGCCATTGAGTCCTATTTATACTCCCTCCACATATCACGTGTCCTCCCCGGGTCTGGCCTTACCATGTGTCTTGACTCAGCACGTGAGTCTGTCTTAGCGAAATTCCACATGAGTCTGTATCAGCTGTCATCACTCTGCCTGAGTCGGGAGAAGCGGCGAGAAGCCGTCAGCACACCACCAGAAGTGTTTTGGTGCATTTCACTCTGTGGAGTTAGGACAAATGGAGCTCAACCACACAATGTAAGGTGGGCCAATACATGTGTGTCCTTAGCAAAGAATCCTTCATCATGTGTCCTTTCATATTAGCAAAACATCCTTCCACCTGTGTCCACTTTAGAAAAATGTTCCATGTGTTTGCCCCAGCAAAACACCATCTGACACAACTGACAGTTGTGGACAGTAGGGTCAGTCAGGTCAGATCAGGAGCTGCCCTGAAAAACAAACCAGAGAAAATTCTGGGCATGGGAGCGATGCTGAAGAAAGATGTATCCATCGAGCAGGGATGTGGTGAGAGTAGATGCTGATGGCAATGATTCACACATTGTTTGAACGGCCTCCCCTACCCAAGGCTCTGTGTACTAAAGGTCAATCGCATCCTGGTATCAGAGGGTAGAAAGGTAATCCCATGAGGAATATTTAGTGTCCTGGTGCCCTGATGAGACACTGTCCAAAAAGGAAGGGTTTATTTGGCTTATTCCTCATGTCTCCGTCTATGAAAACAAGTCTGAGCAGGAGCTTAAGGCAAGATCCTAGAAGCAGGAACTGTCTCAGAGATCATGGAGGAACACGGCTTCCAGACCTTGCTTACCCTGCTCTTTTATACCATCCAGAATGACCCTCCCAGCAGTGGCACCACCCACAGGGGTCTCAGCCTTCCCAAGTCAGTCATAAACAAGAAGTTGCCCACCCACATGTCCGTGTGTCAATCTGATGGAGGCAACCATTCGAGAGCTCCTCTTCCTAGGCTACTCTAGGTTGTGTTAAGTTGATGAGACCAGCCAGCACAGCTCAGGGTGTGGCCCAGTGGTAGAGTGCCTGTCTATCATATACAAGGCCCTGAGTACCATCCCTAAGCACCAAAAACACTTATTCCCTCTGGGAGGAGATCTGGTTTAGGTAAAGTCATCATGATGAAGTCATCATAAGTGGAAAGAGAGAGTTGGAGAGAGGAGGGCAGAGGGGAGCTCAAAGTGACTTACAAGTGCTCCTTGCTTCTAACCAACTGATGCTGTATCACTGGGAGCATCTTCCTGCCAGCAAGAAGGCCATGGCCACACTCCTAGACCTTAGACTCTAGAAATGCGAACCAAATTGAGCCTCCCCTTTTCATAAGAAAGTATGCCCACCTACTGTTGTGCAATAACCAGAAACAGATGCGCACAGGAAAGGCCAGTGCCCGCCATGTACTGCTGAGAGAGCCTACACCTGAGGAATGAGAAAATGCAGTCACTGCTCTGTGAAGATGTTGGGCACTCCAGAAGCACAGAGAAAGTTCCAGAGCAGCAGGGTGACCCCATGTATGATAGAGTTCTGCTTCATGAAGTACTGACAGGATTCACAGGTTGGGGTGTTCGGAAGCACATTCCTTAAAGTAAGACATGATTTTGTGTGAGTCTGGCATAGAAGTATTTTTCTGCATCGACATGTGTTGACCATGGAACTGCTACCCATAAATCTGGAATATGTGCATTAGGGTTTCAATGTGACGTGTCCACCATGGATTGTGCTCTTGAAGACAGAGTCCTTAGCTAGAGCTGGGGAATTTTAGAAGGTGGAGCCTTCCTAGAGGAAGTGAGTCACTGGGGGTAAACACTAAAGTTTGATAGCCTGGCCCAGCCTAATGTTCACTCTGCTTCCAGACTGTGTATGTAACGTGGCCAGCTGCCTCCCCTCCTGCAGCCGTGATTTCCCAACCACAATGGACTGTACGACCCCCATACAGTGAACCCCAAAGACCCCTCCATTAGGTTGCTTGTTGCCAGGCATTTGGTCATAGCAACAATGAGAAGAGCTAAGACCTTAATAGAGGCCTTGGCCAATTATAATTTCAAGATACCTTATATATACACACAGAGGAGCTGTCCTGAGATAATGAAATTGACACTTTCATAGTAGGCATCACAAAGGAGCTTGGTCAGATGTGAAAGTCACTGACTTTAAGTAAAACGCATTGAATGGATTGTAGTAGTCGAACTATACCAAGTCGAGGAATAGAGGAGGATAATTGGTTTTGTTGTTTTAGAGGCTGGTCAAGGGAGGATACTCAAAGCAGTTAGCATCCGGCATTGCTAGAGGCTAGGAGTGCCGTCAGTCCATCGGGAGTTCAGCCCTGGTAACGTGGGCATGCCACATCTGGCAGCTGGATCTTGGCCCTCCTCCTTCCTTGTCACCTTCTGTGTCACAGCCCTGTCATGTGTCCAGAGTCTTGGCTCACGGGCGACAACCACCCGGTTTGCCCCATAAGGTCGCTTGACCACAGCCTAATCAAGAGGATGCTACATTCACTGTCATCTTAATTTATTTCCTAGAGGCAAATCAGGGATGAACACGAGGATACGGCACAGGACACGCCACGAAGTCATTTTAAGGTCTATCTGCCGAACAAGCCTCAGCCAGCCACCTAGATCCAAAGTCAACAGTGTCAAGTGGCTGAGAAGGAAGACGAGTAGGTCAGAGTGGGCTCTGCCCTGGAGAGCTCTCCAGGGTGTCTTTGTGCCCCTCTCTGCTCACTGCCCTGCTAGGTCAAGAACATTTGGGGTCCCAAGTACTCCGAATAGTGACTGGAGGAAGCTCCGGTCTGGTATGGATTCTTCACCCACACAGCAAGGGGAAGTAAGGAAGTGTGGTGGTCACCTGGAACTCCTCATCTCTCTGAGGAAAACCCAGCTCACACTCCTGAAGCTCATGGGCCCACCAGGCTGAATGGCTATCCCTGCTGGATTGGTTAGCGTTGGTTATTCCCCAAGACCTACGGCCATTAGTTAAGTAGTTTTGTCCCCAAGCAGTACCCATAGGCAGGGGAATTCCTAGGCAGCTCTTAAGCACAGTGCTCATGTACGGTAGTGGCGGCTTCCAGGGCCCAGAACTGTGGCTTGACCCAATCCTCAGTCTAGTCATAGTGTTAGATATCCCTTCACCTGAGGTGAAGCGCTCACAAATTCACTCTGTGGTGTGTCACCGCACAATGAAGATGCTGCTCTGAGTTTCTTCTTCAGACCCTGCCTCAGGGGGAAGGAGGGAGGCAGGGAGAGGTGCCATGGGTGGGGAGGACTTTATATTTTGTTGTTCCCTTCTTATGAAAGGGTGGGAAGGGGACTTAAGAAGACAGCTCTTGGCATTTGGAACTCCTGCCGAGTTCTGTTCGAGAACCCACACTGAGCATCTCCCAGGGCCCTGACACCCTCTTCTAGACGCCACAGACACAAGAACTCCTTTGCACGCGCACACATATCCACATAACTTAAAAGAAAATGAACCTCTTTTGTAAGGTTCACCACTGGGCACCTCTCATCCAAGCCATGTCCTCCAAAGGAATGGGACACCACTATGGTCAGGTCAATGCTTCGAAAGTGAACAACTGCCACACGCCTGATGCCCACGGGGAGGTTGATTAATGGCGAGGATGGTGAGGGACAGGCCACAAAGCAGCTGGGCTCCTCCCCTCCTCCAAATACTCTCACCCTTCACAATGGGACTGTGTCGTCAACTCTCCATCTCTGCAGCAAACAGCGGAGGTCATGGACTCACAAACAGGACAGGTTCCTTTTGGAGGGCTCTGCTGTGACCAGCTGCTCCCATTGCTTTGGCTTGTGCTGAGGTCAGGGACTTGGGGCAGAAGATAACTACTCACCTCAGGACCAGATGTGAAGGACAGGGGAAAATTCGGAGTCTCATAATACCCCTCAGTAATACTGCCAAGGGTGTCTAAACATCACCACTTCCAGTAGCAACACACTGGAGATGAGACCCAGCTTTAAATCTATGTGTCTTTGGGGAACATTCCAGGTTCAACTCAGCTGTGACTCTTCTCATCAAGAACAGGAGGGCTTCTTTCCCATTGTTGAAGCTGGTCAGTCATTATAACCTGTTTAAAGGAATGAATGGAGAGAGGCTGGGGAAGTCACTCAGCTGATGCTGAGGTTAACCCTCAGAGCACATGTAAACAGAAAGCCAGCTGTGGTAGTGTACACCCAGGGTCCCTGCTGAGTGAGCAGAGACAGGAGGGCATCTGGGGTTTGCCAGCTATACACCTGACATTACTTGTGGATTTCAGGCCAGCAAGAGATCCTGTCTCAAAAAGACGGGGAGAAGAACCTGAACAAGAACACTTGAGGATGTCTTCTGGCCTCTGCATGCATCTATACACAGGTACACTGTATCCGCTCTCTGGCGCTGTTTCTCTGTGGGTCCCTCTCTGTGTGTGGGTCTCTATCTGTCTCAGTCTCTCTATCTCTATCTTTCTCTGTCCTTGTCTCTCTGCCTCTGCCTCAATGTCTTTGTCTCAATATCTCTCTGTCTGTCTCACACATGCACACATACATGCACACAAGCATGAATACACATGTACATGCATACACATACACACTCATAGGCACACACACACATGTACACAGGCATGCACACCCTTATACACTAAGAGTCAGCGTGTCAAGTTGGGACCTAGGCACTAAAAATCTCTGCATGTTTCTACCTCCAACTCTTCCAGCCAGACTCAGTCTCCATGGCAACACTCCCAGGCTACTCTGATGGAGTATGAGAGACCATATGGAGCAGATGCTCACCATTCTATAGGATGCCATCCTGATGTAGCCAGACCCAGGCTGACCCAGTGTCTGGCTACACACAGAAACAAACTCATCTTAGGTGAACATCGCCACCCAAGGCCGGCCTGGATCTATAGACTCAGGGGTGAGACAAAAAATGGCTAGATTTTTAAACTATGCAACATAGGGTGTTTGTTATTCAGTGGGAACTGACCAATACAGTTTCCAGTTTATCCTCAAATGTTCATCTTCTATCTCTTCCTTCCCGTGGCCACCTGAAACTATTCTCTGGAGCCCCAAAGACCTAAAACTAGAGTCAGAGGAAAGGCCTTGGGAGACAGGCTGAACTGCCATCTGTTTCCCTGTGTAAAAGCCTTTGCACAGCATATTTACTTCAACCTTGGGAGGCCGCCTCCAATTCCTTTGTTTCCTACGCGTCTGTTCTCCTGGAGAGCAGCAATGGCATTGATTTCAGCCTACGGTTGCTGGGGAAATATTAAACCCTATTGATTTGAAACTCAGGATCAGTTGCAAGCCGGACACTCTGCATATTCCGAAGATGGGCAATTTAATGTCTTTAAGCTGAAGAACGGTGGCGGCTTCAAAGTGGGGGTCTGATGCAGTCCGTCAGGCCGGCTTTCTCATCGTGTGTCCCCCTACGAAGGGTGAACCATGTCATGTTGACTAATCTTCGTTCTCTTCTCCAGAAAGCAGCCATCTTTCTTCTTTTAATAAGGACCAGCATAGGAACACACAACCCACAATCTCTTCTTATCCATGCATTGAAGACTATCTTCATGGTTCCTTCATGCCCTCAAGATGCCAGCAAAAGCTTCATTGGCAGTAAGCAAAGATATCCTACTTGGAGAATCCGATAGAACCCGTTAACTCTTACGACAGTCACTGTCTCTGTGATGTTTTGTTGATGGTGTACCATGTATCTGACATTATGGGGAGCTTGACACTCACCCCAAAACACAACCATCGCCACACTCGCCCCACAACACAGTCATCACCACACTCATCCCGCAACACAGCCATCACCAGAAGTCTTTTCCTCTAAAGTGTTCACAGGGACTAGAACAGTGAACTTCTGAAATAAACTATGTCAAGGTGAGTCTAGAGTTGGGGTCCAGAATAGGCAGGACATCTGAAGATGCACAAGTCTAAGGGTGCGGCAGTCAACTGGATGCACGTTCTGTCATCCCTCAGGTATGCCTACACTGTTCTTAGGATGCACAAAGAGAACAGTGAAGCATGCAAAGAAATATATTTGCAAAAAAAAAATGGATGAACTTAGACTCAATATAAGCAAGGTAACCCAATCTCAGAAAGAAAAAAATATCTCCCACATATGAAGAACCTAGACTATAATGTATCTATTTATACACGTAAATGAATGTACACAAGGATACATATAACATGTACAGAGGACAACAAAAGGGGGTGATGTGCAGGACAGAATTCAGGCAAAGGACACATGTGTCATGGAAGAGAGCTAATTTTTTTTTCTATTTTGACTGGGTTTTTTTTTTGTGGTATATTCATGCATAAAAATGTAATTAATGGTAAAAGTGCAAAACCCTAAGTGACACTCCCAGGCTCAGAAAACCCTTCTAGCTGTGGAGAAGTTCATTAAAATGCAGAGTTGGGGATGAGGCCGGGATTTGTCTATTTTAACCTAGCTGTGTGATATTTCATTTGTGAGTTCATTATAATAAAATGGTTTTATTTATTTATTTTTTAAAGAATACTGGCTCATGTCTCTAGATCCTTTTATTGCTCTGGATATAAAAATCTTCAGTGGCCCAGTCACCGGATGGCTCACATCCTGGTGACACACAGAACCACAATGGCCACCCCAGCCCCTTGTAGAAGAGATGAGAGGCCATCTTGCATTGATGGTGGTAAAGAGATTTGCTGAGACCCAGCAGCGCTCTCTGCTGACTAAGCATATGTCAGTAGAGACAATTCCATCCCTACTGGGTTATGAGACATCACCCAGATGGGCTTTAATCAGCTCTCCTGGGATACGACCTTTCTTTCCATGAAAAAGAATATTCTAGTTCCTTAGACAAACTTCTATGTGTCTCTTTCCCTGAGGGGTAGATTTGTCTTCTATGTTCACTCATGTCATAGATGTCAGGATTGCCTCTTTCAAGGCTGAAATTAACATTCCCTTCTATTGTATGTATGTGGCCTGATTTCGTCATCTGGATCAGCTGGTACATCTCCGGCAAAGTGCTACCAATTATAACACTGCAACATATAAGCATAAATCGGCATCTGTGACTTCACTTCCTTTGACTCTACCCAGAATTGAGCTTGCTGGATCATACGGTAACCGTGTTTTTAGCTTTCTAAGACGCCTCCATGCCCATTTTTCACAATGTCTTTATGTCTTTGATAATCCTTATGTTTGAGAGGTGATATCTCATGACCAGTCAAATTTTGCATTTTCCTGATGGTGACTGGAGTTGGGTGCTCTCTCCTGTACTAGCTACATATTTTGCCTTCTGGAGGAAAGTTCATATTTAAATGGCCTGTACTCTTCAGTTACATGAGTTCCTTATATATTTTACAAGTGCATAAAATGTTTAAAATATATATAAGCAAAATATTAAATCTCAGTTTCTACTTTTCCCCAAATTATTGAAAATTAATCTATACTGTCTCATGATTAACCATGGGCATTGCATCTAGTATTTGGTAGCTTGGGTAAATAAATGACTTGTCATTAGTAACATAATTATGAATAAATACCAATAGGGGTGGCAAGATGGCTCAGTGGGTAGAGCCAACTGCATCAAAACCTGATGACCTGAGTTCAATCCCAGGCCCCACGTGGTGGGAGGAGAGAAACAAATTTCAGCTGGCCAGATCTCTAGGGATTAACACTGGGCTCTGGCCTCATAGTTTATTCAACATTTTTATAGAAGTCAGGACATTGGGGACAGAGGAGCAAATGCTCATGGAGATGACACTAAGCACACTTGGGCAGATACTAGGTGCTGAAATTACCCCCACAGGCCTTGTTTTTGTACCCAGGATGCTCTAGAGCATCCTTTCCCAGCAGGAGCAAGGTCAGCCCAAGAGTGAAGAATGGTTTGTGGGCAAGGCAAGAGGGTCTTATTCTTGTGTGCACACACGGGAGATGTGAGCACATAAACAGCTCTGATGTACCTGTCCTGTCACCAGAGATGGCTAGGAAGGCTCAAAAAAGCTCCTCAGGAAAAGAGAAAAATAGGTAAAGAACACTAATATCTCCTGGCGAGCCAGGTGGAGGGTGAGAGTCTCGGCTGGCATTCTCCATCTTGCCTGGTGGAGGGTGACACCCAGTGTGTTTGTTTGCTGTCCCAGATTCATTTCTGTGACTTGGTAAAAATTACCACCCAAAGGAAGAGAAGGGGATTTATTTGGCTTACCCTTCCGGGTTACCATCCATCACTGACAGCAGTGAAGGCAGGAACTCAAGTGGAACGTGAAGGCAGGATCCCTTGCTACTTTATGCACCACCGCCTCCAACCAGGAAACTTGTTCTCAGCCAAGGAAACACAGAAGGAACTCTCTGGAAACACTGCTTGCTGGTCTGCTCCCACGCTCATGTTCAGTCTGTTTCCTTATACAGTTCATCTGCCCAGGACCACTGCAGCCCCTGCCCCAGTGGGATGGCCCCTCCTGCATCAATTAGCAAGACATCCAGACACATGTGCCCACAGGGCAATCTAATCTAGGTAATTCCTCAGTCTTCCTGTTCAGGTGATTCTTGGCTGTGGTAAGCAGACCTTTAAAACCATCCAGCACACGTTTGGAGCTTACCAGGACGGCAAACTTAGGGTCTCTACCTTAAGCACACTGCATCCAAAAGCTAAGTTTAACGACATTAAGAAAACTAGAACCCAGAGTTCCAACAACTCTAGCTAAAGATACTGTGCGTGGAAGTCCAAACTCAAGATGGCAAGCTCCCCTTTCCAGTGGTCAGAACTTCTAAAGAAAATCTCCAGGACTCAGGAGAGTCATAGCTCCACAGCCAAGAGCACTGACTGCTCTTTGAGAGGATCTAAGTTCAGTTCCCAGCACCCATATGATGGTTCACAACTGTCTGTAACTGCAGTTCCAGAGGCTCTGACACCCTCATACAGATATACAGGTGGGCAAAACGCCAATGCATATGGAGTAAAAATAAATTAGCTTTTCTAGATTAAAAGAAAAAACCCTCCATGTCTCAGCATCTCATCAAAAGAATGGGCTTAACAATTCAACCCACCTACAAAGTGTTACCGTGGAACTGAATGAACTTAAAAACATAAAAAAGTCTCAGAACAACATGTGAACCATACATGCAGATTGGCCATCCTAGTTTCACTGCAGATCTGTTATCATTCTCTCTTTTATCTGAGGAATGGGGGGGAAACCCCGGTAACATCTTTTCCCAATCCTTGCTGTGCTAGGCAGGGAGAGCCAGGTCCTCTTACGGCCTGTGGTTGGAACTGTGGAATCTGCTTTCTTGTGGCATTTTGCTACAGTTCACAATTATTGATCTTGGTTTCTGGGAACAACATGGTTACATAGTAGATGCTTTCAGGCCCAATTTTGTTGAGATAAAGGGTCACAACTTCCTAATCTTGACACAGGAACAACCAAACCTCTGGGAGTCTGGAGTCTGCAGCCCTCACGTCACCTCAGCTGGGCACTCACTGAGGAGCTTTCAAAAGCAAAGTGGAACCCTGTTCTCACTTAGATTGACTAGACTTTCCCATCATGGCAATGAGAAAGGTGGGCTAAGATGGCCCCTTCGATCCTCTCCATGAGGTTACATAATCAGTCATTAGTGGTGACAGCCACAGTGTTTCGTGTTTGAAGTTCTGCCAGGTAAGCTCTATAATTCCTGACCCTTTCAGAGTCCCAGACAAAGGTGTTCCCATTAACCCATTTCACAGATATGGACTGAATCCCAGAGGTTCCTCCCCTGAGAAGCCACACAGTACCAACGACTGTGTTCTTTTCATTATTAATTTTTGACTGTGCGTTTATGTGTGTCTCAGGGGGAGGTGCACATGAGGGCGGTACATGCAGAGTCTCCAGAAGAAGGTTCCAGGTCCTCTGAAGCTGTAGTCACAGGCCGTTGTGAGCTGCCCAGCATGGGAACTGGGAACCAAACTCCAGTCCTCGGAAAGATTAGGAGCTCTTAACTGCTGCGCCATCTCTCCAGCCCCCAGCATCCATGTTCTCATCCGTGATAATAATGCCCTTCGATGTCTGGAGACAGTCCTAAAGACAGGGTGGAAGGACGGTGAGGAGGCTAACATATCCGTCTCACAGCATTGGATGTGTTGAGGGGCCCTAGAGGAGACAGAGACCTGTTCAGAGAAGACAAGAGGAGAAAACAGAATGTATTTCTGCAGCAGAATGCGAGCATCCAGCACCAGCCGTGCATCCGGTTGCCATGGGAACCTCCTGAGGTGCCCTGGACCCTTCCTCTATCTCACCACAGTTTTTCTGGAGGAGTGATGCAGCCCTTAGGTGTCACCTCCAGGTTACCTTTTTGTAGTGTGAATGATCTTGCCTGACCTTGTTATGCAACAGACATGAGCCAGATTCTTCCTTCTCTAAGTCCAGAGGTGTGGAGGCAGTTGTGTCCATGAACAGAGTCCCATCTCTGTTCCGCCCCCTAGACCTGGCTGTGGGGCAGAGGGCTCACCTAGCAGCAGTTGTCTGCAATCAGCCACAGTAGCTGTCAGAGCTACTGTTACTCCAGCATCTGCCAACTCAACTGCCTGACAGGAAGCCAGCACGGAGACTAACACCAGGAACCCACACAAAAGAGGACTGTATCCTTTCAGGGTGTGTGTCCAGTTGGCATTCTGGGTCCACACTGCACCATCAACATCTGTCAGAAATGTATCTGTGCAACCAAGGACACACCTCTGTTGTCTCCACTGTCTGGAAATAGTCTCCACACCTATGCCAAGGAAAACTTTGAAGGAGGGAGAGGCCGGATTATGCTTTCGGGTAAAGGCTAGAGAAACCTCATCAGACCAATGGAAGAGAGTAACTGCAAGTACTCTACAGAACCTGCCATGCCACACCATTCTAGTGATGTTCAAAATGCCAGGACCTCTCTGAGTGTACAGTGCCAGGCAATGTCCAAAGCAACAACAGGAAGGTGTGGTTGTTCACGTGCATCCTCAACTGACCCTCTGCTGTCCAATGGAGTGGACTATGACTGCAGCTCTTCCAGCACAGTGTCCTCCGGGAGCTGATGTGCACACAGACTAACATACGACAGCATGTACATATCCAAGCGTACACATGGGGATATGCACACACACTAATATATTAACTGACATGTATATATGATTCATGTACACACCCAAACATGTTGACATGCCCACACGCTAACACATGAACTGACATGTACTCATGATAGCATGTACCTACTCAAATGCATGCATCCTGACATGCACATACATGTGTACACACATTAACACAGACATACTGATGTGCACACACATACACACACACATGCTGACAGGCACACACCCAAACACACACACTAACATATGAACTGACATATACACATTATGGCATATACACATTATGGCATATACACATGTTAGTGTGCACACACCCTGACATACACACACAGATACATGTACACATACCAACATACACACACACACACATATAGACACATTGACATTCACATAGGATGGGTTCTACTTGACAGGATATAGATTCACCTAGGAGGCACACATCTGGACATACCTGTAACGGAGGCTCTAGATTGGATTAGCTGAAGTGGGAAGAGCCACACTGAATGTGAACAGCACAGCTCCATGCATTGCGATCCTGGACCAAATGAAAAGGAGCATGAGCTGAACAGCAGCAGTCCTGACTGCAGACACAATGTTACCAGCCACGGCAGCTTCCTGTCATGATAAACTGTATCCCTTGAACCTTGAGCCAGAATGAGCCCTTCTTCCCTTAAGTTGCTTCTGTCTGTTATTTGATCACTGTGATAACAAAGTATCAAACACAGCACCCTCCTTTCCCCCTCCAAGGGCCTATGCTAGTGGTTCTCAACCTTTCTATTGTTGTGACCCTTTAATATAGCTCATGTTGTGGTGACCAAACCATAAAATTACCTTTGTTACTACTTCATAAGTATAATGTTGCTATTTAAAAATACTGCAAGTATTTCTAAAATAATCCATTACTATTATTATTGTTATCATCATCATCATTATAATATAGGATTATTTGGGGTAACAGCCATGACTGTCCTGGAACTCACTCTGTAAACAAAACTGGCCTTGAACTCAGAGAAATCCTGCCTCTGCTTTCTGAATGCTGGGACTAAAGACTTCTCATGTCACGGCTTCATAGGACTGTGTCAGGGGGGGTCAATGATCTGTGTCCCTGTTTGGGCTTAGGGCTCAACTGAACATTGATTGTTTATTTCAATGATGAAAGTTCTTCGGTAATATTTTTTAAATACTGTTTTACTCCTGTTTTTCCCTCGGTGCTCTTTTGGAACTCCCATGTTATAACTCCTGTCTGTCCCCTTTTACCCCTCTGAGCTACATCATCAGTGGGATTCTCAGCTTCATTTCCGAGCCTGTCCTTCCCTAGCGCAGCCATAGCAGTCCATTGCTGGTCAAGCTCACTTGTCCCCCTTCACTTTGCATAGCTGTATTCCTCATTTGGTCACGTTGAACATCTAAACACTCCCATGTTCAGATTCCTTGGATGTCACCTTCATCAATAGTCCTTGTGAATTCTCCCACTTGGTGCAGGACTTGCCTCCTCTCTTGAGGGATATAATTTCCTCTGTTGTGGTGTGAATAGGCATGACTCCCCCCCCCACACACACACACAAGACTCATGTGTTTGAATGCTTGGCCATAGGGAGTGACCTTGTTGAAGTATGTATGGCCTCGTTGGAGGAAGTGTGACACTGTGGGAGTGGGCTTTGAGGTCTTCTATGGCCCAGTGTGACACACAATATCTTTCTGTTGCCTGTGGATCAAGACCGTAGAACTCTCAGCTCCTCCAGTACCATGTCTGCCATAGTTTTTGCCTTGATGATAATGGACAAAACCTCTAAAATGGTAAGTCAACCCCAATTAAATGTTGTCTTTTATAAGAGTTGCTTAGGTCATGGTGTCTCTTCGCAGCAATAGATCCTAACTAAGACATCTTCCTATATTTCAATACATAAGCATGCCTGACTATGCACAGTGAGTGAGATGTGAGCCTGTCTGTGGCAGGTATTGGCTCATTAAATCTGACCTCTGTGCCTTTGAAGTGACCCCTCTGAAGGAAGTTCAGCCTTGGCTTCGGCTGATCCCAGGGAGTCCACCAGCTCTAGGCTATTTTTCATTTGTTTCAATACTGTTTGTTTGATGTGGGGCCTTGGTCAGTGTCTGGCTGGTGCATTTTGTCTCACAGCCACAGATTATACAGGCCTGTGCATTAATTATTTCCTACCTAAGGTGGAGTGTGGAACCAGAATGGCCTTTACTTCAGGGGTTCAAGGTCTCCTCAAACCTTTTGATCGGACACGGTCCTACTGTTCTGTATATGCCAAATTCCTGACTATGATCTGGTTCTGACCCAGCTCTCAATTCTTGCCTTTGGCCCCCAGATCTCTTCCTTCCCTGTGTTTGAACTCATGAGTAGATTTTCACGATTTCAAAACTTAGAATCACAGAAGGGACTTTGCAGTGATCTCAGTTCACCTTGACCTAACACTGTGGAAGAATGTTGGGAAGAGATGAGAGATTAATTTACCGCCAACACTTCCCTCATCTGAGTCCCTTTCACTCCACTCTTCTGAGCCTCAGACTCTAAGAGTGATCAAAACAAGAAAAAGAAACAAAGAAACAAAACCCCAAAGGGTCAGGATACTCTGTAAGGCAACAACCTAGCCGACCTAGCCTCGCAGAAGCTTCTGCAACAGGAAACCACTGGGAAAGTGAGTTTGGAACTCCACTCCCTGCATCTTTGGTGTATACATCAAATGTAAGCAGGTTAGCTCAGCCAAAGAGAAGTTGCTAGCCCTGCTTCCCGCCCCATAGGGACACGGTTCACTTTATGAGAAGCACTGTTTTTCTTGGAAACGCAATTTTGCGAAGAGGACTCTGTCTTCACAGTTCCTCACACTCACCGCGTTGGTGCTCAGGAACTCTGGGCATGTGCTTATCTGGATGCAAAGCTGGCCGGGCCAAGTCGTTCAATAACACACAATAGAAATGTTAACTGCACTATTGATTTCTGATTACGTTTGTATTGCCTGTTTAATTTTATTTTCTTTGCAGGAAATTTTTTAATCAAAAATCCAGTTATTGAAAAGGCCCACGAGCCAAGTGATGCTGATGAGACCGGAGGAAACGCAGTCATTAAACCTGCAGACTGTTCCTCCTTCACCCTTCAGCCTCCCCCAGCCAGGGTTCAGACCCAAAGCTCCTCCATTTCCAAGCGAGAGTAAATGCATGTGACCTTCAGCTCCACGGAGGTTCACCTACTCTGATTAACTTTGCCATGTTATCCCATTAAATAAAAACAGTTTTGACACCCAGAGACTAAAGCACCCTCCAGATAACACAATAACGTCCTGCAATCATTTCAAATTGGATTGCAATAATTCGTTTAGGTGACCATACATATTTGTTATGTGTAATATGAAACATCGCAAAATGAAATCAATAGGAATGTTTCTTGTTAATGAAGATATACTGGGCTGTTATGTGTGGGTTGTGGACTCGATACCGCAGAAATCTTATTTGTATTATAAATTTCAGAGTATCCTGAGAGTTACAAATGAAGATAGCATTTCTTAGAGAAGTGATGGCTGGTCATTTAGGAAATTATATCATCAATTTGATGTCATTTCTTGGTCTTTCAAGGTCTTTGCATAACAACATAGTCTTAGAGTTCAGGTTGAAAATAAAAAACCTTCTGACTTAATGATTGCATATAGTGGATTGCAAAGAAACTTCTACCTAAACTTTTACTGTAAGATGATAGTTCTCAAAATAATCTAGCTTTATCTGAAGATCTATTCCATAATATCTTAACACACATTTCAAGAAAGTTTTTTTCCTCCTACCATGAAAACTGATGCTATTAAGTAGAAATAGGTAAGTAATTACATGTAATGATACAAAGTATAGGTATTTTTTAATTGTAAAATTATATATACAGCCGGGCGGTGGTGGCGCACGCCTTTAATCCCAGCACTTGGGAGGCAGAGGCAGGAGGATTTCTGAGTTCGAGGCCAGCCTGGTCTACAAAGTGAATTCCAGGACAGCCAGGACTACACAGAGAAACCCTGTCTCGAAAAACCAAAAAAAAAAAAAATTATATATACACACATGCACATGCATGAGCATATATATATATATATATATATATGTATGTATGTATACACACACATACATATTGGGCCAGGAGGAAGTGGCGTGTGTCATGGTTGTTCATGTGAGGACAACCTGTGAGAGTCAGTTCTCTCCTTCTATCGTGTGGGTTCTGGGGATAGAACTTAGCTTGTCAGGCTTGGCAGCAAGCTCCTTAACCCACTGAGCCACCCCGCTGGCCCTATATATACACCCATAGATATATATACACCTACATATACACACACATACATATCCACACACGCGCACACACACACAAGCCAAAAACTGAGACTACAATGCATGCCACTAGAGTGCCATTGAGCCACACGTTAAATACAATATCATACAGTACAGAATACATATGCTTACTTATGCATATCGACAAATAAAATAAGATTGTTTACATTCCTATCAACCAAACACCTTCTCAATGTGCTTTCTTGAAAGACACATTTAATGATGTCTTTCTGCATTTTGGACATTATGATGCAATTTCAGTGAACAGTTGGTAAATATCTGTAATAAGGACACAGAATCTGTCAAGTCGGGTGCTAGGATTCTGTTGGCATGCCTGACACCTCCGCTCACGTCTGTGCTTCTGGGGACCCGACGCACACCTCTGGTTAAGGTCCCTAGGAATAGTCTCTTAGTGAGAAAGAAGGTTGTAGACCGCAGACTTGGACATTTGTTATCACTGTCTCCTTCCAGAGCACTGGGGTCTCGTTACTCACTTGTGGCCTCTTTTTCTTGGGACTCTTCCTGTGCTCTTTCCACCAAATCTTCTTAAACCATCAGAGTCCATGACTATGGGCCAAAATCAGCTCCCACCCCTGCCTCGGCCAACCATAGGATCTCCTGTAGTCCACCTCTATCCCTGTGAGAGCTGGCTGGGTGGGGATGGCACCTACCCTGCAGCTCTAAGGAGCTACCTCCCCAGGAAAGGGTTGGATTTGACTAACCCTGAGACTCCATGCCCCTCTGACTTGACTTCAGATACTCTCTACCTGCTCTCTTTCATCCCACCACCCACATATATGTATGCTCTTTAGGCAACTCTGAGGACAGGTCAGCTTCCCCAGGTGTATTTGCATTTCAGAACCTTCTCAATCATTCTCCTTTGTAGGCAGAGAGGGTCCTCTGATGAGAGTCCCATATAGAAGGAGCAGGGGACCCGGGGGAGCCAGCTTGTCCAATGCTCCTGGGACTCCATGTCTCTGCTTAGGTGCTCCCATAATTCCTCCTCTAAAGGAGAGTCCTCTCTATCTATGCAAGGACTCCTCCATACCATCAACAGACATCCAGATCTCCCCTCCCTGCCCCCAGCTCTGTTTCCTAAATGATCACATATGAGCAACCTTCCTAACCTAAAAAACATAGCTCCCTAGACCACAGCCACCCACCTAGCTTAAGTAGCCGTTTAGCCTTCCCGTCCCAAAGAATTTTCTTGGAGCAGTAGCTCAGGCTCCCCTCCGGCTCTCCCTCCCTTCCTTCTCCTAGCTCACCATTACCACCCCATGGCCTTAGCCAAAGTCCCCGAGGCCAGAGAACCTTCCAATCCAATCATAAACTCCGCCTCCTCATTCATCGTGATCACGGATTCCCAACCTTGTAGCATTTACATTCACGGATCCCCAGCTTGTGTCTTTCATGCAATGATCTCCCTTTCTTCCAATAACTCCTTTTTATAAACGTGTGTTGTAAATTGTGACCTTGTAAATTAGCACAGAGAAAGCTGTTTATTGGACCCTGTGATACGCTTGGCCTTCGTGGCCCCGCCCACTGTCTGAAGCTCATCCTCCTGATAGGGTCAATATCATCCTTGGTTTCCCTGCCCACCTGTCAGTCTCTGGACCCTCCTGCCTCTGTCCACCCCCACTAAAGGCCTACAAGATGGTCTACCAGGTGACATTTGGTGTCCCCCACTCACTCCCCTCCCTCTTGGATGTGTTGCTGATTTGTCACACCACGCGTCGAGCACGTTGATACACTGTAGTTCAAAACCTGTTCACATATCTCAGAAATATCGTTCTGCGGTGCTCCTTCCCCAGCTCTCTCATCCCACGAGCCTGACTTTAGTTAAGGTTCTTTTTATCCTTCCTTGACGCATTCCCTTATCTGCCTCTTATTTACTCTTGAATCTCTGCTCACATTCTGTCTGTGCCCCAGTAAAATCCTATCACATCTCCTTCCTATATGGGAGGCTTTCTGGTCCCTGCGGGACGCATGAGACCCCAACTGTAAATGCAGGCCATCAGAACCTGCTCGTTCAATGTCTCCGACCCACCACGTGTCTCATTTTCCAAGCTGAACTACCCGTCTTTCCAGAAGGTTCCTTCAGTGATCCCTACACATGGAGCCAATTTAAAGCCATCCTTCAAGGTTCCCCCCAGAACATTCCTCTTCTGGTCTATGGTGACCCTGTCCCTCTCTGTGCATTCCTCTGTCGTTTTCCTTCCATACTATCTGCTTACCACCTAGAGCCTCTGCTCACATCCAGAAAACTGGGTTGTTCTGGTCTCTTACTGACCTGGAATTACTGAGAGTCCTCCCTCAAGAAGGTTCTCCACAAGTACTCAACTTCTCTTGCCTCCAGAACATGCTCATTTGTACAGAGGTGGCCTTCTGGGCTTAGTCAAAAATCAATAACACGGCCAGCAGTTGAATAAATACTGCCACGGAGGCAGGACACAGCACTCAGAAAATTTCAACAAACATTACAATTTCAGAGCTGCCACGCGGTTGGTTTAAATTGAGTCAAATGAAGTTAGCATTCTAAATTACTTCAGTGTCCTCCAAAGTTATTGCTTAGTTACCCACAGGCATAGAACCTTCATCAGGAGTATACCCAACATCTGGGCTAGTGTTTGACCCTATACATGGCCAGCTGTCTGGCAAGGTCAACCATCACAGTCATGAACCAGGAATCACTCTGACTTTAAAACAATGTGCACACAGTTTGATTCTCTGACACATGGGGTAAGGACACCCACCACTTTCATATCACTGTAGGGGAACACCCAAAGCTGTCGGCCTCAACACAAAGCATAACCCCGCTCTGTGTGTGTGTGTGTGTGTGTGTGTGTGTGTAAACTGGCTTGTGCATAAAATTGCCCAAGAAATTTGGAGATGCGAGCAATGGAATTAGGATTTCAACTCTGACCCAGGAGACAAAACCTTGGCAACTCAGTATGTTCAACTATATTAAAATGTATGGCTCCCAGGGGAGAGATCAATATATTTCCTTTTCTGTCCATAAAGAGACTATCTTAAACAATAGTAAGAAATAACTACTGGCCTGTGTACAGAGACACAGCCGACAGATTTCCAGGACTCCACCACACCAGGCCATTCATGTGGAGGAAGATAAGTAGGAAGGACTTTCAGACAGAATATCTAAGACACTTATATACCTGCTTACTTTAAAACCAAGAAGAAAGCTGTCATCACTTATGAAACTGTCCATCACGCAGTTGCGACCACAGGCCTGACCATGAATGCTCTCCTAACTCTGTGAAATGCAACTGTTAATGCAGTTTCTTTTAGCCCATGGGCCACGTGGACATCGGAGGATTGGAGATGAGGGTGAGGACGCTGGTTTCTTCCATGCCTTCGTCTACCATGGCTGTTCTCCTCTGCCTGCAGCCACAACCTCCATCCAGGGTCCTCCTCCTCGGTCTCCCCATCCTGTCAGATCTGAAGAAGGGACTAACATCATACTGACTGCATCCCCAACCCTTTTATCCCCAAAAGAATCTAGGGGGAAAATAAACAAGCAAAGAACAGGAAAGCTTTCAAGTTTTTGGGAAAAAATCAGCACCCCTGACTCAAAAACCCATGCGCCTTCGCTGGATATATGTTGTTCTCTGGGCACGCTCTGCAAGGAGCCGCGTGGCCACCCTCTGATGGCACCCTCTCGCCTGAACTGCTGGGTCATGCTCTCTGCCTGCGCTGGCCCCTACCGACATGACAACCTTTCCTCCATGGTTGCTTTCTGCCTCTGTGAGCATCTTCCCCTTCCCCTCAATTCTTTTTATCTCTCGCTTTCTAATGGAAGGGACCACTCTGAGGCAGAGACGTTCAAAATGAATTAAATATTCTAGCTAGTCCATATAAAAGATACACAATCCAAGTGTTTTATTTACAAGCTGTAAGCCTAGATTGGGCAGGTTTTGAGCTATTCTAGCTGACATCCCAGCCACATGCCCCTTGTTACTTGCTTTTTCTCCTGGCCACGTTCATCTCTCACAGCAGTTTCCTCCTCTCATCCTCTCCTCTCTTCTTTTTCTCCCATCTCTACCTGCAACCCCAAGCCAGGTGACTGAATATCTGCCCACCTCTATCTACTGCCCAATCACAGACTTCAGCCTCTTATTGACCAATTAACTTAGGGAACAAGGTTACATAGTATCACTTGTGGTAAGTGAGGATCTCCTAGTCAGGGGCAACCAGATCTTGGGGGCCAGTGTTAGCATTTGAATACATAGCAGCACCAAACCAACCCCCTACAGAGAAGCCTATTTGGACCGGCTGTACCTGTTGGGTGGTACCAAAAGTGGCTTTGCCAATTACAGTAAGGAGACTACTCACTGTCACACTGACGGAGAAACTACTCACCACCATGAGCCCGAGACCCAGGTCTCCTCCATGTACCAACTCAGAGGACTTTTTATATAAGAGGCTGCCACACTGAATAAAATGCTATGATTCTTTAGCTAAAACACATCTCCACATATCTTTGACTATTAGGTCAGTGTTATGTGGTGTGACGGCTTGAATTTGTCCTTCAAACATTGTCTATTAGAAACATAATCTCGCTCTGACAGCTGGGACAGAGAACCTAGTAACCGGCAGGAGGATCCTGGGGGCTTAGAAAAGAACTCTGGTGCAAATTGATTTCTACTGGAGTGGGCGTCTCACAGAAAATGAGCTCTGCATCTCTGTCACCTGCTGTCCTGCCCTCCCTCTACAGCCATCTTGCGACCACGGATAGGATACTGGGCAGATACTGGAAGTACTTTGGTTTTGAACTCCCAGCTGTAAGAACTGGGGGGAGGAGGGTGTAAATTTCTTTCCTTGTGAATTCCCCAGTCTGTGGTGTTCTTCTTGTTATAACAACACAGACAGATAAGACACAGAACAGGTCAAACTCCTAAAAATCAGTTTGAGTAAGACCTTCCCTACCCCTCTCCAAGAGAAATCATCTTCTGAATGATGATAGCACCTACCAGAGATACCATGGCTTGATGGCTCTTACCAGAGACATTATGGCTGATGGAGACACTCTGACTGATGGGCAAGATAGCAGGCCTTCTGTGGCCAGGGTGCTGACATGCAGGTGGAAGGGGACAGTGATGATCATGTGTCCCTGGCAGAACGAGGTTCTGAGATGCTGACAATAGAGAGCTGGTGGGTGCCCGTGCCCTGATTCCTGTGATGCACTTCCTGCCCCCAGGCCCCATCAGCCACGGCTCACCACCTCCCAAATTTTGAATTCATCAATGGATAAATCTTTCCCTCGATCAGAGTCCTCACAAGCTAATTGTCTCTAGAAATGCAACCTGATATTCCTACGGGTATGTTTAGCTAGCTCTGCGCATTTCTTCATCTAATCAAGTTGACAATCAGAATCAGCCCTATGAGAGCCACCATGAGGTACAGACTCAGGCCCCAGATGGCCCAGCTTACGGTTCTGCCCAGTTATTGTCCCCCAGTTCTTCCACCATACCACCCTGGGGGTTGTTTCCCATCTGCCCTTTGAGTTAGAAGTCAAACAATGTGAAAGAAGTAACTTCCTATTTAGGAATCATCTATTTATTAAGACAAAAATAATAGGTCCCCCCACTAAGGCCTATGACCTTCCTGGCTATGACCTCTTGACTTAGTTTGCAGAACCAGGCATGGGATCACTCTTCTTGATCAGGCCTCAGCTCCAATCAGAAATCAGTTGGTTACTCTCACAATATCATATTATAATTGCATATATTAGATATATCTAACATGATATACTATACGATATAAACATAATGTAATGAAAATAGTCATGCCATTATATCAGTTGGGGCATCTTGCTTGGCAGGGCATTACTATAAGTTCACATCTGGGCGAAACTATAAATGGCTTCCCTGACTCTTCCCTCTCCCCGTGGATGGCAACCCAACACACAACTCCTTGTCAGGACCCTGTCCTGCTCTGCATAGCTCCGTCACCCACCTCGGAGGCCACATTGAGAGAGATGGCTGAACCATACCAGAGCACAGTCCTCACAGTTACACATCATCCTGGGCTCATCTTCTCTGTGGCCTTAATCACCTGACCCCATCTGGCCTCCTCCACCCCCACTTCTGCTCCTGTATCTTAGAAGTCCTTAGATGTCCTTGAAACTACTTCATCTTGTCACCATTGCCGCCCCCCCCCAACACCCCATCTGTCCCATTAAAAGTCTGTAACAATTTTCTCATTTATGTCAGTCAAGAACAACTCAAGTCAAGAATAAACTGCAAAGGTCTCCCCTCTTCCTTACCGCTCTGCTTAAGGGCACTGGTGATGCCCATGTGTTCCTCCTCCATTAACAAGTTCCATTTCTTTGTTTTTAAGCATGTGGCTCCACTAGGCATTCTAAATCAGGCACCCTGTTTTTAATATGTTTATCTAATATTCTTGCTTCTCACTACCTCCCTTGAGGCAAACCTTATCTCCCATGACCCACCGCCAAGCAAATTCATAAGCAGAGGCGGACCTTCTAGGACTTGCCAAGAGTTGCCCAGTCAATAGTGACCCATAGGGACCCATCATCAGAATCTGCTGTCTCCAGGCTAACTGCTGGTCCTACAGAAACAAGAGCATCAACTAGGAGAGAAAGATAGGCGACTGCACATCTGATGCTACCTCCCGAGATGGGTCTTGGCCTCAAGTTCTCTCTTCGCCATGTTTGCAACTTCCAGCTGTTCTCCTGGAAGAGAGAAAACAGAACGCATCGCTAGACCCTGCTGTGGCTTGTGGAGAGACAGAGGGGGTTGGTACTGTGGATTGTGGGTGTAGAGACGGTGGGATTCCGTGTAGAAATTTCAGGGTAGATGAAACATTTTCTAAGGGAAAAATAAACTTTAGCCAAGAGTAATGAGCAGACGTTGTGATGGTATATGGACACTTCTGCATCATGACGTCATGACTGTTCAGGTCCACTGTCTTCCTGACACCAGGATACCTGCATCATGACATCATGACTTCATGTGCACCGTCTTCCTGACACCAGGACACCTGCATCATGACATCATGACTTCATGTGCACCGTCTTCCTGACACCAGGACACCTGCATCATGACATCATGACTTCATGTGCACCGTCTTCCTGACACCAGGACACCTGCATCATGACATCATGACTTCATGTGCACCGTCTTCCTGACACCAGGACACCTGCATCATGACATCATGACTTCATGTGCACCGTCTTCCTGACACCAGGACACCTGCATCATGACATCATGACTTCATGTGCACTGTCTTCCTGACACTTAGAGACACCTGCTCTTCAGACACAATAGACAGAAGTGTCTTGTCTTTTTATGTGTTTTCTAGTGTCCCTTTTATAGCAAAGCCCATGTGCAGCCATTCCCTTATGCCGTGTCCCCAGAACTGCCCTTAGCACTGTTCTATCGTTCCAAAGACAACTCATGTAAGAGGCCACAACACATGGGGACCCCTGCATGTTCCTTACCAAAAAAGACACTCTGGGAAGTCCAGGTCAGCTGGAGCCCACAGTACAATGGGTCAAGCTTCCTCTCCCTGTCTACAATGGCAGACTATTGGAGCTCAATTACCAGGTCTATCCAGACAGCCTAGACAGGTATTTCTTTGCTTCAGGTGGGCACAGGTATAGTATTTCCTCTCAAACGTAACTAATGTATCCAAAGAAAATAAACACTGAGAGCAGGGGTTTAAACACCCCAAGCAGAGATGAATGCTAAAAAAAGAAATGTAACTAGAATTGAGGAAAAATACATTGGAATAATCAGAGTTCTTCAGACTGTACAGATAGGAAGGTGCATGAAGGGATATGTGGGGCCATTGTGGTGTAGTCTGTTCTTTGTCAAAGGGGTCCTTGACTGGTATTTGTAGGAACATAAATAAGAAGGTTGGTACAGACTTGAAATGGGAAAAAAACACATCTGAAACTTCTAAGTAGACAAGGTCCAAAGTTCTCTGCAGGAACAAATGCTAATTACCCCAACAGGGCCATTGCGAGTTGTAAGCAAATATGGTGTTATCCCACTATACCCTACTTATACATACAATTATTCTATGACTATTGGAAGTGAAAGGAACTCCTTGGATATATCTATGAACTCCAGCTACACTGACCGATGGAGACCAAAGGCCAGAGGTCAGGCATGCTCTCTGACCTTGTGAAGGTGATTTTCTGTTCAATCTAAGACAGATGAAGTTTTTAGAAGCACCACAAAGACTTGACATCAGCGAAAAGCTCACTGCTACGAGCCCGAGATTTTAGTGTTGAGTTTGCGAGAGGAACTCGAGGCACACCCATAGTCAGCATTACTACAGTCCTGGGAAGACTAGAGTGTAGCTAGATAATCAAATAAGAGAACGTGCCCCTCACACGGGGCACAGCAGAAGAACATGAAGGTGGGAGTTTGTAATTCATCTTCAGAGACTGATGACGATTCCCTTGATTGTTAGAGAAAGTTGGAGAGAGAAGAGCAGCTAAGAAAAGCCACTGAATGCCACAGTACCGCGGTTCCCCCAAGGTTGAAGTCAGCATGCACACGTGAATCAGTCTGGCCAAAAGCGGGGACAATGGGATGCCTCCCACCTCAAAGATAGTCGGCCTAAATTATTTTTGATATATTGGCACATCTCTTATGATCTACTAAAAAATTAAATTTTTCATTCATCTATTGTATTCAACAAGCGCAAGTTGCAAGCCTGGATTATTAATGATGTCAGCTCATGTATTACTAAAACAAATGCGTAGAGCTCCCATTTCTGATGACAAAAGGAGAGTCATTTGTTTCAATCACAGAGTACAATCTTATTAAACATTGCCAACTTACTGCCAAGCTGGCCGGTCACCAACGCGCAGCTACGGAACAAATGGAATCAGAGGGCTGTCGATCTTCAGACAGTGTCACTGTCCCCAAAATAATAAACTTAGAGGAGATAAATCTATTATGACTGGGGAACTTTTGCTTCTTAACTCTGGACTCCTCAAATGCAGAATTTCCATTACTCTCTCCTGTAGGAATGAGGCTGGTTTGAAAAGCTAGTGTCCGTGGGCTAACATGACCTTACTGGTACACACACATGAAACCGACATGACCCTTGCAGACAGTAATGTGGTGAAAACCTGGTTGGTAGAACATATTATCAAGTCTGTTTATTTAGTGGGACACGGGATATTTTTTCAAACATGTGTATCTTGGTCATCTTCATCTCTCCATTCCCACCCCACAACCCCCCCCCCATACACACAGCATGCCCATCTCACTCCCTACTTCAAGTCTCTTAATAACTAAGTCCCATTAGTGTTGCCCACGTGCATTTGGATGCAAGGGGTCATGGGTAAAGTGACCAACGGCCACCGCCTCAAAGCAAAGTGCCTATCCCTCACTCAGTAACATCAGTTCTCATCATTGCCTCTGCAGGGGCTGGGGCGTTTGGAGCCTCTCCTTGTTCAGTGCTGGGATTTTTAATTCTTATGATCTGTGGATACTTGTGCATGGAACAGCAGCTGCCGTGAGGCCACCACATCTGCTTATAACAACAGAATCACTAGTCCTGATGCCCCCAGGACCACCAGCAGTAGACTTCCAGTGGGAAACTACATTCCCCTTGTCTGTAAATTGCTAAACATCCCAGAGATTACACATGCAGGCTCTGTTCAGCTGGGAGTGCGAGGTTCAGTAGCGAAGGCGTGAGACTGTTCCAGGTGCATCTGACAAATGATGGAGGGGTTGGGAGAAGTAGTTAGCTGGCCTGACAAGAGCTCTGACCTTGGTGTTCTAGGCACACAGGAGGGCCGGTCAACTCTCTCTTATTAACTGGCAATGTTATACATGTCTAAAGTCTCCAAACCCTGGTTGGTGGTTCATCTTTTCGTAAGCAGAGCACAGAGAAGTCTTGTTGGATCATGATGTGACGTTACTCCATCTTGAAACCGTGTCAGCCTTTGCCAAATAATCAGACACATTTAAAATGTTGATCACACCCACAAGTAAAGCTTCTCTATATGGCACTCCACCTCAGCTTCTCTTACTGAACTCAAAACACGCGGGGCTTCGTTTTCTCGGTGTGCCATGGTATTCACCGAGAACAATAAATTACACGTCTGATTTCTGAGCTGTTCCAATGGGAGACTTTTAACAACTGATCGCTGTTATTTTAGCAGGATTTCACGTTGTAGCCCAGGCTGGCCTTGGATGTGCAGTTCTGCATCTGCCCTCTGGATGCTGGCATCACCTGAATGATCACCAGGAGGATAACTTTGCTTTTGGTTAGAGGATGCAGATTGGGACAGAGCATTGAAAAAAGAAGGACCTCCAATCCCCGTGTTCTTTCCCTCTCCTTCATTCTGCTTTGTCTACTTTCTTCAGCCCAAACCCTAGTCAAGGACCTGTCCATTTCCCGTGGAGACTTGTTAGAGGCTGACTTTGGCAAGCCACTGATAGACCCTGTTCATCTATTGCTCCTGTGCCAATTGTCTCCAGCCTCATCAATTCTATTTCCTCAAAGCAGTCCATTTTTTATTATCCGGGGTTGAGTTAACCGTGGTAAAGACTGTGCAGCGAACTGGAAAGCCTTCACCCCCTGACTGAGAGCATTTAGTAGCTGCCTGCCGCACAGAGAAGTGAGACCTCAAGATGAAGAAGAGTTGCCTTTGAAGAAGGTTGAAATCTCCGAACTCTGCTTCTTAATCCCCTGCCTCCGCTCCAAGTGAGATTTACTTCCAAGACACCACCCATCCATCCCTAAAATGAACAGCCAGCACTCCTTGTCAGTGAGGAGCACTTCGCAGCTGTGTGCTGTCCCTGGACGGGTTGTGCCACCACTGAAGAAACAAGAGTTGACCAAGGCTTTCATTGTAATTAGGAATTAATATCTTCTTTACTACCAATTCAGCCCCACTTACTCGACAATGGAATATAACTCTAGGATCTCTATTTTCCTGACTCCCTATCTGCTGTAGTTTTGGATCTTAAGTGTCTGCCAAAGGCACAAATATAATACTAAAGCCTTGGTCCACAACTGGGTGTTATTAGAAAGGGAGGAGCCTTTAAGAGGCAGAGCTTCCTGGGAGGTTCATAGGTCATTGGGAGGAGGTTCATAGGTCATTGGGGAGAGGTTTATAGGTCATTGGGGGGAGGTTCATAGGTCATTGAGGGGAGGTTCATAGGTCATTGGGGGGAGGTTCATAGGTCATTGGGGTGAGGTTCATAGGTCATTGGGGGGAGGTTCATAGGTCATTGGGGGAGGTTCATAGGTCATTGAGGGGAGGTTCATAGGTCATTGGGGGGAGGTTCATAGGTCATTGGGGGGAGGTTCATAGGTCATTGGGGGGAGGTTCATAGGTCATTGGGGGGAGGTTCATAGGTCATTGGGGGGAGGTTCATAGGTCACTGAGGGGAAGGTTCTTGAGAAAACTGGTCTCTGTTTCTTCCTCTTTCTCTCATTTGCTCCCTGGTCACATTGTGGAAAGGTTCACTGAACCCAACACTACAACCATGATGGACTTCCACAGAGCCCATTATCTCCAAATCAGAAATCAAAATATCTATGCCTTTGTATGTTGAAATCTAAGGCACTACAGTAGTTCTAGTTCAAGTCCCGAGCACCTCTCTTCTAGATGGTAAAGAAGCTCACTGTAGTCTGCTTCCAGAAACTTCCCAGTCCAAGTCAGCCCTGCCTGACACCTCGATATTGAAAGCTTCAAAGGTCAGTCACAGAACTTCACTTACAAGGTGAACGTGCCCACAGGATTCTTACCCATTTGGGAATCAATTTAAAGGATAATACAAAAATGAGAATCCAACCAACTGGCAATAACGTAAGATGCCACCAACAGATGAATGAGTAATAAATTCTAATTCATTCATAATATGGGATAATGGGAATCATTGGAAGTCATTTAGAAGAATAAAGTAATGATCCAAGATATCCACTATATGTGTGTGTAAACATATACATATACGTGCATATATATATGTATACACACACACACACACTCATGTTGTTGTGGTGTGAATACAAGATGGCCGCACAGCCTTGTGTATTAAATGCTTGTCCCCACTTGGTGGTCCTACTACATGAAATTCAGGAAACTTCAGGAAGTAGAATCGAGTTGGAGGGAGCATTAAATATGTCCCCTTTCTAGTTGGCCTTCTTTTCTGTATACTATGAGATTAAAATCCTTCTCTGCCACCAATATGACATCCTGCCCACATCCATGGGACACAATACAATCCTCTGAGCCACAGGCAGAATAAATCTTCCCAGGAATTTAATCACAGGGGTGTTAGAGCAGTTGACACATGGGCCTTGCTTCCGTGATGTCTGGGCAACAAAAACTTTAGGAAGAAAACTCACCCACATTTAAAACTTGCGTCCCCTCTAAAGTAAAATCTAGGAAGGAAAGGGTTTATTATTATTATTATTATTATTATCATCATCATCATCATTATTTTGATATTGTTTTTATAAGATTCTGTGTTATTTAAATGCATGATAGTAAATAGGTATGACTTTGTAAATATCTAAATGAAGGATTTATAAATGCATTTATCATCTGAGAGCTTCACTTATAAATCATTTATTTATGATGTATTAGATGTTTCACAATACAAATGTACTTGCTATATGGTATACTTACAGAATGCAGTTTATAGTAAATTTATCTTCACATTTTCCCAGATTGCCTTGCTTAACACTGTATGTTAGGCTATATATTTATACATGTAATTTTACATGTATGCTTTAAGGACAATTTTCCCAGTTAATGAACATAATGGAACAATGCCCATGACTTTATAATAATTTATGTGATGATGTACATCAGCCATATATTTTACTGTAGTTTGCATATTCACAAACACTATAAATGCTCTCAACCAAATGGGAGAACAGCCTGTGTGGGGTTATTATCACCAAACCTGTCTGGATCACTGTCGTGGGAACCCCAAATCACCAAGTGTTTAAAAACAAGAGTCATCCATTAGGGAGCAGGGGACAATGTTCATACACAGCTTTGCCTGTGAGTCAGGGCCACTTGGGCCATTAAACATATCAGCAGAATGTGTTTAATCTTCTCTCATCTTGGGGAGCTTTACCTGAGAGTGAAGCAACATTCTGAGGATCTCTGGGGGGTAAGGAAAGAAATTCCAAGTCCTAACTTGCTTCAGGGGAGTATTCACTTCATATACATGCCTCCAAAATCCTGCCCAGGGAATAACAGGCATTAACTGGTACTTAACTAAATAGTCAAAATCTCACAGAGGCCAAAGCAATCACCAGAGGGAAGAACAAAGAAACACAGGCCCAGTCTTTGCCCCACAGCAGCTAATCCGGCTCCTAAACCCCAGGTAGCTGTGAAGTGGAAAATCCAGCATGCCTAACTTCTTTTATAACATTGTTCTTGCTTGAACCCCTGTCATCCAGGGAAATGGCTGGAAACAGTGACAAATAAACAGAATAATAATTGATTTTTCCAGAGATGAAAAATTTGAAATTAGTGACCATTTCCCCCCACAGATCATTGGCTGATTAATTGGATGTTTGTCTTAGTCTTTCAAAGACATCCTCTCCGGGAGCATCTGCTCTGTCAGACGCTGTGATGGGTTTGTGGTTTTAGACCCCGTGGTTAAAGCGTATTGCACAGTTCTGCAGTTTTAATGTAAACCTGGACAGTGTGAGGAGGGATGCAGCCAACACCGAGACTTGAGTCTCCCGAGATTAGAACCTGGCTTGTCAGACAGAAGTTGAGTCGGTGACTGGGTGGTCAATGTGCCTGTGCGAGGCTGGAGAGATGACTCAGCAGTTAAGAACACTGACCACACTTCCTGAGGACCCAGCTTCAGTTCCCAACATTCGTATATGGTGGCTCACAACTATCTGTAACTCAAGTTCCAGGTTGGCTGAGGCCATCGTTTTGGCCTCCAGGGGTACCAGGAAGGCACGTGGGCAGACATACATGCAGACAGAACTCCTGCAACACAGAAAATAAAAATAGATGTCATTAAAAAATGAATACTAACTGTGTTTCTCCAGAGTGCCCGGAATTCACCAAGATGATTTTTAAAAGATCTTGGTGTCGATGTAGATTTTCACTGAAGTAATTCAGAACTCTCAGCGGGGGATGAGATAAGGTTTAAGTGTTATTGACCTTCCCACCCCCCCCACCTCCTGTCTTCTTCCTTTTAAAATACCAAAACAATAATTGTTTTTAAAGTCACCTATAAACTATTCCAAAGTTCAATGATCGTATTTACCCTGAGAGCAATCATGGTCACTTATGCTAAACATGAGTAGAAGAAGGCACACTGGGGAAGGTGACTTCCCAAGATCCTCTAGGGGCATGAATAGAACCCCCTCCCCACACACAGCAGACTTCCAGAATCCTTCCACTGTTAGCCTTCTGGAGAGCAACCAGACAGATCTCCACTCAACGACATCAGTACCAGCTCCATCTAATGTCCCCATAGCCCTAAGCAACTCCTGCCTAGAGCCCTGTGTAAGTATACACAGAGGCAGGAAATTTAAATCTTCTCTCACCTCCTGACTCTTCGAAAATGTTATATCATTTATGGCTCTAAACATGCAATTGTGAACTGCAGATACATCCTTAGGGGCCAGGTTTCCATGGGTCTCTTTGTATCACCGGCCACACTGATGAGACCTAGATGTGAGCTTGGCAGATGGCTTCAGAGTCCCCCAACTCCGGCTGGCTGACATAAGCCTTGACAGTGCCCTCTCTGTACTCATTATGACTTAAGCTTCCTTAGGACCTGGAGTGTAAAGGAGTTTGTCTTGCCTTACCTTACCCTATTACCCCTGAACCCTATAAATCTACCAGGGGATAGTGGTTTCCACCTCTCTCAAATGTGTGCCCTCTGACCTCATTCCTCTCTGACCCACCCCAGGGACCCCACAATTGTCTACCATAACTGCCACGAATACCTCTTGTACAGATGTGTCCAGTCCTGAGCGCTTACTCCTGAGTCTTGTCTTTAGCACCACCGTTTGCCTGCATGGGGAAGGAGCCCATAGGAGATGCCCAGGGACCTTTAGGAATGGAAGCAAACTCCTCTGACATTTTACAGAGAACGACTCTCCCTAAATACAGGCCAAGGTGAGACACAGAACAGAGCTACCTGTGGGCCAAACTCCATAGGGTAGGTCATCATCAGACACCAATAAAAGATGTCAGAAATAAAAACAAAACCTGTCTTCTAAGGAAATAACACATCACGTGTCAGCACCCAAGGATGATTTTTTCCCCCATCTTTTTATGTTTGATGCTAAGATTCAAACTCAGGACCTCAGTCACACATTCTGCCACCAAGCAATTCCTACAATACTTCAGGGACAAACAGGGAGGAAATCCTTGCTTTACTACCTTATGCCTTCCAGAGCTGCTGAGGCAGAATTGGGAGGGCTGGGGAGCCACTTAGAGAGAGGGGCAGAACCAGAGTCATGGTCTCCAGGCACAGGCCCCATTTGTAACCTCTTCCTTAACGTTGTTTATCTCCGTAGAAACATGTTGAGGCATCGCGCTCTCCAGAAGTCGGGCCCTGTGATCATTACTTGTCATCAGAGGAAATGGGATTAGGTGGTTTAACTTCTCTTCTCAGAAAGTCCACGCTGTAACAAATGGCTCCTCGATGACCCCCGTCCCCGGGTGAGGCTGCTGAGTTCACCAGCCCCTCTTGGCCTTGGTGGCCTAAGAACAAACTCACAAAGGTTGTAGCCTTGACACTTTACCTCCATCACAGACAGAAAGGGGACTGGAGAGGCTCGCCTTCCTCAGCCTTTATGACACAGGAAGGGTACATCTGTCAGGAAATGATGAAAACTTCAGAGGACCACGCATGGAGTGGCTCACATGGTGGCCAGATCCTCTCTCAGACTGCCAGCAGCTCCAGAAGCCAAGGGGGAAGCCTGGAACATGCTCCTCCTCCTGTCCCTCAAAGGGACCAGTGCTGCGGAAACTCTGACCTTAGACTCCGTGTGCATGTATGCATGCTCGTGCACACACGTTTATGCACGCGCGCCCGCGCGCGCGCGCGCGCGCGCGCGCACACACACACACACACACAGAGAGAGAGAGAGAGAGAGAGAGAGAGAGAGAGAGAGAGAGAGAGAGAGAGACTAACATTGAGCTCCCTACAGAGCTGAGAGTTTGGAATGCACTGCAGTGGGTGTTTGGCGCTGACAGGCACTCGGTGCTTCTGGGTCCTATGAATGAGGCTTGCGATGGGAGAGCCAGCTCAGCATCTATCCTCCCTGTCAGGTTCTCCCTGGTACTGCCGCCCTCAGCCCTCAGCCACAGCCTCTCACAAGCCCCCCCCCCCCCCCCCGCCCCGGTACAGCATGCTGTGGGTCAGGCGCTGACTGGAAACTGGGAGAAACTAAGGGTGGATCTGGAAGGAGCTGGGAGAGGAGAGTAACTATGACCAAGATACATTGTAGAAGATTCTAAAACAACTAATACAAAAGTTTCAAATGGTCTTGTTTTAGAAAGATGAAGAGAGCCTGAGAGATTGCAGGAGCAGATCACCCTCTGCAGAGAGGTCCATGAATGATCCCTCCCTCACAGACCAAAGTAACCAAATCTACTTCTAGCCTCTAGAGCTGTGAAGAAATGCCTGCAGGTTAAGCTGCTCGGTCCGTGATTCTTGGGTACGTCCCGCAAAGTATACACTGGGGCCTCTGAAGATTTAGGACTCATTAAAAGAATTCCTTTGTAGACGTGGTTCCGGTGGCTTGGTCAGTCAAGTCCTTGCCCAGCAAGCACAAGGAACTACATTCCAGGCTCAGAACCCATGTCGAAAACCTTGGTTCAATGACACATGCTTGTGTCCCAGTACAGAAGGCAGAGACTGGCGGATCTCTGAGGTTTGCCGCTAAGTTAGCTTAGTTAGTGAGCTCCAGGCCAATGATAGACCCTCTCTTTATAAAACCAGCTACATGGTTCCTGAGGAATACCTGAGATTCACCACATACACACATACACACATACACACACACACACACACATGAACATGCACAAACCATGCACACACATACACATGTGCGCACACACCATACATACCACACCACACCAGACACACACATGTCCATACACACACTAGTTTCAATGATAATTATAAAACAGAATCCATATGAGCTATTGTTTCAAACAGAGGTTAATACAATGAAAGAAGTACAGAGATGCTTGTTAAATGAAAATTTTAAAGGCAACAGCCACATGAGTCGGTCTATGAATTATTTGTGACTTTTGACTCTCTGGCCACATAGCAGTAGAGGAGAAACAAGCAATCCTTTAAAAAGCCAAAATGTCATTACTTAAGCCAAGCCCTGCCTGAACTGTTCTAATTGTATCTAAATTGTTTCGTTGGTTCCCCTCTCGATAGTGTGATGTGGCAGGTGCCCGGGGCCTTTAGCTTGCTAATCAATTATTAATCCGGGAGTTAATAATTCATGTTAATTGGTGCTATAAGCACTTTCTCTGGCAAATGTGAGCAAAGGTCACAACTTTTAACAGCAAAGGCGAAACATTCTCCGAGTCTCTTTTCCTGTGGCCTATCATGGAAATACCAAGATATGAAAGACAAAATTTAACCAGAGCCAGGAAAGCAAGCTCACTCCACAGCTGAAAGACTAGATGTCTCTCTGGAGGACCGGCTCTGTTCCACAGCCCGCTGGAAGGAGGAGAGGTCTCGAGGGGACAAGGGACAGGACTTCAGTCCCAGAGGAGTGCAGTCTGCTCCTCTGATGCACTCGCTCAGCAGGTCTGTGGACCTTTGACAACAAGATGACTAATATAAGTCGGAGAGCTGGATCCCTGCTAGTCATGAAAGCTTTTCTTCGGGAAACAAAAGGAGGTATTTGAGAGGCTAATACTCTCATGGGTTTTTCATAGAACGCCTTTTCTAAATTGTTAAGGCCAGATGACATAGTCCATCCCAAGATAGCCACAGAAGGAAATCCTTGCAAAACCTCACTACCGTTGAGCATTTTGGGTTTAATGAATGTATGTACACTCTGAGTTCTATTTCCAGGAAGAAGATGGGGTGATTCCTCATTGCCACAGAAGGCAAACAAACAAAAAAAAAATAGCTTCTTACTTCACCCATCCTGGACTCCCTTCCCAGCCCGCCCCTTTGCCCTGGGCCTGCAAGGCAGTCACCTAGGCCTGGATGCTGTGGGTGTCTGATCCCCTTTGAGCCTTGATAATTATTTGAAAGGTTCATCTCAAATCCCAGCCTGATGTGATGAAATAACTCGTTCCCATTTGGAGAATAAAACTATCCCTGGTCGCTTTTTACAGCCTCGATTAAAAGATAGAAGTCAGCTCTGCCGAGAATGACTGTCGCAGACTTGGGGTAAGGCTTAAGTGAAAACCACAGGTTCAAGGGTGCAGGGCCGGGAGGCCAAGCTTGGACTCTTGTTTTTCTGAGGGAAATGCTGGTCACATATGCTTTTCATTGCTCCCCTTTGGGCCATTTACATATCGGGGGGCTGCGTGTTTGGCAGCAGGTCCTATTTTTAGGAAGTCCTTGAAAACCTTCCCTTTCTAACAGTTTTCATTCTGGCACATACATGTGTTTTAAGCAGAAGGAAAACCCAAATCCAAGATAGGAAAAGAGAAACATGTGTACAGACACGGGGGATTTTTGCAGCCCTGGAGTCACACAATAAGAAAGCAATCATTCAGCTGCGACTTTAAAAATGGATCCGTGCCCGAATTTTCCGACTATTTTCCTTCTAAATGACTGTTTCTTTACAGATCTAAACTAATGTAAAGAGACAGGTTGTCCCTGTGCCAGGACTGAACAAGCAAGAAGGACAGAGGCTGTTTTTAGGGAAGGAATGTGGCAAGATAATGCCTGCTCTGTCTCCCGCCGCCGCCGCCACCCTGGCAGAGGCAGGAGAGGATACTGCATGCCCGTGGCCTGGTTGTGAGCACAGGCTCCCCACCTGACTCTACATAACCTACACGAGTACGGTCCTATTATTTGCAGTCAGTAACAAAGATTCATCCTTGTGTCAGTCAAACAACACGGAGAGTCTTTGTCACTCAGTGTAATTAATAGCCTTCGCCTCGCAAGGGAAGATGGGAGAAGGACTCTGTTCACACAGGACTGGGGTGTCCTCGGAGGGCGTTTTGGGGATCTTGTGCTGCCTCCTGACACAGTATGACTCTGGAACTCCAGCTGCAGGGGGAACAGGTAAGTTGAGGGTATTTGGGGAGGCTGGGCAAGGAGCTCAGTCAGAGGGTGCTTGCTGAGGCCCTGAGTTCTGTCCCTGGAACCCACATAAAAAGGCAGGTATGTGATTCAAGTACTGGAGAAAGAGAGGGACAGATCCCCAGGGTTGCCTGGCCAGCCTAGCTAAATCAGCGAGCTCTCGACCAATGAAGGCCCATCTCAAACACAGTGGACAGAGCCTGAGGAACCATGCCCAAGGTTGATCCGTAACCTCCTCCACATGCACAAATGCATGTGTGCATACATACTTAAACATACACGTATGCCTGTACACACACTGACATGCACATATGAACACACATGCACCGGAACTGTATTCTCTACAAGGGCCTACTTCAGACCGTGCTCCCTATTCACTCAGGAATCTGTCAGAGAAAGGAAATAGGCTCAGACTTCAAAAAGACAGCACTGAAAACGGGCTTGAAGGTCCGAGGAGTGGTGTCCCTTATACATTGTTGTGTCCGTTAATAATTAAGACAATCCCCCATAGACACGCCCAAGGCCAATCTGAGCTGAGCAATCCCTCCCTGAGATTTCCTTCTGAGGCAGCCATA